>OZ005684.1:5100993-6316827 GCA_963930675.1 Gnaphalium uliginosum | reverse complement strand
TATTCTTAGGATACGGTGATGATTCATACACCATCAATGTTTTTGTATACCACCTTATATGTTTTATAATATTTTATAAATACAATATCATAATATATGTTTGGTAGTGTATAAATAAAATAATAGTACCAAAGGGTCTATAGCCTAAAGGTATCTGAGGAGCTCATCAATCAAGAGGTTGTGGGTTCAAGCCTCGTGGAAGACATGTATATATATATGTGCGATGTACATATATTGTGTGGGATATGTTAATTGTAGGATTGTCTTTATAAAAAAATAAATAAATAAACAATGGTGATGTACAAATTATCACTCTTACAATAGTGTAATATAATTGGAGAATAAATAATTTAATTAGTTAATAATAGTTTTTTCTTTTTTCTTTTAATCAAGCTAGGTAACATAGGTATTGATTTGATAGATGAAATATAACGAATGAAGGTTTTGTTTAGATGTTTTTAGTGAAATAGATTTTACGGTAATTACCAAAAGACTTTGATAGTTTGACTCATTCAAAGTCTCCTTTTGACAATGTCCAGCATGTTAATCTATGTTGGACCGAGGCCCAGTAGTAATAATAATAATTAATTATTATTATTATCAAAAATATAAAAAGAGTTTATTTACTAATTCATTAATTTATGGAATAATTGTTTGTGTTGTTAATAACTCTAACTTTTAGGTGCTGTAAAAGTGTAAAGTGTAAAATACTAAAATGACTGGTCGAATTTGTACTCAGAGCATCTTCAATTTGAAAATTTGTTAATATTTTTTATATAAAAAAGATTTAGAGCTTTTAAAAAGTTTTTTATCACTGGAGAAAAACTTTTTCAATTAAATTGAGATTTTTCAGACTTTTGCTGTAAGGTTTTTGCCTAAATATTTACATTTAAACCTTTTCTTTGGTTCAAAAAAATAAAAAATCTTTTTATTTGAAAAAAATATAATGTGTTTTCTATAAAAAAAAGTTTTTAAAATCTTTTTTTTTTTTTTTTAACGTGGCAACTTAAAACATATGTCATTCCCGTTCCTTGTGAAGGGTGTAATAATAAAATATCGAAACTGCAAGGGTGGTAATTAATTAGAAAGTTGGAAATAATAAAACTGGACGTAGATTGAGTTGTGCTAATCCTAATACAACTCAACTTTCCATATTATTCATGCACTGTCATTATATATATATATATATATATATATATATATATATATATATATATATATATATATATATATATATGCACTGTCAATATATATATATAATATGTTCGAGATGCAAGAAGACATCGCATTAGAATTAATAGAAGTACCCTCAAGTCTCCCCAGATTGTTCATAAGACCATCATGCCTTCCGAAGCTTTCGATAGAACTCGAAAAAATTGCATACTTGAAGGCCCAACTCTTGAACTGTGAATGTAATATTGCGTTTTCAAGGCTGCGTTTTGAGATAAATTCGTTGGAGAATGAAGTTAATGAGATGCAGAAGGAACTATCGGAGCGGATTTATGTGGAGGTGACATCAGTTAAAGAGATGATGGCGGTGAATGAATTAAGGTATGGTTCGGGTTCTGAAGAAACGCCTATTATGTGGCGCTTTAGAGGGAAGGTTTACGTACCTGAGTTTATTAAGAAAGATGTCATTAAGGCGATTGAGATTGTTCAGCGATCAAGGAAAACGTTTTGAACTTTCAAATAATTGATTGATCAAGTTGTTACTGTTAATTTCGTGATGTATATATAAGAAGATTAGTTTTAGTGATAGGATACGATTTATTTTAGTTTGATGATTTGTTAGCTTATTATTTGCTACTTAAATTTGGTACGTAGCAGCGGTTAAAGTCTTGATTTTGGTGCTTTGTATAACACGATTTTTTTTTTGGAAAATTCTTTTGAACAACGGATAATTGATAAGATAAAATCGAAAGATAGAAAAAGATAAAAGAAAAAAATAATCGTGAAACTGTGATTGGTGCATATTATATTGTTGTCCAGTCGTCGAGATTTGTAAATCTTTTTATATAAATTAATAACTATTTCTATTTAAATTAAGCCTAGTGATATACTAGGTATTACAAAACATTAAAGAAAAACCAACGGAATCCCCACATCACCCGAACCTAGAAAGGGGGTTGATATTCCTGCTTAAAAATTAGAGATATTGTCATGATCTTTTCAGCCCATGTATATAAACTCATATGGTTTTTAGGAGTCGAACTAAAAAATGTAGTAAAAAGTGGTAGCAGAGCTACGATTGTAGTCCAATGTAGATGTGGATGGAATCCTTAATAATTCTCAGCTTCGGTCGATGTTCCCGGTGATCGTCTGGTCTCGCCTCCACTCGAGAATAATAAGGCTTGATCCTGAGAGAAAAAGATCATCAAAAAGGGAGCTCTGGTCAATGATCTCGATAGATCGCCTGGTCTTGTTGTAGCTTACGAGTTTGGTTGAAAATGTCTTAACAGATGTGAATAATTAAATTAAGCTACTCGCGAGCTGCTCTGCTAATAAAAAACTTGATTTGAGACAAGCATAAACATACTTTGGAACTAGTTTGATAAACAAACTCGAGTTTTTAAAATATATATCTGAGCTCAATTTACATATTAGACTCAACTTTAAACGAGTCGAGCTATAGCCTGTTAAAGACAAACATCTAAACAAATATTGTATCAACTCTTAAACTCCAAACATTGATTGAAAACTATATTGAACTTTTAGGATTCCTTTGGATCCGATAATGCTCGAGGCATAATCAGAATTCAATAAAGTTGTAATATCGTCCAATCGTAATATAATTTTTAATTAACTAGGGATTGCAATAAACATATAGGGAGTAAGATCATCCCGTGAATTTCAAACGAGTAAAGCTCAAGCTTGTAAAATGTCAAACGAGTCTTTAGATATTAGGCTCGAAACGAGCTGGGCTTGACTAGACTCGTTTACACCCTTACATATTTATTCTGTGTAAAAAACGATTATATCATGTTGGCCGTGAGATCGGTCGATAAGGACTGTCAGTACATCGGTTAACCTTTTTACAATGTTATTCCATATACGAGTATAAAATATACTTTATACGTATGTTTGCATGTGTGTACATCTAATAGATGGATCCACATAATTTATAGTAGACTAAAATCTTTTAGATAAATGCAATAGAACTCATTTACTCGCAATTCAATTAAATACATGAATATATTGTAATTGTAATTTGTAATTCTATATTATAACAGATGTAATTCTATATTATACGGAGTAATACAATATATTTACTCGTGTATATATATATGTGTGCGTGTATATACAATACTCTAATCTTATGCACCTTGAATCATTACAATACGAATTGAACCATGGCTTCCTTATCTTTTATTCTGTGTGTCTTCGTAACCTTCACACTATTCTTTCTTAAAATCTCCGCCCTGAACTACCAAGTGACCAATGAGGTTCCTAACACCCCCGGGGAATTCGTTTCACCAAAGAAATCGGAATTCCATACGCAAAGCATGTAATGGGAGAAGCTAATAAATTCATATGGGACACCATCTTCCAACAAAACAATCCCTCCGATCAAAAACCGTTGGATGATGTAAACGTTTACATTGTAGAATTTGATGGAGCCGAAGCTTCATTCAATTGGGGTAGTAACAATATTAATGTTAGTTCCATTTATTTACATGGGTACAAAGGGGACCTTAAATGGCAATATACGGCCCTTATGTACCATGAAATGACTCATGTTTTTCAATGGGATGGTGAGGGTCATGCACCAAGTGGGTTGGTTGAAGGGATTGTGGAATACACAAAACTAAAAGCCGGTTACGCACAACCAGGATTTGCAAAACCGGGACATGGGGATAGATGGGATCAAGGGTATGAAATCACAGCCCGTTTTCTTGAGTATTGTGATGAGATCGTCTCGGGGTTTGTGGCAAAGATTAACAAGATGATGAAATCTGATTTCCATGTCAAGTATTTTGAAGAATTGATGGGGAAGTCTGTGGATCAACCGTGGAAGGAATACAAGAATAAGTATGGGAATTGATACATGAAATATGTTAATGTAATAGAGTTTCGTAATTTTATAGTTTGTTGTTTTTCTTAATTACTTCGTTTATAATAATAATAATAACATAAGTATGAATATCAGTTCGAAACACACTATCTATGATTATTAGTTTGAGTTGAAAAGTGCACCTATTTAACTAAATTATTGAAATATTAATTTGTTTCATTGAATTACTGAACTTAATAAATTACATGTAGATTACTTAACTTACAAAAATTAATATGCAGGTCAGTTTACTTAATTTATAAATTTAATTAAGTTACTTAACTTATAAATATTTCAACCTAAAAAATTCTAATTTATAAATATGAAAATAGTCCAGTAACTCAATTGAACATATTAATAGTTTAGTAACTTACTTGAACATTTTTTGCAATGTATAGTAACATATTTTTCTATTAATTCGTACCAATTTGATACATTTATATACATTTAATTTTAACATTGAAATCAGCTACACACAAATTGAAATGGGAATTGCATTGAATTACATTATGCACCAATAGATCGATGATATTGAGAGAAACGACGACACAATGAAAACGAATTCAAATTCTCATTATTATTTAATAATAATAATAGCTTTATATATGACAACAAACATATTAGAAAACGTATAATTGACATATAGAGAGTTGTATTGAAACAAAATATAATATTCGTATTGGGCCTGTGAAGGCTGAGCAGCCGAATATGATCCAAAAATATTTAGGAGCCCAAAATTATGATCTGTTTGATATTTATATTTATATTTATATAGCACTTAAAGTACTTGCAAAATAAAAGTTGGTTTGGTCCGATGGTTGTGTTTGTAAACTCCCACACCGAATAATAAAGTAATTTACTTTTAAATAAAATTAATATATGCAATGGTATATTTAAGATTGTCAATATATGCAATTTACCTTTAAATAAAATTAATAACTGACCGTAATTCTTTAACCTTTTTAGAAAATCTTTAAGACAACATTAGTATTAAGTTTGTAAGAATTAGAGGTGAAATTAAAAGAGAGGACAAATATGAAAGGAATGTCAAAGTAGTTAATTGTGATTAAAAAGAGGTTACAAACTTAAATATCTTTAATCGACACTAGCGTGAAATTAAAGATGGCGACAATTTGGGTGGCCTTTTTCTTTTGAAAATACTACAAATCAACCAAATAATTCGATATTTGGACGGAATTATGGTATAATTATTCGCTTTTAATTACTTTCCATGTGAATATATAACCAAGGAAAATGAAAATATTAACAAATTTAAGTTTTAAAATTTGATAAAGTTCAAGTCTATTAATTATTTTAATGTATAAATTAAAAACAGAAGAAAAAACTAAAATTAGTTACCTGAATATAAATATATAATGACTAAATGAAATAATTAGTAAATTAACATTTGTAATACTAGACGTAAAAGTAAAAATAACGTATTTGTATGAAGTACGTCTATAATTGGTATAGAAATTGAATTTTAATATATGGATTAGGAATCAAATTAATTCTTATTGACCCCAAATATACAATCCCGTAACATTGGCAGCAAACTACTCCTAATTTGTGTATAAATAAATGTATCCATGATACTTTAGTTTATGCACCTTACAAGTTAATTAGTACATACGTTCCATGGCTCACCATACATTTTTCTTCAGCACCCTTTTAATCTTCTCATCATCTTTCCATGTAATCTGCAATGCTATGTACTACGAAGTGACTAACGAAGCCGCATATACGCCAGGTGGCATGAATTTCACAGAAAAAATTGGTGTTCCTTACGCAAAAGAATTAATGGGTGTGAGCAACGACTTCATATGGAACACAGTCTTCGAACAATACGACCCCGAGGACCGCAAGTTTCTAGATACCGTGGAGCTTTTCATGGTGGACTTCAAAGGTCAGTTCCCAGGAATCGCAGCGATTGCTTGGGGAAACAACAAGATTAATTTTAGTGTAAATACATTCGATGGGTTTCAAGGTGAGATGGTGAAAAGGGTATTCACGGGAATTATGTACCACGAAATGACTCATGTGTTTCAATGGTACGGTGAAGGGCTTACACCAAAAGGGTTGATTGAAGGGATTGCGGATTACACGGTTATAAGAGCAAATTATGTGGACCCGAGTTATACTAAACCGGGACAAGGAGATCGGTGGGATCAAGGGTATGGTGTCACGGCTCGTTTTCTAGAGTATTGTGATAGACTAACTCCGTCGTTTGTGGCAAAGCTTAACAAGATGATGAGGACCACGTACGACGTGTCTTTTTTTCAAGAGTTAACAGGGAAGCCCGTGGAACAACTTTGGGATGACTACAAGACTTACTATTGTCAAGAGATGTAGAAATTGCATAGTATTGGGTTGGATTTTCTATTTGGTGTATTGTTTTTCTTTGTTTCTTTACATTAATTAAAAGTATTGTTCAAATCAATATGTTAATTTGAATTCAGATAACCTGGTTATAGTTTATCTATCTATATCTACAAGTCTATATTATTATTATTATTATTATTATTATTATTATTATTATTATTATTATTATTATTATTATTATTATTATTATTTATCTCTCTTTACTATTATAAGAAAGACTAAAATAGGTAGAAAATTTGATTTTAATCCTAATCTTTACCTTTCAACATGTTAGTCAATCTAATTTTAACCCTTCATCTACTAATTAAGTATTGACTATGCAATATGTCTCATATGAACTGTTCATTTTACTGTTTTGCCCCTAATTATAACACACAATAAGTCCATCTTGGTTAGCATTGTAATTGGAGGGAATCCTAACTTAAAACTCAAAAAATTCGACTAGCTATTTGTATATTATCTTTCTGCATTAGTTGATGATTGTATACTAAAAAAAATTGAACAATATTCGGTCAACATATTCTTATTAAAACATATGATTTTCATTTATGAAATTTTGGAATACTCATATTTTACATTATGATATACATTATGATAATCACTTGAGAAAATAGATACTGTATTAAAATATATCTAACATGTTCATCCTCTTCATCTTTGAAACATATATATCGTACGAATGTATACATTTGAATTTGAATACAAATTTGATAGGTAATTGAAACGTCCTTGTTGATACATCTTAGTGTGTCTGTCAGTTGGTCGAGTCTGTAAAGTGTTGGTGAATGTAATAGACTTAGTAAATATTACATTTTCTGTGTTATGCGACACAAGGCTTGTGTCGCATTAGTTGTAGTTGCGACACAGTGATTGTGTCACATTAGTGAAGTCTGCGACACAAGGATTGTGTCGCATAAGTCGGCCAGATTTGTTTAAATACCCTAATTACTTTGTAATTAGGGTTAGACTTTTGATTTAATTTTTACTCTCTGCGTTTTGCTGTGTAAATCTGATCAGAGAATTTGTTTGAGGAAATATAAAGTGATTTTGTTTTGTTCGTGATTGTTTAATCTTTATATTTCGTGTGTTTAATGACCTACGAATTCCGCGCGTGGGTTAAGTGACGATTTGATTAAAAGATCTGAAATAAGGGATCTACAATTGGTATCAGAGCCATAATCATTGATTTTGGTGGTATCAAATCGTTAGAATACGTGTTTTAAATACATATTTTGATTATTTAACATCTTTTTGGTGTTTGATCTTCATTATAGGTGTTTTGGAGCTGAAGATTGGAGTTTGTAAACCTAAAAAACCTAAGTTTTTACGAAATTTTTTTGATAAAACACGTTTAGTTTTCGAAAATTTTCGTTTTTGGGGTTTTTGGCATCTGACAGCGCCGTTTTGCGACACAAGCTGCGACATAACTTCTGTGTCGCTTTAGGGTTTCTGCGACCTTAATCTTGCGACATAAAGTTTTGCGACCTTAATCTTGCGACATAAAGTTTTGCGACCTTATTCTTGCGACATTGTGTTGCGACATAATTTTGCGACATAAAGGTTGTTGCGACACAAAATTTAGTGTCGCTATCGGTGCTTCTGCGACACAACATTAGTGTCGCTTACTTCAATTTTCAGATTTTATTTGAAAAGTCTCTCGAGTAAGTTACAATGACATCTTCTACATCAACATCTCTTCAACAAGTTGGGGCCATGCTAAAACATAATAGTGAGGTGGGTTCAACAAATAAACCTCCTATGTATACAAATGGAATGAACTATTTGGACTGGCGTCAACGGTTTGAAGCTTTTGTATCTTTCAACGATCCTGAGATGATGATTTATTTGGAAGAAAGATATGAACGACCTGTCAAGACTGGAGTATTTAATGGAATTGCACCTGAAAAGACTATTAAATCAATGACTCCTGAGGAACGTAAGGCCTTTGATACTGAACGTAAAACTTATTCTGCAATTACAATGGCCTTACCTCAACAGCTGTTAAGACAACTTCGACATCACAAGACTGCATATGATCTATGGCTAGCTTTTGAAAAGAAATGTGGTGGCAGTGATCAATACAAACGTAATAAATTGGATCTTGTCAAGAAACAATTTGAGGTTTTTGACATGCTGCCTACTGAATCTCTTGAGGATATGTGCAGTAGATACTCACAACTTGTGAGTGAATTAGTCGAGGGGGGTGTACTTCTTGACAAAACTGATGTCAATAAGAAGCTTTTGGGCTCTTTACCCAAAAAGTGGAATACACGGGTGCTGCTTATGGAGAAAGATGAAGATATCATGGATATGGAGCTTGATGACCTAGTTGGACAGATTGCTGCTGATCTCTTAGACATGCAGAAAAAGGAGACAAAGGCTACTGCACATATACAGAATCCCAAATTATATGGTGTGGATGTTCCTACTGCAGCGACTCAAGCTGCTGGAACTGCATTCTTTTCGGGGAGTTCTGGTGCTCCAAGCAATTCTAATGGTTTTGGATATACTACCTCCTCAGGTGGAGGTGGTATTCATTCAAATTTCCAAGGTGTATCTTCTGCAGTAGCTGAGGAACATGCAACTGTCTTTACTGCTTTCTTGTCTGCATATGATGATTTTCTGTCTAACAAAAACAGTACCGTGAATTTGACTGAAGAGGATTTCAGTCAAATAGATCAAGAAGAGTTGGAAAGAATGGACTTGAAGTGGAGCATGGCTATGCTCACTAGACGTGTCAAGAACTTCTTGAAGAAGACTGGGCGGAAGAATTTTACTGATCCGGAAGAGAAGGGTCTGGGTTTCAATAAAAGCAAAGTGAAATGCTACCAGTGTCAAAATTATGGACACTTTGCTCGTGAATGTGATCGTAAGAAGAACCCTCCCTCTGGATTGTCTAAACCTTCACAGTATCATTCATCTGATAAGGCTAAGAGTGATGAGAAAGCTATGGTTTCCGCTGCGCTGATGCTTTCTAACAATACTTGGGATTGGTCTGATCCAGATGAAGAAGCTACAGAAAGAGCTTTGATGGCTGACGTGCATGAGGTAGATTATGAACCCTTACAATGTGTGTCATGCATAAAACTAACAAATCAGTTAAACAGGTATAGAGAGGATACCAAACGCCTTAACACTATCATCGAAAACTTAAATGAAACTAATGAAATGTTAAGAAATAGTGATAAGGCGAGTGGTCAAAAGTTAAAAGCTGTTTTGGAAGAGAAAAAGGAACTAAAAGCTAAGATTTTTGAACAACAAGATGAAATTGGCAGCTATGTCGATATGCTATCTTTTGTTAAAAAGGAACTTGTTGAATCTCAAACTGAGGTTCTAAATCTTAAGAAAAAGCTTTCAAACTTTTCCACATCCTCTATAGTTTTTGATGAAATCCTACAGGCACAGAGAACTGATACAAAAAGTAAGGCGGGACTTGGTTTTCATCAAGTTCCACCTCCTAAAGACTATCTTCCTATGCCTGTTAGGGAAAACGTGAATGAATTGACACCTATCTATTCTAAGATAGATGTCAAACCTGTTAAACCTGCAGTTAGCATCAAAATAAGTAAGCCTGAGCTGTTTAAGGCTGAAAATGTCATCATTGCATCCAAACTACCTGAAACTAGTAAGCCCGAGCCAGTTAGGGCTATTACTAGTGAGTCTGAAACAAGTAAGACTCAAAAGGTTGAGAAAGTTAATGCTACCAAGGCTGTAACTCATCAGACTGAGCTAATTCAGTCTAATATTGTCATTCAGCCTAAGTTAGTCAAGTCTCTTTCTGTGCTTCCTCGTATCACTGAAGAGGAAATTGAAATTGAGGACATAACTGAACAAGAGTACAACCAAATGAAGAAAACGACTAAGTCTGAAAAACACATAAATACTATAGAAAACATAGAACATGCTAAGTCTAAGGGAAAAGGTAAAGCTATGGCTGAACCTCAAAAGAAGATTAGTTCTAAACCAACTATTCAAATGAAATCTTCTAAACATTTTCCTAAAGCATCTTCTGTTGAAAATTCACATAAATGTAAATGTTCAACAAGTGCTTCTTTTGGTCATGCTCCTCGGTTTGTTCCCCAATCTCAATCCAGTGTTGAGCAACGATCTTGCTTTTACTGCAAGAAGCAAGGTCATTTAATAAATGTGTGTCCTGTGCTTGCTAAGAAACAGTTGGGGAAGAAAGTTTCTCGAGTCTCAGCATATAAAACTCTTTCAAAGAAATCAATAAATGGCTTGAAGACTCCTGTCCCAACTGTTAAAATAAATAAAATTGAGCTAAATAAATTGCACAATTTAAAACTCAAAGTTATTGACTCGCAAGCACCCGAACCAAAGCAGGTTTGGAAGATTAAAGAATCTCAAAACGATTCTACATCAGACAATACTCCATCAGTCAAACATTCTAAAATGTTTGAAAATAAAATTTTGACTGATGTGGTTGTTGTTGATGATGTCACTGGAGTACCCAAGACTATCAAGGCTTGGGTCTCCATTACTAATTGATTTACTTTTGTTTGTGGTGCCACAGCAATCTGTAGCTGTAAAGAATAGTAAATGGTACATCGACAGCGGTTGCTCGAGGCACATGACCGGTGATATCTCTCTATTATCTGAAGTACATGACTACAATGGTGGTTATGTGGCTTTTGCGGGTGATAAGGGAGGTGTCATCTCGGGTCAGGGTACGCTTACCAATGGAAGTGTAAGCTTTGAGAAGGTAAATTTCGTGGAACAACTGCAACACAACCTACTCAGTGTCTCTCAAGTGTGCGATAAGAAGTACACTACTGTTTTCACAGACACTGAGTGTTGTATTCTGAAGCCGGGATTTGTTATCCCTGAAGAATGGGTGCTACTGAGGGCACCTCGGGAGAGAGATACTTATATCCTTGACATGAGTACTGTTGAAACCAAACAGTTCACATGTCTCTTATCGAAAGCTCCCGAGAAGGAATCACTTCTATGGCACAGGCGTATGGGACACTTGCACTTTCGCAAAATAAACTACCTGATCAAGAATGATCTAGTGCGAGGTGTCCCTAAGCAATCTTTTGGGTTAAATGATCATTGTATTCCTTGTCAAAAGGGAAAGCAACATAAGAAGCCTCACAAACCAAAGCTGGTTAATTCAACTGAAAAACCATTGGAGCTTTTCCATATGGATCTTTTTGGACCGGTTAGTAAGAAGAGTTTGGGAGGAGCTTCATACTGTCTTGTGATCACAGATGACTATTCACGGTTTTCTTGGGTTTATTTCTTGAAGACTAAGGATGAAGTGCCTGAGATTCTCATCTATTTGTTCGACAAGTTGCAAAACTTGTGTGAGATGAAAATCAAACGAATAAGAAGTGATAATGGTACAGAGTTTAAAAATTCTATTATGGAACTGTACTGTCTAAGTAATGGCATTGAACATCAATTCAGTGCCGCTCGGACTCCACAACAAAATGGAGTTGCTGAGCGAAAGAAAAGGACATTGATTGAAGCTGCTCGTACAATGTTATCTGATTCCAAGCTTCCAAACACCTTTTGGGCCGAAGCTGTGAACATGGCCTGCTATGTCCTTAATCGGGTTTTAACGGTTAAGAAACGGAACAAGACATCTTATGAGTTGTTCAACAACCGAAGGCCTAATCTACAGTTTCTTGAACCGTTTGGCTGCTTATGTACGATTCTACACACCAAGGAACGAATTGCAAAGTTCGGTGAGAAATCATGTGAGGGAGTTTTCTTGGGATTCTCTACCAACTCACCTAACAAGCGTGTGTATAACCTCGTGACTAAGCGTGTGGAAGAACATTTTGAGGTTACTTTCTTCCACTACACTGACAATCCTCAGGGAAAAGGACCCGAACACTTGTTTGATTATCAAACATTGTTTGATTCCTTCAATCTCCCTGCGGAACTTGAAGAAGAGGAAATGGTAACGTTGCTTCATGGGTTGGATCTTGCATCCAATACTTCACCCATCTGTGTTCCTTCACCACCTACAGCCACACCCGATACTGCTCCTGCTGTATCTGTTGTTCCTTCATCTCCACCATTTACTGAAGATGTTCCCGAAATAGTCAATGATGAAGAACCTGACCTTTCTAATCCTGAACCGTTATCAGCATCTAATCAAGCTGAATTCCTTGAACCGGAGCTCGAGGTTGAAGCTGATTTCACAAACCTTGACTCTGTCATTGTTCCAGCTACAATTCCGAGCTCTCGGATCAATGTGTCACATCCTGTTGATGCTATACTTGGTGACTTAGCAAAAGGAGTATTAACAAGACGCCAACTTGCAGCCGCTGAAGTATCTGCTTCACCGTTTTCCTCTAATGAAGATGTTGCTCAAGTTTGTCTTGCGTCACTGATGGAAGAATGCTTTCTCTCACAAGTCGAACCTAAAAAGACCACTGATGCGTTGAAGGATCCCTATTGGGTTGAGGCCATGCAAGAAGAGCTTCAACAATTCAAAAAGTTGCAAGTTTGGACTCTAGTGCCTCTACCCAAGGGGGTTCATCCCATTGGTACTCGTTGGGTCTATCGCGTGAAGAAGGATGATCGGGGTGTTGTTATTCGCAACAAAGCACGATTAGTAGTCCAGGGTTTCACTCAAATTGAAGGCTTGGACTATGACGAAGTGTTTGCCCCGGTTGCTCGTTTGGAATCCATTCGCATTTTTCTAGCATTTGCCTCTTTCAAGGGTTTTCGGGTATACCAACTTGATGTGAAAAGTGCTTTCTTGTACGGTCAAGTGGTTGAAGAAGTCTACGTTAAACAACCACCGGGTTTTGAGGATTCCGTACATCCAAATTATGTTTGCAAGTTGGATAAGGCGTTGTACGGTCTTCATCAAGCTCCTAGAGCTTGGTATGAGAGACTTGCAACTCATCTACTGAAGCATGGTTTCGTACGGGGGACAATTGACAGTACACTCTTCATCAAGCATGTTGGCGAGGATCTTCTGTTGGTACAGGTGTATGTGGACGACATCATCTTTGGGTCTACCAAGGATGATCTGTGTCGCGACTTCGAGAGGATAATGAAGTCAGAATTTGAAATGAGCGCAATGGGGGAGTTGAAATTCTTTTTGGGAGTTCAAGTCGAACAATCTGCTAAGGGCATATACATACATCAGTCCAAGTATGTTAACGATATGTTGACTCGCTATCACTTGACTGATTGTAAACCCTATGGGACGCCTTTGGAGCTGAACCATCATCTTGGTCCAGCAGAGGATGAAGAGGACTGTCTGGAGAAAGATTACCGATCTATGATTGGGTCTCTGATGTATCTCACTGCATCACGTCCGGACATTGTCTTTGCCGTCTCTCTCTGTTCCAGGTATCAGGCCAAACCAAAAGTGTCTCATATGAAAGCAGTTAAGCGGATTTTTGGTTATCTAAAATATAGACCAACTCTTGGTCTATGGTACTCTAATGAGAAAAACTTTGAGCTTACTGCTTTCTCGGATTCGGATTATGGTGGATGCAACATGGATAAGAAGTCTACTTCTGGTGGATGTCAGTTTCTTGGATCTCGGTTGGTTTCTTGGCAGTGCAAAAAGCAAACGACGGTTTCTACCTCAACCGCAGAGGCCGAGTATATTGCTGCTGCTAGTTGCTGCTCACAGGTTCTTTGGATACAACACCAGTTGCGCGATTACGGTTTACTCTTAACTATGACTCCTATTCATATAGATAATACTGCTGCTATCTGTATTACCCGTAATCCTGTCCAACATTCTAAGACCAAACACATAGAAATTAGGTTTCACTTCATTCGTGACTGTTATGAAAAACACCTAATTGATCTGGTTCAAATAGATACCCTTAAGCAGAATGCCGACCTGTTTACCAAAGCATTTTCCCGTGCTCGTTTCGATGAGCTTGTCAACATGATAGGGTTACGTTTCTTTCAACTCAATCAGTAAAATTTGTGACCTTATAATTCAAAAAAAAAAAAAAAAAAAAAAAAAAAAATACTGCAACTGCCACTCTTTATACTTGTTAGTATTAAAGAAATGCAATAGTTGCAACATTGTTAAACGAGACGTTGAATTGTGTCTGTAAACAATTGGGAAATGATAGTACATCAGGAAACATGCATAAAATGGAATTTTAAGGATTATGTTTGATGTGTCAGTAGATTTATCTAGCATACTTGAAATACCTTTTATAAATATTAGCTTCATCAAATGATGTATTGGTAGGCATTTGTTCTAAAGTTACTAAGAAGCTTAACTTTCAAATATGCATATTATTTTATATAAAGACATATTAATATGTATGACATTAAGTTAAAATAAGGGCAAAAAATGTCCAAAATATTTTAACACTTCGTCTTAATATTTGGATAATAAACATGTTATGATCTAAGATATAGGGTCTTTGTATGGTGTTATCTGGGGGAACATATTAGTTGTCTCCTCTGTTGTATGAAAATACAGACCTGGTTTCATCTAATATATTCTTGAAAAGAACTTAGGTACGTAGTCTATGTGAAGTTATAAACAACTATTGCGTACCCGTGGCATATCTAAATTCTAAAATATAATGTACAAATGTACTAGAAAAGTTATAAAACAGATTGCCTCGTACTGGTTTGTGTTAAACTATGGTACTCTGTTGTACGAAAGTACAGACCTGTACCCTCTAGTTTAAAGTGTTCAGACTGGTGTTTGTTCAACCCGAACTATTGTTTATGTGACTCTGTTGTACGAATGTACAGACCTGTCACCGCTATCTTAGTTCTAAAGATACGTTCATACCCTCACCTTCTATAAAGAAATTACTAACATGTTTTTGATTTCAAATGTATATTTTAATGTGAGCTATATAATATAATATGCATGCTAATAATAACACAAGTGGTTCATCTCATTATGAGCTGAAATCATATACTTAAGTACAAATGTTTATATGGTTAAAATATCAATAGTCGTCTTGAACTAATCTTTATAACAGGTGATTTAACTATGCTAAGTAAATTTAAAGAGGACAAACATACTGATAATCGAAATAACACTTACTATTCCTGATAAGTGCATGTTATCCTGATATGATCCCTAAAACGACACATCTCAAAAGTTCTTTTCTGTTATTATTATATGTCTAATTTATTTGATTTTATTTTATAAGTGTCACAAATAAATAATTAAAATTTAACCCTTGATTGACTTCTGCGACACAAGTCTTGTGTCGCATATTTGTGTTGACCTTCAAGCGACACAACTCCTTGTGTCGCTTAGTGTGTTGCGGGTATAAATACCCTCGTGTCGCTGTAATCTGTTTTAATTACCTGCGACACAACACTCAAATCCCTGCGACACAACTGGACCCCTGCGACACAACGAACCCGGCTAAATTTTCGAATTTTTCGCGATCTTCTGTGGCTTGTTCGTTCGATTCATTGCTTGTTTCTTGCTCTCCTTACCTATACGCATCTAAAGGTACTACTATTACTCGCTTTCATCAACTAATCGATTGTTCATTTGAATTTAAAGTCGCGGTTTTTTAGGTTTTCAATATTTTTCAAAATTGCATGTCTTAGAGTGTTAAATTGTGGATATACTATGTTAAATAATGCTTTTGACATGCTTGTGCACCCTTAGAAACAGTTTAAACACGAAAGCCCCAAAATTTTTAACCCTAAAAAATCTGGGTTTCATCGTGTTCATCTTTGCGACACAATCTTTCTTTATTGCGACATAGCCACTATGTCGCAGGACCATTTCAGTTTTATGTCGCTACTCTTATGCGACACAACTATTTATGTCGCTACTGTTCTGCGACACAACTGTCTTATGTCGCAGACTTCTGTCGCCTTTATGTTGCGACACAACGCTTATGTCGCATGACATTTTAACTTCACAAAAATGTCAACATTTAAACTTGTTTAAATCTAACGGCTTTCAAGTTTATTGTGTTATTTTAGCTATGGCAGATGTAAATGTGAATGCTCTGTTCTGGGAACCCCGTCACAATGTGACTGCTTTTCTGGACGATGAAAAGAAATCGGCGGCGCCGTACCGTCCGATGATCGCGTTTTTGCGCAGATCCAGAATTCATAATGCAATCACTGCCGCCACAACTATCTATCGTGATCATATCACGGAGTTCTGGGTCAATGCGGTGGTCAACTCAGATCTTGAGTTTACCCGGCTTATTTCCCGGGTTCACGATCGAGAAATCATTCTTTCAGAGCAAGTTATTCGGGATTTCTTCCAGTTCCCTGATCACTCTAATATGCCGGTTGCTTTTGCCAACGATTTTCTTGCCGGTGGAATGATTCGTATGGGATATCCTGGTGTTCCCCGCGATCAATACCGCAAGGCCTTTCTCACCAAGGTCTGGCGGTATCTTATGCACATTATGATCGTCTGTCTTTCTGGACGCAAGGCTGGCTTCGATGGAATGAGCCACTCCACTGCCTCCGCTATGCTCGCCCTAGTTTATAACAAAGATTTCAACTTTTCGGGCTATATTTTTCGGGTCATGGTTGATCACGCCCAGGCTGGCGAAGGACAGTGGGCCTTATATCCACGTTTTATCCAACTCCTGATCAATCATCTGCTTCCAGGGTTACCGGTCGCTCCTCATCATCAATTTCGTCAAACGCCGATGAATACTCGGATTTTTGTGGTCTCGGGCCAATATGCGAAGGGCGCACCGGTTCCGCCTGATGTGCCGCTTTTTGGGCATATTATTGATGAGGCCTATGTGCCTCCGGAGGGTGATGGGTTTTGTGACCCGGCTCCCGTTCCGAGGCCACTTTCCCCTCCAGTACCTGTTCAGGCACCTGCTCCAGCTCCAGCTACTCACCCGCCTCCGCCTACCGACCTCTCGTCAGATGATCTCTTCCGTGAGATTGACGATTATGTGGCTTCTCCTCCTCGATCTACGGGTAAAAGGCCCCGTGAGGACGTCACTTACATTGTCTCTGATGATGTTCAGACGTCCAGTCGTCCGCGTACTTCTTCAGCCGCTGGACCGTCAGAGATTCAGACACCCGTGCAACCTCATCCGGAGGTTATCAAGCAACTTTTAGAACGGATGGAGGCAATGCAGAAGACTGTGGAAGCTCAAGCTCAAATCATTCAGTCTCAAGCTGCGCTGATCGAAGCTCAAACCTCCCGGATTACAGGTCTCGAGGATAAGTTTAGGGAGTTTGAGACCCGGTCACTTGGCCCGGGGGAGTCTGTTCCCTCTGGTCCATCAATAGAACCAAGTGGATCGGAGTCTGAGTCTGTACAAACTGATAATGTAACTTTTGATACTGATAATGAAACAGCCCGTTTAGAGTATTTTCCTGTGCACCACACTCCAGGCCAGCCGAGACCTTTGGCTGTTGACTACTCGTGTGCTGATCTTTCATTTATTCAGCGAATGCTAAACGAAGAAAATTCTGAATCTGAGAATGAAGATTATGGAGAAAATGAGGATGTGGATTATGAAGAAGAAGTCTTGAGTGAAGATGAATTCTATGATGATGCTCCAATAATTGAAACTGATTCATCTGAAGATGAAGCTGAAAATGCATCTGAGGATCAGGATAAAGGACCTTCTGAAGCTCCAATTCAAGAAGACGAAATCATTGAAACAAAAGCTGAAAAGATTGCTAAATGGTGGCCGCACGGAAAAGATGGAAAACAAGTGTCGGTTACCTGCAAATCATATAAAGTCAGTGGAGCTTATACTGGACTAATCAAAAGTTGGAAGATATCAAATGGTGTTTTCATGATCAAGAGATTAGATGGCGTTCAATATTTCAAGAGATCATTCACCAAGCTGAGCACATTGCCGAAAGGAGAAGTTAATCGTCTCGCTCAGCTAAATTTGATAAATCCTTCAAGAGATGACTGGGCAAACTTTATTCAGACAACTCTGCAAAGAGAAATCCGTACTAAAAGATACAGCTTTATCAAACCGACGCTGGGAACGAGAATTATCTACAGAAAACGGTTAGATCCGGTCACCAATCAGCCATTGATCAGAATGCGTTATCCTCCGGCTGATTGCTTGAAGAAGATTCCTCTGGAAACAGTTCCCCTGAACTTTTTGAGAAGATTCCATTACTAGGAACTGGATGTTCATACTGGTGAGGCAGTGCTGATTTTTGTGCCTGAGACGGAGCAACCAGAGAAGAAGTCATTATATGGTTTAAAGAAAGCTCAGTTCAGAGTGTTTGATCCAATGAGCTTGATAAACCTATCATCAAATGACTTAAGAAAGCTGTTCGACAATCCAATACGCTTTAATCAGAAAAATGCTGCGAATAAGAAGATAGCATTGCAATTTCAAAGGATTGTCAACGTTTGTGTAACACATGGAATACACGCTGGCGGTGTATTTCCAGCAGGCTGGGTTAATTGAAGAATTTTGAAGACCAAGCTGAAGACACGGGGGAGTTTGTTGATACATCTTAGTGTGTCTGTCAGTTGGTCGAGTCTGTAAAGTGTTGGTGAATGTAATAGACTTAGTAAATATTACATTTTATGTGTTATGCGACACAAGGCTTGTGTCGCATAAGTCGGCCAGATTTGTTTAAATACCCTAATTACTTTGTAATTAGGGTTAGACTTTTGATTTAATTTTTACTCTCTGCGTTTTGCTGTGTAAATCTGATCAGAGAATTTGTTTGAGGAAATATAAAGTGATTTTGTTTTGTTCGTGATTGTTTAATCTTTATATTTCGTGTGTTTAATGACCTACGAATTCCGCGCGTGGGTTAAGTGACGATTTGATTAAAAGATCTGAAATAAGGGATCTACAGTCCTGATTTTTTTTATATGGCGACACTCTATCAGTGTTGCTATTATTATAAGTGTTGCCTCATGCGACGCAAAAAAACTTGTGTCTTTCAAAAAAACTTGTTGCCTCATGCGACGCAAAAAAACTTGTGTAAAATTTTAATATAACACCATAATTAAAACATTTCTCAGTCAAATACATACGTATCAAACTTTATAATCATAAGATACAACTGAGTTAACAACCTTGTGTCTTTCAAAATATACTTTCAATTACAAAATGTTACGTCTTCTCAAAAAGGGGCTTCTATCGAGAGCATGATTTATGAGACGTAATAACTTACTATAAGAATATAGCAAGTTTCCACCACTAGCAGCCTTCAGGTCTTTTATCCGGATTTCCACCCTTAACCCCACTCGATGTACCTATCAAATAGTACAAATAATAGGGGTAAGCTTACGGCTTAGTAAGTAATGGAAATATAATAAAATATTTAAATTCGTTACAATTCAACAACTCATTTTAAATATGTAAGTATATTATCTCCATACGGCTCCTCGAGTTTGACTCCCTGAGTCTAGACGGATATTTATCCAATTGTGTACTCTTCCAATTGGCATATCCATTAATCCACATCAAACTGAACAATACTTAACCACACACGTGATCTAAGTATTGTCTGTCACTAATTAACTCAGGAACACAAATACTTAACCACACACGTGATCTAAGCATTGCTACTCAATTATTAGCTCAGGAACGCAAATACTTAACCACACACGTGATCTAAGCATTGCTACTCAATTATTAGCTCAGAAACGCAAATACTTAACCACACACGTGATCTAAGCATTGCTACTCAATTATTAGCTCAGAAACGCAAATACTTAACCACACACGTGATCTAAGTATTATCAATCCAAATGAACAACTTAAAATAACAATAATTAGTCATATAATTTAATCAGAAAGTTTAACTCTATCCCATACTTTATCCCCCATTACTTACCTCGAGTATGACGTCTAGTTATTAATCTTGTTCTTCCCTTACAAAATACATGTCCGTAAATATATATATATATATATATGTGTGTGTGTGTGTGTGTGTGTGTGTGTGTGTGTTTAACTCATCTCATTCATTAATAAAATTAATATTCCAAATTAACCTGTGCGACACTCTTACTAGTGTCGCACAATACATCACAGCGACACTTAACATAGTGTCGCTACATCAGTAGATAGTGTCGCAATGACGAACAACAACAGCAGAATTTCTGAATTTCCCAAGTTTTAAACAATTTTCTACTTCCCTAACTCATATAATTCTCTATTAATGATTTGCAACCTAGTTTATATGTAAATCATGTAAATCTCATTCCACAACAACACAAACTTTATCTAATTATTTTTCACAATAGATTTTAAAACCTACAAACCCACTTATACAACAACAAACCCATTTATACAACAACTCAGATGAGCCTCATTTACAAAATTCAACAGAGGAAATCAGATTCTTACCTTCAATGAATCGGAGACACTTTGATACACCTTCAAGAATTAAATCCTTTATTAAATCTTGCTTTCTTCCCCTTTTTCTCTTAAAAACACCTAAGGTATACACACACACAAAGATCTTGAACTCTCTATGTTTCTGGAAGTGTTTGGAAAGAAGATGGGTTAAATATTTCAATTTTTTACACTTTTAACCCCTACTTGCCGCCCCTTCAGCGGTTATTGCGACACTTCCCATAGTGTCGCACCTGACAGAGTGTCGCTACCTGCGACACTCTTATTAGTGTCGCACTAGACTAAATGTCGCCTTCTGCGACACTTCTAATAGTGTCGCAACATAGAAGAAATTTAATTAATTTTTAAACTCAGATTTTTTGGAATGTTACATTAACTCATTCTTATTTTATTCCCCTATTTTTGGAATTAATATGCATCTCATGAATGTATATAAATTAAAAAAAAAAAAATCGATTATCCCACTTTCTGTTACAGCATATGATTATTTACAAAACCATTTTGAATTAGTTTAATGCATTCCTTTCCCTCCAATCTCCAATTTTGAATCTATAAAGTATACATGATTAGTAATCTATTCGTTAATCCTCCCAAACATACATCACTAAAATTGACATACACCAAAGGAGATACGAGATATGACAATTATGTACGACTCGATGACAAGTTCATATTTTCTGTATGTGAATCTAAATTTGATTCTCAATAAATTGACATACACTAAATCAACATACACAAGCCTCTAAAAGACGGCGATAATTGCAATTCAAAGTAGCACACCACTGTCTTTCATCACTTTTGATTTATAATTTATATATCATCCCGCGAATGTGCGTTTTATAAGCTAGTTATATATTATTAGAAAATTCATGTTTAAATAATCATTTTATTTTTAGTAACCATTAAGTTAATCTCCACCATTAATAAATTAGAACTTTTAATCGACACCATTAATCTTAACTTGGTAAAATCACTACTTAAATAGTGGAGAGTTGCTGACCAAATATAAAGTTATTAACTAAATGCATGTGTAATACAAACATAATTGTCAAACACGTGTGTTTTTTAAAATGTATACCGATCTCACGTCTTTCTTTTAACTTGTACATTTTATAATCGATAAATGTAACTTTGTTAATCACACAATTCTTTTTTATCTACAACATCATTTAATTAACTACCTATATGTATATTTAAGAATTAAAAATATCACAACTATTTTATACTAATGCATTCTTTTTCACTTTAAAAAATAAATAAATTATGGAGTAACATTTCTTTAAACAAGAGAATTTTATTTGTAAACAATACAACTTTTAAGTCCTAAACTGCTTTTAATAGAAAACTCTGAACATATTTAATCAATTTCTAATAGTTTGATGTAGTTACTGCTTTCTTTGTCAATCAAAAATGACTTTTGAGTTCTATATTTAGTGTCACAAAAGAAATCAATAAAAGTCAAAATAAAGATAAACTTTGGAGTTTTCATTTTTATTGTCCACTTTAATATTTTCGTTTGTTTCAAAAAATTATCTACATACAAAAAATAACTATTAAAAATTATTAAACTTTCTAATTTACCATCATTTATTACTCACGATCAAGGGCGGAGTCTGAAATTTAGTAGTGAGGGGGCGAACATAAGATAATTTTTTTGTACGAGGGCAAATATCAAATATACTTTTACATACATATAATTTTTTTTATCTTAAATGGAGCAAACATGAAAATTACCCTAATAATGTCTCAGCCCCTGCTCACGATCATTGAATATAAGAATAAAATTAATATTCATTCGGCGTATCTAAAATTCAACAAAATTTGCAAGGGAAGGATGAAAGTGAAACCGAGTGAGTATAAATTTTGAAACGTTATGTTTCGTTATTTGTAATCATTTATTCTTTTTGAATGTGAGAGTGAAATCAAACACTATTAATTTAGTCTGCTGAAAGGGGAGCACCACGACTGTAACAGATTTGAAACTTAATGCAATAGAGTTCATACAAGTATATTTGCATATATAAATCATCGGAGATTATGTGCCTCGTAAGTCATTGCTTTAATTTTAATTGTCATGAACTCAAACTTTATTTATAATTTTGTATGACCTTACAATTAATAATAATAATAATGTGGTATTAAAATACAGTCTCTTGATTTAACCTTCTTGAAAGAGTGTTTTTTAGGCGTTGAGAATCGTTAACTTTGTGATATTAACATTTAAAAATGAAATATAAAATACCAAATAATTTGATGATAAGAACGTAAACCGTTCTTTCACAAGTATGTTATTTGAAAATTACGTTATAAAATAAAAATATAATATAAATTTTGGAACCCGCAAATTCGCGAGTTATAATTAATATAGTTTTATTTGATTGTAGAACAAAAATATCACCGTACCATTACACATTATATTTACATGAAAACAAAATTTATTAGTTAAAAGGTTTCTCACATAATGATATGTTACGTTGAAGGCCTTTTGGTTCAGTCACGAGTTCAACACAACATATACATAATTGTTCAAATTAATTAAATTAAATAATTTAAAAGGTATAATGATAATGATACCTAAAAACACTGTATAAGGAGAAAAAGAATAGTTACATGTTACCGAGATTGTAACGCATTGATATTTTTATAAATTGAAACCATGATCTAATAATCATTTGAATTTATGGGTGTAATAATAACAAGGTGCCAATCGATATTATATTACTTTTTTTCCAAGTAAAATATTTTAAATCCACGTGTAAAATTAAATTGATATGACAAATTCTAAAATTTGGAAATTCATTGGCATTGTTAGGAAACAAATCCACGTATTTCGCAAGTCATTGAAAAGATTGCAACGGAATTAACATGATAGATGTGTAAGTATAAGTGTTTTAGTAATTCTGCATTATGATACTTCTGGTTTATACATGCACCATGAATTAGTAGACAAATATTACATGGCTCATTACAATCCATTATTCCAGTGCACCCTTTTAATCTTCTCATTATCCTTCCATGGAATCTACTCCGCCGTGAACTACCAAGTGATTAAAGAAGCCGCCAATACTCCCGGCAGCATCAAGTTCATGGAAAAACTCGGAGTTCCTGGCGCAAAAGAAATGATGGCTCAGGTGAACAACTTCATATGGACCACAGTCTTACAACAAACCGCCCCTGCAGACCGCAAGCCACTAGATACAATGGAACGTGTGATAAAAGACAACATCGTAGGAGCCGATGGAGTTGCTAACGGCAACAAGATTAATGTCAGCGCCACTAGAAATTGCACAAAGTTGGGTTGAATTTGCTATTTGGTGTACTTTTTTCCTTTGTTTGTTTACATCATAAATAATTATCGTTGTGTACGTACGTGGATTAATTCGGATTATAAACAAAAACCATAACTCAATCACTCAAAAGTTCGTTTATAGCAGAAGTTTTATGCGACTAATAAAATTGTGAGTATCACAAAAAACTTAGATATAAAATTGGTTTCTGTACCTCTCACTTGGCCACCAGCACACATGATGAGAAAGACAAGCGTGAAAACCAAATTATAGAACGTACAATAGGTTTCTCTATTAAAAAGACGTATGAAATCTGAGAAATTGGTAACCAAAGTAGCTGCATAAATTACAGTAGGTTTATAAACAAAATTAGAGTGTATAACTTATAAATTAAATTTGATTTTTCTTAGTCAAACCGTTGACTCGTATAGACGGTTAACCATGGACCAATTTATATACTGACTAGTGTTAGACCCCGTCCGATGAATAACACTAAAAAAAGATATATGAATTGTTATAGTTCTATTGTATCGATAATAGGTTATAAGTTAATCCTAAAACATATACAATCATTTTAAAATGAAATCAAGAATTAATTAATTTCGACAATACAATACCTATAAAGTTAGAGTTAGAGAATTTTAATGTAAATAGAAGATACAACAATTGGCTTGAAATTAAATTGGAGAATACAAGATATAACTTCATAATGTAACTGTATTGACTCGTTTGCTAATTTATATGATTTAATTTATAGTTTAGTAGTGCTACCAATCATACCTTCATAAGAGTATGTTATAGAAATCATGCACATAGATAAATTAAACAATATATATCAAACAATACCTTTAATTTCTGTTATAGTATCTTAATAAAAATGGACTTTACACGAAATAATAAGAAATTGGAGAACACATTTATCTCATATGTAATAAGATCCACAATTGGTGAAGAAACAAAAAGTCATGCTTAATTGCAAACTTTATTTACTAAAATCTTATAAAGTGATAAGTAAAACAATACGGAGTATAATTTACACATTACATTTGAACTGTTATAGTATAGAACAACATCCAAAAATAGTTAGTATACAACAATAAAAATTTCATGATAATCGATTTTAATCTGAATGCTTACCACTGAAAATTACCACTGAAAATGAAAGTTTCAAATTAGATCATAGATTTAGTAATTGGATATGAATATTAACATTTATAAGATTGTTATCATAAAAAAAAATATATACGAAATTGATTCATGCTCATCATCTAATTCCTTAAAACTATGTTCTAACTTTACATTTTCCATAATAATCATCATGTGTCAAATAGATACAACAATACATGTAACTTATGCATTTATTGTATTCCATAGTGAGATGTTAATAAATAGGGTTTATTGTTTCGTTATGTATTAAACGTTACACGTTTTACTATTGTATAAGTCGAACTTTGAAAACTTCTATTGTATGTATTGAGTTTGTAAAAATATCGTCTATTGTATGTAAACTTTCCTTTTTGGGTAAGACCAAAATAGGAAAGTTTTCTTTTCTGGCCTTACCCAAAAAGGAAAATTTACATACAATAGACGATATTTACAAGTTCAATATATACAATAGAACAAATGAAAGCATATCTCATACAATAGTAAAACATATAAAGTTTAATAAATAAAGCATTATATATACATTTACATTTACATTTTTTTAATAATATATAATGATATTATGATTATATGGAATGTTGGTAGAGAAGAACTATTTTTAAATTGTCGACATGTAGGATTGAAGCTAGCTTGATAACCTAATAAAATGACACATAAGTTAAAGGGATTTCCTACTCGTATATAGGTAAAGATTTGTTGGGTAAATTGACTTTCACTATTTATTACGTAAAACCTTGACTAAAATCATATAATTTCACCTTTTGTTTTGACTTTTTTTTTATTAAATGAAAAAAAGTCAAAATGAATGTAACAAATAGTGTTAGCACTATATAGCTAGCCACTTGATATTTATAATCGATTTATGTCCATTAGATTATTTTAAATTTAATTATACGTACCTAAACATAAATTAATATGACAAATTTTGAATTGTAAGTGGGTGAAACCATATCTATATTTTATTATTTTATTTTATTTATTTATTTATTTATGTTTCTTTATATTTTAGTTTAATTAATTTAACAAAACATCAAGTATCTTTAGTCTATTAAAATTCTTTGAAAACGAGTAATAATTCTACGTATACAATTTTAATTAGTCATTCGGTTTTATCCAAAAACAATCCGTGTTACCTAGCTAAAAGTAATGTACGTAACAGAAGTGCGCTACTGCGCACCAGCTGAAAAACGAAGTAGTTCCTCCGTAGTTTTATAATGATTCTAAAGGAGTGACCATCTTTCTTTTCTTCCCTTTCCCTATCCCTTCATAAGGAATCCTTCCATGGATGAGAAGGTTGAGTTCCAGTATTAGTAGCCATGATTGGGGCTATAGTACTGACTATGCAACTGAAAGTTTAGTAAACTAGCCCAATAAGCTATTCATGTACCTTTCGTATAAGAGCCAGCAAAGCTACTCATGCACCTGGAGCGAGACAACCCACCACTGGAACTTGCTTTGCTCTCGGTCTGCCACAACAAGTTTTATATATATTTATATTCTTTAATTTAATTTAATTACTATTTACTATTACTATTACTATTATATATAGTAATATGTAGTATTACCTTCATCAACATCATCACAAGCTTTCCCGAAGTAAGATTTAAACAACATTTTAAAACTAATATCTCATATATTCTTAATAAACCAAACATGTTAACTCATTTTTTTTAATCTTAAAATCAATTTATTAATTACGCAAATTGTCTCGGATCTTTATATTTTATAAATGCATGTATATTTACCAACATACTATTTAATTACGCAGTTTAACATTTAATATTATTAACGCTTATTTAACTAATATTAACATTATGTTAATAATGACAGTGTATGATGTAAAACTATAACACACTCTAACCCTTTTATAAACTGTTGATTATAAAAACAATTTCTATAATTAATATTTTTCATTAAGGTAGTTTCATTTCAAAAACATGGTTTAAAAACCACCGAATAATAAGACTCAAATAGGAGAAGATAAAACTTGATTAACATTCAAATAAATAAAAGACAAATTGATTCAACATAAGTGTGTATAACGAGTTTAACATTCAAATAAATGAAATACAGTTTTGATTCAACATTGGAATGTCATCAATTTAAAATTTTCTCAATCAATCAATTGAGTCCATTTATTTTACTTAATCTTAAAAATAAAACTCTATACTATGAATTATTAAAAGATAATATATATGAATTGTCTTATGAAAAATATACTACTCTAGATAACTATAAAGAGATTAAAAACAAACAAGAAACATCGTACATTTTATAGAAATATATTTTGGAAGTATTGTTAATTAAAAAAATAAATTTACATTACATGTTATCGAATACAAATCTACTCTCTATCCACTCAAATTAGCTATAACAGTAGGCTTTATATACATGCTACCTAAAATAATTTACTTTGTAACCTGCATATCTTTTTTAACTCCATATAAAACAATACAATTTTATTATATACATTAAACTCGTATTATAAAAATATTTTTTCAAATCAACAGGCCGTGTGTATACACGGGTTTAAGTACTAGTAAATTAATATGACAAATTTCAGATTTTGAAAATCCATTGCCATTGTTAGGAAAACCAATCCACGTATATAGCTAGTCCTTCAAAAGAAAGCACCAGAATTAACATAAATGATGTTGAATTAGAAATATTTTGCTATTCTTTATCCTTGTAATTGTGTGTGTGTGTATATATATATATATATATATATATATATATATATATATATATATATATATATATATATATATATATATATATATGTTATTATGTGTGTTCATGAGTTCATGTACCCTAACTCCTAACTTGGTAAACATTCCATGAATCCCCATACATTTTTTCTTTCCACCCTTCTAACCTTCTCACTATCTATCCATGGAATCTCCTCCGGTATGACCTACACAGTCGTTAACGAAGCCGCCAAAACTCCCGGTGGCATCAAGTTTACTAAAATAATCGGTATTCCTTACACAAAAGAAATAATGGCTAAGATCAACATGTACGTATGGAACACCATCTTGCAACAAACCACCGCTGCTGACCGTAAGCCAGTAGATACGGTAGAAGTTATCATTAAGGAATACAAAGGAGCCGAAGCAATTACTTGGGGCAACAACAAGATTAATGTTAGCTCTGTTTATTTGGACGGGTACCAAGGGGACTTAAAATGGGAATTCACGTCCCTTTTGAACCACGAAATAACCCACGTGTTTCAATGGAATGGCGAAGGTAAGTGCCCTGTAGGTTTGGTTGAAGGGATCGCGGATTACACCATTTTGAAAGCGAATTATTACCCGCCGGCTTTTGCAAAGCCGGGAACTGGGGATAGGTGGGACCAGGGGTACGATTTTACGGCCCGTTTTCTTGAGTATTGTGATACTCTAACTCCATCATTTACGGCAAAGCTTAACAAGATGATGAGGGTGAAGTGGGATATCGGGTATTTTAAGAATTTAACAGGGAAACCTGTTGAACAACTTTGGAAGGACTACAAGGCTAAATACGGGCAAAAGGTTTGAGAATTGCTTAAAGAAATGGGTTTGGTATGTAATGAAATAATTGAATTTGCTAGTAGGAAAATAAAATTTTATTAATCGCTTAATACGTAAAATTTGCTTAAGTGAGCAAGGTTTTGCAATTTAAGTATTCAAATATGTATGATCTTACTGGGCCAAGTATTCAACAAACGGTTTTTGGTGCTTCGGGCCAATCAAAGACTACATCAACTCTAATTTTTCACATTCAAGATTTACGACATAGATAATTTCCCCAAAAACGTAAGAATGAAAATATCAATCGAAGGCATCCATTTATAAAGAACACATCTATTTTTTTATTTTGAATTTTAAATATTTAAATGGTATATATGTGTGTAAATAAAAAAATTATGCACACAATAAGAGCTACTATATAAGTATATATACTTTAGACAAAAAATTACAAATTAGATGTACGTATGAAATTCGTAATCTTATAATCACATTTGGTTTAACACTTATCAATAATAACAAGTTATTATATGTATAAGTATTTTTTTTAAATTCAAATCACCGACTATAATCACACTAAAATAATCTCATTTAATTATTCACATACGATACGATTAAACAGCAAAAAATCGTCATATATAATAATACTACCTCTGTTTTCCAAAAAATGTCCCCAACATTTTTTGTTTAAATTAATATAGATTGTATCAATGTTAGTTTTGTCCTTATATTTAAAATAAGTTTGACTGAATTTATTTAAAAAATAAATAATTTAGAGTAATAAATGAGAGTCAAATGGGTAGTTTAGTGATTTTTAATAATTATTTTTTTGTAAATGAAAAATTATTTTGAGACAAATATAAATAATAATGTGGACATTTATTTTAAAACAGAGAGAGTAATAGTATAATAATTGTTATTATAATCAAATTCGAATTTCAATCCACTGTTAACTATAATTCCACGTGTGAAAAGAAATTAAGGCTAATTTTAACTTCAATTGATTTGCCATATTTAGGAAGACCCATTGACATGTTTAGTACCCTTTTAGAAAGCATGAAACAGAATTTACATAAATAAAATTCAATCATATACATTGTTGTACGTAATTTTGCATATATAATGTGTGTTTATCATACTTCTAGTTGATACATGACTTTGAGTCACTAGATGATCCATGGCTTCCTATTCCTTTTATCTCCTATGTACCTTTCTAACCTTCTCATTATCTTTCCATTGTATCTTTACCATTGACTACAAAGTGACCAACGCGGTCCCACAAACACCTGGTGGCCAACGTTTTGAGAAAGAAATCGGAGCTGCTTACACGAAGCAAGTAATGGGACAAGCTAACAACTTTATATGGTCCAACGTGTTCCAACAAAACACCCCTGCAGAACGAAAGCCTATAACCTCGGTGAATCTTTATATCGCCCAATTCAAACCTGGCGATGGGGGTGTTGCATTCATGTGGGGCGAGAATAATATTAATATGAGTACTACTCAAATGGCAGCGTACAAAGGGGACGCTCAATGGGACTACAAAAAGGAGTTCACGGCCGTTGTGCACCATGAAATGACTCATGTTTTACAATGGGGTGGAGGGGGGCATGCGCCCCCGGGATTACAAGAAGGTGTTGCGGATTATACAAAAATAAAAGCGAATATGATGCAACCTGGATTTGCAAAACCAGGATCAGGGGATCGGTGGGATCATGGGTATGGTGAAACGGCCCGTTTTCTTCAATACTGTGATAGTCTTACACCAGGTTTTGTGGCAAAGTTAAACAAAAAGATGAGGACCGCTTATGATGTCGCCTTTTGGAAAGAGTTAACGGGGAAGCCGTTAGAGCAACTGTGGAAAGACTACAAGGCTAAAAATGGCGTTAAAACCGTTAACGTTACAACATAACGTTATTGAATTATTAAATTTAGGATATAAGTGTTTTTATAGTAAAAATGTATGAAGGCTTTGCAAATTATATGTGAAAAAACTACAAATCAAGACAGAAATGACACGTTTTATATATTGATAACACATCAGGATTGTAAAAATATCGCTGTAAAAGAACATATATAGAAAGCAGCTATTATTGAATTTTCCTTTGGTATGTTAATATCCATTGGTTTAACAAAAATAATTGCAAATCTGAATTTGTGATCTAAAAATCCATGGCATATTAATTAAGCAAAAACCCTCCATCAATCAATATATTTAGTAAATAGATTCCATTGCCATAAAAGCATGCAACAGAATTTACATAAATAGAATCCGATCGATCATATGTATTTCATGTATATAACTTTTACGATACTTTAATTTCATGCCATTTGACTCAGTAGATGATTCATGGCTTCCAGTTCCTTTATCCTGTGCACCCTTTTAACCTTCTCATTATCTACCTATGGAATCTCTGCCATTAATTACACGGTAACCAATGTTGCTCCAGACATGCCTGGTGGTATCCGTTTCGAGAAAGAAATTGGAGTTCCATACGCGAAACAAATAATGGAAGAAAGTGTCAACTTCATATGGTCCAAGGTCTTCCAAACAGAGGACCCCGCTGAACGAAAGCCAATAGAATCCGTAAATGTATTTATTGCAAAATTCAAAGATGGCGACCAGGGTGTCGCGTTAATGTGGGGAGGGAATAATATTAATTTTAGTTGTAGTAAAATAGAAACGTACAAAGGGGAAGGGGCATGGGACGTGAAAAAGGAATTCACGGCAGTTATGTACCATGAAATGACCCATGTTTTGCAATGGGGTGGTGGGGGTAAAGCAAATTCAGGGTTGCAAGAAGGGTCCGCAGATTATACAAAAATAAAAGCGGACCTCATGCAACCTGGATTTGCAAAACCAGGAGCAGGGGATCGGTGGGATCATGGTTACGGTGAAACGGCCCGTTTTCTTGAGTATTGTGATACTCTCACCCCAGACTTTGTGGCGAAATTATACAAGAAGATGAAGTCTAGCTACGAGGACTCGTATTTTCAAGAATTAACAGGGAAGCCCGTGGATCAACTTTGGAAAGACTACAAGGCTAAATATGCGGGTACGGTTGTTAACATCTAAATGTGTTGGGAATTCATTAAATAACTGAAATTGCAAATTAGGATATAAACTTTATTTAGAAAACGGAATGATTGATGCTATCAGATCAAAGCCAGTAACGACTCACGTTAGATAATCAAAACGTAAAATCTATCTTTATGACATAATAAGACTATAAAAAGGGTTTGCAGAATAGAGTTTGTCTTTGGGGAAAATAATAGATACCTTAATGGACTTTTTGTTTCATTTTTAATGTGGTTACTTACAGGTGGGAACAACCCAGCACCGGCTCGCAGATTATCTAGCATTTCCGGTTAATCTACGTAAAGTTTGTCGATTATAGATCAGAGTTTATCCGAAAGCCGAGTATCAACAAAGAAGGAAGTAGAAGAAAGCAAAAGAGCCAATAAGTCAGTTTAATTTTACATTGACGGATAAGATAGGGAGTATCTATATACATGTGTATTTTATTTGTAGATTTGTTGCCATTGCCCATATGAAATGGACTAGTGATGGCATTTAACATGTTTGCTACAACCTGTATTTGCAAACAGAGCGTTTAGAAAGTAGCAGTCAAGGCTTCTTCCTCTGTAGATGCGTATACAAATGAACTTATACAATATCAATAAAAGGGCAATTTAACAACAAAATTAAAAAAACATGATTCTTTATTGCTGATACATTTACAACCATTCAATACATTTTACAAACCGAACTCCATACCCGTCACCGGATTTCAAAATCTTGAAACAATTATTCAAAAATTCTTACTGACCAAACTGACCCTTTTTGTTGATTTCATTTCTCAAGAGATGGCAACCATCTTTTATTATTAAGATTTTGGGAATTAATCTAATAAATCTGCTAAACCACGTAAATTAGTTATTCCAACAACGGGTTCATCTACAACTGCACATAATTGTACAGTAGTACTATTTGTTACTGTAATTTTAAGAAAGCCCAAATGCAATGGTGCTGGTGTCAATTCATACATATTAGTGGTACCACATTAAACAGAAACATACCAAACCCAAACAAAAATTCAAAACCACTCTCTCTTTGACATTTCATCAAACAGTTGGCGTACACCAAAAAGACATCAAACCGCACCACATATCTCCTTCAGCTTACTCGCCGCCGTTTGATCAACCGCATACTGAAACAATTTTCATATAAAAAAACTTATCATTAACATAATCCATTCTTCGAAAAACATGCGAGATGAACAGAAATTAACCTTATTAAGAACCCAAAGAGAGTGATTGTAAGCGCGAATAAAGAGCTCGTTGAGAGCTGCAGGATCGTTGTCATCGAGTACTCGGTAATTGACGAAGTTTTCTCGGGCGTATTTGGCGTAATAAGGCCGGGAGTCCGCCGGAAGACGCCTCACCAGCCGGAGGACTTCCCCATAAATTCTCAACGCTCGTTGCATCTCAGATCCGGTTGAATGCTAAGAAACAAGTTTCGGGTTGTCTTTCGGGTACTTGAGTGTGAAATTTGTTTCCCGTTAGTAATTAGAAGCGGGCTCTTATCTTTTAATTGGGCCAGCTATCCATCAAACTCATTATTTACAAGGGGATATTTTTTACTGTTGTATAAACATTAAAAAAAATAGTAATTGGTTGCCAAGAAAAAAAAACTATTCTATGATTTTAATATATATTTTTTAAAATTAACTTTAGCTTTAACAAATCAGGTAATAAAAATCTGAAAAAAGTTTTTGAAAAGTTTTATCAAATGGCACCATTTTCATTAGATTAGTTATGATTTGACTATAATTACCTACAATATTAACGGGTCGTGATATGTAGAATCACTTTTATGATGTAAACACAACGATTTACTATTTACTTATCTGGTTTAAAAGATATGGAAATTTCAGATCTCATAGGTTAGCTAAGCGTACGCCATTTTGCAAAATTTCAATGGGTTCGGAAAGAATGATTTATTGAATTTCGATTTCAAAATCTATTTTGAACATATGAGAAATAGCAACATGAACACTATGTAGTGCAAAGCTTCTTTATACGGATAAACAATATAACTCGTCTCAAGAAAAATGTATTCGACAACACATGAAAAAGGCAGGCATGTTCAAACAGAATTGGTTCCTTTACTTTTCAAGTCTCGCCCACCAGCTCACATGAGAGAAAGAGAGACGGGAATACAAAACAATCATCGATCTCATCTTCAAACACATTTGGTTTACCTAACGAAACACCCATTTGAATCGTCTTCGAGTAACTGATTTAGGACAAGTTGTCTGAACTATAAACCATGCAATATATACGTGTAAATCTTTTATCCCCTTTTTCTTGAGTTGCGTTTTTAGTTTATGAAAGAGGAAGTCTACATATAACAGAATTTAGTGTTTATAGTTTGCAGTAGAATGTAAAAAAATTTCACATAAACAAAATTCTAGTTATGTGTATATATGTGCTACTTGTAGAGTTAGAGTTGATTAATTTATGGCTCCTAATTCATTTTTCATGTGTATCCTACTAACCATCTCAATTACTTTGCAAGGAATCTCTGCAGTGGACTACCGAGTAACGAACGATGAGGAGAACACTCCCGGTGGCATTCGTTTCAACGATGACATTGGAATTCCGTATGCAAAAGAAATAATGGGCAAGATCAACAACTTTGTATGGTCCACCATCTTCCAACAAAATAGCCCTGAAGACCGAAAGCCCATAAATTCGATTGGACTTTAAATTAAGGACATCGAAGGAAGCAAATCAACGACTTGGGGAAAGAATAATATTAACGTCAGTGGCATTTATTTAGCAGAGTACGTAGGGGATGTGAAAAAGGAATTCACGTCCATTATATACCATGAAATGACTCATATTTTGCAGTGGGACGCCGAGGGCAAATGCCCTGACAAATTGTTAGAAGGGATTGCGGAGTATTCCCTTCTAAAAGCAAATTACAGCCTACAGAAGTTTGCAAAGCGATGGGTTAGATATCACAGCTCGTTTTCTCGAGTATTGTGATAGTCTTGTTCCAGGGTTCGTAGCAAAGCTTAACAGCAAGATGAAGCAGACTTATGATGTGTCATATTTTAAAGAATTAACAGGGAAGCCTGTGGAACAACTTTGGAGTGACTACAAGGCTAAATATGAGAAGGAACAAATAATCACGTAAAATGTGTTGGTATGTATGTTGTGATTGAATTTGCTAATTGGAATTTAATCCTTTTAAATTTTAATACTATAATCCGGTCCCCTATTAAAGTGATTAATTAAGGTTTTACAAATTCAATAAATTTCGATAGAATTACATGCACCAGTCATTCCAGATCTGCACGTCCTACGTGGCACCTTATGTACCTCCCACCTGCATGCATGCCTCAAGATTCCACGTCCCTACATTGCATATACTTCACTTTCTATATTTAATACTTCCGTGACATGAAACCACAATTTTAGTTCTAACAATTGGGACGTGGTATTACGAATTCATAAACGATAAAAAAAAAAAAAAAATATTGACGTACTCAAGAGCTTGATGGTCAAGCATCGAAAAGTCCAATAGCAGTCATAAATGCATATCAAACAAAAACCAAGACAAAATACTCTATACCACCAATTTCATAACGTCCTTCATCTGCGGCCATAACCACCTCCATGTTATCCAAATGACAATCACTCATTTACACAAATTACACTATAAATTAAAAGCCATAAACCCTAATTAATTAACTACAACATCTCAATATATTCACACACAAACACACATTGAGAGATAATTTTAAAAAATTTGCATGAAAATGGACGTATGGTCATGGATATGTGATCTACCTTACTCCAACGAGTGGCCAACCGATTCAACATCCGAACTCAGTTTCGATTTAACGAGTTCAACCGACTCACTTCAACTCAAAGCAAGAAGAAAGTTCACTTCCAACTCAGATCTTTTATCAATCACCTTTTATGTTTCATATCAAGAAAAAGCTTTATGGGTTTCTGACACGTGTCATGTAAATTCGGACAAGCCATTTTTACCACTTGTACTCCAACTCCTTCAAGAAATCATCTCTCGTTCACCAACTGCCCATGATAGCATCACCGCCACATGCCCACGTTCCCAAATCCAAAAACTCAAACCCGACCCGGTTTCATGGATCCTAGACTCTCATTCACCTGAATCCTTTTCAACTTTTTTCAATCTAGTATTTCTAGCCAGATTATTCTGGTTATGTGCATGTGACGCGCCTTCTGAAGTCGGCTCGATTTATTTCAACTGCATGTTGACTCCAAATCTTGATGCTTTTTCGTCCAATCATGCACCCGTGTTGCGGGCTTTCTTTGTTTCGTCTGGTTATGACGTGGAGCTTTGTGTTATGAGGACGTTTGGATACATGTTAACAAAATGTTTGATGTTAAGAGAAGTGGGTGTAGGTTTACAACTTCTAACGCCATCTTATAACAACCTAGGATACTCTTATGCGACCGAGACTCATGGGCTTTGGATTTTGAAAGGGTACGCGCCTATAATGGCTATGACCCGCTGCAAAACGACTAGACTTAACGATGTGGGGCCGGTTTTTGAAACTAAGGAGTCTGTGCTAAAATATGCATTGGCTCATCAACAAATTGAGGTTGTGATACAATTGGAATATTCAATTGATTTCAAGGAAAGTTTTATTTTGGTGAATGCACGTATTGATAATATAAGGGTCCACATGGCAAAATTAGGGTTTAGTAAGAATGAAGAGAATGCTTACATGCATGAGAGGCATTTTCCAAGTCGGGTTCGGGTTTGGGTTGGGCCGGAAGGTGGGGCAAGTTATGTGACCGGTTTGACTTTGGGTCGATCCACAGATAATATTGAGAAAGAGGTGGAAACACAAAAGATATTGAAGGGTAGTTTTGGGAATACAAAAGTTCCAAAGATGAAGGCGATGACGAGGACAACAACGAGGGCAAAGACAAGGATGTGGAGGTGGGACCAAGATTCGGATGGACATGTGGCAATATTTGACACAACCTTATGTGATAACATGACAGGAGTAGAGGTGTCGACGTGGCAACCAAATGGCGGCGACTACGGTGGGGCCAATGGTGATCAAGTAGGCCAAAGTTTTCAGAAGCGGTACATGGGGGCAAATAGGTCATTTACTAAATCCGGGAATTGGGTATTTGCCGAAGGGTTAGAAGGGGTGAAATGGAGGTTAAACAAGGAAATGGAAGGGAGTGTGTTGAAATGGAGGATTGGGGGTCAAATTTGGGTAACTTATTTTCCAAACGAGGTGAAGAGTTCATATTATGAAACAAGGTGTGTGGAGTGGTGTGATGAGGTTGATTTGCCTTTGATCTTAGGTTCATACTAAGGTGTATGTGTATACATGTGTTAGTGTTATGTACTTATATGCAAATGGCTTACTTTGATATGATGTTGTAAATTACGCGTTAAATAAATAAATTAACATGCCCGACATATGTAATTCACAACAAGCGAGTGAATTATGGTCCTTATATTGGATTATGGTCAAATCAAGGGAGTCCTTCACCCTGTGAGGTCAAGTTGTTAATAAGATGCAAGTTGGAATTACACTCGATATCACACTCGAGTGAAATTCATGTGCAAGTGGTTAGTTTCAAGTGCTTGAGTTTCAAAAGTGGAGTGTCAAACTCAAAATAAACTTCAGGCTTCAATTATCAAGTTCAAGTCCTTTCAAATTCAAGATCTCGAACTCTTAGGCTCCAACAGTGCAGGATATAATTCGATTTCTAAATTAGTGAGATTTAGAAATTAAGTTATCTTGGGGAACAAGATAATTTGATGGACAAGATTTGTGTCGCTTATAAATATAGGAGTTGAGTTAGGGTTAAGGTGAGGGGGTTGAGCAAAAAAAAGAGTATATGAAAGTCTCTCTTCGTCCCGTGTGATGGTCTCGGTGATTCAATAACGACGGCGCGAATTCCGTTATTGTAATTTACCGGTGAGAGCGGTGTGATGATACGTGATAATATTTAAGAGTGTTAAGAGGAACATTCATTCTTGTAATATTGTTCGTATAGTGGAATTTTAAGTGGTCGTTGGTCCCGTGATTTTTACTCTCTAGGTTTTTCACGCAAAATATAGTGTGTCATGTTTTTTTCCTGTTTTATACGTGTTTATTGTTAGCTTATACAAGGTTGTGTGATTTATTGTGATGATGATCGATTCCAACAAGCAGTATGAGAGCGAGATCGATCCCAACAAATAGGTCATGATGGCTTGTAATTTTCTAATGATGGCTTGATTTTTTGTCTTCAAAAGAAACCCAGTTACATGAAATCAAGTTAAATTTAATGAATTTTGTAATCAAACGTAGTATACATCAAAAATTTAGTTTTTCATCATCTTTAAAAAATTTGCACATGTTCTTTCTGCACCTGGTTCATGCGTGCAGAATCGATTATCCAGGTGCAGAAAGGATTATGCACCTAGTTCAAATACACGTTTTCACCTACGAATGATTTCTGATTACTTGCGGAGATGAATGACGATGTACCACCGACGGCTACAATTGGCGAAATTGCTTCTACAATGAAGATTCGCAGCGGTGAGCCGATATTGCCTCTCTTTCAATCTTCGGAAGTTACTTTGTATCCCTTTCTAATGCAATATCTTCAATCAGATCTGTACGAGTGACAGGAAGAAGTCAGCTAGTTGCCATCCGCTCTATCCCAATCTCCGGTCAATGATTGAGTCCGAACTCACCTAAAACGGGGGCTAATCTACCTAGTCAAAACTCTTGTTTAGGAGCCCATGAAATTTTTCAAGCTTCCTCGCCTTCACCCTATGAGTTCAGGGTGCTTTCCTGGCTCGCCTTCACTCATATCATAGGGTTGTGTTCAGTACGATCTTTAGCCTTTCTTCGTAAGATCCTGAGAACTGAAATGCCTAAGTGCTCAAGTCAGAAATGCGATCTTCTAGGGCAGGAATTCTTATATGCTAATTGCCTGAAATCCCTCTCATTTTGTCAATAAGGGAGAGGTTGGGAGATAGCTCTTAGCCTCTTGGTTGCTTGCCTGTGACTTGACTTCCTCGTACTCCTTCTCCTAGAAAGCGACTTCTTTCATTTGGTTGTGGTCGGAAAACATGGCCGGTAAACACAGACGAAAACGATTACAAATTTTTATCATTGCTTATGAAAAGATGTGAAATCGTTGTCGCCTTCACCGATCGACAAATCATATCGAAGTTGTAGCAGCTGCAACCAAAAATTGTAAAGTAAATGGAGATGACGACAGTGAGCGGTGACAGTTTTCAAGCAAATTAGAGAAAGCGACAATACATGCACGGTGGTGGTTGTGAAAAGATTGGAGGATGATGGTGGTGAATGGCGGTGCTTGTGTAGATTGCAGGGGAATAGTTATATGTTGGAGATGAAGTAGACTGAGAGATAATATTTGATTTGGGCTTTTATGTAGGTTAAATTGTTAAGCTCGGTTAAAATGCTAGTTCTTCAAGTTCTCATACAATATGTAATTCTCACGGGATCCCTTTACCATATATATATATATATATATATATACACACACACACTAAAGGAGTATAACAAATTGCTCCAGAATTTGCCACCTAAACTTCAATGTCATGTGTCATTCTCTAAATATTTTAAAAATTATTTATTAATTGAGTTTGAATAATTTGGATAAAAATATTGACTATCTAAAGGAAATCCTGGATAATCGGCTATCCGGGGAAAAGTACAGCTCCCAACCAGCAAGCAGTTAGCCTTCCTCTACAAGGAATGGAAGGGTGCTGGAACTGCTACAATTGCTTTAGCTGGAGCTGCAGTCGGAATTGGTCTCATGCTAGATTCAACGCAATGGGCGAGAAAGCTGATATGAGGGCTCTCGCTCGAATCGGAACCTTTATGGGTGGGCTTTCGACTCAATCTAATAACCTATCTATCGGGCGCCAATGCCTTGCCTATTATCCAGTGCTAGAAGCTTCGCCAGAAGCAAGCAAGACGAGGTCGCTCTGCTTCGTGCATCGGCTGGTCAAAGATCACCCCAAAATTGATTCAAAAGTTGCGGGTTCAACGGCTGCTTGACTAGCTCAAAAGGAAGCAGTTGGAGTGTGTAGATGGGCTGCAGGGCCAGTCTCATGTAAGACAACTAAATGCACCTCGAGGTGCTGAATAAATAATAAATAATGAGTAGATACAATTCTAATTCGTAGAAGAGAATGGTTCTTTCTAAGTCATGAGTTTATTATTATTTTAATGTAAATATTAGTTAGATCAGTACACTTATAATATCACAATGATTTAATGAAAATAAGCTCAACCGATCTATTTGGGTTAAATTTGTGCAAATGCAATTCTTTTACATATTTCTATTTTAATTAAATCTATTTTTCCTACTCTTTAGCACCTCAAATACTATATGCTTATTTAATAAAACATTTCTATATACTACAATCATCATTTAATCACGTAATATTTAAAATAATCACGATAAATTACCGTGCATCGCACGAATATACCAACTGGTATATATATATATATATATATATATATATATATATATATATATAGTAAAGGAGTATAAAAGAAAGCTCCAGAATTTGCCACATAAGCACGAATGACACATGTCAACATCTTAATTTCAGTTAACAAATTATTTAATTAATATTTTATTATTATTTTTTAATAGATAATAATTAATAATTAATAAATATAAACACTAATATGGAAAGAAGGAGTCTCATATGAAAACAAACTCCTACAAATTATTTAATTAATATTATTATTTTATTATTAATAATAATTAATTAGAAAATAAAATACCATTAAACAATTTGACATATATTTAGTTACGATCTTATATTTAGTGTAATAACATAGACTTTTTATAAAATATTTATCATATTACGATGAACATATCACATTGTTTTTATACTACGTACTAAACAGAATTATATTTAGCAAATCGCTTAAAAATTAAATTAATAAAAATAAACTGTTTTAAATTGTCCTGAATCGCACGGGCTTAAAACTAGTATATATATAAAAGAAAAAAGTTGCTGCACGAAAAATATACTAACTTTAGCGAAAATAGTAAAATATTGGAGGGATCGTAATCCCGTGAAATTCCTTTGTAAACAATAAATAATCTTTTTATTGTTCTTTTGTTAACCAGTCTTTGTACTATTCCGACGTTACACGTGGAAGAGCAAGATCCATCGATATAAAATACGGGCCCACTTTCCAACACCGACACAGAAAAGGCCCAATCGAGACACACAAACAGACATAAAGAAACCCAATTACCCCAACTAATAAATCAGCATTATTGTGTTCTTCTTTCTGCATTTACTCGAATGGGTCATCACATTTTATGGGTCGGGTCAACTATTCACACACTGACACACACAAATACAAGACAGAGAATAGGTGGTACCATTGAATGAAAGAAAAATAAAAAACTTTAGTAGAATTGGGTGAAAATGGAAGATAAAGATGAAGAGTGGGTTATGGTTAAACCAATTTTAGATAAAGATATATGGAAACCATCATCATTATCAACAAGTTCAAAAGAAACAAAAAAGAAAGAATTGAAGGTGAGGTTTAATGAGGCAGCTAAGCATTGGACTGATGCACTTCCTATTGGGAATGGGCGCCTTGGTGCTATGGTTTGGGGTGGTGTTACATCTGAAACTATTAATCTTAATGGTAAAGTTTTCATTTTTAACATTATCCATTTATTGAAATTCAAGGGTTTTAGCTTTTACTAGTTATTTCTTTGTATCTTGAATTTTTATCTTTTTTGAAAATCTTGAAATGTCAGTGTTTGTGTATACAGTTACTATCTCCTATGATTTTAGTGATGCATAGACTTGAATTATGGGTATGATTTGTATATGACTGTATTCATTATTGCATATGTTTACCTGATGATTTATTGGAATTCTGGTTACTTTCATGTTAATATGGACAAAAAGAATGGCAAGTCCCTCTGAATTTTGTTTGTCATCAATTGTCAAATAAGATTATGTGTTTGGTCATAATTGTTGCGGAGTGTTGAATTCTAGCTGAAATTGATGTGGAGTTACAATATTTTTTTGGGGGGCAAAGCATCCTTTTCCTTAATTCTCTATTATGCTTTGCTTTCATAATTGCTCATTGATATAGTCGTATAAAGTGGACCACAATTTTCTTTGTGTTTTTCCTGTCGTTTGCGTGGTTACCCAATACAAATAAGCAGGTTGCACGAGTCATTGTGAAAGATATATCAAGTAACATCAATTATCGCTCATAAAAATGTAAATTGTGTTGTTGCAGAGGATACGTTGTGGACAGGGGTTCCCGGGAACTACACGAATCCAGATGCCCCAACGGCACTGTCTGAGGTCAGAAAGCTTGTGGATGATGGACACTATGCTGAAGCTACTAAAGCAGCCGTCAAGTTATCAGGCGATCCCTCCGATGTATGCTTCTTTCGAATACATCTTTTATACGATAAACTTTTTTTCATTTAGATGGCCATACTATGATATGAGTCAACGGGGATGTCGGATATGCATTTCCTGAATGATTATTTTGATATAATCATGATAAGATAATCAGCTGTAATAAAACATGCTGTAGTTGATTAATGATAGTATTGGATTTACGTTGTGAAAATGATTATGTGATGTTGAATTATCAGAATCTGATAATCAAAAGCTTATTTGGATGTACGTTTTGAGAGTGATTGTGTAATGTTGAATAATCAGGCTTAGTTATTGAGCTGTTGTTATACCAACAAAAAAATATGATTGTTGGCGCTTCATTTTAATCTGATCTCTTGTACTACTGAAGGTGTACCAACTTTTGGGAGATATCAACCTAGAATTCGATGATAATTATGCTTCATACGATGATAAAACGTATCAAAGAGAGTTGGATTTAGATACGGCCGCCATAAGAGTCAAATACTCTATAGGTGAGGTAGAATTTACAAGAGAACATTTTGCTTCATACCCAGATCAAGTTATCGTTGCCAAGATATCTGCAAGCAAATCCGGATCATTATCATTCACAGCATCCCTTGACAGCAAGCTAAATCATCACTCTTATGTAAACAATCCAAACCAGATTATCATGGAAGGCTCATGTCCCGGTCGAAGGAAACCACCGACCCTTTTTGCTGAAAATGATGATAAGCCCGAGGGAATAAAGTTTTCTGCAGTTCTTAATTTGCAAATAAATAATGGCACGGGCTCGATTACTGTTTTGGATGAGAAAAAACTTAAGGTTGAGGGCTGTGACTGGGCTGTCTTGCTTTTGGTGGGGTCGTCTTCATTTGATGGCCCGTTTATTAACCCTTCTGAATCGAAGCGGGAACCTACGTCTGAGTGTTTAAATACTTTGAAGTTGTTAAGCGAGTTTTCATATTCAGAGCTTTATAATCGACACGTGGATGATTACCAAAAGTTATTCAGTCGTGTTTCTCTTGAGCTTTCAAAAAGCTCTAAGAGTAGTGATGGATCATCTTTAGATATCACAACTGCTGAGAGAATCAAGTCTTTTAAAACAGATGAAGATCCTTCTTTGATCGAGCTTTTATTTCAATATGGACGTTATTTGTTAATATCGTGTTCACGGCCTGGAACTCAGCCAGCTAACTTGCAGGGTATTTGGAATGATAAAGTTGAGCCCCCGTGGGAGTAAGTTTTCTTGGGTTTGTTACCCTAGTCACATATAATTACACTTACAGTTTTTGTGTTCAGTTTTATTTGATCTGGCAATATCGACCCATTTACTTAATTGGTTAAAGTTAAGGGTGTTTATTTACAAGTTTCCACAATGAAATTTGGCCGAAATTGGTACAAATGAAAACGAATACATACTTGGGTGGCTTAAAGTTGTTTCAACAAATGGTGACCTTAATGGAAAAGGTTGAAAAGTTATGTGGCATCCATGAATGTTATCCTTTTTTTTAAGGAAAAATTTAGGAAAAAAGACCAAAAATTTATGATGAACTGTAGTGATAATGATTTATGGGGTCTGAAAGTTCAACCTCATTAACTTCAAATATTTAGCGAGTATCAAAATCAAGTTTATAATTTATTCCTACCATTTACAAACTTTTTATATTGATTTTGGTAGAAATGTATTGTCTTGTTGAATGAGGACTTACTTAAAGACGTTACTCATGGGCGGCTTGTTTTACTTTATCATGTAGTGGGGCTCCTCACTTGAACATTAATCTTCAAATGAACTATTGGCCTTCACTTTCGTGCAACCTGCACGAGTGCCAAGAGCCATTATTTGATTACACGTCGTATCTGTCGGTGAATGGAAGTAAAACCGCAAAAGTAAGATGATCTTCTTTATGTTGTGACATTTCTATCTTTGTGAACTATCATTTTAGTAACAAACTTGAGTGTGACAGGTAAATTATGAGTCCAGTGGTTGGGTTACACACCAAGTGTCTGATATTTGGGCCAAAACATCCCCGGACCGAGGTGAGGCTGTATGGGCTTTATGGCCGATGGGTGGAGCTTGGCTCTGTACTCATTTATGGGAGCATTATACTTATACAATGAACAAAGTAAGAGTACTATCATGTTCTTATTACTCCATCTGTTCATTAGGGAGATACATGTGACTTTTGAGGTTAAACAAATTACTTTTTAAGTTACAGAAAGTTCATCAAATTAAAGGGTAATCACTGTCTAAGCAAATACTAGGAGACTACTCCATAGCTAAAACAAATAAAAACATGACATAAAGTTAATTAAGTTAAACATCATGTTCTTGAGCTAAAGTTAGGAATAATCAAAGCCAATTTAACGTATGAATCATAGCATGAAATGGCCTTCAATCTAGGCGGAGTCGCAGGCAGCGACCAGGCTGCCAAATTTCCGAACATTCTGCCATTCTTTTAGGGTCCATTGCAGGTGCATCGCCAGGTGCGACATTGTCGCAAGCTACGAGCAGCATCAAAATTTTGCCTTTTTCGCTCGAATTATCTCTGGTCCAGATTTTCAGCCTGAATAGCAAATACAAAACAACGAAGTACCAATAAAATGGTTTTTTCTATTCAAACTGGCTTATATGAGACGAAAATTGCGATCTGTAATATGTATATTTTATGCGATATCTCATAGAGTTTTATACCTTAGTCCTATATATATGCTTCATTATTATATCATGGATGATTAATATGTCCACGCACGGACTATGAAGAATGTATTTATTTTATTGGTTTGGTTTCAAACTAATATATAGATAGATAAGGACGCTTTTTTTCATGCATCATGCTATGCTTGCAACATATATACACAAAACATTATACGATAAATTATTCGGATGTTAACATTTGATCAATAAATAGGACTTTTTATCCAATAAAGCATATCCATTGCTAGAAGGATGTGTTTCATTCCTTTTGGACTGGCTGATTGAAGGCCAAGGAGGTTATCTTGAAACTAATCCCTCAACGTCTCCAGAGCATATGTTTGTTGCTCCCGATGGTAAGCCTGCAAGTGTGAGCTATTCAACAACAATGGACATCTCAATTATAAAAGAAGTATTTAATGCCATTGTTTCTGCTGCAGAGGTAATAATTGGATGTTATAAATTATGACCTCTTATTTTTCTTGACTTATAAAGCAGATGCTAATTTACAGGTTTTAGGAAAAAGCAAAACAGATTTGATCCAAAGAGTTGTTAAAGCTCAACCACGTCTTTATCCAACAAAGATTGCTAGGGATGGTTCCATTCTTGAATGGGTATGTCTATGGTATTGCTTCTTTCTGGTTGATTGTGTGTACATGTGTTATATATATATATACACCAATACAGTTACAGTTGGCAAGATGGGTGGCGGGTCAAAATGGATTTGGTTGAATGGGCCAGGTCGGGTTGACCCACAAACACTTTCGTCAAAAGTTCAATTTTTTCAAGTATAATTATGTGTTAGTTACGATTGTTATTATCATATTATTATTATTATTAGTGACTTAGTGTTACATGAGTGATCTTTAAAAAAATAATTTGGAGGTTTTATTCATTAATTATAAACTTTGGGCTAATTTAAAACTGTTTGGCCCATTTGACCCCTTCCTCTTTTAGCTAAAAATAGTATTTTACCTGTTTGATATAAACCCAGCCCAAATTGACCATATCAACGGATTGAAACTGCGACCTTTGTCTATGGTGACATTTTTTTAACAATATGATGGACAGGCACAAGATTTTGAAGATCCGGAGGTGCATCACCGGCATGTCTCACACCTTTTTGGGCTTTTCCCAGGGCATACAATAACTGTTGAGAGAACTCCAGATCTTTGTAAAGCTGCAGATTTCACTCTTACTAAAAGAGGTAAGGAATATGCTCTGTTTCTTGAAAAGGGTAAATGAATAGGTAGGTTTTACTTTGAAAGTTGGCGTAAATATCTCATAAAATATAACGGCAACATCATTCTATTTGTAGTGTTTATTAAATTGAAGTAGCTTTCAAGTTTATTCTGAAAAGAAAAAAAAAAAGGTACTCCGTATATACTAGAGGTTGAAAGTGGTCATGTATGATCTTAAAGAGTCAAAATGTGCATCGCAGGCTTATGTTTTCTGGTTTTGTCTGGCAGGAGAGGAGGGTCCTGGATGGTCAACTACATGGAAAGCTGCTTTGTGGGCCCGGCTTCACGACAGTGAACATGCATACCGAATGGTTAAACATTTGTTTGACTTGGTTGACCCTGATCATGAAAGTAATTATGAAGGAGGACTTTACAGTAATATGTTCACTGCTCATCCCCCTTTCCAAATTGACGCCAACTTTGGGTAAGCACAACATCCACGTCTAGAACTAAAGATGGATCTTTTAACCCATTTAGTATGAAGGGATCATTTTTGGTTATGTTTCAATGTTTCATCTCTATTGGGTGAAACGGGTAATGCGTAATATGAAAAAGGTCAAAAGTCACCCAAGTGTACTTTTTTAACTCATAAATCTCCTAAATCATTCTATTCAAAAAGTTATATACCTTGCAACACAATATTTTTGAAAATCATATTTGACTAATTATTATTTATAAGAAATATTAAAAAGGGGGGATGATAAGTGTTTGGTCAACTCAACCCGACGTACCCTTTACAAAAAATTTCACGGTTGACTTCAACGCAATTTTGACCCGTTACCCAACATGTCCATTTGACACCTCTAACTAGAACAGATTACTGATTGACTGAGATGTTTTTGTCAGGTTTTGTGCAGCAATATCTGAGATGCTAATTCAGAGCACGATCAAAGACCTATACTTGCTTCCGGCACTTCCTCGAGATAAATGGTCAAATGGTTCAGTCAAAGGATTGAAGGCTCGTGGCAATGTAACAGTTAGTATTTCATGGAATGAAGGCAATCTTCATGAATTTGGTCTTTGGTTCTCCAACAACACCAACTTAGAAAACTCAAAGAATCAAGACTCTACAAAAAGAGTGCACTATAGAGGAACTATCGTAATAGCCAAAATATCATCCGGGAAAGTTTACACGTTCAATAAGCAGCTAAGATGCATAAAGACATCATCTTTGTTCGGTTCCTCCCACTCTTAGCTTTCTAGTTCGTAGAAGCTTTGGTATGAAGCATACGTTACAAGAGGAAATGTGAGATTCTTTTGTTGTGTTTTTAGCCGGAAAATGTATACTATAATGCTGTTTATGTTTATCAAGATTGTTGTTAGTTGCAATGATGCTAGAACCTGTATAATTGCAGGAAAAAAGTCACAAACCTTCATGGAATTGTTGCTGTTTTTCATTTTTATAGAAGCCAAATGAGTTCCACTGGAAGGAGTAGTGTTCTGTCGAAGCGAAATGCTTCCTCATTTAAATTAGAGGGCAAATTAAAATTATAAGGGGAATACAACTTGCAAGATTCCAACTTGAATCCCTCCTAATAGGCATTTCCTCGTAATGGTTAAAGTACAATAATGTATAGTATGGTTTAAATTTATAATTAATAGCCATTAGGTTGTCGACAATAAAACCAAAATGTTTAGACAACGTATGTTTCTCTAGTCTAGAATCACACTTTTTAGTTTGGGTTAATTTACTCCTTTCTATTTAGAAAAAAAAGAATTGATTGATTAATTAAATAAATAAAAAAACAAAAAAAAAAAAAAACGTAATATTAAGTTATTAACAATTTATAAGTGAGGTAACGTAAATAAATATAAATAGTAAATTCTTATTTATCCCTGATGTTTTTTAAAGAAAAAGAAATAACCTTTTGGAAGAAACCCTATAATTCACAAAAGCTAAAACCCTAGTAGCCATTAACAACATCCTCCTAGCTTCAAAATCTGTATCCCGAGAAGAAAAAAAATAAATATCCAAAAATGGCATGGCGTGGTTCAATCTCCCGGACATTAATGTCCACCGCAAGATCTTCATCTTTCCGATCATCTCCACCCCTCCCTCGCTTCCGTCCTCCGCCGATTTCCGCTCCTCGCCTCCACTCCCGCCGCCTCGGAAACCCTAGGTGCATATTCCACCTCCAATTTCACTTTTTCTTTTCAAAATTTTCAATTTTTATGATATTAACATTTCACAATTGTATCTATATCTATATATTCGTATATTATTAGGACTCTGGGAGAATTAGGTTGCGCACAATCTCTACTACCGCTTGCTGGAGCACGGATGACGTCACACCTCACCGTTAATGTGCGAGCTTTTTGCGAGCTGTCTCACGGTACCTTCTGCCGCTCTTGTCAGGATCGCTAGTTGTGAGTTTTTTAAAATAAAATTAAATCAATTTTTCCAAATCAATTTTTTGTATTTTTTTGTTTTTTAATTTTGGATTTAGGGCTTATTATGTGCAAAATTTTCTGCTGAAATTGATTAATTGATCTGATTAAGTAATGTGTTTGTGTTTAAGTTTGAAGAAAGTTGTGATTTATAAAAAGAAATGGGATTGGGATTTGTTTATTTATTGGTAGGGTTGAATGGAAAAGATGGGTGATTTGAAGGAATTTCGAGCATCAAATGGCACTACAGGCATACATACATTGTAGGTTTCTCATTTTTTTTATTTTTATTTTATTTTTATTAAACTATCCGTTTTAATTTTTTCTGTTAAGTTTAACATGCATCATAGAACAAAATTCAAAAAGGATAGTTGAAAGAGTCCTAATGTTTGTGAGATGCTAGCTCATCTTAAGAAACTATTATCTTAGATGGTGTGTCTTGCATTTTGTCATTTATACTATTTGGATTTGGATTGGAAGTTCAGGTCATGTTTTGATAAGTTTGAAGATAAGCTTAAGTGATGCTTTTTTCGTTTTGTTTCTATATATAAATCTTCGTGTTCTGGTGCGTAATTGAATTTTGAGAGTTTTTTCTTGTAAATTCTTAGCTCACACTATAGAGTTCTAGTAGAGGCTTTATATAGCAAACAATCTATTGTCACATCTTCTTAGATATAAAAATATGTTCAATGTGTTTTTCAAATAGGCATTTATGAAGTTTTGTTGGTAAACGAACATGAGATTGTCATGTCATTGGATTAAACTATGGCCACCCAACAACTAGATTCAACGAGTATAAGCTCTATATGATTCCTATCGCTTACCCCTCTTTTTGATAATAATGACATTGGCAATTTGAAAGACTAGTATCTGACCATATAGAAGAGTGATAGAGTCATATATAGATCTGAATTAATATAGGAACTCTCACTGATGTCAAAAAAAAAAAAAAAATGAATGTGTAATAGAAATAAGATTGCACTTACTAGGCCTGTCATGCGGAATGTCTGTGGACAAACAAACCAGTCTAAAAATGGTTGTGTAGATTCATGGTTAAGTGAACTTATAATCATGATATGGATCTTGCAGCAAGATAACGCTTGGCAAAGAGTTGGTAGGGGTAGTCTACAGTATTCTATTTAATCTTGCACATACATTTTTACATGTGCATACCATTAAATCATCTAAAGCATCATGAATGCCCACACATGTTATTGAGTCTTCTTTGACTATTAGAAGAAGTTGAAAGTCCCAGTTTTTAAATTTGTAGATAATACATATATATATATATATATATATATATATATATATATACATATATATATATATATATATATACATATATATATATATATATATACATATATATATATATATATATATACATATATATATATATATATATATACATATATATATATATATATATATACATATATATATATATATATATATATATATATATATATATATAACGATTGTGGCATGGTTTCTCCAAACTTAAAACAGGTTATAAAATTTTGTATAATGCAGGTACTTGATTGGCAATTGGTTAGGCAAAGCTTGCAAAGAGTGTTTTGGCAGTCATAGTAAGTGGGTTTTTCCAATGGAGCACTTTGTGTTTGGTTATTGGAACAATTAATAAGAATAGATACTGTTTCTACAAAGTAATATTTCCAGATTCAGCCTAAAGACTGATTTGTGACATGTTTCATGTTTTAGATTATTTTAGATGATGCTCATTCATATGTGGATTTTTATTAGTTCTACATTTGCGATTGTGCTGTTTGTCAATTTCCATTTGTACAAGGTTGAATAATAATTTGTCTAACATCACAATTTAATCATAGTTTGTAACCGTAGCGTTTCACATATTCATCAATGGTACGGTGCAACCTTTTATCTATCGATAGATATTTTCTCTCTATAATTCGTACCCAACCCTTATGATTGAGGTTTCTGTATTCGAACTCTCTGTTTTTTTTTGTAACGAAGTACATTATCCTATTAACAAGGGCAGAAGGGCATATAGAGAGTCTGGAAAACAATTTTTCTAACCGAAAACGTTTAAATGTCTTGTAATTTTGAAATGACAAATCACATTAACAAAAAGTTTACATAAATGATATACAAAATGACTAATACCAGATTAACATAGAAAAAGTAATTGAATTTGATTGATCTATATCTTAATACATATCCTTTTATTTTTAGTTTGTTCTTTTGGAACGAGAAATGCTACATTCACAATAATTTTACAAAAATTAATAAAGAAAATGACTTGTATAGTACATGTGAGGAAAAATAAACATGACAGAAAAAAGGTAATTAAATTTAGTTGGTTCACATAATTTTGTATCGATTTGTTTGTGATTTTTTTTATGCAAGTGTAGCATTTCTTTTTTGAATGAGAAATGCTCCGTCCAAAGTTTTGTTTACAAAGTATGGATACAAAATGACTTGTGGAGTTATATTTATCTCAAATTATGTGAGTTAAGAGAAACGAGTAAAGAGAAATGTGATAAAAAATAATTAATTTTGATTGGTCCGTATTAAAATCAATATCATTTTATATTAATTTCTTTGTAAATTTGTTATAAGTGTTTTATTTATATCTTTTGGAATTATAAATGCTACATTCACAATTTTTTAACAAAAATTGGTATATTAATGACTTTGTAACAAACAGGCCTACCTACTTAAAAAACAGATGTATTTTATTGAACTAACAGAATGACCGCGCGATGTAGCGGATAAAATATATATGCTTCGTGTCTATTTGATATGTATTGTGTAAATTATAATCAAAATTTATATGACTGACACTACGATGTATAATCAAAATTTATATGACTAACACGATCGTCTCATTCCGACCTTTCCGTCGATAATTGACACGTCCCGTAACTCTTTACGGTTAAAAAGTTATGTCATTAATTTATTTGCTTAAGTTTATATTATTGTATTATAAATGATACTTTAATATATGTAGGTATATTTTTCAAGTATGTTTTTTTAAATAATAAAAATAATGTAAGAAGTAAATTAGTAAATGCACTCTTAAAAAAAATATTACAAATGTATTATATATTAGTATAGACATAGATAAATATATATATATATATATATATATATATATATATATATATATATATATATATATTACAAATATTACAAATGCACTCTTAAAAAAAATATTACAAATGTATTATAAATATATAACACTTCTGTCCAATTAGTAAATGCACTCTTAAAAAAAATATTACAAATGTATTATAAATATATAACACTTCTTAATGTCCCACACCACTAAGTAATTAGATTTATCCCACACTTCTTCCGATTTAGTTTCGGGTTAGAACATAAAATTTCTAAAGTCCTTTCTCCTTTCTTTTCCGAAACTCAAATAGAAAACTCTCCCCATGGGACCGGGGTTTGAGGTATTGGCAGGGGTACTCGCCAAGTAGCCATTCTTGCCCCAAGTTCTGTCCAATTTTGTGAAGGTGGTACCCGTTTTGAACATGTCTACCCACAGGGTAAACCTGCCGGATTCGGGCAGTACCCACCGTATTGGTACCCGTCGGGTAGTTCATCATGTTAGGATCTGAAATTTTGCAGACACCTCCATTATGTAAAAATGAAAATTTCCCATTTTATACTTTTTCAAATTTCACAATAACGAAGAATTCGAACGTGTCACCAAGATATAGCTACTTTGACCATTCCGGGGACCAACTCAATTTATATTTGAAACGCCCATGAATTATATATATATATATATATATATATATATATATATATATATATATATATATACACATATATACCCTTCCTGATATCTCATAACTCATATTTAAGTATATTAAATTGAACTTGCACTTCTACAATTAAATTTCGAATTTAAAACATAAATTTTCTAAAACTGGCAGGGTACTCGCCGGGTAGGCTAGAGTACCCGCCGGGTAGCCATCATTAACCCAAGTTCTGTCCCATTTTGTGAAGGAGGTACCCGCTTTGTACATGTCTACCCGCCGGGTAGACTTGCCGGATTCGAGCAGTACCCACGGGGTACTAATGGTACCCGCCGGGTAGTTCATCCTGTGCGGATAACTCAGGTTTTTGATCCAAATTCAAACGCGCATAACTTCTTACTGGTTTAGAGTTAAGATCTGAAATTTTGCAGACACCTCCATTATATAAAAATGAAGGTTTCCCTTTTTACACTTTTTCAAATTTCGTAATAACGGAGAATTCGGACGTGTCACCAAAATATGACCATTTTGACCCTTTTAGAGATCAAGTCATTTTACCAATTACATGTCTAATGACATGTAAGTTTTTCTTTAAGTACAACCATCCATTTTTGACTTCTAAATCAATAACAAAAATATTATATTTCTACTATCATTTACTTGGATAAATAGACTCGGTAATGGCCCATTTGGGCACCAAACGACCCGTTTAGAATTTACCAATATTTCAGCCATTTGATCTCTATGATCAACTGAAACGTCCCATTTTTTTTTTTTATACTCAATTTAACTTTCTCAAAACACTTTATATATTAATATAAAGTGACAACCACATTGTTTATTACAAACCCGTTTCTCATCATTACAAAATATTACACGTTATTATCGAGCATGATTTACGAGTTTCTCCTCTTACTATCTCGTCATAGTAAGTCCATCACTAGCAGCCCTCGGGTCGCTTGCCCGGATCCCCACCCTTCACAACTCTCGATGTACCTATCACATACAACAATCAACACGTAAGCATTTTGCTTAGTAAGTAAGAGGAGAGGTACAATTACATACAAATAATTTAGCACAATTGATCACTCAGCAATTGGCCGTATACAGCTAGGCACAATTGATCACTCAGCAATTGGCCGTACAACTCATACAGCTAGGCACAATTGATCACTCAGCAATAGGCCTCTCAACAATCTCACAGGCTCAATTGTTCACTCAGCAATTGGCCTCTCAACTCAATTTCATAGGCTCAATTGTTCACTCAGCAATTGGCCTCTCAACTCAATGATGCACTCAGTTATTTACTGCAACTTTGTAACACAATTAGTATTAACGAAATCAGTCAATTATATTCCTTACATTCCTACTACTTACCTCGAGGACGACGATCGGATAGTTACGAACTGCTACTCGAAATACCTGTCGAGGCGATCGTACCCAATTAACTCTAATAATAATTAATATTATTTAAAACATCAATTAATCCTGCGACACTACCCTCTAGTGTCGCTACACCTTCTGGCGACATTAGATTAGTGTTGCTTAACACACTTTTGCGACACAACCTGCGACACTAGCTCTTAGTGTCGCTAAAACAACGATTTCAATTAACAGTGGAAATACGCGACATAAGCTGCGACGCAAGCTCTTTGTGTCGCTAAAACAACAGTACTAAGCAACAGTGGAAACTAGCGACATAAACTCTTGTGTCGCTAAAGCAACAGTATTAATTCGCGACACCGTCACTGCGACACAAGATGCGACACAACCCTTGTGTCGCAACGACGAACAGAACAGCAACAGCTTCGATTTCTTAACAATTTTCTGGGTAAAACCCAAACTTTAACCCAATAATTTACTGAAGATGATAAAGCACGTAATAAGCACAAACTCTTACTTGAAATTTGTTTCAAAACTTCACAAGAAACACTTTCAAAGATTAACCCTTGATTTCTCTTTAATTTCTCTCCCTCAAAACACCAACAACACACCTACAATGAACCTGGGAGTGTTTTACTAGTTTCTGGAAAGCTTGGGAATGAAAAAGTGAGGTTTACCACTCTGTTTTACACTTTTAACCCTTGCTAACCGCCTTTTGACCCGGCACTGCGACACAAGCCTTGTGTCGCACTGGGCTTTGTGTCGCTACCTGCGACACTAACCCTTGTGTCGCATAACAGAACACAACTTTTAAATTTAACGAATTTCGGGGTGTTACATCAACCTTCGTAGAATAATTTTAATACAAGTAACAATTTCTAATTACCATAATTAATCAAAACTAAACTTGGACAATAATCCAAATTTCCAAATTAACATATTTACTTCTAAATCGTCTTTACAACAGCTACAATTTCATCACTAGACTATTAATTAGCTATTCTCAAAAAGGCTTCCATATTATCAAAAGGTATATATTTGGGCGAATTACACAAGTGATACAAAACGATAATTAAAAGGAGAAAAGGCTTGCTAACTCACTATTAGCAAGTAATCTACGCTAATTCTTCACAATAGTCTTCCATTCTCTACGCCCACCTTTACCTACAACATTCAATACTAAAAAGGATAAGCACATAGCTTAGTGAGCATATAAGAGATTAATTAAGTAAATCACAACATCAAGTCAACGCTAGAAACAAGTAATAATCACTGACCACTAGAAACAAACAATAATTGCCACATAATCTTAGACAAATAATTAGTGAGCAATATGTGGAGATTTAATCACTATGCGGATCCGCGGCCAATAATCACTTAGCACCATACCACGACGATATGCATGCTAAAACAACATAATGTGCTATGCACATATCCAACAACGACACTATGATAACAAAGTTAGCAAATCTCTACATATATGCTCATTTCACATAATTTATCAACAATTAGAAACAAGATAAAATACAAGCAATACCTCACTTGATTATGTAAACCTCTTGCTCGGGAGCAATCCGGAATTACACAATCGTTACCCAATAAATCCCTATATACTCACCTTTGGAATTTAAGCAAAGTTAGCAAATCAATGACCACACGAATCCATCAAGCTTTTAGTACCTAGCAATATCATATAACAATATACAACAAGTTTAGCATTCAACCATTACTAAACTTAACTTATCATCAAAATTAACTCATCCTCCCTCCTAGTTGACCAGTTTGACATTTAAAGTCAAACTAATCAACTTTTCATCACTACTAGCTACCATTCTTCTAAGACTTGTTTAGTTCTACTTCTACTTAATTATGATCCAAACATCATTGTTGTATTATAGTAACACTTTTCAGCATTTTGGGTTAATTAACAATAGTTTACACTAATTCAATGTAGTTCATCACAATCAATATGAACATCACTTATAATCCTTCACTTTTGGACTAAGATAATGTTAATAATAATCATTATAATGCTGACCAGCATCAATTTAATCCTGTCTTAGTCCTAATTTCGCATTATACTTAACCAAGCCCTTAGAATCCACAAAAATCCAATTTCTAGGTCAAAATCAACAAGAACAAGGATTACCTTATGTTAGAGAGGATCAATATGTATTGAATTTAACTTCTAAAGGTTTAATTTGGTAGATTGAGGGCTAATTACGGTTTGCTCTCTTCTCCCTCGTCGTTCTCTTCCTTTCTCAAACTCTCTGGAGTATTCTTGATATATGTATGTATACATCGATGCATATATGTGTGTATATGTATATCTTATTTATTTGGTATGTATACTTCTAGTCCCTCAAGTCTTATTAATTAGACAATTTAAAACCTAATTTTAAAATTATTAATTTCATACACAACTTATACTATAAGGTGTTTTACATTCATTAAAATAATACCTTAAAGTTTTGGGGTGTTACAATATTACACATGCCTAATGGTTTATAACTTGTTCTCACGAATACAACCGTCCATTTTGACTCCTAGACCAATGACAAAAGCATTATATTTCTCTTATAGTCCATTTAGGTATATAGACTCGTTAAGGACCCATTTGGACACAAAATGACCCATTTGTAATTCAACAAAGTTTTAATCATTTGACCTCTACGGTCAACCTTTGTGAAATAATTCCAACACAAATAACAAATCCTAATGGTCATAATCGACCAAAACTAAATTTGGACATATTTACTTTTAAATCGTCTTTACAATAACTATAATATCATCATTAGACAATGGAGTAACTATTCTCGACAAAAGACTTCCATATCATCAAAAAGTGTGTAATAGGGCGGTTTACACAAGTGATACAAAACGATAATTAAAGAGAGTAAGACTTGCTAACTCACTATTAGCGAGCAATCCACGCTAGTCTCTCACAATAGCCTGTCATTCCCTACGCCCACCTTCACCTACAACATTCAACACTTAAGAAAATAAGCACATTGCTTAGTGAGCATATAAGAAATTAATTAAGTAAGTCACAATCTCAATCAAACATTAGAAACAAACAATAATTGCCACATAATCTTAAACAAATAACTATTGAGCAATATGTGGAGATTTAATCACTATGCGGATTCGCGATCAATAATCACTTAGCACCATACCACGTCGATATGCATGCTAAAACAACATAATGTGCTATGCACATATCCAACACAACACTATGTTAACAAGGTTAGCTAATCTCTACATATATGTTCATTTCACATAATTCATCAACAATTACCAACAATTAGAAACAAGATAAAATACAAGCAATACCTCACTTGATTATGTAAACCTCTTGCTCGGGAGCAATCCGGAATTACACAATCGTTACTCAATTAATCTCTATATACTCACTTTTGCTTTTTAGGCAATTATGGCGGTTTAACAATTGGTTATGAATGCCACGCCTTCGATTACCTATCATGTAACATATAACACCACAACGCATTTAGCATCCAATAATTATCAGAATCAACTAACTACTATCATCAACCCATCACCTGTGACACCCGACACTTTAGGTTAATTGTTAAACCTAGCTGGAAACCCTAATTACTAGTATTTAGTTGGTATTAGGCTAAATATCTGTAATTACCTGTATATTTGAATATACACTTACGTGATTATGTGTTTATCTGTAATTACGCGAAACAACCGGACGAGGTCCGACAATCTATACGGCGTTGGTGATAACTTTTCATAAATAATGCAAACCTACTTTATAAATTAAATAGTAATTATTTACCCTATATTATTATTATTAAATAATAATATACGAAAAACCTAGACGTTTTGCTTAAAGCAATATAAGCATAAATAAAAATTTTCATCACGAAACTACCAAAAACCCCGAGTGGTTGCGATACCATTTGGGTAATCGTCGACCGTCTCACAAAGTCCGCCCACTTTCTAGCGATTAAAGAAACCGACAAGATGGAGCGTTTGGCTCGCATCTACATCAAAGAGATTGTAGCAAGACACGGTATACCCATCTCGATCATCTCGGATAGAGATAGCCGCTTCACCTCTCGATTTTGGCAAACACTTCAAAAAGCTCTCGGTACTCGTCTTGATCTGAGCACTGCATATCACCCCCAAACCGATGGTCAGAGTGAACGAACCATCCAAACCTTGGAAGACATGCTACGTGCTTGCGTAGTTGACTTCGGAAACAGTTGGGAAAACCACCTACCCTTGTGTGAGTTTTCGTACAATAACAGTTACCACACCAGCATTAATGCTGCACCTTTCGAAGCACTTTACGGAAGAAAGTGCCGATCACCTATTTGCTGGACCGAAGTGGGCGATAGCCAACTCACCGGTCCCGAAATCATTCATGAAACGACCGAGAAAATCGTAACCATTCAAAACCGACTAAAAGCCGCTCTTGATCGTCAAAAGAGTTACGCTGACATAAGACGCAAACCACTAGAGTTCCAAGCTGGGGACAAAGTACTTTTGAAAGTGTCACCTTGGAGGGGTGTCATTCGCTTTGGCAAACGCGGTAAACTGAACCCCAGGTACATCGGACCTTTTGAAATTCTCGAAAGAATCGGTCCGGTGGCGTATCGACTGCAGCTACCACCACAACTTAGTAGCGTGCACAACACCTTTCACATTTCCAACTTGAAGAAATGCCTGTCCGATGAGACACTTGTAATTCCGCTCGACGAAATCCACATTGATGACAAACTCCATTTCGTCGAGGAACCTGTAGAAATCATGGACCGTGAGGTCAAACGCTTGAAACAGCTCGACCCCAGCCAGGGGCTCTGCCCCTTGGACCCCGCTACCAGGGGCGCTGCCCCCGGACCCCCGTCATTAATGGGCTTCGCCCTTTGCCACACCGATTAATTACCCATAACCGGAAAGTAGAAATACGCATAACATAATTAATCAAGAGCTGTATTTTCACAAAATATCACCAACGGCCTGTACATGTTTTTCTAAGCTCAAACGATAACTGAACAATTGGACATTTCTAATTGTGTGAACTTATTTTAGGTGGACATTAACCCTCCACCTACATGATTAACTTAGGTGGACATTAACCCTCCACCTACATGATTGGCTTAAGTGGACATTAACCCCCACTTATACAATCACTATAGATGGTCTTTTGAGACATCTACTTACACAGCCTTATACGTTTAGGACGTTAGAAGGTTGCATTCAGAAAACACGCTTTGCTTACTATTTGCTACTTGCTTGCTAATATCAGGTGAGTTTCATAGCCCCTTTTTACTGTTTCTAACTGGGGTGAGAATACATACAACTGCTTTCATACCACTATTTTTATGTGAACACAAGTACTAAACTCGATATATTGGTTGCATGAGTTATTTTACTAATCCCGAAGTCCTCCACATCATAGTTTGTTAGTATCATTATAGCGTGAATGTTAATGAATAGTACTATTTGGGATTGACTCCCCCCGTCCGGGTTAGTAGCGCTAACTTGTCAAACGGACGCATTATCATTTGTTCTTCCGAGTGTTGGATTAGGCACTCGCTAGGAGGCACCCCGATCGTGGCACTTGATTGTGACCCGACACCACAGTTAAGCTCGAACTATGAGCTCATGGCAACAATATACACTATTTTACATTTTTGTAATACATTACCTATCATTGTTGAATGATACAAACAGAAATCTTGTGTTCCATACAATGTTATATCAACTGTTTACAAACCTATGAACTCACCAACTTTATGTTGACCTTTTAGTATGTATTTCTCAGGTAACCCGCAGCAGTAGGACGCCTTGGATAGTGTAGCTCGAGTTGCATGTATTTTCAAACAACAAGAGATGACATTGCATTTAATATGTTTTGTATTATCATTACTTATGTATCTCTATTTAACGGATGCGAACCCCATGGAAATTGTAAAACTATTGTAAACGATTATGTTTTGTGAATGTAAACATTTTTCAAACGTCTCATTTAGAGGTCGTTTGCCGTAATCTTGTGTTGTGATGTTTGATTTGGTCGGCGCCCCCAACGCAACACCCTACTTCCGCTGCCACGTGTCTTGGGGGTGCGACATCACCCCCTTTGGGTTGATCAGGTTTGACTTTTGGTCAAACTACACACAAATCCCATTTTTTTGGATGATCACAATCAATCCAAGTGTATAATTATTTGAATCACTACTTTAATTTACACTAACTATATCGCTTCAACTCTTTAGACTAGTAATTAAGGTGGTTTAACAACAATATACAAAGATTTATACATTACTCACCTTAATCACTATGTATACAATTCAAACTATCAATTCATGGGTTGAACTAGTATTAACCACAATCATAATAACACTAACTAGCATCAATTTAATCAATTCTCAGACCTTAATTTCGAATTAACTCACCAGCTATATAAAACCCATCAAAACCTAATTTCTAGGCTAAAACAATGAAGAACAATGATCTTACTTTGATTGGAAATTATTTGGGAGCTTGAATTTAGATTAATTGATGTTAATTAGTGTTAGGAACTTGATTTATTCCTTCATCTCTTTCTCTCCCGCTCGTTCTCTTTTCTTATAGAATTCTCCAGGAGCCCAAAAATGAAGACATATGTATGCATACTCTGGGTTTATTTTAATTTAATTATATTTACACTAATAGCCCCTCAACTCCTATTTATTAAATAGCTTAAAATATCACACAACTATTAATTTTATACATAACTTATACAATATTTTATAATATATTTATTTTGTGCTCGCTATAATAATACCTTGAGATTTCGGAGTGTTACAATATATATATATATATATATATATATATATATATATATATATAAATAAATATATAGTGGGAGGTTCAAATGAGAACTATTAAGAAATTGAGAACTTATGAGAACCACTTAAATATGTGATTGTTCACATGTGATATTGTCAAAATATTTATAAAAATGTTACTAAAAATCAATAAAACCTTGAAAATCGAAAAATAATGTGTTAAAACTTATTTTAACTAACTTTAACCGATTTGTTCACATGTGAACTGTTCAGTTGTGAACATATTTGTTTATACGTGTTTTATACGCAATTTTACATTTTTGACATTTTTTTTTGTTTCTCATTTGAACAAATATTAACGTTCACATGTGTATAAAGTTAATCACATATAAACATTTACGTATTATTTGTAATTCTCAAAGTTCTCAACTTTATAATAGTTCTCATTTGAACATTCCCCTATATATATATATATATATATATATATATATATATATATATATGGTGGGGATCAAGAGGGAAGTAAAAAAATGGTGGAAGGAGGGAAGTTATTCCTAGCCATACATTCTGGTCAACTCAAAAGTAAACGTAGTGGCAAAATTGTAAATAACTAAAATTTTTTCATAATATTAATATTCATTTGGAAAGAATGTTAATCAAAATTACAACTTAATATTTTTAAATATTCTTTTACGATGAATGTTAACTCATATACATTATTATACACTAATGAATGTTAAGTTATCTCGTTCAACAATGTATACAAACATATATAAGTTAATATTCATCATAAATTATTGTCCAGAATGTATGGTTAGAAATAGCTTCCCTCCTTCCCCCCCTTTTTTACTTCTTTCTTGATCCCCACCCTATATATATATATATATATATATATATATATATATACGGGATCCAAAGAGAAACACTCTTTTCTGGGGAAGAGGGAAACTACACATCCATCAACGATGAATGTTAACCAATAGTTTTTCAAAGAAAATGATATATCCACTTCGGTTAACATTCATTAATGATGAATGTTAGAAAATTCTCTTAATATTCGTCATATGATATTATAAGTTATAAAAAGTAGTTTATATATGAATATTAGTAGTTATGAAACCGGTTTGATTAATATTTCTTGGTAAAAATATTTTTTTTTACGTTTGATTATTATTCATCACGAATGAATGGTTAGCTTCCCTACTTCCCTCAAAAAATTGCTTCCCTCTTAATCTATACCCTATATATATATATATATATATATATATATATATACTAAAGGAGTATAAAAGAAAGCTCAAGAATTTACCACGTAAGCACAAATGACACGTGTCAACACCTTAATTTTAGTTAATAAATTATTTAATTAATATTATATTATTATTTTATTATTTTTTAATGTTTAATAATTAATAAATATAATATAATATATATACTAATATGAAAGAAGGAGTCCTATATGAAAACAAACTCCTACAAATTATTTAATTAATATTATTATTTTATTAATAATAATAATAATAATAATTAATTAAAAAATAAAATACCATTAAACAATTTGACATATATTTAGTTACGATCTTATATTTAGTGTAATGACATGAACGTTGTATATAATATTTATCATATTACGATGAACATCTCACAATGTAATAATAGTATGTACTAAAACCAATTATATTTAACAAATCGCTTAATAACTAATTTATTTGATTAAATTAGAGTAATAAAAATTGTATGTTTTAAATTGTCGTGCATCGCACGAGCTTAAAACCTAGTATATATACTAAAGGAGTATAAAATAATTTATTTATAAATTATCATTTAATCACGTAATATCTAAAATAATTCTAATAAATTACCGTGCATTGCACGGGTCTTCCACCTAGTATATATATATATATATATATATATATATATATATATATATATATATATATATATATATATAAGTTTTAATTATTTAGAATTAAATGTCATATGTTTAATACTTTAAAGTTTAATAATGATGGTATTAATAAGATTTTTAATATATGCAGTGGTATGTTTGTAATTTCAAAGTGAATTTTTCAAATACTATTAGTAATGTTAGAGGCATATTAGTAATCTCCTTATTAAAAAAACATTTAAAATGTGATATATATTAGTAATAGATAGATAAAAGAAAGCAAACATATTATTACTAGAGTAACGTTATGTGGGAAGCTTCACTATGTGTTATAATCATATTATTACTAACTAAATTTTTTAAAAAAAAAGAATAATCTAAACATTGTTTTTAAATTTTATGATATATATGGAAAAATATATGGTAAGATGGAAATAGTTTTGGTTTTGGATGGAGTGAAAACAAAGACTAGGAACAAGGAGAATGAAAGGAGAGGCAGGGGAGGGGGTAGAAAATTGAGAAATTGGGAGGGAAAGGGGAAAATATATCGCGCGCAGTTCAGATGCCAAAACCAAAACATATCCAATTTCGGTAATCCATTTCCACAACTTCTTCTTCTTCATCTACCTTTTTATCGGCGGTGAGTCTTTTTCGGAACCTCTCACTCACCGACTTACTTTCTTTATCTCTAACTTTCAAAATAAAACCCTAGATTCTTTCTTTACGTATCAATTTGCCTTTTATTCATCTATCAAGATCCGGTTTTTATTCAACCAGGTACCTTACTCAACTTACTCATCAACTTACATCTGTATCTATGTTTATTCTTGAATGCTGTGTTATGTATACATGCTTATTATATTAGCTGGTGATAAATGTTACTCTTTGGGAGCTTGAAATGACTTTCATTTGGCCGCTATTTGATGGAATGCGTTTTTGAGCCCTAGTTATTGGAAAAGCTAAACTCTTGAGGTTATGGTGATTCTTATTCTTGGAATGTGTTTTCGGTTAGATGAAATTAGGGATTTTGGGTCATTAATTACGTGGGAAGGGCAGAATGCACCTAGTAATTGGTTCATATGAATGCATATCTGAATAATTGCAACTCGTACGTTTCATATGTTGAGTTTTTAACTGATACCTGTGTAATTTAGGTATCCCTAGTCATCCACGTGTTTGTTTCTTTGACGTTCTTCTATTCTCTGTTTAGTTTGTCTCAATAGCTGGTGATATATTTTACTGTTTGTGAACCTTGAAAATCAAGTTACCAGGACCACTGACTTGTTCTTATGTGATGGTTTGTAAGGGAGTGCATTTTTTGATATCTTTTGGTTTTTGAAGAAGTTTATTCAGGAAAATTTATTGTTTTTTTTAGTGCTCGCTTGTAGTTACTGTAATAGTAGTAAAAGTCGGAGTATATTCACTCGAATAGTATCCGGTATATGGTGTGAATTTGAGTGCATGAGTGCCATCTATGTGGGGAACGTCTCTACGTACCTAGGCAATTGGCTGATAATTTTATTTTGTTGAGGTTTCTAGACATTAAATCATATTAATTAAGGACTTGCAATGGCGTAAGCATCATAGTAGCACGATTATAAGCGTTCATATTTCGTTGTATGTTGATGTCTCCACAACATATTCTAGAGCTATTTTGATGTGCCACATGCCCTACCAAACATACACAAACAACACATATATTTCTGACCACGGGTCTTTCATGGTTATGTTGCTCATTCCAAACTAATAAATATATAAGATACTAAAACAGCCTCTCTCTCTCTCTCTCTCTCTCTCTCTCTCTCTCTCTCTCTTGCTATTGTAGGCTGCAGAGTCCTGTGCTACATAATAAGAGGGAGACGCCTTTCAGTTTTTCTATAAAATTTGAGTTATAAAATTTTATCAAATAAACATCTATTTGTGACCATAAGATGGATATTTCGGCACAAGAACATTTAGTTCAGAATTATAAAAGCTTAGCCCCTGGGCAAAGTGTGTCGGAATTGAAACAAGAAGCGAAAGCCGAGTGTGCTTGTGAAGGAAAGGATCTTAATAATCATGAGAATATGGAAATTCATAAGAATATTGAAGTGATTAATGGAAGTGTGGTTGGTGAACCAAAAGATTTTACTGGAATGAATTCGAGCCCTATGAAGTTGGGACATTTACCTGAGGATACATCAAAATGTTCAAGTCTTGAGAAATTAGAAGCAACTCAAAAAGATGAAATCACAGAATCAAGTCAGCAAGCTAAACGGAAGAGAGGGCGACCTAGAAAAGAGAAAATAACTTTCACTGGGAGTCCGAGGGTCTTACGCTCAAGATTGCAAGAGAAGCCTAAAAGTCCTGAATCCATTGAAGCTCCTTCACAAGATGCAGAGAGCAAACAAAGGAGAGGAAGGAAGATGAAGAAGATAAAAAAGGATCAGGATAATGAATTTTCAAAAATAAAAACACATTTAAGATACCTACTGCATCGAATGAGCTATGAGCAAAACTTCATTGAAGCTTACGCTGGTGAGGGGTGGAAAGGGCAGAGGTATGTCCTTCAACTCAGACATTTCTTGCTGTTATGGAATTAAATATTGCATCTTTTGTTGTTTCCTTCAAATAGGAAGTTGTTTCAAAAGATTGTCATGTGATTCAATTCAGTTAGTCGAATGATACTTTTATGTAACTTTTGATTAATTATCTGTATCTTCCTGTTGGTCTATTATTTTGTGACAAGCAGTGTAGAAAAAATAAGGCCCGAGAAGGAGCTTGAACGTGCCAAATCAGATATTAATCGTTACAAATTGAAAATAAGAGATCTATTTCAACGGATTGACACATCATGTGAGGAAGGGCGGATTCCGGAATCTTTATACGATTCTGATGGGCTAATTGACAGTGAAGATGTAGGATATATCTTCGACCATAACCTTGTTATCTGATCTTCTTTTCCTACCTTAATTGTTAGACAGTTATCGATGACATATGTAATTCACAGAAGATTGCTTTTAATTTCGTACAATTCACTTTTCTTTTGGCAGATATTCTGTGCAAAATGTGGACAGACAGAAGTCAGGCTTGACAATGATATTATTCTTTGTGATGGTTTCTGTGAACGTGGATTCCATCAATTTTGTTTGGTACCACCTTTATTGAAAGAACAAGGTAGCACCTCATATTCCCACCTCTATCCCTAATATAATAATATTTTCGAAAAAAAACTTATGTTTATACATTACATATTAAATAGACAATGTACATGTTTACTACCATTTTGGGTTGAGCATACCGTTTCTGTCGAGACTTAAGTAAAGTACTGTTGATCATAAGATATCAAATGGTTTTAAGAAATGCAAGTGTTTCTCCTTAAATGTTGTCTTTTGGATATCCAGTTCCTCCTGGTGATGAAGGGTGGCTTTGCCCTGCTTGCGACTGTAAGGTTGACTGCTTTGACTTACTTAATGATTCTCAGGGGACTAATCTTTCTATCAAAGATAATTGGGAGGTCGGTTAGTTCATTTAAAAATATGTTACCCTGTCTCTCTACAATAGTGCTTTGACATCTTCTAACATATCATTCTTAAGTGCAGAAGGTTTTCCCTGAAACTGCAGCCTCTGGGAATAAGCTGGAAGATAAATCAGGGCTTCCTTCTGATGATTCTGGAGATGATGATTATGATCCTGATGGTCCAGAGGTAGATGCGGAGGTAGATGCAGAGGATTCAAGCTCAGATGACTCTGATTTCTCTTCTGCGTCTGAGGATTTAGCGGCTGTAGCAAACAATGAACAGTTTTTGGGGCTTCCTTCTGAAGATTCAGATGATGATGATTTCAATCCTGATAAAGCGGATTCAGATGAAGAGCCTAAGACGAAAAGTTCTAGCTCAGATTTTTCATCTGATTTTGATGATCTTGGTGATGTAACCAAGAGTGAAGTGTTATCGTCCAAAGTCCAAGAGCCCTTAATCTCTGAAAACAAAGAAGAAATACCAGAGACAAATATGGAAGATGGTGATTATGGCCCCATAACTGCAAAGAGACATGTTGAGAGATTAAACTACAAAAAGCTTCACGATGTGAGTATTTATAGTTTAAATTTGTTCGAGTGCATATGATTTTAACTGATCAAGCCACAAGAAAAGGCGTGCTATGTTATAATTAAATAAAAGGTTTGACATTTGTTATTCTTCTTTCTTTGTTTGGCTTATATTGGCTCTGCTGTCTTCATCTTTTTAGGAGACATATGGAAATCTTTCATCAGATTCAAGTGATGAAGATTTTACTGATTCTGAAGCGCCGGGGAGACGGAAGAATGCCAAAGGATCAAATGATATGGAACTTAATGGAAAAGGGAAAGAAAGTGAATTAAGCCCTGTAAGATCCAGTAAGAAGGTAGATGGTGAGGGAACTAGTAGTTCTCATGCACATAAGGGTTCTAGTGATAATAGTGCTACTAGATCATCACGTAGAAAAGTAATTGGGGAAGCTGCTGCTCAGGTATTTCCATGATTCTTCTTATTTAATAATAGTGATATAGATAACATAATTACTAATAGGTTATACTTATGAATGGCGTTATGTTAATATGTGTTTCAACATAATGTGATTTATGTGCTTTTGTGATTATTTATCCTAAAAGAGAGTGTATCTGAGTTTGGAGTGATTTGAATTTCTTCCCTATTTTGGTTTGCACTCTACTTGCGAGATAGCTGTTTTGACCGAGTGTCTTTATTTTTTTGTAGTTGCAATTTAACAATATTTAATTTCCCTGCAAAGCTTGAATTTTATATAGTTCACATAAACCAAGGATAAATGAGCTGCGGAAGTCTTAAAAATCTGAATTTGGCCTTTAAACCACCACAAAACTACTATTCTACATTAATACCTGTGTCTCCAAACAAAGCAGCTCACCTGAAAGGCTGAAAACCCAGAAGACGTTTAATGATAACATTTCGGCTAATTTGCACATGACTAATTATAAGTTAACTAAATCAAAATAGCATATTGGCAGACCATTTCGCTCAGCCCGTAACCGTAAGGGGTATGCATAGGTCTTATTAGAGGGTATGGCAATTGGCAGCCCCTTCCTCTCCCAATTTGAAAAATATGGTCAAACCTCTCCTTTGTAGTAACATCCCTGAAAAATGTGTGAACTCAGAGCATATATAGGAGTCGTTTGAAGTTCCAGCAACAAGATCTCAAGTGTTCTGCATTATCATGTTCATGTGATGATGATGGTTTTATGTTGCCACAATGACCTAATGATATCATTTCATATAATGATCAACTAGCAACATTAATATTTGTTATTCAACTTCGAATATATCTTATAGCCATGGAGTTATCAAAACTTTTTAAGGAATCACGGAATAAGAAAAGCAACTCAACGATTAGGTTACAATCAAAATTTTTTAGTAAAACACGCCTCACACTTTTTAAAACACGGTGCTGTTCATGTTACCGAGTTGTGGGATCTGTTCGCCTAGTTACGTGTTCAAACGTGTCACAGTTCTTGTCTGTTATAACTAATTTAGAATAAATGCTTTTCTTTTTGTTGTAGTTGCCGGTCCTTAAGAAGTTTCTATATTGTTTACAATGTTATAGCTTTGCTACTGCCTAGTATTGAATCATAGAATGGTCATCTTCTTTCCTGTAGAGGCTCTATGAATCTTTCAAGGAAAATCACTATCCTGACCGGAATGTCAGAGATAATTTGGCCAAAGAATTGAATCTCACTTGCACTCAGGTGAATATTGTTTCAAATTTAACACACATCAAGATTTCATGTACTACCTCATCATCTGATAACACCTTGTTTTTATGCATATTATTTTACAGGTTACTAAATGGTTTGGGCATGCTCGATGGAGCTTTAATCACCCTGGAGGACGCACTAAATCGGTAAAATCACCCTCTGAACCCACAAAAAAGTTAATAACAGAGCAAGCAAATGAGTCAAGCTCTACAATCCCAAAATCCAGAGAGAGAAAAACGCACGCAGATCGTCATGATGCCGAGATCACTCCTAGTTTGAAGGAAGCTTCCCCGATGGATGCATCAAATCAAACTACTCGAAGAAGTGGCAGAGTTCAGGCTAAAAGACAGACACCTGAACCCTAATTTTGAATACATATATCAAGTTTGTATCTTTTTATGAAGAATTTGACAAAAGGACTCACCGAAAGGACATCATTAATGGATCTTGAACGACAAACCTTTTCATTTCAGGTGAGTTGGATAAAGTAGTCGACACGTTAGACAGCAATGTATCTCCTTATGAGCGTCAAGCACTTGATATGAACATATGGAGTACAAGTGATCTAATCCAGTGGATTTCAAATCTAAGTCCGTTCCGACTTGGTGGGTGTTGTAGCGGTTTTAGCTGCTTGTCGCTACCATGTATTGCATTTGTTCACTTTTACCTTAGTTTTTCTTAAAACTTCTCACAAATTAGACATTTTTTCGGAGATACATCTGTTGACTAATGAGTTTCTACAATGTACCTTGTCAGTTTTCCGCTAAATTTAGCGATATTGTAAGACCATGTATGAATTTTGACTAAATTTGTGCAAGATGTATTTTGCCATTGAGAGTGGAATACTGCTGATTAATTAATTTTTGGAATATATCGTTAAATTTATTGTGAAGTGAAAACATATGCAATTTCTTTTCAAGAGCCTTGAGAAAGGTAGCTCTTGCAAAAAAACGAAATATAATATAGAATAAAAAAAATAGATTAGGACGACGTTATGTCAAATTATATGTAAAAAAACGAATTGACATGAACTCGATACTTATGTAATATGAACATGGAAAACTCTTTTTTTTTTCCATGTCAAATTAGATGTGGTTTTCAAACAAATAACAAGTTTATAGATTTGGAGGTTATTCGAATAACTTTCACCACACTAATCCGTACTTTCATTTAGTTTTCCATTTTTAATTAAAGGTTAATAATGTTAATTGATTACTTTAGTTATTTAATAGTGTAATATAAAGTCTGATGGTAGTAGAGGTGTAATCGAGTCGAGTCGAGTCAATACAATGTCAAATTCGAGCTCGTCTTGATAAGGAAACTATGAGCTCGAAACTCGACTCGAGCTAGTATTTTTAAGCTCAAGTTCGACTAGAATCGATTATCCTAATTAAGTTATTAACAGAGAAATATTTAATTTTAATGTAAACGACTCGATACTTTCAAGTTCGATTTGACTCGGCTCGATACTTTAATGTCCGACTTGACTAGATTTTATTAAAGTACGGCAAATATTTAAATATATATAGTAATATGGGTAAATATGTAAAAAGGTCATAAGCTTGATACGGCTCGCGAGCCTTTTGAGTCGAGTATTATAATACTCGAGCTCGACTCGACTTGTACTAAGATGATTTTGAATATTTTGCGAGTCGATCTTGAGTAGCTCGCGGACGGTAGTATCCTCGTTGTACAAAATGGGTTACACCAAGTACCATTCAATACAAAAAGATGCATTACTTTATGTATTTTGTTGCTTTTTAAAAATCAAAAGATGTAAATTAATCAAAACAATTTGTTAAGTTCTCAAAAATATGTGTTCTAGATTATTACTAGTATTAATAACTAAGCAATAACTAATTTTGTCATTAAAAGATATCAATTTTATACTAGTGTTAGACCCGTGCGATGCACGACATCCAAGTATAATACAATAAGTGAGTATTTGTTATTTGTAATCCAAATAACAAAGTGCAATTTTAACTTAAATAGTGCGTTTATGATATCATCTTTACGGATCACTTGATTAACATCACAGGGGAGAGCAGATGACCACCTGAATTCACAAGTTAATTCAAATTATGAATATTAATTAAACATAAAAATAGCAGCAACACATATATTCGCAAGCAATTCATATTTGAAAAACAAAAAGTTTAAATATTCGATTAAGTGTGAGAAATTAGTTATTTGGATCACTAACATTTGTAAGATTTGGTTAACGAAAATTGGTTAAATGATATTATAACAAAGAGTCTCTCGTAGTCTCTTATTAAATGTGAAATGCGTATTAAAATAATTTCAACCGTGTATAATAACTTTTTCCAAGTACAAACGTGTGTCGAGCAAAATGATTCTAGTATGATTCAGGAGATGCAAATAGTATGTATGTGTATCTAAGTAAGAAATGCACAATTTGACGCTAGTTGAGAGGATGAGTCTTCCATTGCTCCATGTTACCAACGGTACCATTGACGTGCTATTTGATCTAAAATATGGTGAATAAACATTAGAGTTATCAGCAAACCACCAAAAACTACAATTGAGTTAAACCAATTACCCTGAGTTAAACTAAAGAAACACCCACAATTGGTGGTACCACTGAATCCAAATATCAACAATCGGATATTTATTTTGGCTTTTGAATAAACACAAACACGATCACAATATATATTGGAGATCCTACTCGTTAAAAGTAGCCCATCTTTCAAATTACTGCACGGTAAAACCCCATGTTACCATGTATAAGCTATTTATTTTGTGATCACAACTATAAACATGAATGAGGCTATATACATTAACATATACAGGTTACATTTATAATGAGATACAATTCAATACCATTTATACGCCACTATACGTACGTGCAACGCATGTATAAGGAAATAATTAAAAATGTATTTCAAGTCGCAAACTTTTTGTATAAATTACCACATAAATCCTAATTTTGATCTAACAGTAACAAAGGACCAAGGACCATTGAACTTGATGAAACCACTAAAATCGGGAAAAACTCATTATCACCACATAAAGTCTTCTACTTTAGTTCATTAGTGGATAAGATAACCAACATTTCTTATACATGTGACTTATGCCTACAACTTCTAATATGTAACTAACAGCAAGCTAAATGGATTTAAAATGCCATTTTAAAGCAAGAAACGACTTGTAGTTCAATACCTTTTAGAGCTATTTTCGTGAGCTTTTTCACTCCTAAATAGTTCCATATGGATCCTGAGTAATGGTCATATAGTGTCTTAAGCTGCAGTAAGAACAAAGAGTAGTGTCCCCAAACACATAGACCGACCATTGGAACAATAATAAGAAAGCACCTTATGCAAGCTTTCATCATTTTTGACGTGTTCTGTTGAAACTCGATCATAAATCAAAATATGAGAAACCAAATTCTGAATATTCTCTAAAGTAAAACTTAATCTCATTAACCACATAGAATCAGACACGAATGAAACTATTTTTTTAAACAAAAACTTGAGAGAAATTTACCTTGATGAACTCAAAGCTCAAGTAGGATAATCTTCAAATAAACCTCATAGACTACACAGAATCAACATGTGATGATCCATTACTAAATGTACTTGTTACTCTGGGAATAAAAAGCTCCATCTCATTCGTTGCTACTAATTTCCATTTATCCTCAATAAATTAAAAAGGCTTAAATCATGCATATGAGACAACATTTAAGGAAAAACAAATCGAAAATCTTATAAACTATCTCATCTAGTCTATACATTATATTGAACACTTAATAGGTATACATATCTTTCAGATTTTAGTGAAGTCTATAACCCAAATATATACATATGAATAAACTAATAAAACGTTAAATAAAGTGATTATGTACTTACGGTTGCTATACATTAATCTTGCATTCAAACTGCAAATCTCACCATATTGAGAGCACTCAGACTGCATGTTAATAAAGAATCATCAAACTGGCAAAACCTCAAATATAAAGAAATTTGAGTTGTGATATATCACAACCCCAACCCACTTACATATTATATTATAATGAAATACGATGTCAATACCCTGAGTGAGGAAAGATGATGAAAGTGTAAGCAATACCAATAAATGTAACCCCATTTCCCTTACAAAAGCAAATCAAGCATTTCTTCAAATGGTTGGTGGGCATGACACATGTTTATGTATATGATAATTGTGAATCAGAGAAAAACGAAATCGAATTTAAGAAATTTACCTTCTCTGCAACTTAGATCATTTGGACAGAGGAGTAGTAGAAGCTGAATTCGGTAAAGCAAATATCTTGACACATTCACTTAAATATTAAATCACAGCTAACTTATGACGAACTTGACCTAAAATCAGACAACATAATAAACCCTTTACAACAACTCACTTGCATAATGAAATACAATAAGGAACATTGAACTGTACCAATTATTAGGCAGAGTGACTGATGATATGAACCAAAACATACAGAAAGTCGCCAGTTATTAAAGCTATAATAACTGGTAATTGATGTGTAATAATGGTTAAGGAAGTGATTGGGGAGAACAAACGAACTTGAATTGAATTGTGATCATGAATTGAATACAAATTTTTATATACAGACATAACAAAATTATGATGTGGCAGGCTTAATATTTTTTTTCTTAAGCAGATAAAATTCACAAATAGTGACACGTAGGATTGAGCTTTGAGATGATACCCTGAAAAGTCTCCAGCTAATGAGGCAGCTAGTAGATAGGGAAGAGGGAAGATTATTCCGTATAATGACTAATAACCGAACAAGTAATTAAATTTAATATTTTAATATACTTTGACAAAACAGAACAACTCAACAAAGAAAGTGTTATTGATTCGACTTATGTTACTTATTATTAAATGATCTTTAAATAGCAAAACTTAGTAATTATTATTATTATTATTATATATAACTATTAATTAATTAATTAATAATTAATAGAAAGGAAAAAATTGTAACCATAACCGAAACACAGACTATATTCCGTAAAACTTATTATCTTGAGATAAATGAATAATATTCTATTATCTTTTTAATTTAAATTTTGAATTTGAGCTACAGAATATGCAGTAATGTGATTATTTACATCCCCTATGTTACCTCGTAGAAATCTTTTAATATACTTTTTATTGAACATAATAATGATAATAATAATAACAAAATAATTTAATATTACTAACGAATACCAAAAACATTAACCCTCATTTAAATCTAGGGTGAGGTTCATGAGGTTCAAATGAGAATAAAAATTTTTGTAAGAATTGAGGAATTAATAGAAATGCGTCACATATCACAAAACTCACTTCCCCACATTTTAAAAAATTAAATATCTCAAGAATTGCTCATTGAAAAATTATAAAAATTGCACAATAAAAATCAACATTTTTTTCCGATTAGACATCTCGCATGATATACTTTCGACGACTTTTTTTTTATGATTGTACAATATTAATAACACATGTGGTACTTGTTGGTAGCACATGTGTTCCCTGCTGGTAGCATATGTGTTCACTGCTGGTGTCACATGTGTTCCCTGCTGGTATCACATGTGTTACTCATTTACAAAACCCAACGAAAACGGAAAAAAAAAAGTTGTTGAAAGTATACCTTTTGATATCTCTAATCGAAGAGAAAAAAACACTGATTTTTATGGTGCAACTTTAATGATTTTTCGACTTACCGTTTGAAAGATATTTAATTTTTAAAAACGTGGAGGAAAGTGTATTTTGTGACACGTGACGCGTTCTTATTGGTTCATCAATTCTCACAAAAAATTGTTGTACTCATTTGAATTTCACTCTTTGAAACTAACATAAATTTCATAAAACTTGTATTGAGATAAGTAAATATATTTCTTTTAAAAGTGAAATTTGAAAGACTATATGTAATGTGGTTATCAACATTATATATATATATATATATATATATATATATATATATATATAAATCATCCTTATCAATTATATATACTCCCTGCTTTTCACATACTCCCAATAATTTTTATTTAAATTAAAATATATCGAGTAAATGTCAGTTTTGTCTTTATATTCAAGGTAACTTTGACTGAATTTATTTACTTCCTCTATCTCTCATTTTATTGTCCACATTATTATTTTTGTTTGTTCCAAAAAGATTGTCTACTTGCAAAAAGATAACTATTATAAATTATTAAACTCTCTAATTTATCCTCATTTATTATTTTCAGTCATTTATTTCAAAAAAAATTCCAGTCAAGCTTGCTTTGAATATAAGAGTAAAATTGACATTCATCTAATCGATCTTAATTTAACAAAAATTCTTATGAGACAATAAAGTTGGACTGGAGAGTAAGAAATAAATGATTTAGAGTGATGATTGAGAGTAAAATGAAAAGTTTAATGATTTTTAAAAGTTATTTTTCGCAAGAATATAATTATTTTGAAACATATATAAATAGTAATATAAACCTTTATATTGTGACAAATGGAGTAATTTTTTTTCAAAAGATCAATCAATTATCAATACGAGTATTATATTTATTGAGATTTATTTATTTGAAAAAAGTTTAAATAAAAATAGTAAAAAACAAAAAAAATGAAAGAACCAATAGGATTGCACCATTTCAATTATCCATTTCAACATTTTTCTTTGAAATTAAATATCTTACAGACTGTATGTCAATAAATTATAAAAATTTCGTTAGAATCAGTGTCATTTTATCTTTAGATAGAGGGATCTTACAGATATAGTTTTGATGAATTTTTATTTTTTTCATTTTTTTACTGGGTTTTATAAATTCGGAATGTTAAATCACATGTAATTTATCACTAAATAATAATCACACGCACTTATATCTCCTATCAAACTTTATATTCAAATATCTAATGACTTAAAAAGATTTAAACATACAAAATTAAATTGTAATCACATTGAACATCAAAGTATCAATCACATGAGATTAAAGAGTAATTAAATACGAATTTCAAATCATTGACAATAACTATACAATTACATAAAAATCAAGTTGAAATCATACATGAATAATCATATGTCGATAAATTGTTCATCAAATATTAATTTTTAACTGAAAATCATATGTGATTATATACAAGATCACATGTGATTATATACCAAATCACATTTGATTATATATAAAACTAGCAATCCCATTTAATTTTTGATAAAAACAAATGCAATTTTAAACTTTTTATTGCTAAGTGTTAATGTGAATGAATATTAAATTGTAATCACGTGTTAATTAACATATCCCATGAATAAATAATAGTGTACAACATTGAACTTTTTATCTTAAATTATGTGATTATATTTTTTAAGACCCGACAAAAAAAAAGTTGTCAGAAGTATAGCTTGTGGAATTTCTAATTAAGGATACAAGAACACTGATTTCGAATATGTAATTTTTATAACTTATTGACGTATCATTTGTGAGATATCTTATTTTAAAAGTGAAAGTGAAATTTAATTTCATAATAAAATGAAGCAATTTTATTACTTCTCTCATTTCTTAGTTTTTAACATTCTTATTTGAAGACACCATATAAAAAAAAAAGGGTAATTTGGAGGGTAACCCTGACCTCCATACTATATATTTCAACGGTACACGTCCGTTCCACCCGCAAGGAGCATTAACGCCGGATAAATCACCTGTTCACAAATCAACCACATATGTTGAAAAACGAATTGAACCTCTGACCTATATGTCACACATGTAGAGTCTGTGCGTTTGCGGTGATGGTACCACTTGAGTTATGCTCATATATATATATATATATATATATATATATATATATATATATATATATATATATATATATATATATATACACACACACACACACACATACATATACATATATATATTTGAACACACCTCTTATTAATTTCTTTATTTATTCAAGAAGTGATATATATGATATGGATTTAATTGGAACTTAAAAGATACATAAATGAGATATATGTTAAGAAAGTATCACTAATTACAAATTTATTTCTTTATTTTGAATATTTTGCATGCATGAGATTTTATTTAGGGTTTGTATACTTCACGGATCTTTTACTCTCACTCTCTCTCTATGTATCTCAATCTCCTTTAATATCTCCATTAAAATCTTCCCTTTGAAAAACGTTTTATTTGATTCTCTTCCGTTTTCAGTTACAAACAAACCTTCCTGTTCCCATGGAGAACAATAACAATTACCCAAGATCAATCAAAGAAGAAGCCTTTGACTGGAATATGTTGATGACTCAAAACCCTAACGATTACTTTGCGCCGTCATCATCCACCATTAACGGCGGCATCAATCAAGATCAGTACCAACAGCCGCCAACATTAAATTCCTTCATGGGTTCTTCTTCTATCAGGTCTGTTAATGGTAACAATGGTTTTCTTGCTGATACTTATGGTGTTATTCCACCTTCCATGAAACCACAACAACAACAGCTGCCGGCGGCTATGTGGAGTCATCACTTGGGTGGAGTCAATCCTATTCGTTCGATTCCCGATCATCGTGGCGATCGGTACGCAACGCTGTCACCGAAATTTGATGCGTACGGCTACTGTTGCAACTCTTGCAACCCTGATCAGTTGTATAACGGTGTTAATGATCCCGGAGTTTTAGGCTATGATCACCGATCACCGGCGATGAATATGTTTCAAGAACCTTCTTTTGACCAGAATCTTGATTTCGATTTCAATCGTCTTAATATATCCTCATCAAACTATCATCCTGGAGCCACTATTAGAAACAATCCACTTATTGATTATTCTTATAGTAATATGGGTAACATGTATTCTCACCGTAGAGTTCAAGCTCCGGTGGTGTCGGTTAACCTGACTAACGGTTGCAATGATGTTTGTTGTAATCCTCATAGAGATGGTTTTGAGATGAATAGGTTTAATAATAATGTGCTTGATCAAAACCCTAATCGGGTTATTAGGGACTACGTCCCAAACCCTAATGGTAGTCCTCTTGGCCAAAATAGGATTCATGCGCAGGCTAAACGATCAAAGTTTCAGGCTTCTTTGAAAGATATAAGAGGGAAGATATACTCGGTGGCTAAGAATCAAGAAGGCTGTCAATTCTTGCAGATGAAGTGTGATCAAGAAGGAAATCATGAAGATATTGAGATGATTTTTAATGAGATTAAAGATCATATGAGAGAGCTTATGGTTGATCCATCCATGAATTATCTTGCTCAGAAATTGTTCAAAGTGTGTAATGAGAGACAGATGACACACATTGTTATCTCTGTCACTATTGATGATGGCAGTCTCACCAATATTTGCCTCAATTCTCATGGGTACTAATTAATTTTTACCGTTTCTATAGATCTTTACGTATATATGAACTATAAGAGTGCCAATTAGTTAATCGTTTCTTTTTTCAGGACTCGAGCAATGCAAAAGCTGATTGAGCTTGTTACCACTGCAGAACAACGGTCTATGATCGTATCAGCACTTAGGAGGATCACTGTTACTTTGACTAAAAACACAAACGGGCATCATGTCATTCAGCATTGCTTAAAGTCCTTTCATGTTGATGAAGTCCAGGTATATAAATCATAAGTGTGATTACTCTTTGATTTCATTTAGTTATCAGTTCTATTGATTTGATCAAGCATAATATGTGGGATTATGGTATTTTGTTAAATTCGAGGTTCCACCTCAATTTTGATGTACATAAAAAAACATGATTGTGTTATTGCAGCCTATTCTGAATGTGGTAGCTGATAACTGTCTAGACATTGCTACCGATAAATGTGGATGTTGTGTGTTACAACAATGTGTGTTACATGCCGATGGAGCATCTAAAGAGCGACTCATGACTGAAATCATAGACAATGCACTCCACCTATCTGAACACCCTTATGGGTTTGTCTTTTTTCTTTTAGTAATTATCGAGTTGTCAATATACTAATTATATTTCAATGATGTTTTATCACTTCAAATTTTCAGAAATTATGTTGTGCAACACATACTAGGCATGCAGATGCCAGATGTTACTGCTAGTGTGTTGCAAAAGCTTGCTGGGAATTTTGTCACTCTTGCTCAGAACAAGTATGCAAGTAATGTTATCGAGAAGTGTTTGAAGGATGCTCCTGAGGATCAGTCTACGCCTATCATTAGTGAGATTGTAAACAGTTCATCATTTTTAGGGGTTATTCAGAATCCATTTGGGAACTATGTTGCACAATCTGCACTGCACACTGCAAAGGTTTGATTATCACAAGTCATACAGAGGCTAACTTCTATTTTAAATTTGTAACCTATGTTTCTATATAATGCAGGGAACTCTTAGAGAGATGTTGATCAACAGAATTCAGAAAGAGTATCCATATTTGCATAGTCATCCCCATGGAAAAAGGGTTCTAGCACAGGCAAGAAACAGCAAGCCTCGAGGATTGCCACATGCATGAAGAAGTTGTGTCTTGTGCCACTGATTATCACCACTTATTGTTTGTTTATGTTGTGGAGTAACGTTGAAGGAACCAAACCGCACCGTGTGTCTTCGTGTTATAAGATATTGTCTAATTATAGTTACTATCTAGGTCGTATCCTGTCTTGTCGTATGTTATCTTTTGTTTAATCGAGTCGCAGTTGGTGAAATTAGGAAAGACTATGGATATAAAAACATATTATTAGTGGTACATGTTGATTTTTGTGGTGGATACTCGTATTGTTCTAGTGTTATATAATTTTGTTTTGATTTGATTTAGTCAGTTTCATTTTGTATTTCCAATTTACTACAGATGAAACAGAATTAGTTTGCCCACATGTAAATCCGTTATTGGTGTTCTGTTTTGTTCATCCTTTACAAATGGTTGTTTTATGGTATTGTCTTTAAGATTATGAAATGTTAATGGATGGAGTGAAAGCTGGTAGTTGAGAATCTGATCAGAGCTAAAAAAAATTGGTACGTTGATCTTTTTATTGGCTAAACAGAAGAAATCTTGTTGAATCTTCAACCAAAGTTGAAGTCTGAACGTTACGACTGAAGTGCCAGGCTGGATTTTTGTGGTGGTCTGTAGTTTTCGTGAAAGAAGAGACTAATTTCAGTCTTTTTTGTAAGTTAATTAGTAGTACGTAATATCTGCGTTGGAACTTAATAAGATCGATTACTAGTTTCTTATTGAGCAATCAGCCATACATTCCATATGTAATTACAAATATAGCCTTGTGACGACAACTAGAAAATGGAGTCCATTTATTTCACTAATAACTAAAAAGACACATTAAAGTCCATTACATGAAAAAGACCTACATAATAGGGTGATGGTAGGAAGCAATGCAAATAAAATTCAAGGGCATTTGATGTTGCCTTGTTGTTTCAACTTTCAATAACAATGAAAGTGAATTTCAAGGGCATTTGGGTTTCCCTTTGTTGTTTTTCTTGTCTTTATAGCAAGGGCATTCATGCTTGTTTGCGTACATATTCGTCGTTGGCACACACTTGCAGTCTTCGCAACATATCTCACAATACTTCACGCACTTGTCCGGAAACGGTGACTTCAAGCACCTTCCCTTGCACTTGGCTTTACAGAACACTTTCCAAACATAACAAACATAAATCAGCATGTATGATAAGAACATAAAAAATCAATCTAGAAGCAATATAAGATGTGTGTTAGTCGTCACATGGTGCTCGTGTGAAAACGTCATTACATATGAATCACAAAGGCCGGGTTGGTAATAGGTTTTACAATTTTCATAAAAGGGTCGCCAAAAAATATATTGCTAGCTTAGTACCAATCTACATTATTCCGTTGGATATTGTGTGGTACAAGTTAATTTAAACAATAGTTTTAGATACTGTATGTGTATAGTACAACTTAACATCTAGAAAAATACCTTGCATATTGGCCAAGGAAGGTTGAAAGAAGTAAGTGCCAAGGAGAAGGGAAAGGAGAACTCCAAGCAAGAAAATTTTCTTCATTTGGTGTTAGGATTTTAGGCCTACAATTAAAATTTAAACTAAACAAAATTACTAAAAAGCTAAGGAGAAGTAGGTGAAGGGTATTTTTTGGTAGTTTACAGAAAGTGTGAGGGAGTGATATGTAAATATAGAAGTGGAGTGATAGTTGTTAGTAGTTGCAGAGTGAAGGAAAAAGAGTGTTTTATAGGGGAAAGGAAGGGTGGCAAAAGAAATGAGTAAAGGGTAGGTGAGTGTTGCATATGGAGTGATCAGTTGGATGTAAAATGTAAGTTGATGCTAAGGTTGTACACGAGGTTTAGGGGTTCCAAAGTTTGTGGATTCATATTTACTGATGTGGGTATTTATTTTCATATGAACTGGTACGATGGATAGGCAAGACAGGTTGAATAACATATCAAAATGACTAATATTTAACTGATCGAATTGAATGGGTCAATTAACTTGCAATGACCCGTTAACACTATTTTCTGATTTTTTTTTGCTTTCATATGTATCAAGTATGTTTGCAAAATTATAATGAGTGTTTAACCATATAAATCATTTAACGAGTCTACAAGCTAGATGGTAGATGAAAAAAGGCACCTGCAGATCATTACAATGAATACTCAAGTGAAGGGGGTTTAAAATTCCATTGTTATCAATTTTATGGTTAAATTTTTGTAGAGCCTGTTTGCACTTGTGATATCATAAGTTTAATCAAGTCTGCTGGAGCTACTTAAATCCAGGTTCATCCTTTTACTCCATGTGTCCTTCACAACTTCGTCTATAAACGTCTTAAAGTCCACGTGATATCATTGTCACATTCACATACCCCTGGAAAGGTGCTTTCGTCTAGCTCTGACTGCATAGTTATGGACAGGATTGATTCACCCTCTAGTCCTCTACTATAGATGTTTTGTAAGGTCGATTGGCCCAGTATGTAAACATATGGGATTGATCATGTACGGGCCCAGTCCAACTTTAGGTAATGTTAAAAGTGTCATGATAAGCTTGTTTTTCTTACATTGCTTTCGACATGAGTTTTGGATTCATCTAATGTATAAAACATGCATCTTCAAATTCTAGTAGCACCAAGTTAGTAAGCAGTCGACTTGAGGATCTAGTAATGAGGCCCATGCCAAGCCCACCTCACAACCAGCCAGGTATAGCCCAAACCCAACTTAAATTAACAATTGGTTTTTAGAAAAAGAATGTTAGCAAGAGAAAATGATTTGCAAAAAGTAGCATAAATGGATACAATATAGTAGTAGCAATAGTAGTAGTGGTAATGTCAACAATGTTCACAATCAAAATTACAAGAAACTGCATCCCCAAAAAAGAATGTAAATAGCTACTCCAAATACAATGCCAAAGCTCTCAATCATCGACTCAACTCCATCCCCATGACTATATAGAATCCAACTCGAAAGCATATAAAAAATACATCTCTAGAGTAGCGAGTAAACAAGAGCACATCCAAAAACGATGCTCCCAGCCATAGATCCCATCTTCGCTACACCGCTCTGTATTATCAACGTCAAAAATAAGTTCATAAACACGCAAAAAAGCAAATTAAAAAAGGAGATCTATTCCTCTAACATTGCATTGCAATATGTGTTTTGGAACCCCTTAAAAGTATCGAAAGATCTCATTTACTACATTCCTTAAGTTGACATAAAATTGGAAAATAAAAATTTAACATCAGATAATTATCACTTAATTTAGTTATTAATACAAATAGTAGTTCTAATGAATTAATTTTTAAAAGTCTAATTTTGTAGTAATACCTAAAGCTTTGTTTTGTTACAACTTTTAACCAAAGGGCACAAGTCAAATTAACCCTCTCTTGGTTGGCTAAAAAACAAGACGACACACGTGATCACTTGCCCCAAAGACAAAATCCCAAACACGAGACACCACAAACATACATGGCTCACATTAGCAATATTACTATTGTGCGCCATTTCCAAATCTAAACTTCCGGATTTCAAAATAAAGTCTACATTGTGTTTGTGTACCAAATCTTTACTTGATGTATTTGTTTTGATATATAAAATTTCAGATATTCAGATATAAAATGTTCAGATCTGATGGACAAAAGCGTTAGTTAGCAATTAAATGTGTATTTTGAGCGCAAGTTAGCAATAAAGTGTACCTTTTGATGCAAGTTAGCAAGCAACCATATATCTTAACTAATTAACATATCCTGTTACTTTACGAGTTAACTAACATTGAATAGTACAGTAGACACTAGACAGTAGTATAGTTCAGATCTAGAAAGTGTAAGGATGTAAATGCACTTACCACGTCAGTAGCTGACGGTGCTGGAGATAGATCGGTTCCGAGGGTCGGAGAAGGAGCTCCGGTGGGAGGTGCGGGTGGGCTTAAAGTTAAAGGAGCCGGTGCAGCTACCGGAGTAACACTGGGAGCTGGAGATGCAACAGGGACTGGAGCAGGGGGAGAAGCAAGTGGAGCTGGTGGTGGTGTTGCCACTGGAGGTGGGGTGGCTGGTGGTGGGGTTGCGACGGGTGGTGGTGTTGCAACGGGAGGTGGGGTAGCTGCTACTACTGGTGGTGATGCAACTGGAGTGGCGACGGGTGGTGGTGTGGTTGCGACAGGTGGTGGAGTGGTTGCGACTTGTGGTGGAGATGCGGTGGTGGGTGGTGGAGTGGTGGTGGTGGGTGGAGTTGGGGTGGCGGTGGGGGCAGCAGAAGGGGATTGACCGCCGACGGTGGAGAGGATAATGCAGATGAATGCAGTGAGGACGGCGGATTTGCGATCCATGGTGATTGGATGGGTGGGTGTATGTTAAGGAGAGTGAAGTGTTAATGTGCGCCGCGGATGGTAGGGAAAGTGGGAAGTGTTGATGAGAGTGAGAGGGTGGTAGTATTTATATTGATTTAGTTGCTGGTGTGGTGGGGCTATTGATATTGTAGGTTACAACCGCATTTTGTTGAGATGAGAAAATACATATCAAACAATTGACATGATGCTTGTATGTATATGTTAGAAATAAAAATTAAAATAGAAACATAATCCAATCATTATTACCTTGTGTTTAACGCGAATTCTGGTTCGGGTCAGTTCCGGTACGGTTCTGATCGGTTATCTAAAAAGAACCGGGCTAAGATGCTTTTTATTTTAACATGGTTCTTTTATTGGCATTACACAATTTTGGGGTAATTAGTTGAAGATTCATACATAAATTTTTATTGTAGTTGAAAGATATGAGTTTACAAGATGATGAAAATGTATGATCTTTAAGTTGAGCTCTATATGAATTTTGTATAAATGCAAATCTTAGTCTAGACTATGATTTGAATAAAACACTATTACACTATAAACATATTCAAAGAACTATCGTTGATTTGTCAAAATCCATTTATTATTTCAAAGACTAAAAGTGACTAATTATAACAAGATTGCATGTCCATAAATGACTCAGAAAGATCAAATTTATACTCACATTAACTATTGGATGACACAATATACAATTTTAGACACATTCTGAAACGCCCAAAAATATTTATTAATTTTTTTTTTTTGAGTTACGCGATCCTAATATATTTCTGGGATCGCGTACTTAAGCACAAAAACGCATCAGAAGGTTTTCTTCATAGTTACGCGATCCTAACACTTCCCTGGGATCGCGTAATCGTGTACCAAATTGCAACAGAAAGACTTCCTTTAGTGTTACGCGATTCTAGCCACTTTTTGGGATCGCGTAACTACCCTTGAATCCAGAACTCAGCAAAAACTCAAGTTTTTGACCCAACTTTGATCGTGCATAACTTTTGACTCGTTTAGAATTAAGATACGAAATTTTACAGACACGTCCAATATGATCATATGAAGACTTCCACATTTGCACCTTTTCAAATTTCGTGTAAATTATGATTTTAGACGTTTGACCAATTTTCGACTATTTGGACACTTATTAAGACAATTCTTGGTAACAATTTCAAACTGACTCAATTGAGCAATTTCTAAACTTATACTCATAATTCGAACTTAGTACATACTACTAAGGTCATCCAAACCTAGCTTCTACAAATGTAACAAAATTGACCCATTTGAACGTGTCCCTTTTGACCCATTTGCAAATCGACAACAAAACACATTACAACTCTCTGAACCGATATACATTATAGCATTTCACTTGTCAATACGTTTACAAACTCAAAATTTCCAATGGTTTAACCTTTCATCAACAAACTTCACATGTTCTACCAAAAATAGTATGTTTGGGACGATTTACACAACTTAGCACACAACGATAATTTAAAAATGAGAGACTTGCCAAACCCGTGACTTGCAAGTCTTGATCCACGCTATTACTTTGCAATCGCTTTACCCTCCCTTTGTCCGCTCAATTCACTTGCACCTACAACATTAAACAACTAAATAGGTAAGCATTACGCTTAGTGAGCATATAAGCAATCATATGAGTAATACATTGCAACAACTGGCAATCAACAACTAAGCAATTGTAGAGATTTATAACCACTTAATCGGATCCGCTGGCAACTCACAATTGTGCACAATGTGAAACAATTGGCAACAACTTAGGCTAACATACAGTAACACATCTCTACAAGGCATAATTAACAACATGTAATGCATAAACATCAATTAAACAACTTCACTTGGTTATGTGAACTTCTTGCACGTATGCAATCCGGATAACACAACCACTACCCATATAACCCCCATATCACTCACCTTGATGTTTAGGCAATATTAATTCAATGATCAACAAGGAACTCCACGCCTTTAGCACTTATCAAATAATCATATAACAATATAGCAACATATTTAGCAACTAACAATCATTATAATCAACTAATCAACATCATCAACCCATGATCCTCTTGGGTTGACCAGGTTTGACTTTTAGTCAAACCAAGTAAGTTTCTCACCTTTCATAATCTTAGTTAACTCAAGTGTTTTACCACTTGATTTACTACTCTAATCATCAATAATAATACTCTATTTACCTTTCTAACTAGTAATTAGAATGGGTTAACTACCACTTACAAAAATTAGACAAAACCCACTTGAATTACTATACCCACAATTCAATTTATCAACTTTTAGGTTAAGTTAGTGTTAACAACAATATTTTCTACTCTTATATATCACTAATCAATCATAATTGCTCCTAATCCCATTTTGTATGTATCCACACCCTCAAATTCCCACAAAAACTCGTTTCTAGGTTAAAATTAAGGAAAAATAAATCATACCTAGGTTAAGGATGATTAGAAGTGCTTGAATTCGATTTCTCCAAGTTTAATTTGATGAATTTGGTTGAGTTTCTCTCTACCTCTTTTCCTTCGTCGCTTTTCTTCCCTCTCTAGAACTCTCCAGGAACTTTTTATGTATGTATGTATATGTATAGCGTATATGTATGTATATGTATATGTATTTTATATTTTGGTCCCCTTATACTTGCTCACTTATAATTTTAACCCCTTTTAAGTTTTAACATCTTATAGTTTAACACTTAACCAACCATTTCCAACTTAGTTATTTGTACCACTACAAATATTTTCTAACTACTAATATTTTATACATCAATTAATATTAATTATTTTATACTTATTAAAATAATACCTCAAATTATTTTATACTTATTGACCATAAGGAAAAGTCTAACATGTCACACTCATAACATGTTAACAAGAAAAATGTTTACACAAGAATAGTGGCTCCTAACTGATTAAGGTTAGTTTATATAATTGTGTTATTTGACAGTTAGTTGGAAAAAAATTTATTAGTATTAATAGGTAACAAAGATTAGGATGACATGTTATTTTTCTTACGACATATAAGGTATTGATATGCTATAATTAAGGAATGTATATAATAATTTCGGTCCGGTCCATTTTTATTTTTCTGGGGTATGGTCTGTCCCGTATCAAGTCTCAAAAAATTGACAAATTATGAACTATGGACTGGACCAATTATGCTCGAATATTTCAATTTCGATCCAGTTCCTCCTTAGTACTTAGGTTTCCTCGATTCTTCAAAAAATGCACAACCCCAAGAGCAATTTTAAAATCCCAAGTACAAAATACAATGAAATTGCGTCAATCTAGCTTGCCATCAAAGACCAGACATGAACTAAATTCTTGACGACGTTTGGCCGAACTGTTATTAACTTATTATTTTATATCTATTTTTAATTATAATTAACAAATCTAAAACTTTTAATTTCAAAGCAATAACTAATTTATTCAATAATTATCGTCGCTAATCACGAAATAAAAATTGCTTTTATGAATAGCTTAGCATGTGTTGCTGGGGTCTAAAACCAGCTGTTGTGTGATGATTGGCTAGCTGTTACACAAATGTCCTGACTCAAATTTTGTCACATAGTTTCTCTCTAAATTCTAAATTATTGTGGTGTATGATAAATTCACAAGTTTATAACTAGAATGGATGAATGTAGCATGTAACACAAAATGATGTATGTAGTCACAATATTTATTTATGGGATAATGAATTAGTGATATAGTAATATATTAAAATTTACACAATTTATTATCATATGTATTTATGATTATGATGATTTATAAGTTATATATACGGCATGTATATATGATATTTTATAAGACTATTTAATATAACTAATTATGCCAATTGCTCATACATAATAGAAAGTTTGATACATATATTAAAAATTATTAATGGATACATTAGACGTATTAAAAAATTTCATATACACAATAGCTAGAACTTCTAAAATATAAATATTGAAAGTAAATAATAGGTAACTTTGATACATTTTGATACCAATTAATATTAACCCCTTTGTTAAACTAAAGTTTTATGTAATGCGTTGACATATTAACTTTAATATTTTCATGAGAAAATTAAAACGGAATTTTCTTAATTAGCTCTGAATCCCGCTTTTGACGGAATTGAGTATTTTTATTGTTGTTAGTTTCTTAATTAGCTAAGACAGTACATTCTTATCATGCATTGAAACATAATTCAACGTTTTCTAGATTTTTGCTTAAAAATATAAAAACAAATTTAGAGTTGCATCCTTCAAATTTAAGATCAGGTAAAGTTTCATTAAAGCAACAAAAAAACAAATATAATTAGTTGCATTTGACATCATTGGCATTAAAAAGAAGGCATTAGGGGAGTTTTGCATCTAAAGCAACGTCTTTCATTGCTTTAAAAATATGACATAAATCATTTCCTTTTTATGCTATACCATATATATATTTACTAAAAAATCATTTCATTGGCCCACTCACTTTAAATATTTATTCATCTAAGCAAAAACTCATAAATAAATACATCAATGTTAGAATACAAATTAAAATTCGTGTTTATTAGTGACATTTCATTTTCACTACTTAAGTTTGAAATTAAGTTTGAAAATCGATGTGTTATTTACGATAATGGTGATTACACATGTTTCACAATTTACAATTTTTAATATTATAGATATGTTTGATTATTTATTACAATTCAAGTTTCTTTTATTTTTTTAAACGTTTGTAAAAATGGTATTATAATTGATTGATGGCCTACCGTATCGTTAGTACAAAATTTAGAATTGCTTTACCCTCCATATTATGTAGGAGATATATGAATGTAAAAATATTTTTTTTGTTTGGTTTTAAATGTAGAAGATTATATATAGGGACAATTTTGACATTTTTATATCAAGTTGTATTATAGATAGTATAGATAGAGAGAATATAAAGAGAGATTATTTCATGAAATGTTTCATCAATATTAAATTGAAATCGATCCGGATTTAATAGCTATTTCATAAATTAAATTTGAATATACACAACGAAAAGACATTGATTAATACATGTTATCTTTCTTATAGTTACATTATTACATCTTTACTTTTAAGAATTATTAAGAAAATTAGAAAATTGATAACGAGCAACGTGTTCATTTTTTTGGCTTCAAAGGCAAGAGGTTGTGGTGACGGGTAGAGTTGGTGGGCCAGGATAGGCGTAGAGCATGAGTGTTCATTCAAAACATGTTTTATATAACATTTTTCTCAAATTTAATATGTATGTTTGTATGTAACTTTCAATCATAATCATAATAATTAATATACGTACGCACCCAAAATGTATATATATTAAAAATTAAATAATTTATAATTAATGATAATATTGGTATTGTCTCTTTTATATAACAAAAATGTCTCTTTAATACAGATTAAAAATGCTCCTTTAAAATTCTTTTGAATAGTTTTGAAAGTTTCTTGTCTTAAGTTCGTCCATTTAAGAATAATTTTCTGACTTCACATCTCTTTGTTGGCTTATATATTACGAGTTGTGATTGCATAATAATTTTTTGTATTAACGATCGTTTACTTTCACATTTAGAAAAAATGAATAACTTTCATATAGTCCTAATCTTGATTCAAACCATTTCATATCCTTCTTTTCACATTCCGTCAACTCAATATAACAAATTGACTAGTCAATGTTTTTCTTCTTAACATTATAGTTTTAATTAGCAATATCCATACATGTATTGGTGTGTATATATATATATATATATATGTGTGTGTGTGTGTGTGTGTATTTAAATGCTATTGTCGATTATGATCGATCACTAGAGCCCAAACTCATGTGAAGTGAAAGCCTTTAAGGCCCAAAGTTTAACAAACAAAAATTCGAGAATTAACCATTACCCCATTTGAAAATTAAAAAGTACATTTGGTAGTTAGAAAACATTCTATTGGTTAAACGGAAAAGTGAAAAACCGAACCAAATAATGTTTAAAGTTTTTTTTATCTTTTCTTAGAAATTTATTACATTATATTATATTTTAAGTTAAAAGAAACTTATAAGTCACCAACATCATACACATCCATTTTTGTATATATTTCGACTCGTAATTCACTAATAAGTGAAGTAGTGCTCGTTTGACCAATTGGCTCGGACACCAGACCGTCTGTGCCCGCCCATTTTTCCTGGAGGGCTTTCCCCCTTCTGCGCAGCCTGATTCTCTCTCTGGAAATGAGGGTGACCTCGAGTTCACACACAATAACTTAACAACCCTATGTAGTCCATCATTGTATATGAATCGGGAAACAGATAACAATAGCCAAGGGCGAAACTTCTAAATAAAATCAGGGATATACAATTGCACGAGTTTCAGGCTATTAGGGTTAACTGATTCAGTGATTCGGGTTTTGATCAACCTTTTATTCACCCATCATCCAGACCAAAATAAATTCTGTCGGATTACCCGCATAAAGTGTATGTCCTAACATGTGTAAGAATAATCGCCACTCATCTTCAAAAATTTTATATACAAAACATACATGCTTGAAAGAATACAAGGGCCAAATAATACCTCTGAATCTTTGTTATTTTATTATTATTATTTTTAGAACGACAGGACTACAACTTAATTCACTCACGAAATATATACAACCACGAATATATAGAATATATACATTCAATGCTTCAAGTGAGGCTTGAACTCACAACCTCTTGGTTGAAGGACTCATCTCATACCGTTAGGTCAAAGACCCTTTGGTCTCTGAATCTTTGTTATTCATACCAAAAGAAAACTTTTTGCACTTAACAAATTTTTTGAACCAAAAATCCATGATTAAAAAAATAAACCAACCAATATGATGTTTCATGTCAAAAAAATAACTTCGAACTCAAACAAAGTTTATTTAGACCAACCACTTTTTGATTGTTTAATGAATTAAAATATCGTTCTGTTTTTTATCATGTGTAACAGGGTGTTTATCTTCCTTATACAAGACAATATCGACAGGGGCAGTTGTGCAACCCAGTTTGGAATCATTGGCTGACCCTTTTTGTTGATCAAGATAGATTACGATGACTGTAATATCATCATGGAAACGACGTCTCGTACCCTTTTCAATTTTCTTGATGTCTTTGTATCTCAGTTCCCTCTTCTTTAAAACCTTGTCAAGAGCAGCTCCCACTAATCTTTTAGCTATTCCCTGCATTATAAACTAGCATTTCAAGAATTGCCCACATTATGTTTTGTGAATTAATTTAATGCTTTTAGTGTTTTGTGTGTGTGTTGTTGTTGTCAATCTTAGTTTATTTTGGTTATCTGTTTAACTTTTGGCTTAACTAATGCATATGGTCCATGTAAAGCGTTTCACCCAAATGAATCAAACATACGTTAGGTCTTCTGCCGAGTTAATAGCATATGTAAGACTTAGATCCTAACTTGAAGCTTGTAATACCATGTTAAATGCTTTTGTACAATAAACCAATTGCTTGTGTCACATCATCCGGTGTCAAGTGGGTTTTACTCACATTTGCAGTAGCATTTTATAAGTCCGCTTATTCAAGAAATGACATCTACAAATCAAACTTAACTCTTCATGTCATTCTAAGAGCAAATGTATATATTCCTTAAACCTGCATACAAAATTAAGAAGTTAACTAACCTGTTTTGGATGTTTGCGTACGATATTTACTGCCTCTTCATCACTCAGGTGCTCCCAAAGCCCATCTGAAGCAAATATCAGAAACAAGTCTTGAGGCCTAAGCTTTCTAGAAATAATGGACGGTTCTGCTGTCAAAACCGGTCCTTTTATGGGAAAATGGTTTCCATATTGCATCAAGTAAGGATCCCTGTTGAGTTCGGGAATCTTCAGATAAAAGTCACCTATAGATCTAGAAACCTGAAAAGTAAAAAAGCGTTCGGCATGCCACACATTAGTGTAAAGTGAATAAAAAGGTGAAAAAGGTTAGAAGTATATTCATGCTCAATTTGTTGCACTACACAAAAACCAAGCAGAAAATAAAAGGCATATATTCATGTAAAGTAATATCGATAAACAAGAGGAAAAGGTAGAAGAACATATCATCTCTGGAGCCACGACATGTTGAAAGTTGAGATCTTCATGTAGTCTCATGTGCACCATAAGAAGGTGGTCCAGAGTGAAACATGTATCTCCTGGAAGTGCGAAGTATAACCCCGTTTAGAAGATTGCTAAAGGTGTCATGCTTTTTCTATATCTATATATACATAATTTAGTCTCATGTGCACCAACACCATAATTTAGGCACCAACATTATACCCCTAACAAGCAACTAAGATCATAAACATAACGAATGAACATGCATCAAAGTATAAACACCTGATTCTGACACCATTCTATTATGATTCATAAAATCGTTATACCATGTGTAGATTATAAATACATATGAAAACAACTTTGTACCTGAATTATACCCTTGATTCTCCAAACACCATGACAATAAACCACAATATGTGAATCACCCGGATGTTGTGCTACAACCTCCTTTCTCTCGTCATCTATAGAGACATTATGATCCCTTGACAAACGCTCTGCAACCACTCTCGTTTTCCCGTTTCCTATAACTTTCCGACCAAGTACAACTCTCGAGTCGCCAAGATTTGCAACAAATAATTCATCATGTGAAATAACGCCAACAAGACAACACGATCCCACTTTGGCAATATGTGGTCTAATTTGCATCGACTGTTTCACTACTCGAAGGAATCCTTCTTCTGTTGCGTTAAACGCCTTCTTTATAACATTTGTAGATATACCTCCTTCCTCTGTTGCATATTCTACAAAAGGATGAATTAAATATAAATACACAATCATCTCAACAAGCCTCGTCAAATTCAATAATTAAGCACTACAAAACAACTTCATTTTATTAACATAATTGTGAATTATCATCCTTCCTCTGTTTCATATCCTACAAAATTATATAAACTACACACGAAAATTCAGTAATTTATACAATTTGAACAATTAAGAAACTAATCATATCATATAATCACTTCATTCGATTAACAATTTGTACTGAAAACAAACAACATTCACTCATATGATACTCAATTAAACATTAAATTAAACGAACTCACTGTCAATTAACGTGAAAAGATGACGATTAACAAAACGAGAAGCTTCAGGACCGCCATGACCGTCGTAAACGCCGATATACGTAGCAGAAGGTGACGTAAAAACCTGGCTTTGATCTTCCAGGCTTGAATTCGCTTGAACAACGGCGATGGAGAAATCACCGGAAGCATGAGGTTTTAAATCTGCATGCCATAACAATTCATCACCGTTCCGTCTTTCTAAACATTTATCAAATGGATTCACACACTTCCGTAACATTTTTCGGTGTATGTATAGCTTGGTTATGTATTGTATGATTTAATTAAAGAGAGATTAACTGAGAATGTAGGTTAATTAATTAATAAATTGATACATGAAGGATTACGGAGAGGTTTTTCAAAGAATTTAATAGAGGTGGTGGTGAGAAGGAAGGAAAGGACTGGAGAAAAAGTCGGAGAAACGCCGCGTGAGAGGAACTCGACGACGACGACGGACACGGCGGCGAATTATATTTTATTAAAAAAATACTATTTTAATTATTTATGGGATGGGATTACTATATTATTCTGCTATGTAATCGTCTAACGAAATTATGTTACCGGTGTGTTATTATTTTATCTTTTTTTTTTTTGCATCTAAAAATATTTGGATGATGTTTTGAACGTAATGTAACTTGTTTGCGAAGTTAAGAATATAAAATACTTCAAATACATAAATAATGTATATATATTGAGCGAAGGGATCACGTGGTCAAGGTTTTAAAGAGGGATAGAGATAGAGATAATTTATCCTTTCATATGACTTCATCAAAATTACATTTCATCATAAACGTATACTACATTATAAATACAGTGCATATTATTCTTAATATTTTGATTGTATCATAAATTAACTGCAGCCACTTTAAATTGGGCTCATTAAATAAAAGGTAAATGATAATAGAACTCTAATATTTTAGACTATAAAGAATGTTTTATATTAATTGAAATTCATAAGAGGCTCTTCTATCCGGACATAGTGGAAATCCGTGGTATGATGTGGAGCCACAACGACGTCACCAGAGGTGCAGTGGTGGGCATGGTGGGCTGGCGTTGTAAAGACGATAACATAGTGAGAACGTCAAAAGTTGGCCTAAATTTTATTTTACTTTTCATTTTCTCTTCTTGCTTCTTTTAGCCTAAACAAAATAAAATAGTGGGGTCTACCTACTCCACTTGTGTGGTGGAGGTTAGTAGGTTACCATTGCATGTATTATGTGATAAAATTCTTGTTTTTTTACATATGGAATGTTCTCTCATAATTCTATTACGTCATCTTGGTTGTTTTTTTTACAATGTTATGTTGACGTGACACACATAACTCTTATATAACATGTGTGACCAATACAACTGGTGTAAGTGTGAATTGTAGCTTCACCTTAGTCAGCGTACTCTTGTATTTCATATGTGACATTTTGTTAAGAAGGAACATCAATTGGGTTATGTGAATATGTATCGATTCGAGTAAGGTGTTTTTAGTATTCTGATGATTTTATCTTGTCCATTTGTGTTTGGTTGATTTAGAAAGAAAGTACTTTAGCAATATACTCATTTTAATTAAACATTTTTAGTAGAATCCTGAGTTAATCAGTAACGTATTTTATGATATTGCATTCTAACTAGTGTACTCAGAGTAAAACTTGTAAACCAATCAATGTTATTAACTATGAGCGTTTGTAATTTATCCCTTTCGAAAGTGTGACTTTTAAAATGAAATTTAATTATGATCTCAATGTTAAACTATGAATAATAATATATTGATTGTATTCTCGTTGTGATTACATAGGATTTCTATTTATATTATATTATAACATAAGTAACAACCTACATAATCTTTAACAACAAAATTTAATCGACCCTAAATTCACAATTTGGATCAAGTAAGATTGTAATGATCATGGAATACATTATTTTGTTTAGATAGCTTGCGCAATTTACTGAGGCATATGCATACAAAGGGTTATAATCATTATTAGCTCGGTCTCGTTTACCATATAGTTTGAATTAAATAAATTGTTTTGACTTATGGAGATTACTATCAAACTAATAAACTTTTTTATTCTTTCACAAGATCCAAATGTAGATTGTTCTATCTTCAAATGTATGGACTGTGGACCAGTTCTTAAGATGAGTTGACTGACTTGACTTTTCTAGAAGTCTTCTGCTCTTTTTTGTTTCAATTGTGTTGACTTTGACCCACTTTCTACTTTCTACTTTCCACTTTCCACTTTCCACTTTCTCATCTCTTTTACATTCCTTGTTTGAAAATGTCGTGTTCATATCAATCATGGGTGTTTATTTTAGAATTCTTCAAACCTCCATGTTTGTTTGATAAAGATTCGAGTTTTAGATTCCTTATATATAAATAACTGAATGGCAAATATTCGCACACCGTATATATTTTAGTGCATTGGCGATTTAGTGGATACGAGGTAGGTGATGCGGAATGTATACCCGGCTAAGTTACTAAACACTGGACTTAACCAAAATTGCGGGGGTCAAGGGGGCCGTGCCCCCTTGTGGGGTCCAAGGGGCAGAGTCCCTAACTAGATATTATAGTCAAATGTATAATGAGAAGTCTAGACACTTAGGTGTTAGACACAATATAATTCGTGAGTTAATTACGAATGGGGTGATATCAGTTGAATTTGTGAGATCTCAACATAACTTAGCTGATCATTTGACGAAGGGGTTAGCTAGAGACTTAGTTGAAAAGTCTGCATTAGTGATGGGATTAAAGTTCATTTCATTTCTAGGCCAAAATGCATTTTAGTACTCTGAATTTGGCTAACTAGGTCTCGTACTACCATGAACTATTTAAGGTATAGTATGGTACTATAAACTTGAAAAACTGGTCCAATTACTATCCTGACTCAGTTAACTCGGTCATGCAGCATGGCATGTGACTTATTGCGGTTAAATATCTAACAATCACGTTAGTAAAGTGTATGTTGAATTGTCTATTAAATACGTGAAAAGCTTCTTCTCAAACATAATTTTAAAGTTAGGGTTCCAAATAAGAAATTAGGACTAATTTTAAAATTACGGTTCCCAAGTAATAAATTATAAATCTGAACAAAATGGACGAAGTATAGATGTAATTGTTAATGATTTAAATTTTGTAAAGGATCAAATCGATTTAATTTAACAACTATGAAAGCCCTCTTTTTCATGTATCTAGAAATACAATCAGACGTATGCACATACAATCAGAGATTAATTTGAAGTTTGGATGCGAGTTGGGTTTCGTTGGAAGATCGTCATAATGTTTTTGAGTATTCACAATTAAAAGCACGTCTGCTAGTTTCTAAATTAATCAATCATAAATAAATCTTGTTTTTATGATTTAAAACCCCACCACCACTATTGTGCAATGGACTCCGCAAAGATGAAAATCAAATTATGTCAAAGAATGTGTAAAGACCACTTTCTTCTCCCTAAATAATTGAGGAAGTCTATTAAAGAGTTTTGTATATGTCTCGAACTGATAATGCTCGAGATTTATTCAATTCTGGCTACCAAAAGGGGATGTTCTACAGGCGAATCGATGTTCTCCAGCTGTTTAATTGAGAATATCATAACATGATTGTTAATGTCCGTTAAATATTTAACGAAAATAAGTCACATGCCATGCACATCACCGAGTCAACTGAGTCAGGGTAGTAATTGGACCAGTTTTCCAAGTTTAGAGTACCATACTATACCTTAAATAGTTCAGGGTAGCACGAGACCTAGTTATCCAAATTCAGGGTACTAAAATGCATTTTGACCTAATTTCTAATGGTGGGACACCCAATTCTCTTCTAATATAGTATTAGAAGCTGAATTCAATGTGGGGGAGGAATGTTGTATATTTTACTGCATTGTCGGTTTAGTGGACACGAGGTTAGGTGATATAGAGTGCATACCCAACTAAGTTACTAAACACCGGACTTAACCAAAATTGCGGGGGGTCAAGGGGGCCGCGCCCCATTGTGGGGTCCAAGGGGCAGAGCCCCTGGCCCTCTAATCACGATTTTGATTGCCATAAATCGTGAATATCTCTTAGATGACCCCAATACGAATTTCGTGTAACCCGGGGCAATTAGAGGGTCAAAATATTGTATCTGGAAAGCGATTTTCAAACATGATGACATATATTATGTGCGATCATTGATCATATATATTGTTCCTATTTTAGAACATATTCCATGATGACTTTTTCTTTATTCTTGATGATACTAATTTCCATCTTTTACTGTTCCTTGACGTCTGATTGATTTAGGTATACGGGTGAGTTTCAAATGAGAATGATAAAAGTGCTGAGAATAGGGGAACCAATAGGAATGCGCCACGTGTCACAAAACCCATTTTCCCCCACGTTTTTAAAAATTAAATATCTCAAGAATGGCTCATTGAAAAATTATAAAAACTGCACCATGAGAATCAACATTTTTTTCTCTTCGATTAGACATCTCACATGATATACTTTCGACGACTTTTTTTTTATGATTGTACAATATTAGTAATACATGTGTTAACCGCTAGTAACACATATGTGTTACCTGCTGGTAACACATGTGTTACTCGTTTACAAAACCCAACGAAAACGGATTTTTTTTTTGTCAAAAGTATATCTTGTGAGATCTCTAATCGAAGAGAAAAAAACGCTGATTTTTATGGTGCAATTTTTATGATTTTTCGACTTACCGTTTGGGAGATATTTAATTTTTAAAAACGTGGGGGAAAGTGGGTTTTGTGACACGTGACGCGTTCTTATTGGTTCCTCCATTCTCAACTAAAGTTGTTGTACTCATTTGAACCTTACTCTTGGGTATACAAATATTGTTTTCTTTTTTCAGTTGCAAGTTTGCAACAACTAATAATCAACTTTCTGCCGTCTTTAAACTATACAGAAAATAGCTAAACATACAAAATAGTATATTTTACAACATGCATGTTAATTGTTCATAGTTGAAACCTTAAATTTTGGGTTCTGTTTGCTATTTTGGTGCTTTTGTCATCTTTAGCCCGTCAATTTTGCTCTTGACATTTGAGTGATTTGGTTCCTGTTATGTTTAGTCAACAATATTGATTCACATGATTCAAACAAAGGTATACTCCGTATCATTCTTTTATGGACATGAAATACGAGAGTGTAAGTCTGTAGCTGATTTGTTGTAGGCGTGCACGTAACGAACCAATAAATAGCAAAAACGCAACATCATAACAAAATAGAGCCAAGACAGGATATTAAATTATCAACATACCATGGATACAGTCTTTTTGTTTGAAATGGGTTATTAGATCAAGGGTGACAATGCCATATACTGATATACTGTCTAAATAAGCACATCTTCTATGCATTTTGGACCCATAACAATGGGTCAAGATAGAGGTGAGAAAATTGGCGGGTCGGGTGGGTCAGATTAAATACTTTTTGTCCAAAATTGACAAAACTACTTAAAACTATTTAGGAGGTCTGACCAGTTTAATTCATTTCTTTTTAATTAAGCTATTGATACTTTTGATTTTGATCTTACCTGTTTGATTTGTTAAATATATAACATGATCCAGATCGAGTCATTTATACGTAAATGAATCAAAATTTTCACCTCAAGCTAAAGATATTCAATTAGTACCAGCAGGGGTGGAGCTGAAAATTATAGTTGAGAGCGCCTTAATTTATTGTGAACAAAACATAAGTATATGATAACATGTACACGGACAAATTAATGTATGATTTATTGTTAAAAACAATCTTCAAAGACGTTAAATGGCACAACCCAATTCATTTTTATAGTTATTTTAATACGGATCTTTTTGTAACATACAAATATTTTTGTACACATATTTTTTTATTTTACTGAAAAAAAATTCAAATATTATGAATTTTGATTAAACAAGTTTAGCTTCTCATTTTGCTTGTAAAAAAGAAAGGTGTTCATTTTATATTAATTATTCAACTTAATTAAAGTTTATGAGCACTCATATTGAATTAATACTCTCTTAGTTAAACTAGTATTTGAGGCTCAATCTCTTTTATTTATATATTATAATAAAATAATAAATAATAAAGTGGTAATAAGTTTGTCATTTTAAATCTAGACTAATATAATTTAATCTTAACCATTAAATGAATTAGCACTTTTAACTATAACCATTGATTTAGATTAATTCTTTTGATAACCTAACTTGTGAATTAGCATTGGGTTAAAGACTAAATTACCCCACAAAGTTTGAATTTAAATCAATTAATTTGATATTCCGAAAATAATTTGCTTAACAATTTTTTAAAAAAAAGTCAACATAATCATAATCAATACATTTTAAATTGAAAAAGGAAACAAGATGCCAAAAGATATTAATTTTCAAATCACACCTTAATATCCATTCCAAAAAGGCAAAAACAATACAAATTCCCTAAATTCCATTCTCCATTCAAACGTGTCAATACATTCCCTCTATTTCTACTATTTTGCCTTTCAATTTAAAAAATAAATCGACTAAATTGTACAAAGGGGGTAATAAGAGCACGGGAGGAACCGGCCGAACCAGAAGAAGCGGTTTTTTGAGACTTCGGTTTCCTTGACTTTCCAGCCGGCCGTTGATGCGGATCGTCCCCAAATAAACCCTCATTCGGGTTTTGCGTTTCTTGCTCCGGTGGTTCGTCAAAGTCCGAGTCCAAATTGACCGTCTCGCGGCGTTTTGGAACATTTCGTCTACCGACGACAAACAGATCGGGATGTAGCCACTTCTGTTTATCCTTCAAAAAGTTCCACGCCAACAAACTTGTGAAAGTTTTTTCGTTTTCCAGCTTGTATTGCGTGTCACAACGGATCAACAAATCATCCCCCCCTTCACCGCTCTGTAGTTGATCCGAAAACCTTTTCCATATGCCTTGCCACCTGTTGCAGTCCGCGTTGAGTTTGGTCCATTTTGACGACAACGCGTCTTTTCCTCGTTGAAATGGTGGATTCCGTGCGTTGTACGAATCCATAACGAGATACCAAAACGAAGACCCTTCTTGGTCAGTTCCACGTTGTGAATTTTCGGACACCGAAATCCAACTTTCGGCCAAACGAAGCTCGTCCTCCGGTACCCAAACGTTACGGTGTGGAACGACTTTTTTGGTTTTGGCCGGTGAATCTTTTTTGGGTTTTTTGCCCTTGGTTTTTTTGGATGATTCGGGTGTCGGGTTGGTGTCTTCAATGGATTGGACGTCAGGTTGTTGTTGACTTTGACGCCACATTTGAAATTGGGCGTATTCATCGGGTGACAATTGTGGTGGTTGTTGCATCGGTCGGTTGTAAGCGTATTGGGCAAATCCTTGAATTTGTGAGTTGAAAGATGGTTGATTTTGTTGCGGTTGTGAGGTTTGACATTCGCTCGTGAATGGGTTCCAAGTGGATTGTAAATGGTACGGGTTATTCGGGTTGTTCGACATGATGAAGAAGATGAGATGAAGAAAATAGAATTTTTGGATGAATTTTTGATTGTTTAGATTGTGTGTGTGAAAGAGTGTTTGAGATAGTGTTTGAATTGTGATTTGAGATTGTATTTGAGGTGTGTTTAAATAGGAAAAAAAAATTATTTTTTTAAAAAAAATTCTGCCGTTCAACGGCTACTTTTTTAAATTTAAAAAGTAAATTTTTTTTTTAAAAAAAAACTAACGGTAAAAAAAAAAATAAAAAAAAGGAAAACGTTGCCGTTCACAACGTTCGGAAAAGGACGGCGGCCGGAAAACGCGACGAGAACGCCGTCGGGAACGCCGTCCCGGTGCGGTGGAATGCCGTCCGACGGCGTTCTCGTCGGAAAACGGTGACAAAACCCCCCACACCCCGTGCTCTAAGAAACCGGATCTCACATTAATTTTTCAAATCATTTCCTTCTTTTAAATTCAAGGTATTTCCCTCGACACTCTTCATCTTCATTTAAGGTGATCAAACACGATGACCTTTGAACAAGCACAGGTAATGTATACTATCTTGAATAATTTTGATCTTTTTGTTCGAATACGACCTTTCTTTTTCTTTTACTTTTGCTATTTTTTCTGTTGTTTTGTTCTGTAGCTTCCTATTCGATTGGGGAACCGGTCGATTGCATAATCATGTCCAATCATCTCATTTATCGTACTATTTTATTTCGGAATTGCAATAATGTGGTTGATTATACCCTTTTCTTTTTGATTATTTCTGTACATACGGATTTAAAATTTAATTCTGAACACAAGATGATAAGGTGCACTTGAAGTGTTTGATGAAATGTCTGAATAAATTGTAGCTTCCTAGGACCTTATGGCTGACACCTTTGTAAGTATATTTAGTTGGAGGAATGTATTGGAGGGATGCATTGTTCTTATTTGTATGTTACTTCTTTTGATGATTCTTGAAATGTTCAATTAGATGGAAAACAATTTTGATGATTCTTGAAATGTTCAATTAGATGGAAAATGTGAGGACTTGATTTTCGTGTTTCATCCGTGATATTTGTATAGATATATATTTCAGGTACATGGCATGCAATGTTCATGTTGAGAAAGGGGATGTAGTTGCAGTTTCAGTTGGTGTTGAACAACCTATTCGTGATGGTGAATGAGCAATTGGAATCACACGTGGGATTGTACAAGGATCAAAAATAGGCAAGCAACATGTTGTCATTACGTTTATAGTGTTGAAATGTTATGCACTCCATCTCTTTTTCTTGCTATGTAACCGATCCAAGGTTGAGATACCAATCATGAGTTGTAACATGCTGCTTTAACCCTTGGCATTTGGTTAATCAAAGGCCCGCTACATGGTAAAAGTCACCTATCTAAAGTTTAATTTTTTTGGTATAAATGATTTTGTGTGCTAATGACAATGTCCACATATTACTCAGTCTCTACGGACTAAAAGCATGTTAAGGAAGAAGGGAGCTAGAGAAAGAAAAATATATAATTAGTATTATGTAGGTGATTTCTTGGTTCACTACATCTTTAAGGTTTGACGGAGCTTTGAATGTGGATTTTACTGAGTTTTAAACAAATTTTGTACCCTACCAGATGATCCAGTTCATGCTTTTGTTCTTGTTCCATACCTATGCTATCTTAGCTTATAGAGCATATCATGAGCAATAAAAAGGTACCAGTTTTTGATCCCTTTTCTATATAAGCTATTTTTATTTTTTTGGTACAAAATCTACCATTTTTCACCTTAAGCGACAGCGGTGTCACACTATCACAAGATAACTATTTATTTTTCTGATAAATATCTATTTTACATAGCCAACAATGTTCATGCACAAAACCATAGAACTGTGTATCAATTTTAATGTTCAAACTTGGTATTTCTTAAAGTCAAAATATATCTCTTACATGTTAGATGGTTTGACAGGTGTAAAGGTAATTGTGAAGAACCTCAAACCCCATATCTAAGACCATTGGAGTTGAGAAGGGAGTTTGAGAAATCCAGTTCAAATAAAATCCAAAAAATAGCCTAAAACAATTACATTAAGACAAGGCATGGTTTGCATGTTGATCTCGCCTACTCAAATAAACATATTCACACTTTTTGATAGAAGAGAATAGTGAGAGTTGTGTTGTATGCCATAGATACTTGGACATATTAGTATTTTAGTACCTTTGTATATTTGGTGGTATGTATGCATGTGGTGCAATTATAAAATCTGTGTATTAGTTTATTGGTTGTGAGATTTGTAAATCAAAACACAAATGACTACTTATGTAGGCTAGCAGGCTTTGAGTACTCATTGGCTTGCTCGCCCGTAAGATTAAACGTGAAGAAAATCGTTGTCGTGCAAATGTTAACAACAAATTGCGTTGTGGATGTTAATAATAGGTGTCAGAAATATTGTCTTAGTACCAAGAAGGCTATCAAATTCAGACTATCAGATTATTATTTTTAATCACTTTTGTATATAAAACATGTGTTAGCTCGCGAATTCGTGGGTTATAAACTTGTTATTTGGTTATTGTAAAATACTAAATATACTACTGTAATACTTTTTCAAGAAATCACATTTATTAACATACTATTAAGTATTAAACTGAGGTTCAAGGATTGGGTTTAAATGACATGCTATTAAATTGAGGGGCTAAAATAAAGTACAAAATAATAGTTAAGGGGCCTTGAATGTAAATAATGACAAAAGTCATCTCCCCCAAATACCTCAGTAAACCCACCTGCAACTTGAAATTCAATTGAACAACTTAAAATTTTCACCATTAAAACACATTTCGGTACCATATAATCTACGATCTACCACAGTTAGGGGGGGCCAGGCACCCCATATCCCCCTACTAACTCCGCCTCTGAGTACCAGCTAGTTAGACTGTTAGACCAAAGCTCACAAATTGAAGGTGATTTAGGACAGGCAACATATTACCATACTCTTTGAAGTATTCTCAAAAGTCAAGAATTTGGTACACAAATATCAACGTATCATATGAAAAAGTTGACCAAATACAAATACTCGTAATTATAACACCTTGCCTAGTTAAAGAACGACGATTCTCAAACAGATAACTCCGTTTTAGAGATCAAAATCCCATCTGTATCCGCATACATGTACTCCCCATCCAAGATTCTAGTCCCAGCAAATGCAACAGGAACATATTTCTCCCCAATTCCTTTCTTGTTAGCTTTAACGGGGTGAGAAGCAAGTGCCCGAACACCAATATCACAACTGTTGATTTCATCAACATCTCTTACACACCCATTGACCACGATGCCTGCCCACCCATTGTTCTGAGCCTGCACTACAGGATTGCCACCCAGTATGGCACATCGCAAGCTTCCACCTCCATCAACCACCAGGACCCGCCCATTACCTTTTTCCTCTAGAAATTCACGCACTAAAACGTTGTCTTCAAAGACTTTTAGGGTGACAACTGGACCAGAGAATACTTGGCGTCTACCGTATATTTGGAAAACGGGCTGCAGTGCACGAAGCTCACCACTTACAATAAGTTGAGGGTTTGCATCACAAACCTCAGCAGTTGTAACCAAGGCCATAATGTATTTTCTGCAACGATGACATATTTGTGCATAAATGAATTTCTGAATCGACGATTCATCCATTGACATTATAACAAGCAAAAACTAAATTTATTATAATTTATCCATCCAAGTACATCAAGCCGTAAACTTTGAGTCTTATAAAAAGGTAAAAAACCATAGATTGACAATTATTCAAGAAAAAAACATGCAAACATTTAAAACATTTGGGTGTTGCAAGTTTAGGGGGTGTTGGGGATTGTAATTTATGCACATTTATTGCTTATTTTCATAGCAGATAATTGAGTTCCAACTACTTACAAACACTCGTTAAAACCTCTTATCTGATAATTTATAAAAGATAAAACACTTTAGATAATCAATCAGATAACATAACTAGAAATTGGATCTACCTTTCATAACAAATATACGTACATGAGTGAATATAATTACAGAAGTTGATTTAAACATAACTTTTTTAAATAACTTTAAATCCTATCTATTTCAAGTGAACGAAATTGGATTCATTTGAATAGTTCCTAAACCAATCATTTTCTCTAAATTCAATCCATTTCTGGATTCCTAAACAATAACAGAGTTACCAAATGATCAAATTATAAATATATTCAAAAATCAGTTAATTAAGATCGGATTAAAAGTATAACCATCAATAGTTACACGAAACACACACAAACATACAATTGATTGGTATAAAATTGAAGAACTAAAAATAACAGATTCTTGTACGGAATACAATTTTTTAGCTTCAAGATTGAATTAGTTTAACGCACCTGAGATTCAGATTCCGGGAAGTAGATCGTAATTTGCAGATCACGGATCTGCAACGATTATAACAAGTAGCAAATCAGTGAGAAAGAATCAGTTAATGGTGGCTTCTCATATGATATTGGACTTATATTAAAGCCTGTCATTATCAAAATTATTATTCTCGTTAAAATAGTTAATTTACATAAATCGTCCCTCTACCATTCGTTCCTTTACACTTTTTCTCCTTTTAAATATTTGCTGTTTTATTACAAAGCGTGCGGCCCATTCAGGTATTTTTCAGTAATAGTATAACACTTTACCACGTGCGGCCCATTGGAATTGTAATATGTAATCTAGACTAAACAATTTATAGACCAAACAGACACGTGAATTATGGTCCTTTGGAGCTTTTTCTCTTTTCTTTTTGCTCGTTATAAGAATCTCATTAATCATTTTTAGATGTGATCATGAGTAATTTAATAGTTTCCAACTACTCAATTTGATGACTTGAACAGTATATAGATACTTTGAAGAGGGTTAAATTTAAAAATTGTTTTAGTATTGTAGATAAAAATCAAATCACATGTTGGATCTAATAACTAGTAACTAGTAGTAGTATAACTACAGTGTAACGTCCCAAAATTTGAAAATTAATTAGGTTTTCTTCAGTTAAGCGACACTAATAGAGTGTCGCAGGTAGCGACACTTCGCTAGTAGCGACACTAATGGAAGTGTCGCAATATCTGCTGTAGTGGCGACATGCAAGGGCTAAAAGTATAAAATTGAAGTGCTGAAACTCCACTTAGTGTTCACAAACTTTCCAGAAACCAGCAGATAATTGTGTGTGTGTTTTTGTGTGTTCTAGTGAGAGAAAAAAAGAGAAAACTAAAAATTTGCTTAGAGATTTGGATTCTTGAAGGTGTTTCTAAGTATCCTCTTTACCATTCAAGGTAAGTATTTGTGTTTAGGGGTAATTGTAGTTTTAAAATCATTATAATTGCTGTTATTGTGTTGGTTGAGTTGGTTAGGGTTAAAAACCCTATTTGATAATGTTAAAAGTTAACTTTATTCTTAAGAGTTGAGTTATAATGAAGTATCGGATGCTACAATATATGTGGAAAAACTAGTATAAGTTAGGGGTTAAATATTAGGCTAAAAACTTGAAAAAATCCTCAATTTTCTGTTGAGCTGTTCATAATTGCGACACTACAACTGCTGGTGTAGCGACACTAGTCTAAGTGTCGCCAATAGTGCCGCTAAAGCATGTTATGCGACACTTGTTGGAGTGTCACCAAAGCATTAAGCGACATTAAAAGGAAGTGTTGTTGGACTTAATAAGAATGTAAAACTTGACCTTTATTAAGATAATCTGAGTTATTGAGTATTGAGCTAAGTTAAGCTATATTTGTATATTTACAGACAGGTATTATTAACGTGGAAGACTGAGGTTAGGAAGTTATCATCAATTTCGAGGTAAGTAATGGGAGAGGGAAAAGGGATAGATTTTTAGTGTTTTAATTACGTTGTATAATTATTTGTTTTAGACTTATGTTAATTGGAATATGATACTTAGATCACGTGTGTGATTAAGTATCAATCTTATTAAGTTTATTTCTTGAGATAACAGTACTTAGATCACGTGTGTGGTTAAGTAGTTGCTATGATGAGATAATCATTGATAAATAATATTTAGATCACGTGTGTGGTTAAGTATTGATTTTACTGAGATTGTTGGATGAGTTAACAAATACTTAGATCACGTGTGTGGTTAAGTATTGATTTTACTGAGATTGTTGGATGAGTTAAGAAATACTTAGATCACGTGTGTGGTTAAGCATTTGTTGTCCTATGTTGATTATAAAATGACAATACTTAGATCACGTGTGTAGTTAAGTGTTGGTCAGTCTGAGATAAATTTACCGAATATGCCAATTGGTAGAGTATACAATTGGGCAATTATCCGACTAGACTCGGGGAGCGACATGTAGATAATAAATACATTTTTAAAATGAGTTGTTGAGTTGTAATGAGTTTAAAATATACTATTATACTTCCATTACTTACTAAGTTGTGAGTTTATCTCTATTGTGTGTGAATTGTTTTATAGGTACATCGAGCGGGGTCAAGGGTGGAAACACGGGCAAGAGATCCGAAGACTACTAGTGGTGGAACTTACTATATTTATATAGTAAGTCATTACGTCTCATAAATCATGCTCTTGATAGAAGGCCCTTTTTTAGAAGACGTAATTATTTTGTATTAGAAAGTATATTTTTGGAAAGAAAAAAAAATCATTAACTCAGTTGTATTATATGATTGTAAGTGTGGCATGTATACGTTCGACTGAGAAATGTTTTTAATTATGGTGTTAATATGAAGTTGATTTACTAATATAAGTTTTCTTGCGACACTTCTGAGTGTTGCATGTGGCGACACTCATTTATTAAGCGACACTAGTAGAGTGTCGCGACACTAGTAGAGTGTCGCCAAATAAAAAAAATCAGAGCGTTTCATATGGATGGAAGTGAACGTGGAGATTGATAATCGGTGGCAGGTGTAGAGGCCACTCAAAAAATCTATGAGAGAAAATAAAAAGGTATATATATATATATATATATAGTGATATATTAATAATTTGTACCAGTCAATTGACAAGAAATAGAAAATTATAACTTACTATAATATTCTAGCTTCGTCCATACGTATTTACAATTAGACTACCAGCAAATTTATGTATATATATACGATAACTTTTCAAATTCTTAGACTACCAACAAATTTACAAATTTATGTATGTATATACAATAACTTTTCAAATTCTTGACGTTTTCATATTGCACAAAAATCTGAATTTTTTGTGTAATATTTATATTTTTTATTTTGTTCGAACTTTTATATTGTTATGTTAAATTAGGTATGTATGTATAATTAGACTCTCAAATTATATATTCTGAATTTTTAATGTTTTTTTATTATGTAAAAAATTGACTCTTTTGCGTAATGTTTTATTATTGATTTTGTGTCAAATTTTATATTTTTATGCTATATTAGGGATGTATATACAATTAGGCTGTCAAATTATGTATATATACGATAACTTTCGGAATTCTTAATGGTTTTCCATTACGAAAAAAACACAAGCTTTTTGCGTAATGTTTTAGTTTTGATTTTGTACCAAATTATATATCGTAATTCTAAATTAGGTAATGTATATGCATCTAGAAGAAAGGTTTGACACCTATAGCAAAACAATTCACATGTGACTATGTGAGTGCTTCATGAACATTATGTTAATTATAATTTATAATTTATAAGATAACATATAATATATAATATAACTAACAAAACAAATCGTAAAAATGGCAACGTGTTAGGTTTGTTTTTTTCTCGTACGTGGCAATATTAAATTTGACCTGCCTACCCTTGAATTTTATTTGTTGCTCCAATTACAGGATGGTTGAAGTCAAACAAATTGTGCTTTCTTCATTCCACTCGCATCATTCATACACTGAACTCACGCCCTTCATTTTTCGTACACACACACATTTGTATTTCATTTAGAATTTGATTAACGACGGTTTTTAGAGATGTACATAGATAATTGTATTAACTATCATTAATCAACCACCTTGAGGTTATTATGACTCAAATATAGTTGCGTGTGCATGTCTTATGATGTTAATGTCACAACAGTTCGTATTATCATGTCCGTTTCTTTTATTAAGACAAAACTATATCCAACAAAATCATAATTACAATGCAAAATCAAAGGGTTTCGGCATATTGAGGAACCCATCAATCAAAAATCTAATTTATTAGAAAGAGTTCTTGGTGTTGTTGGATAAGTTGGTTGGTCAACTATCTGAGCGGACCGTTAAGTGAACTTGATTTATCTATCACGTAATGGGCCTAAGATGGTATGACATAGACTGATTAAGCTTGCTCGAGTTACAACATTTTTAAAAAGAAGCAAAAGATAATAGGTGATACATAAATGAATAAAAAACCATCAGTCTTTGGCTGTAAAAAAATAACACATCAATCGGCATGTTATAGATTCATATTTTACTTCACTAAATTCTGTATATAATTTGTGGAGAAAATTATACAAATCGTCTTTCAAGTTTACTCAAATTTCACTGGCAGTCTTTTACAAAATTTAATTACACCAATGATCCTTTCTTTTGAAACTTGTTACGCTAACGGTCCTTTAGACTAACGATTGTTAGCTTTCCGTTAAAAAGGACCACGAGTGATATATTTTTTATTCTTTTAATTTTTTGTGTAAAATATAAATTAGAAAAACTAAAATATATGTAGATACATTATTAGCTACAAAGAAAATCATTTTCATTTTCCTCACTGAAACATCAAATTTTATAGTCTACCACCCAAATTCACCACCAAATCATACATTTGTGGCTTAAAAATTACGAGTCATATATTTGGTTCTTAGTTTTCACCGTCGTTTTACTTTGAAGCTAGGGTTTTCGTTTGAGATATTTTTTGAGTAAGGGATGAATGCAAAAGAGAAGATACAGTGGCTACCAAAGACGTGACGAGATAAAATGAATGGGTGACGAATGGTCCCAGGTGGTGAAAGATGGTTGTGGATTATAAAATTTGATGTTTCAGCACATAAGAGGACCGAATTTTGATGATGAATTTATTAATTGATACGGGGAAGATGAAAATGATGTTCTTTATAATTAATAATGTATATATACATATTTTAGATTTTATAATTTATATTTTACTCAAAAAATTGAAAGAACAAAAAAATATCATTCGTGGTCCTTTTTAAAGGAGAATTAATAATCGTTAGTCTAAAGGACTGTTAGCGTAACAAGTTTCAAATAAAAGGATCATTGATGTAATTAAATTTTGTAAAGGACTGCCAGTAAAATTTTAGTTAAACTTAAAAGACGATTTGTGTAATTTTCTCTAATTTGTGTATATAAATATAACAGATGAACGAGAAATTTACATTTATGAAAATTGTACAAATCATAGAATATAAAATAATGTCACGGAGGAGATCTACCAATAATTTTTTTTCTATTTAACTTACTTCATAATTTCATAACAATGCTATCGTTATTTCATTTGCCAAATTAAATTAAATTCAAGATAAAACTATCCAAATAGACGGTCAACGGACCCCTTTACGTTACATAAACCGTGTCAGTCACATTTTATAAAACTAGATGAAAAAATCGTCGAATCTCAATTTACAAACCGGCAAACTCTGCGATTTTTCTTAGCCAATTAAAGCTCGCCGCGTGTCCAAGAAATATCGCCAGTCAACGGAAAAAATGCCAGCCAACACAAAATCGCCGAAATGCAAAGTACAGTAACATATTTGTCCAGTACTATAATAGTTCCGTCTATTTTGGTAATTGTTTCTTAATTAACGTTACACACGCGCGAGTTTCTTAATTCAACGTTATACACGCGCGAGTAATAAGACCCAAAATATATAAACTAACACGCCAGTGAAATACATGCCGTTCTCTCCTCGTTTACCGGAAACCATAAAAACCCAATTTTCCTTTCCCCCCAAATTTCATTCTCCCCTGAAACCCTCACAAACACACACAAAATTATACCCACATTTCTCATTCTCATCATTTTGATACAACAAAATGTATACAAGTGTGCTCAAAAACAGCAATAAAGCATTCAACACCATATTAATGATGAAATATTCAATTTCAGATTCAATCACAGTTCCGATTCAAAGAATTAATATCCGTCACCAACAACACTTACATCTTTCAAAAGCATTTTACTCCCGATTTCATTTCCCCATACGAACGTTTAGTACTAATCATCATCATAATAAAACGATATCGGCTTCGATTACAAATAGTGGTTTTGTTGGCTGGTATTTAGGAATGATTAAAGCTAAACCTATTCTTACTAAGAGTATTACGTCTGCTCTTATTTATACTGCTGCTGATTTCACATCACAGGTATCTTTTTTAAGTAGTAATAATAATAATGTTTGTGTCTTTTTTCTTCTTCTTTTAATTGAAGATATATGCAATGATTGTTTTTGTTTAGCATTTGTGCAATTTTGAGGATAATGAGAGGCATGCTTTATGTTTATTAATTGATTCTCTGTTTATTAGAAATTAGGGTTCAGCTCAGAGGAAAATTTGGATAATTGACAGGTTTTTAGCCCTTAGAACACGAAATGTTTAAGTATATGCAGTAGAAGTTCATTAATGTTGCAAACATCGTCACAAGTATTAAAGAGAAGCTCGTTAATATTGCGAAACTTGTTGTAAGGATCTAAAATGAGTTCATATTATATGACGAAAATTGTTATGCCTTCACTAAAATTGGTGAAGACCTTTGTTATTAGGTTTATCAACTGTCTGTTTTCAGTATTTATTGATAATGCGTATTATCTCTCTGGCTTCTCTAGATTTAGATGCTTTATGTGGTTCTTTATTTCTGTTATGTGGAGATTTTGTTACAGGAGAAATTTAATATAACATGCTAAGATCGATATACGTAATAATCAGATATAATATGTTACTTAATAACTCTGTTTTTTGTCAATTGCAATAAGAAAGTATGATTTTTTATTGATTACAAGGTTGGCCTATCCTTAAAAACTCGATCTAGTGTGAGGTCCAATTAGCTTATTGATAGATTTGAAGTTGATCCTATCATCCTAGAATATATGAGCAGTCTGGTTTTTTCCAGAACCAAAATCATATAGTAATCTTGAAGTTATACCTAGTTCCTCACAAATCATCATATTGTTAATGTTTTTACTGTACTGATTCATCTCTACCTTGATATGACTCATATTTGTTATTTGCGCAATTCAATATCACAAGTTTAACGAGATGAATCGATGATTACTCTGAGAAATATTGTATTGCCTCATATAAGCTATTCATATTGTTAATAATCAATTCTTCAGACAATGACACGGTCATCTTCAGAGGCTTATGATCTGATTCGGACTTGTCGTATGGCTGGATATGGAATGATCGTAGCAGGTCCATTACTACATTTCTGGTTTAACTTTGTGTCAAGACTACTCCCTAAGCAGGACCTTATCGCAACCTTTAAAAAGATGTTCATGGGGCAGGCTGTGTTTGGACCTATTATGACCGCTGCATTTTTCTCCGTCAATGCAGCCCTACAAGGTATTAATTTTATGCTATTATTGTATTTGACAGTGTTTCCTTCTGATTAATATACTAGTCATTTAGTTTTGAGGAGTGCAATTTCTCTATGAAATTGAATGTTGATGTGCAGATCTAAATTGCACGCTAAGAAGGTATGTCACTGTTGTTGAATCTTTCAGGTGAAAATAGTCAAGAAATTGTGGCAAGATTGAAGCGAGACATGTTGCCTACAATGATCAATAATGCCATTTACTGGCCATTATGTGATTTTATTACATTCAGATTTGTTCCTGTTCATTTACAGGTAACCCCAATACCTCGTGCTCTTTATTATATCCCAGGTATTTTACTCTGTAGAGTCCCGTGAAATTGCAAGGTTTGACCTGATACATATATTCCTATCAGAAACATGTCCTTTGGTACTTCTGGATCTAAATCGATATCATCATTGATTCATTTGTGGTAACCTTTTAGCAAACAAATCTTATTAACAATACTTAAAAAGGTCATATTCAACTGAGAGACTTTCTGTTGTAATTTTCTCAGCTGAAGTATAACAGTGGGAGGTTTTTTATTTTTCATCTTGATAAATTAGATGTTCTGTTCTAACTAATGGCTTTCCATGTTGGTTTTGATGAATGCAGCCGCTAGTGAGCAACTCATTTTCGTATGTATGGACAATTTACATTACACACATGGCGAACTTAGCAAAAGCAGGCACCAACTAATCAAGCACTAGATCCGTATTCAGAGTAGTAGAAGCACAAGTGCAGATTCCACACAAGAACCAAGTATCATGTACGCAGGGATGCAGCCATTAGCATGTTTTCCCTTGTCACAGAAGCACACAATTTTAGTCAACTTACAGGCCAGAATTATACAATTGTTTGCACATACACTACTTTTTCTGTACCATGTTTTACCATTTAATGAGTTGAATTATAACCCTTGCCAGTTTGATGTGCTTTCCTTATTTTGTAAAGTCAGTAAATAGATGTTTTAGTTTCGGCTCAATTCACTTGTTACAGTTAATTCAGGTCATGTTATATTACTAACAAGCCAAAAGGTGTAAAAGATTTTGCTTCAGAGTATTTATACTAAAGTTGACCAAAAAACCCGGGTCCCGACCCGAAACCGAAAAAAACCCGAACCCGAAACCGGTTGAAACCGGTTTTTATAAAAACCGGTTCGGTTTTTATAAAAACCGCCGGTTTGGAAACCGGTTTGGAGTTTACCGTTGGCGAACCGGTTTGTAACCGGTTTTACCCGAACCGGTTTGAAAAACCGATTTTTTGAGCTGTTCGAAATATAGCCGTTTCTAGCCGTTTTTGACCTTTTTTTGTTTTTTTTACCATTTTGCAATCCTAAAACTAGTATAAATAGATACCTTGGGTTTAGTTTAGTCACAACACTCAATCTTGCTAATTCTAGTCTTTAAACACTCAAAACGCTTACGATTTACGTACGAAACTCTCAAAAAATTCTCTACCTCTCTCAAAACGCTATCAAAATGGCCACTCAATCTTCTTCAACTTCCGCCGGTGTTGGTTCTTCAAATGCACCAACTATTGTTCAAGTTTTGGTAACCAAACGAAATCCCGAGATTTGGTGTAATTACGACAAAGTGTTATTGTTGGATGGTTCCACTAAGGCATTTTGTAAACGTTGCGGGAAATTTTTGAAAGCCGACTCCAACTCTACTTTGAAATCACATGCTACAAAGTATTGTGATGGAGTCAAAAGTAATCCCGAGTCGAGTCAAGCAACAATGTCACGGGATGGGGGTATTTTTACATACGAAGCGGAGCGGTGTCGAGAAGCATTTGCCGGCTTTGTGATTCAAGAAGCTTTGCCGTTCAACCACTTCGACAATCCTCGGCTTACTAGGGTCATTCAAAATACTCTTCAACCGCGATATAATCATGTAAGTCGTCTTATTCTTAGACGTGATGCTCTTAAATTGTGGAAAAATGCTAAAAGTCAACTAATAATCGGTTTTGAAAACTTAAATACAAGTGTATCATTAATAACCGATGTTTGGTCGGCTCCTCATGGTTTGCCCGGTTCGTACCTTTGTCCAAACCGGTTACAACCGGTTAGGGTTTTTCTCCCCCTCAAACCGGTTCGGTTCCAACCCGGTTTTTGTAAAAACCGGTTTTTGACTCTCGAAAAAAAACCGGTCCGGTTTTTCAACCCGAACCGGTTTTCCGGGAAACCGGGTTTTGTTCATCCCTAATTTATACTAGAACCATATATACATATATAAGTGTTTCACATCAATGCAACCCGACAAACTCAGAATGTAACCATTTTGACCCAATCGTGCATTTTTTCCTCTTCTATCGCTAACCATTAGATTGCTCCAACAACATAAATGAATGAAACTTTGTCAGGAACTCAAACGAGATAATAATGCATACAAAATCAAAAACTTGAATAAATGCATGAGAATATACCCAATCTTTGAGGCATATCCTCGTATGCTATACATCTCAGACTAATAAACCATTGAGACTTGAAAGTCCCCATAAAACAAACAGAGACAAATATAAAAAGGAAAAACATATTTCCATAATGATGGAAATGTCTACAAGAATAACAAGAGACAGATAATCATCCCCCAATCTTATAAAACTAATCTTATTCTGTAAGAGAATTAAAGCATAACTTCTCAAACTGTGTTGACCAATCACCTCCAAGTTTACAGGGATCATACTCCATTGCAACACTAAAATCCAAAAGCGACACGTGTGCCATCCTTGGCCTTTGCCGATACAACCCTGATAAGGTTCCATTAAAACCAGTTACGGAACGTGGGATCCTAGACGTAGCTAGCCTTATGCATGGTTCCATCAATCTCTTCAAGTAAGCATCCAAACCAACATTTATCAAGTTAGCACAATCCTCTGAGATACTTAGCCCCTCACCCTCCAATTTGTCTTTCAAACGACCCCTCATATATCTACTATCTGGTAATTCATAACTGCTTTCACAAGTCTGAGGCTGGGCCCGTAAACCATCTGAACCACATACAGAACTATGATATAATGTTTTTCGAGGGTGGCACGTTTTCAAAGAAATACCTAAAGGAGCTGTAACCGGGCTTCTGCTTTGAATGCCTGGACTTCCCGAAATCACTTCTTCCCCATCTTCCACAGATAAAACTTCAACAGGCGGTCTGCTACCAAGAGAGTGAAGCTCAGTTGGACTTTGATGGACCTCCTGGTGCACTTTCGACCCGTTTGGCCCAAGAGGGCTAGGGCGGTCCTTGAATTTGCGTTCTCGTGGAGAGCGACTTTTTCGAGGTGACAAAGGAAATGCATCTCCATAAAGCGACTGGAGACTGTTTTTCTGGGAAGCCCTTCCAACTTTCACATTAAGAGAATTCGTTAACTTTTTGACTGTTGGTGGCGGAACTTTAGCTAGAGTGGCATTTTTCACAATTGAAGAAATTAACCGATTGTGAAGAGGGAGATTTTCCCTCCCGATAGTTCGAATGCAAAACTTGTCAAAATTGCTCTTGCTGAGCTGAAGACTGAAAAGTTTGTTAAGCAAATTGAAATACTTTTCAGCTCTTTGCTGTCCAATTTTCTGATACAAAATGTTTTTCAGCTCTAACGTATCGATTCTTGTATACTGCTGATTTGGACCCATTTCTTCTTAAATACCTAAAATCGCATCCCAAAATAAAGTGTTACAATACAACAATTTTCCTTTATCGGAATCTATATAGAATAATAGAAACATGTATCATGAAACTATCACTATCACCATCACTTTTGTAATCATATACTAACTGGTCCAAACTATATAATAGCATTACCAAAGTTTTAAATTGCATATACAAATTCTTTTTATATATAACAACACATGTATATCATACCATTAATAGAATCTATATGCAATTTGAAGTAAACATGTTCCAGCTACATTCACAACAATTTCACCTCACCCAAAATGTTAAGAAACTACATATACGAATTATATCTAAAATTTGTAAATAATTAAAATTATTTGATTATAAATATTTCAACTTTATATCTAACTGATCAATATCAATACTAGTGTGAATATCAAACTTACAAAAACAAAAAAAAGCATATTTTTTTCAATGCGAACACAAATGCAAAAATACCATGTAACTGATTCCGATCTAAAGTTAACATCTTTAGTTTAATAACTCAGTTACAAAAATAGAAATGAATTGAGAAGAATTGACCTGAATCGCAGTTCTGGATTTTGGAAATTGAATTGCTATTCAACGATTGTTTGACGACTAATTCTGAATCTGTTATTGAATTTGCGTCAGTGGTTCGATCGAGTGTTGATTTTTGATGCAGAAATTGAAACCCTAGAATTTTGATTTGGGAATTTCAGAAAACCCTTTTTTTCCCGAAATTTATGGTGTCAATGGTTTCTACTTATGCAAGAACAGAAAATAACCCGGTTTGACTATCTTTTGGTGAGTTGTAAAAATTAACCCTGAACTTTACTAGATGTTGCAAATACTACTTTGAAAGTTAATTGTAGTAAGAATTGAAAAAAGCACGTAGCTAGGTACACATTGTTAAGTTGAAAGAAGAAACTAATAGTGAAAATATTAAAATTGAAAATGTATTTTAATTAAGAATTTTTCTAAACGTAGCCCTTTAGGTTACGGTTTAACACGCTTAAAGATATTGTACATGACGGTTAGTTGTTATTATTAGGAGCGGTTATTTCATCGTACAATACTTTTATGCGTGTAAAGGAGGGATTATTGTATAGAAAATAACTATATCTTAATCATGGGTAATGAAAATGAGTACTATGTAACAAAATGTAGTAATTATATTGATATTTGTAAAAATGAATATGAGCAAACTCATAAAAGAAGTGACCTCTCAAATATGAATGATCATTCTAACTATGTAATTTAAATATATAATGTATATAACTGACCAATATTGAGGTTAAGGTATGAAAATGTTGAATAGGTGAATCAAAATTTGTTGATGAAAATAAATTGTATAAAGTAATAATAATTATCAAATGAAAGAGCAAGATTTTCGTGAGCTGATAATAAATAACTACATTTCTTATTGTCAACTTAATTTATCGAATATTAAATGTAAATAAATCTAACAACGATAAGTAGTGCTTTATTTCATCACGAATCTTAAATTACAAAAAAAAAAAAAAAAAAACGACTAATGAAGCATAAAGAAACTACAGTATAAAACATGGGTTAGTTGTGCTACTAAAATAACTCAAGGGGTTTAACACGTAATATGCAAAATATGTGTTTCAAATTTTCAATACATCAGGTTTCGTAGTATGACACCATTGGTCAACTTCTTAGCAGTACAAGTATATCATGCATCACTAGTCTTATCTCAACATTGTCACTTCAATATATTTTTTACATAAACACTTACCTTTGCTACACATAATAATCATAATCAATAACGAATAAAATAAATAAAATAAAATCATGGTTTACAACAAACATGACATAGTTCTAAAATCTACAAATAACTAATACAATCATCGTTACAACTTATGATATATTTTTTTTCTAAATACAACAGGAATGTTGTACACATGTCCAAGAATCTCACACCAACTTTGATCCTCCTTTGGCTAATATTTCTGACACTTTTTCCATCTTAGAAGACGATGAGTCTGCTAGCAGGCTGACCTCAGCTTCATCATCTACATGAAGCGTCTGGTTTTCATGATCTTCAACATCACAGTTACTTGAACTTAAATCATCATCAGAAATAAAGTGGGCCCACTTTTTATTCTTTGCGTGAATGATACCCGGGTACAATATGAACCCGAGAAGAAGAACTGCACCAGTTACTAGAAAAGTTCTTGCGGATGCCAAACACATAACGAGTACAAGTAAAAAAGCAGGAGGTACACACAGCATCGTTGCACCAAATATTTTGAGAGGAACTTTATAGGGTCTGTGAAGATCTGGTTTCTTTAATCTAAGTTTTACAAAAGCAGCAAATTCAAAAAGCATTCCAATTGCATAAAGAAAATTGAGAAACTCCAAGATTTCTTGAAAACTCATCCATGACAAGAAGATAACACCAGTTGCTGAGCATAATATGCTGATTGTGGGCGTCCCGAACTTTGACCTATGAGGTTTTACAATTGCAGATAATAAGCAAAACGCATGAGCACAAATCTAAAAGATTTGGAACCTCAATTCAACATCTTTTTAATACAAACAGACTTGTGGACCTCAAATTCAGTGTCTTTTTGGCATAAAATTGACTTGGGGACCTCAAATAGACGTCTTGTTGGTATAACCGGACTTGGGGACCTCAGGCCATCTTCAATGTAAGTATTTTTACACCAAATTGATCATAAAAATAATGAATCGAATAATGTAAAAATAATTTAGGGGGCAATGTCTAAATGCTGAAAGTCGTTTTAATGCAGATTTTCAGTGCATACGTTGCAGATGAAACACATTTGGTGCAAGCATATTCCTGAAAGATTCTTTTATTACACCAAATTTGATGTAGTGTTTAGTATACGTTGAAAATGCCCTCAAATTAAATATCCTTTATGGTATAAAATGGATTTGGGGAACTCATATACAACTTATTTTTGGTATAAAACAGAAACAGCGTATATGCGTGTGTAGTAGCATACCCACATCACATGGACGAATATCTCTCTCTTTTTCATGAACATTTGAAAGTTCGAGTTGATGAATAGTTAAGTTCCGATCAAGTGTCTACATATCTAAAGGTTATATAAGTAACCTCAACTTGAAAAGTTTCTAGAAAGGAAAATGATAACAAGTTCCACTAGATATCTTAAAAAGAAAATTACATCAACAAACGGAGTAGTATACATAAAGCCATGAAGCGTCACTACATCAGCACTTCAAATAGGCCTATTGTTTGGGTTTACACATTTTCAATGCCACAAACAGGAAATCTTAAAGTGCATTTAAGTGTTCCATAAGATTCAACAATAAACTGTGAAGGTTAAATATTTGAACTTTGAAAATTCTATAAGATTCATGATAAGCTGTAAAGATTCAAACTTCGAACAATAAAATGATGCGTCCACTTAAGCAATTGACATCACATTATATATCATGCTAAAACTCTGTAAAAGAACCAAAAAACAACTAATTAGTAATGATTAGATGGATACCTTGAAGCAAATACAGAGGGGAGCATCCCCATTTCACTCATACCAAGAAGTTGAAAAGCATCACTACTCATTTCAGCTTCAAACAACCCTAAATTCGACATTGCAGAAGCAGCTTGAATCCACCATTTAAGCCAAGACCCTCCAATCAACATCCCAACTTCAGCAAAATACCCATCACTCCACTCACTAGAATCTGAGTCCAACGACCCTGTTCCCGCCAAAAGTGGAATCAAATACGAACAAACCACAAGTATAACCGCACCATAAAGAGCTTTCGGAAACGTCCTACTAGGATCCTGAACCTCACCAGCAAGTGTACTAGCCTTATCCCAATAATTTAAGTTCCAAAACATACTATTAAAGTAACCCCTCCATTGCACTTTCTTGAAATCTATTGATACCCATCTTTTAGGCCTAATTTTCGGGATAGAAAGGATACCCATTACCACAAATGGTAATAAAGAGAAACCAGCAAGTAGAACAGCAGATGTCCCAACAATATGAAGACCTCTATAGTTCAAGTAAGTAAGCAAAATAGTAATTCCTAAAAGAACTGGAATTCTAGCATATAATTCATCAAATATTGGAATGGAATGCTTTAAGTAATCAAGGAATAAAACAGGGTAAAGTGCATTGTCCATAACACCACTAAACCATTTCCAAAACCCTTCCTGGAATCCCCAAAATGGGCCAAAAGCTGATGAAATCCAAATAACATAACCACCATTTTCAGGGAAACTTGTTGCTAATTCAGCTGTAACTAGTGCCTCTGGAATGCTCCAAAAAATGGGGAAAATTAAAAATCCTAATAAAGAAAGTAAAGCACCACCTCCTGCTTTGACTGAATCTTCAACACCAAATGGACCACCAGAAACTTCATAAAAAATTAAGGCAATTAAAGGTAATAAAGTAAGTTTAGGGTTTATTTTTTTATCTGAACTGCTGCCATCATTGATCAAGATTGCAGGGTTTTTATTTCCCTCCACACCCATCCAAAAAAGATGAATCTTGATGGTTAAAAAAGATTGATCTTTTGGAAACTAAGCCATCACCATGATTCTTGCTTGAGGTTTTGATTTAATAAATGGGATTAGCATGAAAGATCTATGATCTGGGTTTTAATTGTGATTGTGTAATAAACAAATCATCAAATATGAGATACGTGTATGCATATATTTGTCCTTTCTGATTGTCTCTTTGAATTGAAGTCTATGGTAGAAGATGGTGTGTTTGACTTTTTGAACAGCAAGTTGAGATTGTTTAACAAGGCACAATCTCTTTTCCCATATGTTTGCAGCCACAAAATGATATTATCTGACAATATAAATTTAAATTATCATCTTGTAAATAAAAACATTATTATATCGGATGTTGTCAGATTTAACAGGAACCATGTCTTTATGATTATAAACTGTTTAAAAAGAATTACTGTAGCTTTTTATTTTTATCAAACTAAAATAAACTAAAAAGTTAAAAACTATTTATCGCATAAATTTAGTGCATTTACCTTTACGCGATGCAACAATATAAAAAACTTAAAAAAAAAAGCAAACCGATACAAGGTACAACTTAAACTTTCGTGAACTTTAACGATAACAAGCAGCAAGAAGTTCCCGCGCTCCCCCTCGGATCAAAATGTCCGAAAATCCTATGCAAGCAATTTGCAGCACATTTGGAAGAATTTCAGGCGCCATTCAATCAAATCTATCCAAATTACTTAACATTCCCCAAAAATCGACAAATGTACAGGTTTCAGTTTCTGTATCTACTACACCTTCAGCAGCTACTTCACCGATGCTGCCCACTGATTATTTTCTTCCTCAACCCACTGACCCCCCAAAAAAGGTAACTTCTTTTTCTTGTTTTTGTTTCAATGTTAACAATCGTTATTAATACCGTGTATTTTTAACTTGAATTTAAAGTTTCTGTGTGAGAATTCGTGATGCACACCAACTGTTTGATGTATGTCCTGAAGACAAATCTGCTATAATAGTGATACGGTATTTGTATCATTGCTAATGTTTTTGTGGTACAATGTTGTATTTAATGATGGGCTTGTTGAAAACCTATAAAAATAGGGATGCAGTTGTTGATCAAGTTATGTTTTTTTTTAATTGGTGATAATGTGAAGGGACTAAAAGGATGTTATTTGTGATATATGTTGGGGTAACTTGAAAAGGAAATCAAGTATTTGTATGTTATTTCAAGGGTACACATTCTGTGAGATAATGAATTTCTTTATGCTTGTCTTTTCTGCAGCAAATATCGTCTGGTCTAGTGACCAAAGAAGAGCTTGGAAGGGCCACTTGGACATTCATTCACACTCTTGGTGCTCAGGTTTCCTCTTGTTAGTTGTGCTATTTCATGTATACTGTATGTGCATGTTTATATAATAAAAATATTGTGCACATGTTTGTCTATATATTAAATTGTAAAGGAGTAATTATAGTCAAGACATTAACTTAGGTTCACAAATCATTGATCTCCTATGAAAGAAGTAGTCATGGATATAAAACCAACAATATGGTGATTTTTAGCTATCACGTCACTTGGTAACACACTATATACATCTTGGAGAGACTGGAGAGTGGGTTTACATTTTGTCAAATCTGATGATTGTTGTGCAAGTATCATCTTTTAACTATTGAATCCAACGGTCTATGTTCAAGAACGTAAATCCATTATAGCAGTTCCGTTAACTGATTCCAACATAACCTTCCTTTAAGTTTCATAAAACTATTAACTCTATTGAAGTTGCACTTCATGTACATTAAGGAAATTCTCAGTAAATTCAAGTTTGCATGAGTGCACTGCCTAGTCTCATCATTCTACATGGCGTTATTGGAGGAAAGCATATACATCCAACATGATATATGCCTTTTGTGAGCCCATTCATTACTACGCTGCAATAGGTCATGATGCTAGCCATTGACTTGATTGTTTAATGAGGTGGAGAGCATATATTTTCGCCGTCACCTTCTTTCATGATTGTTACCAGACCTCCATTTTCTTTGTTAACTCTCACGTACAGTCTACGAACCTTATTCTCCCCAAATTATACCACACCACTCTCTTTGACTCTATATCATACACCTTCTATAGATCAATAAAAACATATATGCACTTTTCTTGTATCCCCTCTATCTCCGTGACTAGTTTGAAAAACAAAGTGGTCTCGTCTTTCTAGAATAGAACGAAGTACATAAATATGAAACAGTCTATTGCAAACAATTGCTTAAGTAAGAAAAAAGAGCCTAAGTAATGTCCCATGTATTACTAAATCCATGTACACACAGCAGGAGTTGTAAGCAATATCCATCAGATAGACGGTTAGGCCATTCATATTATTTTGGCACTTTTTTAGCATGAATTGCTTCATTCATTCTTCTGACAATGCCTTTCAGTTGTATCACTAAATATACTCATTGCTTCTAAAACTTTTTCAGTATCCAGAAAAGCCCACCAGGCAGCAAAAGAAGGATGTTAAAGAACTGGTATTTATAATTTACCCCTTTGATTAATTCGGTCTCATCTTCAGTAGCACAATGTTACAAAGCATGAATTATCTCACAAAACATCTGTTGTATGATGGGGTTGTATTTTTCCTACAGATGGCAATATTATCTCGCATATACCCTTGCAAGGAATGTGCTGACCACTTCAAAGAAGTGCTAAGGTAGTCCTTTGCTGTATTATAAATTTATTAGAGGTATCAAAACTGGCAGGTAGAGAAGTTTGGGTAATGGGTCAAAATTGACCCATTATTTGGGTAATTGGCAGGTAATGTACTCAGTTGACCTGTTGGAGATAACGCGTAACACAAATCGACCCGTTAGCCCATAAAGGGGTCCGAAGTGCACATCTATGTGTCGTACATGGAACTCACATGTAATAATTCATCCTTAAATGTGTAAGATGCATACAAAGCAACATTATCATCGTTAATCTACTCTGAAATTTTGATTGCAAATTTCCAACTATGAGACATAAGCATGCTAGTTACTCTTAGAATGGTTGTTTGACAAAAGGATTGATAGGTTATATAGTTATATAACATATTCAGCGTGCAATTTTTGTTTTACACATTGCTGAAATTCATGACCCTACACTCCTTGATTAATTCAAAGATTTTAATGTGCTAACACGTGTGAAATCAGAATTAGTAGTTACTTTTATTGTTTGTTGGCATGAAAGATGCATTGGCATTCCATTTAATTGACAGCATCACGTCTTACATTTGTGGCAGCTCAAATCCTGTACAGGCTGGTTCTCAAGCTGAGTTTTCCCAATGGCTTTGTCGAGTGCACAATGTTGTTAACCGGAGGTAACTTATATCTTGTAAATTATAGAAAAAAGAAGATTTGATATCTAGTCTATTGAAATAACAGATACTGTAAAAAGTGATATGTATAGGCGTATCTTTGGATGAAAATACTTATTTACCATAAAAATACCATCATTGCCCACTTGGGGCTCGGTTGTTTTCTGATGGTATATGAGATCTTTTGAAATGAGGCCTTTTCGTATGGAATTGGAACATACACTGATTCTATTTGCCTCTGTGCAATGAGAGTGATCTTTTTTCATTCATTGCCATACCACTTTGGTGATCATATATTGATTTGTATGGTTCATGTTTTAGCCTTGGTAAGCCAACATTTCCATGTGAGCGAGTTGATGCGAGGTGGGGAAAGCTGGACTGTGAGCATCGTTTATGTGATTTACAAGGATCTATGGCACTTTTTGGTGGTCGAACAGATTAGTTGTTGTTATATATCCGTTCCAGAAATGTATATTGATAGATATCATGGGTGGGTTTCCATTCACATACTGGTGATTCAATTGTTACTCAAACACCAAGTTTAATATTGTAAATTTAACTTGAGCTTACTTGTTTTTGTTATAACTTTGGTTATTTTCTTAGTTGAAATTTGTTGATGTCTCATTTTATATCAACTCTGTTGGTCCTGTAGAAATTTAATTGTTAAATACCTTTATTTTTTTTTATTTTTTTTTGGAATACCCCATTTGTTTCATACAGCTTTGTACCTTCATTTGTCCCAAAAGATGCCATATTGGAAACTCAACTTGAAAAATGGAATTCTTGACTGACATCTTGTACTGGTAACTAGACTAATGCACAAGAATGAACAATTTTTCATATATAACTGTAACTTATAAATAGTTTGACTATGTTATACTTTGAATATTGACCAACCTTTGCTATATGAATAATTCTAGATGGTCACAAGGCAACACAAGGTCTAACAGAACTCAAGTGTTGAGTAAACATGAAAATTCTGCTTTTTGACTGCATGCATAACTTGTGATCCATAAAGGCATACACAATGTTTATATAAAAGGATGAAGAGCGGAGGACTGAATTTCCAACCAAAGTTGTATTTAAGTTGGAGGGGGAATTACACGGAAATTAGATAAAAATCCTAATTCACAGTTTGGACTTTGTGTAGATTTGTTTAATTTACTCCAATACCTATCTCTGGCTTCTAAATGGCTACACCATGCATTCACATAAAGTTTTCAATTCTCAGTTAGAGCTGGATATATTTTGTTCAAGTTGGAAGTGAGAATTGGATGAAACTAAATAAATCTTGTTTTTAATATTTGTATGGATTTGTTTAGTTTCCTCCAATATCTCATCTCCAATTTGTAAATGGCCTAGAAACGTGCAGACACAAAGAAACATGATTGATGTTCTTCTCAGAAGTGAGTTATAAACAAATAACAAAACTACAGTATAACATTAAGCCGTTGACAATATACATCTTTGTTCCGTCATTCATCTTCTTATTTTATGAATGCTCAAATATACTGAAGCACAGTCCCTGTAGCAATCATATATATAAAAAATGCTTATCAACAACAAAATTGATTGCTAATAGACAAAGAAGTAAACTTTGGATATACCTCTTGTCTTTTATCAAAACGAAACATGTAGGTATGTATATCTTTTCAACACAAATGAAATAGCTGCTAATAAGTTAAAGTGTAGGGCTGTGCAAGACAAACAATTGGTTCTTATTTCCTATTTGTTGAAGACGCAGGTTGTTGCACTGATTTGGTTGAAAGCGGGTTAAAAACATAAAGCAAGAAACTAGTAAAACAAACAATGTGGGTGGTAGTTCAATCTAATCCAAACACATTGTATTCATTCTTAAATTTTTTACTCACTTTAAGTTCAACACTTTATAAAAGAGAAACAACAACTTGTAACATAGATTTCTAATTTCCAAGACTGGAACTGTCTACTTGGTTACCTCCTACTCTCCTAGTTGCAAACATTCAACTGTCCGAAAAGGCGGTGCTTCACTAAACTTCAATAAGTAAGCAGTTTCATATACGGGACGAAGAAGAGGCATAACTTGAGCATCCAAATACGAATTGCACGAAAAACACCAAACCGACAAATCACTGCACCAAACAACCAAACGACCAAACACAAATAGTATTATTTGTGCATTGTTAACAGTTCTATGAAAGAAAGAATATAATGCAAGTTTGTTGTGATCATATTATACCTGTAACTCAATGCTACACTATGATTTTGTTGTTGATAATGCTCAAGCATATGCTTATTAATAAATCGGCTACATAAAACATCTTTACAACTCAAACACAACCAATTCTCAGCAGGATGATCACACCTTCATCATATGCAATAAAAACGTTTAACTTATATGCTATAAAAACGTTTAATTTATATGCCCAAAAAGTAAAAAGTGGTAGCTGTAAATAAAAATTGGGGGTTAATTAATAAATTTTGGAACCTGTTGCAGGGAGTGTCCGGTGTGGGGATGTGGGTAAGATCCAAAGAAAGTGTATCCAAGTGATCGCAATGGGTACGGGGTTCGACCCACCCAGATTCGGATTCATACAACGCAATCAAGTCGTCTTCTTTTTTGTTCTGATCACGAGAAGACGATGAAGAATCGCATGCAATTTTCTGTTTGTCCGCCATTAATGTTTTTTCTGATTTTTAATTTAGTTGATTCTCCCCCCTTCATTCGCTTCGCTTTATAGATTTCAGGTTGCAACTTGCAAGTGATTCATTGTTACTCGGGTTAACTTTGTCCGACCCGATTACAGCGAGCATGAAAAGTCAAAAACACCCTTTGAAAAGAAATTAGGTTAGCGCTATTTAGTTGATTGATTAACCTACTCACAATCACATAACATACAAGTATCAAACTTTACACAGCGGCGCTAATATTACTCGACCAAATTCGGATTTGATCGCTGAAAATGGGGCACTCTAACATCTGGAACTCGCATCCTAAAACTTATGGCCCTGGTTCACGCACCTGGTATTTCTTATAGTCGCGATAACAACAATCCTTTTAATTTTATTTTTTGTTAACTTTTTATGTTACTTCCTTCATTGATAATGATGCAAATCTAGCTTAGGTCGATCGTTAGGGTTTTGGATATTTGTAGATTATAGAATCCCCAAAAATAAAAACTATTTTGTTTGGATTGATATTAGGTTACCACAGCTATGAGAGTGGACTTGATGAATTGGTCAATGATCAATACTGATTAGTTCAGTTAGGAACTCATTGTTTAAAGAATACAAATTGACAAGGGAACTAGTTAATTAGGGTTTGTGAAACAAACTAAGTCACATTAGTATTTGCAATTTTACTAATGGATCGGCTTTTTAGACCAGTTTGTCTAGCTGTTGTTAAACTGCATACAAACGATTTTATGCAAGATTTTTACCTTTGATGTTTCGCGGTGTGATATTATTGAAGTGACATTGTTAAGTACAAATTGTTGATTGGGCATAACTTGTTTTGCAGCCGTGTGTGTGGGAATTCTCATGGAATAATCAGGAAATACGGGCTTATGTGCTGCAGACAGTGTTTCCACAGCAACGCTAAGGAAATTGGTTTCATTAAGGTACATCAATCAACTTTCAAATAAAAGATTTTGTTATTGATCAACATTCCAGACAGATGATACTATATACTATGGTGCATTGTGTTTGTAGTCTTGAGTTACTACAATGCTCCTCATAATTGCCTTGTTGGTGGCATAATGGGCGGGTCGGGTCGGGTTGCATCATGCTCAAGCCAACAGTTTGTCAAAAAAAAAAAAATTAGAAATTTTTATAAATTGTTGAAAAGGGTTATTGGTGAGAATTTAGTGTGCCTTATTATGACACTAGTTTGCTTCTTTAATTTCGTACCTTATATCATGGACTTGAAAATGGCAACATATCAACACTGGACTAATGTTATTATTTATTTTTATTTGCAGTATCGTTAAGGGGTTTTGAAGATATGATGTTAAGAGATGATTATATAATGAACCAAACTAAAGGGCTTCTATTTTTTGTTTACAGTATGTCTATGGCTGCTTTCTATTACGATTTTTGTTTCTAAATGGTTGAGATTTTGGACTTGTGAAGTGCGTACCTTGTTTGACCCAATCAAGACTAATTTGTAAGGGCATCTCTAACGTATGCACTAAACACTACATCAAATTTGGTGTAATAAATGAATTTTTCAGGAATATGCTTGCACCAATGTGTTTCATCTTCAACTTATGCATTAAATTTCTGCACTAAAAAATATTGTCCCCCAAACTATTTTTATATTATACTTTATTCCGATTCATTATTTTTATGATCAATTGACCTTCCAAACTATTAACTTAAATGTAAATTTTATTTATTTACTTTCGTAAAGTTTCAATCACATAAGTCCTTTGCATATTCAACGTTTTAATTATCATAATTTGTTTGAAAATTATATTTTATCGTTTCAATAATCATATTATCTAATCTAACGTATAATGTACTTAAAAGAATCATACAAATAAGTAAGTTTTTTTCAAGTTTTGTACTTAAATAATAACAATATTTCGAGCCTAGTATGTAAAGATCGAGCTCGGCTCGGGCTTGACTTGTTTGTTCCATAATATTCTTTATTTAATTATTATTTTATTAATCAATAATATTTATTTGCTCTTTGTCTAATTTTTAACTACATATAATACGATTAACTACTATTATATCAAGTATTATATATGTAGATTATTATTATTGTATAATTATATATTATATTATTATATAAATTTTTTTTAATGTATGTAATTGAAAAGCTCATCTAGGCTCGAGCTTGTTCAAGCTCGATATAAGAAGCTCGAGCTCGAGCTCGTTTATTAAACAAGCTTAAAAATATATTCAGGCTTGAGCTCGAGCTCGAGCTCGTCCAGGCTCGGCTCGAATCGAGCTTTTAACGGGTTGAACTTGAGTAGCTTGCGAGCTGACTCGACTTATTTACAGCCCTAGATGCATCCCCAAATTCTTGTGTTCCCCTTTCCATTTCAACCGAGGGGCTGAAGTTGTAACTATCAGTAATACAAGGGTTTAAAATAAATATTGGTTTATTGAGCAAGTCCATAAAATGACAGATGGAAATAGAAGTTGGAATTTAGTATTTTGTTGTTTGTGTTAGCGTTTTGTTTTAAAGATCTTCAACCCACGATAATGTTTAGTTAAATGATCGATGGATTATTTAACCATTGTAATCAATAGACAAATTTGTCCAATATACTATTACTATTAACAAAATAGATGCTCTTAAACATACAACTACCTTGTAACATCTTTAACTACGTACAAGTTACGATCCGATCCGAAAAATATTGAAAATCAGATAAGTAATGCTTGTCAACAAAAGTATGATTTTGTCCATCATGTGTATGTAATGTAAAGATGTTCCAAATGAAAATTGCAATTACCATGTCACCATTAAATGCTTCATACTCTTTTTTCCTTCAAGGACACGTCGATCACCACAATGGATTGAAACAAACACATCAATCCCTATCGAATACGAGCAAAAAGTGTAAATAACAACGTCATCCAGTTTACCATACTAATTTTGTCATTGTTATAAACCCTACAATCAATCAATATAATTATTATTAATATTAATATTAATTAATAATAATAATTAACATCCTCATTTTAATATTATATATTTTTCTTTCTCGTAACTGATATGTCTTAATCTTTTTTATATTATAAGCAATTTTGGTCCCCATTTATTAATTTATAGTGTGTGAACCACTTCCGTTAGAGTGTGACGCATCAAAGTGAGAACCGTTATATAAGTGTTTGTGATATAAATTGATTAATTAATTAGTATCACAAACTATCCATTTCCCATTTCTATTACATAAAGATTTCGTATACATAGAAAATGAGCGTTACATATTCCCGGTTTATCTAAATTACCATCTAACGTGCAACTCGTTACATCTAATGTTAGATTTGTTCAATTACTTGCATTCGTTTGAAGTCACATCTATTATAACTTTCAAGTCGTTTTTAGAAATAACATTATCTTGAACGTTCACAATTGATCTCTTAAAATATATTAACCGCACGCAAGATTACATACAGTTTGTTGCACTGAAGATTTCTTCAAAATTTAATTTTCATATAAAATGAGCAAATAAATACTTCATGTTTTTTCATTCACATTAAAATTGCATATTACATTTAATTAACAAAGTTCTAATAATCAATTGAAACACAATCCCAATTCCCAAACACCATCCAAAGACCGCAAGTCTACACACATTAATTTGGTAGCCTTTACTCTTTTTTAATGAAGGTTTAATTTAATACTACAAAAATATATGAGAAACGGACAGAGTGGCATCATTTTTAAAATTAAGAAAAAAAATAATCTTGTTTAACGTAAGGTTTCTCCAAGATTCACACCTCCCAAAACACACATACCTCCCTTCCCCCACCCCACCCCACTCATTCACACACAAACACACTCAACTGTGTGTATTGTTTCCATCACTTTTTTTCCAAATCTCACCACTCCCCCTTCCCCTCTTCCAAAAAGCTTCTGCTTTTTCTCTGAATCTTGAAACCCCATCACTGTACTATTGTTTCAACCGTTCATCTGGGTTTGTAAAACCAACACCAAAAATTCAACAAAGTTGCACAATTTTAGGTCCCCATGGTGTTTCTAGATCTTTATGTTAATGGGGTTTTGAAACCTTGAACAAAAATTGTAACTTTATTGATTGATCTTTTGTTTGGGTTTAATTCAACAATGTGAGGTAAGTTTTCAAAATTTCAAGATTTTAATTTGGGTTCTTTTAATTTTGCGTAATTACCATTTTTTTAGATGATGGTGGCTGCAATTTCTGAAACAACTAACCAAACAAGACCCCCATTATTACCTTCTGAAAAAGATAATGGAATTATTAATAATAAATCATCAACAACAAGACCTAAATCGAGACAAGTTTCTTCAAGATATTTATCTCCTTCACCCTCAACTTCGAATTCAAATTCAAATTTACCGTCTTTACCCACACCCACATCTTCTAGAAGATTCCCATCTCCTTTGGTTTCAAGAAATACAACTACTCCGGCTGCAAAGCGGTCAATTTCTGCTGACCGCCGGCGATCTACTAGACCGGATCTTAGTTTGAAACCCAACAATGCTGCTAGTGGTGGTGACGTGTCAGCAGCTACTAAACTTTTGGTTACATCTACAAGAAGTTTGTCGGTTTCATTTCAAGGTTCAGCCTTTTCATTACCAATTAGTAAAACAAAAGAAACACCACAGTCCCCTAATTTGAGTAGTGTTAGAAAAGGTACCCCTGAAAGGAAAAGAATTGGTACCCCTGTGAGGGGTAAGATTGATTGTGATGCAGGTGATCATGGGGAGAATACTAAACCGGTTGATCAGCATCGGTGGCCTGGACGAACCCGACAATCGAATCAAACGGTTTTGTCAAAAAGTTTGAGTTTAGATTGTGGGGTTGAGAAAAGTAACATAATTGGATCTGGGAATGTGATTAGAGCTTTACACCAGTCTATGAATTTGGATAGCAGAAGGTCATCAATTGATGGTGGTAGATTGAGTCTTGATTTGGGTAATTGTGTAATTCAACAGAATCCAAGTGGGAATTCAGTTAATGATTCATCTATGGTGCAATCTGATCTTACTTCGGATACGGATAGCGTGTCTTCGGGTAGCACATCCGGGGTGCAAGAAAGTTTTGGGTTAAACCGTTCACATAGTGGTCCAAGAGGGATGGTGGGGTCGGCTAAGTTTTGGCAAGAAACGAATAGTAGAATGAGGAGATTGCAGGACCCTGGTGCACCGTTCTCGACTAGTCCTGGTTCAAAGCTAGTGACCCCATCAAAAATGGGTCTTGCCAAGAAATTTTCGTGTGATAGTCCGTTATCTTCACCAAGAACCATGGCTTCACCTAACAGAATGAGACCTGCATCACCGAGTAAGTTTATGACATCATCAGGGGTGTTTTCGCCATCACGTGGAATGATTAGTCCTAGAAGGAATTCAGTTTCGGGAACCATTAGTACTAATTTTAATGAGACGCCTTCGGTACTTAGTTTTGCTGTTGATGTTAGAAGAGGGAAGGTTGGAGAGAATCGAATTGTTGATGCACATTTGTTGAGGCTTTTTTATAACCGGCAATTGCAGTGGCGGTTTGTTAATGCTACGACTGAAGATACATTGTTGAAGCAGAGACATAATTCGGAGGTATGATTTATTATCATTTTATGTTAAATTGCAATATTCATATTGTTTATATGAGCATGACATCATTTTATCACGCTGTATTGCTGTTTAGTCATAATTGCTTTGAGGAAATCCAATCTCTAAACTTTGTAGTTGTATTCGAAGAGATTAGGGTATAGTTCATGGCCATGTAAATATTTGGTAAAAAGAAGGATTAAAATGGCATTAGTGATCTTATTTCCTTCTTGAAAGTTAGCCTTTATGTTTTGGGAAAAAGTTACATCCCACTAATGGTATGTGGTATCCTTAAAATTAGAAATGAAATAATGCACAGGACTAATCCAGGAAAAGTATATATAGGGTATCAATGCCGCTTGCAACTATGTGGGATAAGTAGGGTATAATATGCAATTAATCCATTACTTCATGCCATAGTTGTATACTCATTTGTTTTGTGTTAAAGATTTTTTATTTTTTTTTATTTCATGGTTAACGATCAAACATACCACAATATCTTCTTATGGAAACGTGAATGAGACTTGACGTCTTAATGGACCTTTTAGTCTCTTATAAAATGTAAAAGATACTATCTAGTAAATTTTAATGGTTGCTAATGTTCATAGCGAGAGGTCAACTATTCCGATCTTCGTGTTGCCATGCAGCTACACTTTTGAAAGAGTTGTTGGCTGGCCTCAAGCTCATCTTTGAGTGTTATATTATGCGGAGACGCTCTATTTATGAATAGAAGAGAACCTGTTTAGGGACGGTTTGGTTTCTTGTAGATGGTTATACAGGGAATGTTTGGAAGTGAGTGAGTTCTAAGAGTGATTATGTAATTTTTATTGCCATAGTCATCAGCTGCAATAAAACAGGTTATAGGACATATTGTTTGAATGTGACCAGCTCTTTGAGTATTTGGCAAATTCTGACTTAAAAAATCAAAACAAAACAAAAAAACCAATATATAAAATGAACATAAAGAACAATCATGTGAGAAAAGGAGCTGCTTCTTGTAAGATGAGAGCAAAGTCTCTCACATTAGGTTAAAGGAAGTGGGAGGTAGGTAATTTTATTTGACCCTTTGATATAGTCAGTTTTGTTGTAGCTTGGTGAAAGTAAAGATTAATCAACTAATTGTTTCTTGTAGTTGGCATATTGGTTGGTTGAGGCCAATTATGTTAAGAATTTGTATCAATTCGTATCATCCTATGAAATATGCTCTAAGTTTGAGCAACTATCGAAGATAAGTTTTGTTATTTAGGGATTTATTCCTTTGGTTACTAGAGAATTTTATATGTTGGAACATATAAGATACTTATATTCTTGAAAAAAGGGAGACTGTCAATACTGTTCAAGAGAATGCTGCTAACTCGGATCCAAAGTTTCCAAAATTTGAAACTTTTTATATATCACACTAAACCCAAATCCACCAGTTTTAGCTGTCTTAGCATCCTTAAGAGGCAAGTAACGATGGAACATGTCACTCGAGTATTTTTTTGGTACAAGTCTAGTCGGGGTGGTTGAAAAAATTTATAAACCAGCAGTTATATTAATGAGTAATAATACTCTTTTGAATACGATGATTTAAGTTATTTTATGCATTAAAAGTACACTTTGAACCTCATAAGGCGGCTGAGCGGTGAATGTGTGGCATCCCGTGTTCAAGTAACGGCATTATGGCAATTTCAACTCATTGAGGCCACAAGCCCCAGACTACAGAATCCAGAATCGTGGAGAGCTGGTGACTGGCCCAGTTCCATGGGTTTGCGGGTTATTTGTGGGGCACTGAGGCTCTAATATTGGGTTTGAGTGCCTGTCAGCAAAGTTGGTTCGGGTAAATACACTTTAGCTGCCTTTCAACTTGTTTTATCTTTCCTTTTGGGCTCTTTATGGAGTATTTATTTTACCCTTCTAGATAAAAGATAACCTGAATTGACGTCGATTGCCACCTTTACATTTCCTTGGTGAATTGACCATCATGTGTGTTATTGTTGGTTTTTAAGCCAATAACAACACATGATGTATTTGTTACGGTACTTGTTGGGTGAAGTAATATTAGTTTTAGCTAAAATTCCAAGACCATTGAAGCTGAATAAATACCCACCATAGATCAATGATTCTGGATCAAATGATGTTTCCATTTTGGGCTATATTTATCAAAAACTGTTGTTATGTGTTCCACATACTTAGATCTATTCTCATTTATAGTTACTTGGCCAATCGTAGTTTATATTGCATTATTAAATTACAAAATTTTTACTTGATGAGCTAAATGTTTTGCTTTGTGTTCAGAAAAACCTCTGGAACGCATGGATTGCAATCTCTGATTTACGTGACTCAGTCACCAAAAAACGACACAGGCTGCAGTTACTGAGGCAAAAACTCAAGTTAGCCGCTATTCTTAAGGAACAAGTAAGTTTCTTTCATGGAAAACAGTCTGTTGCTTATGCTTTTAAACTGAACTTAAGTTTTATTATTTGCAAATATAGATAGCGTTTCTGGAAGATTGGGCTTCTTTAGATAAAGACCATTCTATATCATTGCTTGGAGCAATTGAAGCTTTAAAAGCTAGCACTCTTCGTCTTCCGGTTGGTGGAGCAATTGTACGTTCTCTTACCATTTTTTCATCTTTTTTTTTTTGCAAGTGTAAAATGTTTTTCTCAAAAGATTACATGGTGTTGACCTCATCAGGCTGACCTGCAAAGTATGAAAGATGTTATAAGCTCAGCAGTCGATGTCATGCAGGCGATATGTTCATCAACATGCACACTCTGTGTGAAGGTAGTATCTCTTCGTGTGTTACCAAAATGTTAAGTTATTGTCTCTACGGTTTAGCTTAAAAAGTTTTTTTTGTAAATTAATGTATTAATATATTAGAATAAGCAGAGTGTGCAATCAACACTTAAATGATTAATTATCTTATTATTACAAGTTTACGACTTTAAACAGCCAAAATACATCCAATTCGTAGATTTAACAATCCTTTTGATTACTGTTGTCTGTTGATTATCTGCTTCTGACTACTTAAAATTGGATAACCATGTCTTTTCAGGTGGAGGAAGTGAATTCGATGGTGAATGAACTTGCTAATGTATGTGCAAAAGAGCAAGCGTTGCTTAGGTTATGCAAAGGTTTATTGTCAATGCTAGCAGCCCTCAAGGTAAATGTTACGATCACACATCGGCCAAGTATGGGATTAGTTGGTGACTTATTAAGTGTCTCCTTCTCCTTCAAGCTAGCTTTTGGGAGTGAGTTCTACACTTGGGCTTATGGCGTGATATGAGCCTAGTATGGGATAGGTTCGTACCAATTGGTATCAGAGCCAGACCCATCTTTGGAGGTTCCAACACCTCGGAGTGGTGGCCTATGGAGTGGTGGCTTGGACCCGAAAAGGGGGTGCCAACCGTGACCAACATGGCCGTGACCAACGAGGCCTCGGAGTGGTGGCCTATGGAGTGGTGGCTTGGACCCGAAAAGAGGGTGCCAACCGTGACCAACATAGCCGTGACCAACGAGGACGTTGGCTCTTCAAAGCGTGGGGTATTGTTACGATCCCACATCGGCCAAGTATGGGATTAGTTGGTGGGTTATAAGTCTAAATGTCCCCGTCTCCTTCAAGCTAGCTTTTGGGAGTGGGTTCTGGCTTATGGCATAATATGAGCCTAGTATGTGATATGTTCGTATCAGTACAAAAAAAGTAACTTGTAAATTGTTGCTATTTTGACAACTGCTTGTTTTTCTGTCATATTTGACCCATCTTCCTTTTTATAATATATTTGTGAACGAATCCAACAGGTCAAAGATTGTAGTTTGAGAACCCATATGTTACAAACGAAGTGTGTGAAAAAGCCACATGTGTAGAACTGATCTAATATTCAAGAAATGCTAACATTACATCAAGTGAAGAATGAAGTTTCCGGAGGTAATAAAGTAGCTGACGTTTTGGCTTGCGACTTTCAGTTTTTTTTTTCCTTCGGGAAGTTTGGTTTTAAATATTCTTGTAATGAAATTCGCAAGGAAGAAATGTAGTTTGTGTCTAACTAGTCTAGGTTTTTACAGTGATTGTAAATATATAGGATGTGTAATTGCACTTATTTTAATTCTCTTGTAATTTGGTAAAGTTTGAACATTGAGCATAATGAGAGTTTATGCTTGTTTGGATTGTATGTCGCTGCTATTGAACGGTACCATTTTAGAAGCTAGTACCAATTCCCTCGTGTTGCATTCAGTATTACATAAAGGATCACATCATGAAACTTTACACTTGGATTTTAAGAGAATATTGTTTTCATTTGGGTTCAGCAATTTCTGCCCAATATGTCTAATTGATTCCAGTACATAATTCGATAGTAAACCTACCCAGACCAACACCCCCAAAACACTACCAACACTTGTGCTTTCCTTTCCTGTATTTAATACTACATACACTGCTTCATGTTCTTTCTGCTCAAAACTATAAAGACAGCTACTGTTGTTTGGCGAGATACTTAAGACACCGAATATCTACCTTTTCTTGAAGGAGTTGATTTCGCTTCATCAGGATTAGCAGAACCAAGACTCTCGGATGAATCCGAACCACTATTCTCTTTAATCCCACCCTTACTCGACCAAATCGTCGAAAATATTTTTTTACTCGAAAGTAACCCTTTGACTCTAGGAACTGAAGCCTTATCCGATACGGTGCTCTTAGGGCCGTGGTGCCTCATTCTCAAGGTTGCAAGCTCCTCCTTCAAAGCCTTGAGTTCCTCAGCTGTTGCCACACCGTCCCAATCATCTTCTGGATGAGTTGCAGCTTTTCCGTTAGAGACGTTGAGGGCTTTCATTGATTTGGGAAGATCAGGAGTGCTGCTACCGGAGGACGTTGCAGCTCGAGCTTGCTCAAAGAAGAGAACTTGCACCACGACACGCAATGGAAGCCTCTCGTTTTGAACGGCATGCATGCATGCATCAACTGAAAGCTTCTTGCAGTCCATCAACCTGCATATTCTCTTCCTTTCGCTCTTACTAATCCCAGGATGTGTCTGCATAAGAATATCGCAAAGTTATCAGCAAATCACTATCATTAGTTACTAAGCATGATGCATACAACTAGATGTGACAAGATGGGCTGGTTGGACAGTGATCCAAAAAAATATTCAGATTTAAACAAATCATTTTTAGTACAAGGTGGATTAGGCTTAGTCATTGAGTGTTGATTTGTGAACACTTTCTTGTCTGTTTTTTTTTTTTTTTAAATTTGTGCAACTAAATAATGGTATTAATTTTTTAATATGGGAACAAGCTTCAAAGTAACTTTTACCTTGAGATACATATCAATGGCTCGATATATCCCATCGTGAGCAGGTCTAGAGAAACCCGACACCATCTCTGCAAGATCAACAAACATCCCGAAAGGCAGATTCGGATCTTTTGATATTTCAGCCAAGTACGCATCAACCAATTTAGCTACCATCAACTTCGAAGCTGCTGATAAAATCCCTCCAGTTACTCTTCCTGTTTCTCGAATATCATCTTCAAATTCACCATTTTGATCTTGAACAATGAACTCCTTCACTATTTCATGAACTATATTCACATCGTAAATCACACCCTCCGTCTCATCATCACCTTTAGCTTCAATCAAAAGATCTTGCACAGTAGCTTCCTCCAATTGTTGACCAATCCTTTTGACCAACTCCCTTTTCACCGTTTCTCCCGAATCCACCAACATAGCAATTTTTAACAACTTCAGCAAGAAATCACATGAAACACAACCTTTCTCTAACGGCAATAGCCAAACAATTATGTCAACTACAGACCGGGCTTTTATGGTATCAGCACTGTGTACAATGCCCTTGTTAAAACCTGGCAATCTTCTTAAAGCGAAAGCCTTTAAAGCCTCTCCAATAACTTCAGTACATACCAAACCTTTATTTTTAATGCTCACAAGAACTTGTTTATATAAACCAATTTCTAGCTCAGCTAAGTCCTCAACCCACCAATCTTTTGGAACCATACGGCTTCTAATCCCTCCATTTACCTCGTTTGTGATTTCGTTTTCTTCAGGCAGTTTTTTACGGTTGTAAGTATAAGACCAGTCAACTTTTGAGACGTCAACCGATGCTTTTGAAGCTATGGAGTTAATGCAAAGGTTGACTAGCTTTGGTTCTTCAGATAAAGATTGCATATATTTGGTAGTTTGAAGGACAATAATTGAATCTTTCCAGCTTTTGAAGATGCTGGAGTTGAGGAATACGCTGATTTTGTAAACAAGATTTCCTTTGTCGATGGTTTCATACATTTCAAGGTAGTCAGCAGCACAATATGTAGACACAACATTGTACGCGTTTAATGTTACTGTCATGCCGTAACAGAACTTGGCACATATTTCAAAAGCTGTAGAACCACCTGGGATTTCATGGATGTCAACTTCTTCGTTTGTGCTTCCAACCAATTTTTGTAATCGGCCACTCTTAGACAAAAGGGGAAACTGAAAACAAACAAACAAACGTTCTATGTTAAAGAAACGCGAAAAGAAACAACCCCTTGTTTGTTATAGGGTAGTAGATCTAAGGTACACATATTCTTGAAACTTTCACATTTTTTTTCCTTATAGTATGTTTTTTTTTTAAGATTAGCATACCTTGTGTAGATAGAACTTGGAATCTCCTACATTGATGACGACATCAGTTGCCAACTCAGAAGTCACATTCCTGCACAACATATGTATTTGTTAACCATTAATAAATAGTCCAAAATAAACTTACTTGTAGGTAAAGATCCTTTTCTTCATTCTTGCTTTGTTATACTTTTATTTTAAAATCTCTTGCTTTGTTATACTAAAACCTTGATGTTATTAGCAATCTGTCACAGGATGCTTGAAAACAATCATTATTTGTCTTTGTTGAATCAGGAACAATAATAAACTCAATTACCTTCTGTTAAAACCATTTAATAATTTCATTTTGTTGGTCAAATTTTTATTACTGCTAGAATATGATGTGAGCCTGTGAGAAGAAATGTAGATCCATCGTTACTTTGGTCTTAAGGGTGTGACTAAAAGGAAAGAGGAAATTTTTTTTATTTTTGTTTTTATACTCTACATGATATTGATAAATCATGAAATCACAGGTTTGAGTCACAGGGCCCTAGCTAGGTGGACCATGGTCAACCTTATTTCTCAATAGTGCCAAAACAGTAAACAGTAAGGAAAGGGGTCCTAACTCATATGCAATATGGTTAAACAGTAACGAAGATTGTAGTAACATCTACAATACAATCATTACCCAAATAGAAAAAAAATGCTATCAACCAAAATATAAGAAGAAAAAGGCAAATGAAATATTACCAGACATTGTTGCCATCAGTCTGAAATGAATCAGGTTTGGATCCAAGTTTCATAAACTTCATCTTCAACACTTTCTTTTCTACAATCCAATCCCAGCCAACTTTCCACTTAATTGATCAACTTGAAAACACACTAATCATATCCCAAAATAACTTTAAATAAGGTCCAACTTATGCGTTGAGATAAAAAGCAAAAGAAGAAGAAGAAGAAATGAGATCTTAGAAATGGTTATGAATATATAGTTATTGAAAAAGAATCTTGATACAACTATGTTTGTGTGTGAAAGATAAAGTCAAGTTTAAAGAGAGAGAGATATGGAAATTAATGATATAAATTAAATATATATATATATATATATATATATATAAAGGTGATGAATGAAGACGGTGTATCCTGGTTAAGCGGCAAAGCCCACGGAGCCCGGTCAGCTCAGGAGACAAAACCAACAGTAACACACACTCTTCCACACTTACTTATTCTTTCTTTCTTTCTCACAAAACACAAATCTGACTCGACCTTTTTTTTTCTTTTTTCTTTTCAAATTAAAAATGAAATAAAACCTTCAAGTTTCAACTTCAGATTGGAATAGTACCTGCAAAATGGAAAGAACAGCATCTTGGTATCAGTTGAAATATAACCTACCTAAACTTTAGACAAACAGTCAAACATCATCTTTTCCTCTATTTTTACATAAATATAAATATCAAGTACTAAAAAAGACTATAAATTTAGAGAAAAATCTTAGTAATCAGAATCAAAGATTCAATCTTGAAAGAAACCCATTTGACATCTGGGATTTTTAGACAAAACCCATGTTTTATACTTTTGTTATATGTTAACCAAGACAAAACTCAAGATTTTTACCTTTTTTGGTTGCATGAGGTTACAGGCAACTTCAATATGGTATAGGCAATGGATGTTCACAAATGGTATTCATATATATATATATATATAGAAATATATAAAACACACATATAGAATGGCAGAAACACATGTAAGTGGGTATGGGTGGTGGTGAAAAAGGGTAAAATGCCAAAACTGATAGAATGAGAGGCTTTTGCAGGAAGAAACAGAGCACCCAACATGCACAAATTTTAAGTTAACATAAAAGGACCCATCAACAAATGAAAACCAGATAACAAAGGGAATAACAAAAATATGCAAAAGTGACAACATCCCCCTCTATTATAATGAAAAGACGTAAACACCCTTTGAATGAAAACAACAAGTGATTTTTTTCTTTTTTCATCCATATATATTTTTTCTACTCTAAGAGAACGTAAATCCAATTTTGCACCAATACCCAACATATTCTGCCTGCTGCAATGTTTGCCCAATTTTGCGAGCATCCCCTCAAAGCACGCTAACCTCACCCCAACACAGGATGATAAAACCATTTTTTCTGTTGAAAATAAACCTCCTTTCATTAAATAAGAAATTAAAAAGTTTGTAACTATTATTATGATTATTAAGTAGATAACATTTGTTTGTGGATGAATAAAATCAACGGATTTTAAACATAAGAAAAGAGAAATTTATCCATGCAGTAAACTGTACGTGAGTTTGGACGGAACAAATGTATTTTGAGAAACCAAGTGTGAATATAATACATCACTTAAATATTTAAGCCGTCTTTCATACAATATGTCATACATGTTTGGATGATGTACAAAGTATTTTTTAATTTTAAGATTCATTCAATAAGAAGTTGAATATTTAGGTGGTCTTAAAATACAATACATCTATTAAAATCAATATAGTAGTGTAATTTTTAGGACGATTTTTGTGATCTTTATGAATAATTCTAGTACCAACTAAAGATTAGAAAGAAAAAGTAACTTTATTTTGTAAAGAAATGAAAGATTCCAATATTTTACCTTCGAGGTGTTAATTGGTTTGATGGTATTTTTGTAGAGATCGAGGTGAAAGAAATAAATATAGTTATTGAGATGAAGAGTCACCAGGCTAAGGTTGCACGCCAATGCTGACAATCAGCCTTTTTGCTCATTTTTTAAGGTTAACTTAATGCTTTTTCTCCCAGATCATACGTACATAACTTGTAAAACCGAAGCAAATAGTACCATTTCTCATTTATTTAATTTTCTAGATTATTATCACAATTGTGTTATGATAATTTCTAGGTCTATCAATTTATAATCTTATACCGCTAAATATGTTTTAAGATGATGTAATGGACAATGCCTTAAAGAACATTTAGACGGTGTACAAATTATTACCTTGGTATAAATGATTTGTTTCTTTCACATGTGTTATGTAATACTTATACATTTTTTCTATAATTATAATACACATCGGCAAGAATTAGTATATTTCAATGTTGTTGTATCTGTATTTATATTTATATATGTGTATAATGTTATCTTTTTGTATTTTAGTGTAATTAAGGAATAATTTATGTTACAAATGAAAACAAAAACGAGCACAAACAACCATCTAATGTTTCAAGTGGTGAATGATGCCAATAATAGACTTTAGCAACTTGTTTTTCTGATTCTGTAATTTTGTGATATTTATTTCTACATAAACAAGTGATTGATACTCACTGCTTAGCTCTATCTTATATTTTAGTCAATTGCATTTCATATTTCATAATAAAAGATTACAATAAAAGTGTATTTACAATTTACAAAATATATATAACATTACATATATTTTCATCTATAACTACTTATAAAGCATATTAGTGTTTTATTATTAGAAAACTCTTAATAAATTAAGACTCAACATTTACATATTTAGCTATCTCATTTTTTACAATATAATCATATTATTTTTACATTTTTTTCACTTATCAGTTTTCACCAATTATATATCGAATCTCGAGCTATACATACAAGCAAACTACTAATATTAACCCATGTTATTCATCATTGAATAACAAAAATAATATATGACTATTGTTGAGTCACATTTTATAATAAAAATACTAAACTCCACTATATAACACGGGTGTATGCTACTATGTATAAATCCTGCAAATTATTGTTGTTTTCTCTAAGGGAAAAAAACATATAGTTACAAAAAAGATTGTTAGTACATCTTTTTTCATAAGTAGAAAACAAAAACAACTCAAGTTAAAAACTATCACTAACAACACATCTTAAAGCAATATACATTCGGAATAGGGTTTTCTTGTTCAAGTTATTTGTGAATGACGCCACTTATTTGTATGTGATCTAATCGGGATATCCTCGTGACTATTTTATGATATCCCCAAAATTTGTGAGGATACGAGGACACTTACGACTTTTAAAACAAAAGGCAATATGTAGATGTATATTGTGCAATTTCTCTAATAAGAAGTATCAAGGCATATTTTTAATCTAAAAATTAGTGGACACAAAATGTAGTCATCACCTAAATACTAGTTAGTTTATTTAACTAGTATTATATATGTTGTTTTATAACTTTTTAGTGGCTAACATCCCTGTAAAAGTGTTTCCCATCCTCTCTTTTTCCCAAAGGGAATCCAGAGCTTAAAACCACATGCTGCTGACTGTGCCACAATCACTACACTCACAAACCCTTCCCAACTTGATTATGACTAACTCCATTTCTTTAATCACTTTGCTTTGATTTGATTCCCACTGTAATTATATTATTTAATTTTAAATTAGATCTCAACCTTTTCCCAATTATCTATGTGTGCTTTGAATGGACTTTGACTTTTCATGGTCAAAGTCAAAGGGATCTTTTCATTCCAAATTGTGCCTATGCAACATGTATTGGTGAGGTTAATTAAGAGGACCCTAACATAAATCCAAACCAATCTTTGACTTTGACTTGGTCAACGTTGTAATTAATTTTGTACCACAATACAGTCATAGCCCTTGAAAACCATGATATATTACTTGTAACGTTTGGTTAACAAACTGTACATAGGGAATGGATCTTTACACCACAAACTTGATTTATACCAAAACAAATAGCATCAAATGACCCCTAACACTTGCAATTAATATCTAATCTGAATCTAATATTCTTTGGTATAAAGGCTGTAAATTGCATTTATGGGCATGCTTGTTTGGTAACCATAGGTTATGATTTAGCCTTTAGGTGATAACCACAAATAATCCAAGTGGATGGAGACAAATTAGGCATAGTTTTTATAGATAAACACCTCTCGTGTAATGTATTATATTTGACACTATTATGACAATAGCCTTTGGGCTTGGCCACCCTAACATGCCTTATTGAATGACCCATTTGGGCTTTCGAGAATACTGAATAAATAAGTTATTTTTTAAAATAAGCTACTTGAATTATTGAAGTAGCTTTTAGATTAAGCTTGAACTTATACAATATATTTTTCATATAAATACTCTTGAATTACTTTGTTTCGAATTAGGTGTGGGCCCCTTTATGTGAGTTGATCTTATTGAAGAAACAGTTGTTTAAGAGCATGACATGACACATAAGATGCAACAAATTTCTGCATCTTGGTCTGTTGGGCTTACACCAATATGCATTCCTAATTTCAAATTGGCAACCGTTAGTTGGGCCTGAAACTAACAGTCCTGCATTTTCGGTCTTTTTTATAAGTTGATAGTATCTTTTATTTACTTCTTACAATCCATCGTTTATATGAAAAAGAAAGCATTGTGAGGTTCAACCGTTCAAGTATAAGTGTCAAAATAATGAGCGGTTCGGGTCGGATTGGGTCACTGATTTATATGGGTTTGAGTCTAAATTGGTTCGGGTCTAAACGGGTCCGGGTAAAAAACGGGTCTCGATTCGGGTTGACTCATCGGGTTTCCACCAAACTTTTTTTATTTGAGTGAAAAATGAAAAAAAATGAAATGAAGTGTTAAAAAAAAAGAATTATCCGCCTAGACACGTTGGTTAATTATTATACAATTGGAGTTTATATCGGATACTCATTTAGATTCATCTAAAAAAATAGAGGAAAACCCAACAAAACTCATCAACTTAAAAATATTACTCAACTTTACATATAAATAATCAATGAGTTTAAAATTGTCACCTCTAAGTTGTTGAAGGGTGTTAGCTGTATATTTAATCAACTAGGTATAAAAGCCGTGACTGGTGCGATGCATAACATGATAACAGTCTGAATCATATACTTGGTAAATATGTAACTGTAAATATAGAAAACCAAGTACTAATATAATTTTGGTGTACAATTATTAATATATTTCATACGTTGATACTAAACTTAGAACTTGCGTGTTTTAAATATACCCTATGCATCTAGAATTATTGAATACGGAGTTAAAGACTAAAGTTGAGTAGACTCTTTTAGTTACATTTACATATGCAAGATTAAGTCAAAATCTCTTTCTGAGTCAAACCATATATATATATATATATATATATATATATATATATATATATATATATATATATATATTCAAAGTTAACAAAACTAATTAATAACTATTTGGAAAGTAAGTTGCCACTATGGAATACTCCGTATTTGAAAATGTAAAGTATTTTGCTATTATAAGTAGTAATTAAGCTACAAATTTTATAGAGAAATTTACTATAGTGGTCGGTATTGGTATACAATTTTATCAGGTAGTCGGTGTCAGAAATACTTTTTCAATTTTAATCATAAAGTTCGCCTAAAAGGATATCAGAACGGGCGAACAAAGCGAACTATTTTCAACCAATTACAACAAGCCAAGTGTAAAAAAATTCGCCAGTCAATGAATGTATCGCCGGTCAAGCATAGTTCGCCAGCCACAACTAAACGATACGTGTCTATAAAGTTCGCCTAAATGTTAAATTCGATTAGGCGAAGTAGGCGAACTTTTTCTCCTAAAAGAAAATCAAGACCGGCGAACTATTATCAACCAATTAAAACACGCCACGTGTCTAAAAAAGTTCGCCTAAATGTTAAATTCGATTAGGCGAAGTAGGCGAACTTTTTCTTCTAAAAGAGAATCAAGACCGGCGAATTATTTTCAACTAATTAAAACATGCCATGTGTCTACGAAAGTTCGCCTAAATGTTAATTTAGATTAGGCGAACTAGGCGAACTTTTTCTCCTAAAAGAAAATCAAGACCGGCGAACTATTATCAACCAATTAAAACACGCCACGTGTCTAAAAAAGTTCGCCTAAATGTTAAATTCGATTAGGCGAAGTAGGCGAACTTTTTCTTCTAAAAGAGAATCAAGACCGGCGAATTATTTTCAACTAATTAAAACATGCCATGTGTCTACGAAAGTTCGCCTAAATGTTAATTTAGATTAGGCGAACTAGGCGAACTTTTTCTCCTAAAAGAAAATCAAGACCGGCGAACTATTATCAACCAATTAAAACACGCCACGTGTTTAAAAAAGTTCGCCTAAATGTTAAATTCGATTAGGCGAAGTAGGCGAACTTTTTCTTCTAAAAGAGAATCAAGACCGGCGAATTATTTTTAACTAATTAAAACATGCCATGTGTCTACGAAAGTTCGCCTAAATGTTAATTTAGATTAGGCGAACTAGGCGAATTTTTTTGAAATCTCGATTATTGTGCGACCAGGCGAACTTACGGTTTATGTTTCATTTTCTTTCATCTTTCTTTCATTTTCTTGTCAAGAGTGATTTCCGGCCAACCCAAATTTCCGGCCATTTAGGTGTTACTTTTGTGGCTACGGTGATTGTTAGTATTTTGTATTTGTGTAGGTGGGTTTTTCGTTGTAGTAGTGATTGTATCTCGCATTGGTTACTCCTTGTGGTATTGTTTTGAAGTGGTGTTGTTGAATCAAGTAGTTTAGTCTCTCGATATTAAATGGTGGATCGTGATAGTTAGGAATTTCATATTCAGTGAAAAAAAATGGTATCGTCTTTACTTATTTTGTATTAATTAATCTCAAATTGTTATATTATTGGATGATAATATTTATATGAGTTGTTGTATGATTGAATGAGTCGTATGTTATGTATTTATATATGTAGTCTTGTATTTGTATTTGTGCGTAAATGTATATGTAGTCTTGAAAGAGGATCATTTGGTTTATTTGCTGTTATAATTTTGTACAATTTTTTGTTGATTCATAGTTACTCATCATTTAGCAATGAATTTTTATGTTGAATGCTACATCTCATTATGAACTAACAATATCAAATGGTTTACTCTTGTATCAAATTAATTTATAATTTATTTTGGTTCATTTAGATGTGATTTCCTACAAGTTTTATGAGACCGTTATGAGATGAAATCAACAATGAACATAGTAAGTTCTGTAAACCAATTTTGTGAAATTGTATTTATAATTACACTATATAAGTTAGTAAATTAGTTAATTTTGTGCAGGGTAAGTATTATTATGCGGATGTGATTATGAAAACTAGTTTTGATGTTATCCAAGATATAGACAAGAAGTTGAAGGAAATGGGGGATTGTCGTAGACTATTTCTTAAAACTTGTTTCGGACAATGGTTTGATACAACGGATTGTAGATTACAACCCGAGTTGTTGCATTTTATGCTTTTAAACTTTGTTGGGGTTAATAAAGATAAAGAGGAGTTGGTTTTTGATGTAGCTGGTAAAAGACTACATTTTGGGCCAGAGCAATTTTGTTTGATTTCTGGAATGAAGTTTGGTGTTTTACCGCAAATACCTGAAACTGGAGGGGGTTTATTTAGAGAGAGAGTATTCGGGAACGGAAAGGTTGTGACACAAAATGTGTGTGCGCGTGATCTCCATCACACTTTTAGAAACCTACTTGATAGGTATACGAAGTTGGATGTTGTGCGAATTTGTTTATTAAAGCTTTTGCAAGTTGGATTTGTTGATGGGAATAACTATGTGGTTGTTGACGACGAGTTACTACGGTTGGTTGAAGATTTAAATGAGTGAGATAAATTTCCATGGGGTTCCTATATTTGGCGTCCCACGTATGAGTCACTTAGTAAGGATATGAAGAACCGAGTAACATATGATCCAAAGGTTACAAAAAGACCTCTGAAGTATTCACTTAGAGGTTTCATGTTCGCTTTCAAGGTAGTTAATCTTTGCACTACTATTTTATTATTCGTTAATAGTTCCCATATAAGTTGTGTAATAATTGTGTATAGTTTGCGTTAATAGATATGGATTTTAGAAGTGCTACCGTGTTCCAGATTGTTTCATGAGAAGGATAACATTTTTCCCGTACCAAGAGGTATCGCTTGGAGCCAAAAGAAAGTTTATGATTGGTCGGTTTGTGTGAAGTTCGATAAGAAGTCTAGGGAGGTATATGTTGAAAACAATTAGATCAAAGATTATTTATTTGTTCGTTATTTAAATGTTTAGTTGTTCTATTTTAATCCCAAATGTTTCATTTTCTATTTTTAGGTGAAATATACACCGAAAGATATTAGGGCGACACCTTTTGAGAGTCAAAGGTCCTGGTATCAGGATACCATGCGGTTCCTTGAGGTGGATTCATTATTGGCTAAGTTTGAAAGGCGTTTCAATTTTGTGGAATCTACGCAAGAAGAGAGGTGTTTCAATTTTGTGGAATCTAGGCATAAAGAGAGGCGTTTTGCTAATATTGAACAGTTACTTGAGGTATGTGATCTATCATATTCGTTGAAGATATTTAAAATTTAATGAGTTTTCACACTGTTTTGATATTGTTATATATAATAGGTTTTGTGGAAGAAAGCATATCCGAATTATAATGTGTATGATTTTGAACTTACCCAAGAAGAGTTTGAGCAATTCTTTGATGATGAACAACCGGCTATTGTTATTGAGCAACCGTTTGTTAGTAATGTACAACCTATTTTTAGTAAAGTAGAAAAGGTGTTTAGTAAAGAACAAGAATTGCTTAATAAACCTGATGACGAGTGGACAAACGAAGATCTGATTAGGTGTCTTGAAAGTTGCAATGATGAAGTGAGTATCTTTTGACATATTTATTATTAGGTTTAGGTAAGTTGTGTTTTAATATCATTTATTGTTTTAATTGTAGCCAATGATGGATGAGGATGTCGGTGCTACTATGCATAAAGTAATACTACCATGTACAATGCCAATTCGTGAAATTGTTTTTGAACCCACGGCACGTGAGTTCTACGAACGGGGTGTTGACAATGGAAATCCCATCGACCATTATTTATTTGTCACAGGTTACCCCTATCACTTGGATTTGGAACTTTGGGGTAGGCTACTCAACCTCTCTGGTGATGGTTGGCTACAAAGTGAGTTATGTTATCAGGGCATTAATTGTTGCTTTCCTAATTGTTTTGTATATGTAATTTGTAGTAAGTTATTTTGTGATTTCCTGTAGCACATTGACAATTGGTCAAATATGGTTGCTTCATCACCCAACAAGGATCAACGGTGTGGCATCCTTCCCGTTGATTTCCATTACATACTGCACGACTGTGAAAGGATATATGAGTTGGCTAATGGCATAGAAGGACCTTGTCCTCCTTGGTGGACTCTCGATAGGGTATGTAATAATGCAATAAAGTTAACTCTCTTAATAATGTAAATGCTCATTAGATTAAGTTGAATTGGTTTGCAGGTTCTTTTCCCATTGAATCAATCTAGTTTGCACTGGATGCTTGCTGAGTTAGATCTCACTTCTTGGAAGGTGAGGATTTATGATAGCAAAATTTAGTTTGACCCAACAGTCTCAACTCCGAGGATGACCTTTTTATACGAGATCCACGATAAATTGCAACAACTCATTCCATTATTTTTGGACTATCTAGATTATTGGCGTAAAGGTTCTGTCGAACGAGTGCATAACATACAAGTTAACATGCAGTATCTTGAGATCAATGCCCCTCAACTAAGTGATAGTTCTTGTTGTGGGATTTATGTTTGTCATTTTATTGAAAAATTAGCACATTGTCATCCGGTTCATATACAATGCTCTGAACATGTCTTTAAAGTGAGCTATAGGGAGTATCTCGCTCAGACTATTTATGCCACTCGATGTCGTTAAAATTAAATGTAATTTTATGATTATATTTATGACACTCGATGTGGTTCAAAATGGTATTATACATAATATTGAAAGTGAAACATACAACTAGTCGTTCATTTTATAGGTTCATAAAGATAAACGACTTAATAGTTGATATCATAGACAAATTACATAATGACTTAATGAAACAACCTTCTTCGTGAACATGAAGGTTCACTTTCATTTGTTTTGTTATACATGTTTATGGTTGAGTCAGCGTTACTTGAAGTGACTTCAATACGTGAGATATAAACTTCAATCTCTCTGGTCGTTCCTCCGATGTGCATCAACATTACAAGAGTACCATTAATTTCGTCACGCAATGCATGTAGTCCAAAATCTAAGTTTCCATTAGGTTTTTTGAAATAGTAAAATCTATTCGAAACTTCATCATAGCCTAATTCAGAGTATATCTGATCCATTTGCTCCATACAAAATGTTGAAAAATGCAAACAGTCGACTTAAGTGACCACGCCATCATCGTAAGTTCTGTTAGGGGGTGGTGAAAACACTCCATAGTGGTGAAGCTTGATGGTGAACAAAAGAGGATCATCACCTACATTAACATTTTATCGGATCTGTCTCTCCTTTAAACTCTGGAGATTTACATGCCACAAAATCTTTATAACTCACTTTCTTCTTTTCTTCTTTCATCTGGTCACTCTTTCCAGATCCCTCTGTATCTCTCTTTTGTAATTCCTCTGCTAAAACATCTCTGACAGTTTCAGTAATTCTCTCCAATAAGTACGGAAGAGACTTCTCTTGTGCCAACGCAATCTCTTCTGTTATAAACTCTTTCATCTCGTCCGTAGTCATAGACGATAGATTCATCACATGCTCTTGTCCAGAGCTCTCAGTATTATGCTAATTGAAATTTCTCCCTTCCATCTATACTTGAAAGGGTTTATCACCAAACCAATTAGAATAGGCTAAAATTCTCATTATAATATAGTCTATTTCTCATTATTCTTTTTAGGTTTGAACTCAATCTCTTTAACATCACACAACAGTCTTGGCTCCGTATGAGTTCAGGTAATAATGATTACGTTGGCCAGACGTAATCGTTATTACATAATACTCCTACTTTACCAAGACCATTACTCAATTAACAATTCTCATCACTTATAAAATTTACTCAAGTATCAGCTCATGACACTTAACATTCGTTAATCATGCTCATTAGACTCATCTCTTGGTCTAAGTTCAAGTACCCCTAATGATGGATACTCGAATCTCTTAAATCAATGCTATGATACCAACTTGTAACGTCCCAGATTTTTTTTTATAATGTTCTCAAAAACATTATATACCTCCATTAATATAAATATTATTAACATTATCTGACATTACTTGTATCGTTTTCACAAAATATCATATGTTTACACAGAGCATGATTTTCAAGATCGATTCCTTACTATCTTGCCATAGTAAGTCCATCACTAGTAGCTCTCGGGTCGTTTGCCCGGATCCCCGCCCTTCATCCCTTTAAGCGTACCTATCAACACAACATCCAACAACACATAAGCACATCGCTTAGTAAGTAAAGGAAAATGCATTCACAATATTATAATAAACCAGACATCTCATGTCTTTATCATTTAATCATACATTTACTTCATTCAACATATACTCAATCGGCACAATTGATCACTCAGCAATTGGCCACGCAATTCATACAGCTAGACACAATTGATAACTCAGCAATTGGTCACTTAACTCACATATACATGGGCACAATTGATCACTCAGCAATTGGCCACTCGGCTTAATCTCATGGGCACAATTGATCACTCAGCAATTGGCCACTACTCAATCTCATAGGCACAATTGATCACTCAGCAATTGGCCACTCAGCTCAGATATACGATACTTAACCACACACGTGATCTAATTATCGTTATTTGGTGCAACCTCGTAACACATTTAGTATTAATAAAATCAGACAATTGAATTCTTTCCTTTCCTACTACTTACCTCGAGGACGACGTTCAGATATTTATGACTTGCTACCCGAAATACCTGTTGAGACGTTCATATTAATTAACTCTGATTATAATTAATATTATTTAAAATATCAATTAACCATGCGACACTACCCCCTAGTGTCGCTACATCTCCTGGCGATACTAAATTAGTGTCGCACAACACACTATTGCGACACAACCTGCGACACTAGCTCTTAGTGTCGCTATGACAACAGTTGTAACTAACAGTAGAAACTAGCGACACAAGCAGCGACACTAACTCTTTGTGTCGCTAAAGCAACAGTACTAACTAGCAATGGAAACTAGCGACACAACTCCTTGTGTCGCTAAAGCAACAATTTTAATTTGCGACGCCATCACTGCGACACAAGCCTTGTGTCGCAATGACGAACAGGGCAGCAGCAACTTTCGAATTTAACAAGTTTCTGGGTAAAATTCACACTCGTTAACTCAATTAAGTTTCTGTAGATGATAAAGCACATACACAATTGATCCAAGCTTACTTTAACATACAAAACCTTTTACCCAATTCTTAAATTTTTACATTTTAGTTTCATCCTCACTAACCCAACAAACTAACACTTTCAAAGTCATAATAAACTAAGATTCTTACCTTGAGATAGCTTGTAATTATCAATCAACACCTTCAAGACTCAATTCCTTAACAATTCTTGATTTCTCTTTGACTTTGCTTACTTTCTCTCTCGTAAACTTTCAAAACACATACAAAATATGAACCTGGAGATATCTTCTGGTTTTTGGAATATATTTTTATTTTAATTTCATACTTAATTACACAATTAGCCTTTAAAAACTGACTTTCTGCCCGACACTGCGACACAAGCCTTGTGTCGCACTAGGCTCTGTGTCGCTACCTGCGACACTAGTCCTTGTGTCGATAACAGTACACAACTTTTAAATTTAACAAATTTCGGGGTGTTACATTGGTACCTCGGGAAAAGATAATTGCGAAGGAGAACAAGAAAGTGGCGAAGAGAGTAACGAAGAAGACGGTATAAATAATGATGAAGAAAATGTGGAACAAAGTGGGGAAGAAATTGACGAAGATATTGGACCATACGATGTAGATGCAGAATATATATCTCCCCATGATTGGCAAGAAAACACATTTTCTCATATGCCTAATCCACTACCAACCCCAAGGTGTAATATGAAACAAAAGTTACCTGTAATAGTAGATGGGGATAAAATAGGTAAGTTGGTTGAAGGTGTGTTTTTTTTAAACAAAAAATATTGTCAAAATGTTATTGCAAGAAAATCTATAGAAGATGGATTTCAGTTCAAAGTAAGAAAATCAGACCCCGCAAGGAATGATGTAGTGTGTTATAATAAAGGGTGTCAGTGGAAGATACTAACTAATCGGGCAAAACATGGAGACGCTTTCTATGTTAGCACGTTGTATGACAACCACAGCTGTTCAAAAACACAGATTAAGACCAAACATCGCAACGCATACAAAGATGTGGTAGGTGATATGATCATGGCGAAGTTGAAGATCCAAATCGAGTTTATAGACCGCGAGATATAATTGATCATTTTGGTGATACTTTTCACATTACGATTTCTTATCAACAAGCAAGGCGAGGTAGGGAAAATGCTTTGGAGAAGTTAAGAGGTGGTCATGAAGAGTCGTTTTGCAAGTTGCCGTATTATTTTCATAATTTGAAGCTATAGAATCCAGGAAGCCATACTGATATCAAGACCGATCAGAACGGACGTTTCGAGATGTGTTTTCTTGCCATAGGTGTATCAGTAAGTTATGAATCTAATTAATGCATTTCCCATAATTGTAATAGTTATATTAAACAATAAAGTTATTTAATCAGTTGCTTATATAATGACAGATTCAGACTTTTCTCAATCATTTGAGACCTGTGCTAATAGTTGATGGCGCACACTTAAAGGGAAAATACAGTGGTTCAAATTTACTTGCCGTAGGAATGGATGGCAATAATCAAATTGTGCCAATTGCTTACGGGGTGTGTCCAGGAGAGTCTGGTGAGAGTTGGACATGGTTTATGATTAAGTTAAAGCAATGCATTGGAGAAGTTCCAAATTTGGTTTTCATTTCCGATAGGCATAAAGGCATTGCGCTAGGAATAAGAGAAGTTTTTCCAGAAGCATTTCACGCATTATGTTGTCGTCATTTATTGATGAACATCGGTTTAAAAAAAATGATTTGGTGTTTTGGAAGTTATGCAAAGCTCATAGAATATTTGAGTATAATAATGTTATGGATCAACTTGTTGGTATTGATCAAGAAGCACATGGAAAGCTTATTGAGGTAGCCAACGAAAGATGGTCCACGGCTCATTGCCCTGTTAACCGATACATTATAATGACCTAAAACTGTGCAGAGTCGATCAAGCACTATCTACCGAAGCACGAAAAATGCCAATTACAATGTTATTTGAATTTTTCAGAGGAGTAGTACAAAAGTGGTACTATGAGAGACGCAAAGATGGAGGTATGTGATTTAATCCTAAAAAGTATAATATAAATAGTGATTTATACTAATTTTGTTTATTGTACAATACAGATCGCTACGAAAATTAGGGTAACCAACTTACACCTAAGGCACAATTCATAGTTCAAAGGAGAATTATGAAATCGGATAGGTGAAAAGTGTACGACATTGACAATAGTCGTTACCAAGTTAACGATAGAAATGAAGATTGTCTCGTGAATGTAGTGACAAGAGAGTGTCAATGTTTGAAATGGCAATACTCAGGTTTACCTTGCGGTCATGTTGTAGCAGTGTTAAAACATCTCGGAATTACCGATTGTATTGATCAAGCAAGTCATTGGTTCAAGATTCCAACTTATAAGGCAACGTATGCGGAGGCAATTGAGTTTGTGGGAGATGTAGCTAGTTGGGTATATCCGGAAGGAATGCAAAGGGTTATCCCACCATTAATGAATAAACGTAATGCAGGTAGACCAAAAAGTAAGGGTCGTATTCCTTCAAAGGAGAGAAAGTCAAAAAGAAAACATGCTCGCAATGTGGTGCGGATGATCATATACAAAGTCAATGCCGTATCTCAATGACATTCATACAGTCGTTTGCATATCCCGCTGTTGATTTGAATGAATTTTAGTGTGTATTTATTTAATGTAACTTTTTAATGTAATGTTCAATCCTTTATATGCAAGTCTAGTGATAGGTGATTGATACATGGAATATAGATTTACACTAGGAATGAAAGGTCATAAAGTTCATATAGTAGAAACCTATCTATCCAAAAAAGACCGGCATGTCGAGAGACGCCAAACGATACATAATGTTCAATCCATACAGCACCCATGACATATGAAACCTATCTATCCAAAAAATCATAAAAAAGACGCGCTAGACTCTCGCGATACCACCGACCGGCCTGTCGAGGATTCACAGTCAACTGAACCGACTTCCTATACGCCAAACGATATAGAAACATACACACAAAAATCCCACAATCACCGGTACCGGGAGCCTGTTGGGCAGTGAGGCTTTTCTTATGCGTGCGAAATGTGATTCTATAAGTATCTTTATCAATACCTTTACTCTGAAACACCCCACAACGATCTAAATATTCTGGCATTTTCTTTTCAATCGCCTTCTCTAGTTCCATCTTGAAGACCCCTTTTGTTACTTTTCCATCCATATCCTCATTGACCATGCTATCATAATACGTGAACACTCCCTTCGCAATCTCAAACTCCAAGACGAAATAATGAAGTCCATTATCGTTTACTGGGAAGAGTACCTTAGAAGCATTTGTAGAAAGTAGTTACTATACTCCCAAAAATAAAGAATCGTTTATCAAAGACATATAATTATTTAAAAGTGTTGAAGTACACTTACACGACGGACGTCTTTCCATCTCCCTGGGTATATATTATTGTCTTTATTGTGCTTAGTCCCATCAGCATACGAGTCTGACACTGTTCCTATTTCTTTCGGCATGAGAAAATCGAAAAAGTAAGGGTCGACCGCGCACCAGTCAGCAGATGGTGATCTAAACTTGATTAGGTATTCGATCCAAAGTTGGATATGCTGTTAATTTTATAACAAGTGTTATTTCAAATAAACGTTTCGATTGTAATTTCAAAATGTTACAAAAGTAACAGTGTACTTACAGTATCATATATCCAACCACTAGATGTGTCATTCACGTTGACTTTATCCTTGGAAGTTGACTCTTTCATTTTTCGACAAAGTAAAGCGCACCAGTCACTTCTATAGAATGTAATCTTGGAACCAATAGAAACACAACACCTCTCTGAATCATTCGAGTCAAACCAATTCTCAAAATCGGGGTCCAAGGTAGGAACGGGAGCATTTTCATAAAGTCGTACAAAATCCTATAACAACGACAAATGATTATAAAATAAAGAGGGTACAAAGACAAACTATAATCATAAGATTGACAATTTAAATAATTATAAAATAAAGTTGTACCTCGACCCAGCTTCCAAATTTTATCACCGACTCCTCCTCCTTGTTATTTTCCTCGGTAGTAGCATCCTAAAACGGTTAGACAAGTAACTACTCATTAGGCAAACATTATTCTTTCATTACTCAAAAGTCCCCTAGCATACATTAACCAACAACAAATCCAGGAAGGTAAATAAATTGTAACCAATGTGAATATAAAATGTCATACCTTAACAGACATATTAAGATTACACTGATGCGTTGCTTTTATCGTCTTCTTCTTATTCTTCTTTGGAGTAGTATCAGGTAATTGGCCAAATGGTGATCTGCCGTACTTTCCCACCATCCTCTTCCTCTTTGGGGCCAGCGACATATGCTAATTTTAACAATATAGAATACAATCGTAAGGAAAAATTAAATGTTTCGGGTGCCGGGTCAAAATGGGTTGAAGGATGGTAAGCCTAAAGACATTCAAAAGTGCATACAAAAGCAGAAAATAACAAGCTCTATATATAGTTGTAGATCCACAAAAATAATACTTATAATAAGCAAAAAAATCCCTAACAACTAGCAATACTCCTAGTAAATGAAAATGTCAGTGGATTGTCATAACGATTCGGTAAATCCAGTAATTATGGACATGTCAAAATGGGCCGAGATATATCATCTTGTCAAATAGAGTATCTTGAGATTTAAGTGTAGCATTGCAAATTGTGTAACCTGTTCACTCTTTCGAATAATTAATGGAATGTATTTTGGGCATAGAGTCAAGTACAAATTACCAAACCAAAATTTAAATGCGATCTCATAAAGTACGCTAGTCAAGCAGGTAATTGATAGTTGCAATATGGCTTTTGCAAAGTAAACTGATCCAGCAACACCCAGATCTCGAAAATGTCAATAGCACATTGCAACCATAGAGGAATCGGAATCGACGGTAATTATGAGTAAATGGGTCAAGCATAACCGGAAAAGACCTTAATTATGAGTAAATGGGTCAAAGTTGCCACCTCTAAGAATCATCTTGTCAAATACAGTATCTTGAGATTTAAGTGTAGCAATCAAACTACTAATCCAGTAATGTAGGTTCCCTAAACCGGACATAAATCAGATCGTTGACCTCGAATGTAAGCGCGGAATACAAACAAACGAGTATTGAACGTTTAATCGATTCACACAAACACAAACAATCTTTATAAGCTTTTGTATATATTAATCACTGATAATAGAAGCTTTACAAACTCTCACACCTCTCCTCTGCTCTCTACAACTCGACTGACCAACTCACCCCTTGATCAACCACAAAAACGAAAACCTAACTCGATATATATACTAACCCTACTGGACCCTGCGACACAAGCCTTATGTCGCAGGCCCAGCCCATTGCGATGTGTCGCTATAGCGACACAGGCTCTGTGTCGCCTGAACAATATATTTTGTATATTCTATATTTACATTTCGATTACAGACTCGAACATACTAACTCAACACTTCACATACTTAGACTAATTGACTTTGTCAATTATAAAAGTTTGACCAAATGACTGACACGCATTATGCACCAACAAACTCCCCCATGTCAGCAGCTTGGTCAAATAATCTTCAATTACTCTTCACCAACAAACTCCCCCATTGAGAAAGCTTGGTCTTCAGAAATCTTGATGTTCAGTTTCATATGACTGACATCTAATTAGATCTTCAACTTCAGTGATCATATCTCTTTCATCAATAGCTTCTCCAATAGTATTTATCTTTAAAGTCTTTGGAGAACTCTCATCAATTCTTATCTTTTGAATATGAGCATGATATGTAACTTGAATAAAATAACTCAGAAATAAAATTTTGTAATTTTCTTTATAAGACATAATTAAAATACTGAAAACAATAAATAAATAAATAATCTTTTTGGAGACAAAATTGTTTTAGTCTGGTTAGGAATCATATCAGGATAGCATGAAGTTATTAGGAAATAGTAAGTGTTATTTCGATTATCAGTATATTTGTTCACTTGAAATTTACGTGACATATTTAAAGTAGTTTTGCCACAAATTAGTTCCAAATGATTATCGATATTGTTGTCCACCTAAACATTTCATACTTAAATTAAGGAACTTTTAACAGTCCTTTGATCTTATTATGAGTATGCATACTATTCGATATAAAACATATTTAAGATATACATTTGAAATTAGAACAAGTTAGTATTTTCCATGTAAAAAGTAATAACATAGTAATATCTTTAGAACCAAGCTTAGAGGTGTCAGATCTGTACAACGTACAACAGAGTCACATAAACATTGATTCGGGTGGAACAAACACCAGTCTGAACAATTAAACTAGAGGGTACAGGTTTGTACTTTCGTACAATAGAGTACCATAGTCTAACACAAACCAGTACGAGGTAATCTATTTATAGATTTTCTTGCATATTTATACAATACTATAAGTTTGCAAGATTACCACGGGTGGGTAATATTTGTCCGTAACTTCATAGACTACGTACCTATGTCCTTTAAAAAATATATTAGTTGAAACCAGGTCTGTATTTTCATACAACATAGGAGACGACCAATATATTTCCCCAGATAAGACCACATCAATATTCTAAACATAGATCATAACATGTTAAACAACCAAATATTAAGACTACGTGTCAAAAGTTCAGTCTTAAAGTCCTATTTCAACTTAATGTCATACATAAGAATATCTTTTATATAAAATAATATGCAAGTTTAACATTATGCTTCTTAAAATTTAAGTATGAATGCCTACTGATACATTATGTAAGGAAGCTAATATTTAGAAAAACTGTTTTAACTATGCCAGATAAATCTACTGACACATCAAACATAAAACTTAAAGTTTCCATTTTGTGCATGTTCCCTGATGTACTATCATTTCCCAAGTTGTTTACAGACACAATTCAACGTCCATTTTTAGAAATGTAGCAACTTTGCTTTTCTTTAATACTAATAAGTATAAAGAGTGGCTATTGCATTTTTCAAAAATTTGCCTGTTCATAGTTTGCTGACTTTTTAAATCAGAATTTTAATTGTTGGTTCCCTTGTTCTAGGATCTCGACTTGTCGTTTGACTTAATTGAAAGGCGGAAACAATCAATCAAGCAATGGAAACGTAAACACAAACAAAACAATTCTATAATCTTTTCGTATATATTAATATTTGAATAAAACAAGATTACAATTCACACGCTTTCCTCTGCTCCCACTCTCTGTCGTTTCTCTATCTCTCTCTAGGGTTTGATCCACCCAAAAACGAAATTCTAACTCTCTATTTATACTAACCCTACTGGACCCTGCGACACAAGCCCTATGTCGAAGGCCCAGCCCATTGTGACACTGTCCTTTGTGTCGCTATAGCGACACAAGCTCTGTGTCGCCTGAACAGTATATATGTGTATATTTTCTATCTCGCTATTCATTTACATACTCGCATATACACACTAAACACGATACAAACGCAGACTAATTGACTTTGACAATTACAATTGTTTGACCAAATGACTGACACACATTATGCACCAAAAAACTCTCCCATGTCAGCAGCTTGGTCAAATAATCTTCAATTAGCCTTCACCAACAAACTCTCTCATTGGGATAGCTTGGTCTTCAGAAATCTTGATGTTCAGTTTCATGCGACTGACATCCAATCAAATCTTTAACTTTAGTGACCATCATCTCTTTCATCAATAGCTTCTCCAATAGTATTTATCTTCATAGTCTTTGGAGAACTCTCATCAATTCTTATCTTTTGAATATGAGCATGATATGTAACTTGAATAAAATAACTCAGAAATAAAATATTTTTATAATTTTCTTTATAAGACAGAATTAAAGCAATAAATAAATAAACAATCTTTTCAGGATAACATGCAATTATTAGGAAATAGTAAGTGTTATTTCGATTATCAGTATATTTGTCCACTTTAAATTTACGTGACATATTTAAAGCATAAGCCGCGATCCCAAGTCTTGTTCGCATGCTTCCGGAACTTGTTCGTCAACACTAGGTCAGCAGGTGGCTCTTTCATCAGACATGGCTATGCTCACCATATTGCAGTATAATGGGCGATATCACCTACGCTGTCTTTGTGGATTCCCACCGAATTCCAAGTAGTCTTCTCTTTCTGTGCGGCTTTCTTTATAGGGATCCTGCCGGCACGGTACTCCGTTTCTAGCAAGTTCGTGAAGGTCCAGCAATTTTCAAGGGGATGTTGCTTTTCCAAAAATTAGTTCCAAATGATTATCGATATTGTTGTCCACCTAAACATTTCATACTTAAGTTAAGGAACTTTTAACAGTCCTTTGATCTTATTATGAGTATGCATATTATTTGATATAAAACATATTTAAGATATACATTTGAAATTAAAACATGTTAGTATTTTCCATGTAAAAAGTAGTAACATAGTAATATCTTTAGAACCAAGCTTAAAGGTGACAGGTCTGTACAACGTACAACAGAGTCACATAAACATTGATTCGGGTTGAACAAACACCGGTCTGAACAATTAAACTAGAGGGTACATGTGACACCCGACACTTTAGGTTAATTGTTAAACCTAGCTGGAAACCCTAATTACTTGTATTTAGTTGGTATTAGGCTAAATATGTGTAATTACCTGTATATTTGAATATACACTTACGTGATTATGTGTTTATCTGTAATTACGCGAAACAACCGGACAAGGTCCGACAATCTATACGGCGTTGGTGATACACTTTCATAAATAATGTAAATCTATTTTATAAATTAAATAGTAATTATTTACCCTATATTATTGTTGTTAAATAATAATATACGAAAAACCTAAACGTTTTGCTTAAAACGTAACAAGTGCCACAAAAACGCGTGAATCGCGCCTGATACCCGAACGAAACCGACAAATATTTTAACAATGTTCAATAATGTATTTTTAAATATATTGGTCAAATTAAAATAGTGATTTCGTATCAAAAATAAAACACAAAAGATTGAATATTTACGCGCGCAAATAACGATTTACCAATCGAATAACGTAACACGGGCTTGAGAAAGCAAATGTACAAGCCCAAGGATCCAATTGGGCCGCCCCAACTGAGCCCAAGGCCGGCCCAAGAGGCCCAAATCGGCCCTAGACCTTAACCCAAGGCCCACCCTATTTAATTATCACTTCCTCCCTCATCTCTCATTTTTACACACACAAATTCACACTCTTTCTCTCTACTCTCTCCTCCTCCTCTCTCTCAAGATATCCCAGCCCTACCACCCCCAAAAACCACCTGCCACCACCAACAACCACCTGCCACCGTCATCATCCATCCAAGTTTCAAGAAGAAAGCAAGCCAAAAACCAAGATCGAACTTCCAACATCATCTTTCTCCTCTTGCTCGATTGTTTAACATTTGTAAGAACTTTAAACTCTTCCAAAATACTTGTAACACCTCTATAAACATGTTATAATGTTCACATAACAAGGAAATGTCCAAATCATAACATAAAAACGTTTTTCATGGCTTAAAAAGTTCAAGAACAAAACATGCATTTTCGGGCAGAAAAATAGCCCGACTTTGAGAGGCTTTTTCTCCCTCAAAACTTGACCAAAATGGACGATTCAAAAGGCAAAAATTAAGTTTAAGAAGTTAGCTTTCATTTCCAAGTGGTTTCATGATTTTTGGAGTTCGTTTGATACCCGAAATGATTTTTACAAAAACATGTGTCCGGGCTGTCAAAAAGGACAGGAATTTCACCTTCCTTGTTTTAATCATAACTCGAGATATACCCATCCAAATGACCTGAAACCAACGCCAAAAGTTCAAAAATTTTGTTAGGTACAAATGTCGTTTAGATAACGTTTTCTGAAAATGTGTAGATTTTGCCCAGAAATCCGATCTTGTTGCATGTATCCGGATTGGTCACTTTCTGACCTTAGGGAACAAACGAAATTTTTAAAAATACTTAGAAGTACCTAAAAATCCTGGAAAAATTAATTTAGAGAGCTAACATACTAGGGAACAACAGAGATTTTTCTTGAATTTTCATTTGAACATTTGAAACACGAAATAAATTGTACAAAACCGACCTGTTTCAGGCCTCTGTGTCGCAGAAGCCCAGTAGTCTGCGACACAAGCCTTTGTGTCGCTATACACCCGAATCGTCACATTAGCGACACCAGCTTTTGTGTCGCTATACACCCGAACCGTCACATTAGCGACACAAGCCTTTGTGTCGCTATAGCACCCGAATCGTCACATTAGCGACACAAGCCTTTGTGTCGCATAATACCTTAGTGTCGCATAACACCTTAGTGTCGCATGTAGCGACACTAGCCCAGTGTCGCTAAAAACACAAAAATCGACACGTTTTCCTTAAAGCAATATAAGTATAAATAAAAATTTTCCGCGCTGACCTGGCAGCTCGACCCCAGCCAGGGGCTCTGCCCCTTGGACCCTGCCAGGGGTTGCCACCCCTTGGACCCCGCTACCAGGGGCGCTGCCCCCGGACCCCCGTCATTAATGGTTTCGCCCATGCCACACTGATTAATTACCCATAACTGGAAAGTAAAAATAAACGTAACATAATTAATCAAAAGCTGTGTTTTCACAAAATATCACCAACGGCCTGTACATGTTTTATAAGCACAAACGATAACTGAACAATTGGACATTTCTAATTGTGTGAACTTATTTTAGGTGGACATTAACCCTCCACCTACATGATTAACTTAGGTGGACATTAATCCTCCACCTACATGATTGGCTTAAGTGGACAATAACCCCCACTTATACAATCACTATAGATGGTCTTTTGAGACATCTACTTACTCAACCTTATACGTTTAGGACGTTAGAAGGTTGCATACAGAAAACACGCTTTGCTTACTATTTGCTACTTGCTTGCTAATATCAGGTGAGTTTCATAGCCCCCTTTTTTTTTTTACTTTTTCTAACAGGGGTGAGAATACATACAACTGCTTTTACACTGCTATTTTCATGTGAACACAAGTACAAAACTCGATATATTGGTTGCATGAGTTATTTTACTAATCCTGAAGTCCCCCACATCATAGTTTGTTAGTATCGTTATAGCGTGAATGTTAATGAATAGTACTATTTTGGATTGACTCCCCCCGTCCGGGTTAGTAGCGCTAACTTGTCAAACGGACGCATTATCATTTGTTCTTACGAGTGTTGGATTAGGCACTCGCTGGGAGGCACCCCGATCGTGGTACTTGATTGTGACCCGACACCACAGTTAAGCTCGAACTATGAGCTCATGGCAACAATATACACTATTTTACATTTTTGTAATACATTACCTATCATTGTTGAATGATACAAACAGCAAATCTTGTGTTCCATACAATGTTATATCAACTGTTTACAAACCTATGAACTCACCAACTTTATGTTGACCTTTTAGTATGTATTTCTCAGGTAATCCGCAGCAGTAGGACGCCTTTGGAGAGCGTAGCTCGAGTCGCATATATTATCGAACAACAAGAGATTACATTGCATTTAATATATTTTGTATTATCAATTACATATGTATCTCTACTTATTGGATGCGAACCCCATGGAAATTGTAAAACTATTGCAACAATTATGTTTAGTGAATATAATTATTTTTCAAACGTCTCATTTAGAGGTCGTTTGCCGTAATCTTGTGTGTGATATTTGATTTGGTCGGCGCCCCCAATGCAACACCCTACCTTCTGCTGCCACGTGTCTTGGGGGTGCGACAGTACAGGTCTGTACTTTCGTACAACAGAGTACCATAGTCTAACACAAACCAGTACTAGGTAATCTATTTATAGATTTTCTTGCATATTTATACAATACTATAAGTTTGTAAGATTACCACGGGTGCGTAATATTTGTCCGTAACTTAACACAGACTACGTACCTATGTCCTTTCAAAAAATATATCAGTTGAAACCAGGTATGTATTTTCATACAACAAAGGAGACAACCAATATATTTTTCCAGATAAGACCACATCAATATTTTAAACATAGATCATAACATGTTAAGCATCCAAATATTAAGACTACGTGTCAAAAGTTCAGACTTAAAGTCCCATTTCAACTTAATGTCATACATAAAAATATCTTTTATATAAAATAATATGCAAGTTTGACATTATGCTTCTTAAAAATTTAAGTATGAATGCCTACCGATACATCATATAAGGAAGCTACTGACACATCAAACATAAAACTTAAAGTTTCCATTTTGTACATGTTCCCTGATGTACTATCATTTCCCAAGTTGTTTACAGACACAATTCAACGTCCATTTTTAGAAATGTAGCAACTTTGCTTTTCTTTAATACTAATAAGTATAAATAGTGGCTATTGCATTTTTTAAGAATTTGCCTGTTCATATTTTTCTGACTTTTAAATTAGAATTTTAAAATTACTCTCTCTGAACAGCAAATTCTTTACTTAATAACAAACAAATAAATAATCATTAAAGAAAACAGATGTGGCAACTTTGCTTATCTTAGTGTGCATTAATTGGAACACAAGAATTTGCCATTGCCATTTTAAACAAAGAATGTTTAAAGAAAATTTCAAGTCACATATCAAATCAAATTCAAATTCTTTTAGCACTTTTAACCACCTCGTATCACTTTAGAAATTTCATCCATGTAAACAAACATTATCACCACACATGACCACCTTGAAATCAACCTTCTTCGTCACATCCTTGCAGTCACTAAAAGGATTAGCTATCAAAAACCTGACTGCATCACCACAAACAAACATTAGTACTTATATGACACCCAAGCCTTAATAGATTTGGGTTGTCCACTATCATCCATAACCATCACATCAATGAGTTTATCATATTTTAAAAACTCAGTTGATTTCATTGATGTGTCATTTGTGGATTTAGGTTTCCAAACCTAGTTAGGTTCAGATGATTTATTTTCAACAATGTTATGCTTTTGGACTTGAGGTCTACTGGGCACACTTTTGTTTACTCTAGCCATAGGTTTTGGAGAGTTTGATGCACAGCTAGATACAGGCGAAAACGAACCACGTCTTGAAGATGATTTTTGAAAAGAATTTCTAAATAATGAAGTTCTTGGCATCCCTCTACCAAACCTATCTAGGGATAATAAGTGACAATCCCTAATGATGTGGCCCTGTTGACCACACCGAAAGCACGACCGCCTTTCCACATACGGCCTTTTCCAGTGACTCCCCTCAAATTGTTTCGATGGAGGATTTACTGAGGGAGGATTAGAGGTTGAGGCATTTACAGAACATGAACACTTATGCGTACATATTGATGTAGAAGCTTCTAAAGTTGAACAGGTAGATGTTGAAGGTTGTTTTTTAACATATTTATTAATTATTTTCTCGTTCTTCAGATTACTCACAGATGATTGTGAGTTATGTGAAGATTTTCCTTTTGAATCCTTCTTTGAGATTTTAACAGATTCGGATTCATTTACAACCTTGTTTTTACCCTTACTATCAAAAACCTTTTCAGATTCATTAGTAATTATATGATTTTCGGGTTTAACATCAACCTTTTCAATTTTAATATCAGCCTTTTCAGTTAAATCCTCTACCTCAATAATCTCCTCAACACACACAGTAGATACAAATTTAGGCTTGACAGACTCAGGCTTTTTAACAGTAGTTGCTGTATCAAAAACTGTCTCAGCAACAGATGTTGTATCTACCTTTGAAAAGGTAGGTACAAAGTCTTTGGCTGCATCCTTTGAAGGCATTGGCAGATAGTCAGAAGGAGGTGGTACATAGTGGTAACCAAGACCAGCCTTACTTTTCGTATCTGACCATTGCGATTGGAGGATTTCGTCAAAGACCAGTAAGGATGTTGAAAAATTAGACAGCTTTCTTTTTAATTCAATTACTTCGGCCTGAGAATCAGAAAGTTCTTTCTTTACAACGGTAAGCATGTTGAGATAGCTGTCTATCTCATCTTGCTGACTAAAAATTTTCGCTTTTAATTCTTTCTTTTCTTCAAGAATAGCTGTTAACTTTTTGTCACAGGCCTTATCATTCTCTTTTAACAATTTATTTGAATCATTTAATTGTTCTACATTAGAGTTAAGGCGTTCATTATCCTCTCTGTATCTGTTAACTTTGTTAGTTAATTTGATACATGACACACAAGACAATGACTCTTCAATAGGTACCTCAGGTTTACTCGTGATGTGAGCCATGAGAGCATTATTATCGCCCAACTCATAATGTTTCTTCACAAGCTCCAGCTCCTGTAATTTATCAATGAGATCTTACAAATCCATGAGTTCAATTTCTGGATCTTGTTCTAAACTTTTCACCTTGGTATCCCAATCCCTAGGTAATGCACCTAATAACTTCTTATTTACTTCTCCATTATTAAGTACTATTCCTCCATCAGCCAATTCACTTACAAGTTGTGAGTATCTTTTGTAAAGATTTTCAAAAGATTCATTTGATGGTAAATCAAATGTGTCAAACTGTTTTTTGACAAGTTCCAATTTACCTTTCTTGTATCTTTGATATCCTTCACAACGCTTTTAAATGGCTTGCCAAAGATCTTAAGCATTGTTATGGTGCCTAAAATCTCTCATGAGATCTGATGATAAACTCATAGTTAAAGCAGAGTGAGTTTTTCTTTCCAACTCCCATGACTTCTTTTCTTCCAGAGTCATAGATCTAAAAGATTTGGATGGAGCAACTCCTGGGAAGTTTCCAACAGCTGAAGGATAAACATAACGTTCAAGTAATGGAATCATCATATCGGGATCATTGTAAGAGATAAAAGCCTCAAATTGTATTCTCCATTTAACATAATGAGTATTGGCAGTGAATAATAGAGGTTTATTAGTGCTACCGATCTTATACATTTTTAAACCAGAAATTTACCAAATCACAAATACCAAGATGTTGAATGATGAGTTTTCAAATTTTGCCTTTTTAAATTTTCCCTCCAAAATTTGATTCGAAAATATCGAAAACTGCCCGAGTAAAACGAAACTTTTTCAAAACCAAAATTAAGAACTTTTAAGCTTAAATATAAAATTTGGTAATGCGAAAAATTTCCCGCCACAAAGAACTTTTTTTTTTTAAGCTAGCGACACTAAGTGATTGTGTCACTAAAGCTTGTGTCGCTAAGACTTATTTGTGTCGCTAAAGCTGATTGTGTCGCTAAAGCTTGTGTCGCTAAGGCTGATTGTGTCGCTAAAGCTTGTGTCGCACCTAGTGTCGCAGTGTCGCGGCCAACAGCTCTAAAAACCCTAAAAATCGAAAATTTTCGAAACCCTAACGAATTTCGAACGATAATTGACGAACATACCTACAAATACACTTCCAGAAGCTAAATATTCAACTGATTGGACCCAAAGCTTTGATCAAACCACCAAAAACACCACGAATCAAACCGAAAACATTTCAATTAACGATCAAATCTTTAAACAAGCGCTCGAAAGCTCTGATACCACATGTTGGTTTCCTATACCGGACCTAAATCAGATCGTTGACCTCGAATGTAAGCGCGGAATACAAACAAACGAGCATTGAACGTTTAATCGATTCACACAAACACAAACAATCTTTATAAGCTTTTGTATATATTAATCACTGATAATAGAAGCTTTACAAACTCTCACACCTCTCCTCTGCTCTCTACAACTCGACTGACCAACTCACCGCTTGATCAACCACAAAAACGAAAACCTAACTCGATATATACACTAACCCTACTGGACCCTGCGACACAAGCCTTATGTCGCAGGCCCAGCCCATTGCGACACAACTTTTCTGTTGCTATAGCGACACAGGCTCTGTGTCGCCTGAACAATATATTTTGTATATTATATATTTACATTTCGATTACAGACTCGAACATACTAACTCAACACTTCACATGCTTAGACTAATTGACTTTGTCAATTATAAAAGTTTGACTAAATGACTGACACAGATTATGCACCAATAAGTAAATATGAACATGTCAAAATGGGCCGAGATATATCATATCACAAAATAAGCAGTCATAACTATTTTGTCCAAAAATTCACAAGTATAATTCCGTGATCAAATTAGTAAAGTGAGGTATAGTGCTTAATCGATTTTCGGGATAATTAACCTTAAAAACAGTAGTTAATCGAAATAAAACAAGTATAGTGACAAAAATGTAAAGAAAATGTAGGCGACACAAGGATATACGAGGAAAACCCTTGATCTTGGTAGATCGCCGACACAAAACCTCGGGAAGGAACAATCGTTCCTTGCCTTTGTTAATTTTATAAATTGAAATCAGGATAATACAAACTAAGAGCACAATATGATCGAACTAAAGTGTGTGTGCGTGATGAATTAAGCTAAGTAAATGAATGAAAGTGGTGTTTGATCGTGGTTATAGCAGTGAGCAGAGAGTATTCGGTGATAAATGTGTGTCCGAAGTCCCCCCTAGTCGATCATATGCCTCATATATATACTAATTACAATATAACTAACATTCCGGAAAATCCGGGATCCTCCGGTCTTCAACAAAGTCTCTGTTGACTATCCCAAAATATCCTTGACCTATTATTCCACACGTTTACTCGTTTGAATTTGAAGTAGTCTCAATCCATAAGCAACGTGCGTATTATCTGATCAAACAAGCAAACATACGTTAAAAATATATGATCCCGGGATACTGAAGATCCGGGATCCTAAACCTGTAACGGAATCCTGAATGCCTGTAAAACGTAATCATCGTTATTCGGGATCCATATTCTAGACATAAAAATTAGCCCACAATAATTGCCCCCGAAGTTGTACCGTTTTCAGGATCCTGAAAGCGATACAACTTCCAGAATCCATACAGTTTACGGAAACTTGTGAGAAAATTTAGCACATAGATAATCGCGCCCGAGTAATAATAGGGTTTCTGATCAATATCTGATCCCTGTCATTTCTCATTGTTATTCTCCATTTGCATCAGGTAATTATCTCTCTCTCTCTCTCTCTGTTCTTTACTCTACAAAAACGTAATTTTTTCAAAATTTTTAAGTTCAACAATGGCGTCCGTTACTCGTTCCCAAACAAATCTAAAAGAAACCCCAGAGGGTTTCGTTAATCAAAATCTAATCAACAAACCTGAACCTTGTATCTTCACCGATGATGACATCGGAAAGCTGAAGACCGGCAAATCCTTTCCTCCGGGCATCATTTTAAGGGCTTTTGATCCTTCGATGCAATCCGACTTCTGCTCGGAAGAATGGATTTGTTTCCCTGAGTATCCTTTCACTCTAGGACTCTCTTTCCCGTTTCCTCCTTTATTCACAAAATTTTTCAGTACCACCAAACTTTGTTACTCTCAAACAATGCCTGTCATCTGGCGCACCCTGTTCGTTATCCAGAACATTATCGATTTCCACTGCCTTGATTTCAGTATCCCTGAGCTAGCCCAAATTTATAACCTAAGAAGCCATGGTTCCAGTTTCTTTCTCTTTCAAACGAAATCCGGCAAACAGCACCTCGTCCTTCATGCCACCCAAAATGACCCCAAATGGAAGGGGAAATTCTTTTTCGTAAAACGTGATTCCCTTCCAGACGGTCGTCTCCTGCCAGTATCTTGGACTACAAAGGGTAGGATATGAAATTTAAAGGTTCTTAACTTACAATAAATTTTACTTTACCTTTGCATTTTATTTGGCAGCGAACTTTGCTCAGCTAGCACCTCCAACTCAAGAAACAGAAGCCAAAATCAAAGGATTTTTAGAAGTTTCGGAAGTTGAAAGAACTTTCCACCACCCTCTTAACACCGAGAGCACAGGATCCCGAGATCTCGAACCAGCTATGTTAGGTAAGGTAATAATCCTTGACCTGCAATTTGGGGATCATCACTTGATTTATTTTCTGTTACTTATCAGGATCCCAGAAGTCATCTGCCCGGTTTACTCTCTCTTATCTTGATGAGGATACCCCAACTCCCATCAAGGTCGAAAAACCTTCAGCAGTTCCACCCAAACCTCGTGCTCTAATCCTCCGTTCAAAGTCCTCCAAAAAGAGGAAGAATGATGAGCCTATCTGCATTGAAGATTATCTCCCTGATTTCGACAAAGCCATAAGCAACTGCAACCAGGTAACTTATTGTTCTTGCTTCTTCTGCAAAATAAATCTTATTGCATTTGATTTTTGATTTTATTATTCATATCTCAGAATCCTAGATTAAAGTTGATATATGTGTGATATAGGCACTGGACCATTTAGCCAGGCACTACAAGGAGAAGCTTGCAATGGTGGATGATTTGGCAAAGTTAGTGGATGCCAAATCTGAAATCATTGAGAGTAAAGATGCTGAGATCCTAAAATTGAAAAAAGAAATAAAGGATCAGGAACCTAGCTCTGCCAAGCTATCAAAGCAAATGGAGGCCAAGCGAGATGCTAAGCGAGATGCTGTCGTAGCTATCTATGAGGCCAGGATCAAAATGGCTTCAGAGGCTACGGAGAAGGGTTTTGACGTATCAATTTGGAAGCTCCAGGTTTGGAAGGACAAGCTGGCAATGCTGAATGGTGAGGATCCAGTGGCAGAGAAGGGAGATGAAGGTCCAGGGGAGAAGGATTTGGTGGTGGCTAGGAGCGATGATGCTCGCATGGAGAAGGAGGGTGAAGAAGGTGGATCCTTGGGCGATGATGGTAACGTTGACCAAGCCTGAGCCCAGGTCATTAAGTCTTTTTATTTGTTTTTCTTTAAGGGTTGTGATGTAACAAACAATTTGTTTGGGGTGAGGTTGATCTGGAACGATCAACCATGGTGGTGTTAGTAAGTGGTTTATGTTGGCCACTTTGGATATTTTGAAAACTTTTTATTTCTAGGACATAGGGATTCCAGAATAGTAGATTAAATATTAACTTAGGATCTTCATTATATCTATTATTTTCAAAATGCCGGGGAAATTCCCAATTTGTGATTATCCTGATCCAGGATCCAGGATATTTAGGAAAAACTTGACATGAATATGTCAAAAGTTTTTAAAGTAGAGTTTTTAAATGACATAAAGATGTCAAAAACATTTTTGGGTTAACACCTTAGTGCACTCGGTGTTAACAATTCGTAAGAGTTCAATCTATAGATCAATGATCATGAAGTTGCCGGGCACCAGAGGCGACACCGATTCCAATCTCCTGATTCTATAATTGAACGTCGTGCGCTCCAGGCGGGGTGTTCAAACCAAAGTCTTAGAAAGGAGTTTATCCGTTCCAAAACCTTTAAACCTTAGAAGGGATTTTCAAAATAAAACCCCTTAACGTAGGAGAGGTGGCCAGCCTCTAGTCTTCAAATGATCCTCCTACAAAACAGAAGATCTTGGGTGATGGCGGGTGTTAGCTGGCTAACACCCCTCCGATGCTTAAGTCAGTATCTCGATAAATAATAAAGATAATAACGGGGATAATAGCAACAATAAGATAAACAAAAATACGAAACGGAGATAACAACTAGATAATAGAAATGAATAATAGAAATATCAGGAATAGCAAACGTACCTTATCATATGGAAATATTGTTTTAACTTATACATGATAGAGCTTTAGATGAATTGCATTCCAGGATCTTGGTAGTAAATCCCCTTCTATTGTTGCTAGCCAATATGCCCCCTTTCCAGCATCCGAGTCGATCAAGTACGGACCTTCCCAGTTAGGCGCTAATTTCCCATCAGCAGGATTCTTAGTATTTTGGAATGCTTTCCTCAATACTAAGTCTCCAACTTGGAATCTCCTAATCCTCAAATTTTTGTTGTAAGATCTTGAGATCCTCTGCTGATATGCTGCCATTCGTATCTTCGCGGCATCCCTAACTTCATCTATCGTATCAAGATTCTGAATTAAAGCTTCCCCATTGTTTTCTGATGTCTGCAATTGGGATCTTGCCGTAGGGATCACCATTTCCGTCGGGATCACAGCTTCAACACCAAACACTAATGAGAAAGGGGTTTGCTTAGTTGCCTCTTTTACTGTGGTTCGATTTGCCCATAAAACGAAAGGCAGTTCTTCGGCCCACTTTCCTTTCTTATCAGTCAACCTCTTCTTCAAGTTGTTGATGATGATTTTATTGCTTGATTCTGCTTGTCCATAAGCTTGAGGATGCACTGGTGTTGAAGTTATCATCTTGATTCCCCAACTGGTACAAAAATTTGTAGTTCTTTTTCCAATAAATTGGGATCCATTGTCGCACACGATTTCTGTCGGGATTCCGAATCTTGTCAAGATATTCCGCTTGATGAAGGATATCACTTCTTATTCTTTAACTTGGACGAATGCTTTGGCTTCTATCCATTTGGAAAAATAATCAGTCATTGCTAACATGAATACTTTTCCTCCTGGTGCTCTAGGTAGTTTTCCCACTATATCCATTCCCCATTTCATTAATGGCCACGGGGATATGATTAGATACATAGGTTCTGCTGGTTGATGCAGGGTATTGCCATGTCTTTAACAAGCATCACACTTTTGGGCATAATCCATAGCATCTTTCCTCATAGTAGGCCAGTAGTATCCTGCCCTCGGGATCTTGGAGAAGAGTGCTCTGCCACCAGTATGATTGCCGCAATCTCCTTCATGAATATCTTTGAGAACCTCTCGCGTTTCGGGATGCTCCAAACATCTCAAGTAAGGACCTGCAAGTGATTTTCGATACAAATTTCCAGATATAATCATGAAACGGGATACCTTCATTCGAAATGCCCTGGGATTTCTTTCATCCTCCGGAATCACATCGTCTTGTAGGTATCTTATGATCGGGCGAGTCCAAGATCCTGAATCAACCTCGATTTTCCGAGGTTCGGGATCCTGAACATTTGATATCCCTTGACTTTCCTGATCAATTGCCGGTACGGTGATATGTATTATTGGAATTTTTACATTTGAAGGGATTCTGAGAGCTGATCCCAGATTAGCCAAGGCATCAGCTTCAACATTATCCTCCCTTGGTACCTGTTCAATGTTAAGTATCTCGAAGCTACCTGCAAGCTTTTTTAATATATCTAAATATAAAGCTAATTTTTCACCTTTTACAGTATATGAGCCGTTAAATTGATTAGTGATTAACAATGAATCTACATAAACTTGAAGGTTTTTAATTTTCATATCTCTAGCTAATTGTAATCCTGCAATTAGGGTTTCATATTCAGCCTCATTATTCGTTGCTTGAAACTCACAACTTATGGACTGGGATATAATGTCCCCCTGTGGCGATTTTAGTATGATCTACAGTATCCATTTTTCATTTATTTCTCCTTATTGTTGAACTTGTAAGTCTACTTCATGTTGAAGATCACTAGTAAAATCTGCCACAAAGTCTGCTAGGGCTTGGGATTTTATAGCACTCCTAGGTTCGTATACTAAGTTATATGCACTTAACTTTACCGACCACTTAGCCATTCTACCTGACATTTCTGGTTTTCTCAATACACATTTCACAGGATAATTGGTTTTAATATGAATAGGATGTGTTTCAAAATAATGTCTAAGTTTTGTAGAAGCCATTACTAATGCTAAAATAAGTTTTTCGAGATGGGAGTACCTGGTTTCCGCGTCCAATAAGCTTTTACTTACATAGTACACGGGATGCTGCTGACCTTCGAAATCTTTGACAAGTACAGCACTTACAGCATTTCGGGATACTGCAAAATATAGGAATAGGGATTCTCCACTTTCTGGTTTCATCAACAGAGGTGCTGACAAAAGATACGTCTTTAATTCTTAGAATGCCTGCTCTTGCTTTTCACCCCATTCAAATTTCTTGTTTTTCCTCAGGATTTCGTAGAAATCTTTGCATTTGTTCGATGATCTTGAAATGAACCAGTTTAATGCGGCTATCCTTCCGGTCAATCTTTGCACATCTTTCGGGCTTGTTGGGGATCTTAGATCCAGGATTGCTTTTATTTGTTCCGGACTTGGTTCTATCCCTCTCTTGGTGACCATGTATCCCAGAAATTTTCCTGCCCCCACACTAAAGTGGCATTTGGCAGGATTCAACTTCATGTTGAATCGATCCAGGATATCGAAGGCCACCTCGAGATCCCGAAGATGATCTTCTGCTTTCTTTGGCTTAACCACCATATCATCAATATATACTTCCATGGTGTCCCCCAGTTGATTTTTAAACATCCAAATCCTCCACTAGACTAAGAATATCCGGGTGCACCACATTCTTTAGGTCACCACCGGCTCCACGAAACACAAACTCCCAAACAATAAGCAAACACACCCGCACTGCATCTAAGTCAGAGAGAGTGGGAAATTGACACCCCTCATACAAATTAAGTAGATCACTCAAGTGAATGGTCTCGATTTCTCCAAACACTCGATTCTGAAACGTTTTGTTCTTTGCTCTATATCCCGCCCAGTCTATCTTTCCGAAACGTAAACCCGTAATCAAGCAAAATTGTTTAGGGCCGAACTTTAGACACTCACCCCCGATCATATATTGCAACGAATCAAACTCCAACTCATGCGGGTTTTTACATTTGATTTGCGTCTCTAGTATCAAATGTACCAAATGCCCCTCTAGTCGGGTATCATGTATGTCCAACCAATTTCCAAAACATGTAGACCTAAATAATGCATCTTTCGTTGTACCCTCTATCTTTTTCTTCATTTCCGGCAGCATATTCATCCTACTCCTCATAGTGACAACAGCATGATACCTCTTCATTTACATAATACATAAGATATTAGTGACTTTTTAACATAACCACATATTAATTCGAATTTATCAGTATACAGTTTCTCTAAAAAACAACAATACAATTAAACATTTTATACTCTTTATTCGGATTATCTTAAAAGACATAAAACCAACATCATACTGAATTTAACATATATGTTAACAGCATAACTATCTACATCTACACCTAATATACAAAAACCATTAATCAATAACAACCTCTCAATTTTGAAGAGATTTGGTTAAGTATTTTTCACAGCCTCATGCCATAATATTCGGTAACAACCTCTCAAGTTAAAAATCAAGAAAGTGTGGCCTAAAAAATATTAAGATAACTTTATTTTAATGTCAACATCATTATAAACATAACAAACAATACAAGCTGAATTTTTTAAAGCTAAAGTATAGTTTATATATATATATATTTACCATATAGTTGAACCATTAGACAATACAATCAAAACTGCTACAATAAGACACACGACTTTTATTCTATAAAGTCGTACATATTTTGACATATTCTTGATGTTAATGTTATTGTCACATATATCACATATGGCACCCGAAACCAATACAAAACTAAAGTATAGTATATGATTATACAGTACATTCTAACATACGTACATATACATATACATACATGTTATTGTCACACATATATATACATACATATAAGCATTAAATCGATACCTCGTCTTGCTTGAAATTTGCCCCCATTTGCTTGACCCGTTCGATTAGACGTTAACAAGCACAAATCCACCACCTAATCACCACCCGACCACCACCAAGTTGCCACAATCCACCACCTAATCACCAACCCACTGCCACCACTAAACCACTGCTACCCGACCACCACCAACCTGCCACCACCAAAACACTATTACAGCCACCACTAAACCACTACCACCCGACCACCACCAACCTGCCACAGTCCACCACCCAATCACCAACCCACTGCCACCATCACCAAAACCCTAAACACCCGACCACCAACCCAGTGCCAACAATCACCAACACAATTGCCGCCACCACTAAACCCTAAACACCCGACCACCACCAACCTGCCCCAATCACCAACCGTCTGCCAATCCACCGCCAATCACCAACCGTCTGCCACAACCTTCAACAAAACACAATTGCCGACACTCTAAACCCTAACGCCGACACCACCAAGTTTGCCGGAAAATAAACCCTACCGTGGCAAAACCAAGTTTGCCGGAAAATCGACGGTATGAGAGTAAATTGCGAGTAAATTTTGAAAACGAGAAAACAAACTTCGCTTTGTTCAGTATTTGCGCGTTATAGGCGAATAAAAAAAATCGCCTACTTCGCCTAAAAGAATTATGAATTTAGGCGAACTTTTGTGCAGAATGTCGATTCGGAAGAATTCGCCTACTTCGCCTAAAGAAATCCGAATTTAGGCAAACTTTAGGAAATCGCCTAGCTCGCCTATACAATAGTTCAAAGTTTGTACGGATTACGAGTTACAAATGAATCGCCTACTTCGCCTAATATTAATCAACATTTAGGCGAACTTTATGTGCAAGGTGTTACTTGGTTGTGGTAGGCGAAGTATAGGCTGACATAGTTGACCGGCGAACTTTTTTAGCCACCTTGCTTTTTTTAATTGGTTGTGTATAATTCGCCGGGATCGCCAAAGGTTAATATAATTTAGGCGAACTTTGTGACTAAAATTGAAAAAGTATTTCTGACACCGACTACCTGATCAAATTGTATACCAATACCAACCACTACCTGATCAAATTGTATACCAATACCAACCACTAGAGTAAATTTCTCAATTTTATATCATGTAGTTTGGCAACTGTTTTAGAAGTAAGAAATGCGTCAATTATCGTACATACCGTAGGTGTAAACTAGCATAGTAGCATATGGTTTTATTTGGCGAGTCCAAGCTTATGGTTGGTTCGAGTGACACCGAACCTTTTTTTGACCGGTATGAGTCATACTCGACCCCAGAGTCACTTGGGTTTGGAAGTTTGGTGAGGACAAATGTGACCATCCTTAGGCTGACTGACTAATGCATATTTAATTTCTTTAGGACTTGATGCAAACATACTTTTGTAGAATGATCAATATTTTATTAATCAACAAAATTTGGAGATCATAAAAGGTTGGAAGATATTAAAAAACGTAAAACTACCATTTGGTCCATCGGAAGATGAGAAACATATCAATGAATAGGTTGTGAGTTTGTTTATCAAAAATGATGTGTGCAAATGTACAATTATAGATAATATAATATGTGTGACCGACATGTCAAGGGTTCGAATGCGTGTTCAACATATGTGAGTGATTTGTGGACAGCTGATTTGCCCGGCATTGATGTTTCTTGATGGTGAGACGGACGCGTACCATTGAAATATATAACGGAGATGGAGAGTAGTGATGTTAAAATGCGAATAATAATATTGCGTTTGATTTAATACCAAAGTGATAACAAGATAACTCGGATACTAAGCTTATATTATTACTAAACAAAATAATAAAAAGTGATAAATCTAACTTTTATTTATAAATAATATATATATATATATATATATATATATATATATATATATATATGTGATGTAATAATGATAACATTAAAGAAATACGAATGATAAATCTTTATAATGTCTACAAGTCAAGTTAAAGAACGCAATTCATGCAAGTCCCACAAGAACACTGATTGAGTTAACTAGACCAACAAACTTATACATGAAGTCATGACTCGTGAACCGTTAAACTAGATTATACGTGTCCAAAGGTTTAGCCAGTGAACCAAACCTAAGTCATGCCAACTTAATTAACAGAAAATTACAGTTTACCCAAATGCCGCCCCATGAGTCATAGCTAGTGTCTTGATATGACATGTGGAGTTAGGCATTTATCCACATGCCAAGTTTTTTCGTTTAAATATTCCCACCACCCAATCAATAACATACTTAGTCAAATAATTAATTTGTATTAAAATAATAGGTTTACAAAAAGATGAAATAGTCATCAAGGGTGTGTTTGTCAACCGTCAATAAAAATGGAGTTTATTTTAAAAGTTTACTTCGAAAGCTTATTTTTTAAGGGATTATTTTTTTAGAATTCTTATATTTTGTGCATGTCAAATATAAATTGAAGATTGAGTTTCTTGATATTTAGAATCTCAATCTCCAAAAATCTCTTCAACTTCAAATGTGGTTGCCAAACACACCCATAATATATATTTTTCTTTTAGAACGGCAAAACTACAAACTAATTCACTCACGAATTATATACAACCAAGAATATATACACTCACCGACTCGTGAGGTTTGAATCCGCAACCTTTTAATTGAAGGGTTCCTCTTGTACCACTAGATCGCCCTTTGGTCACCCATAGTATATACTACTACAAAATTCAAGTAACCGAATATCTAACTTTATGTTGGAAAAAACACAAAATTATATATACATGTAACAGTATATTAATTAAATACATTAAGATAACATATGGGTAAATTGTTATAAAAAAAAAGTTACAGATTTCATTTATAAGAATTGTACTGCTTTAACCCCTCATTTACCCCTCATTTGTTACTTAAGACACGAATAATTTTCTGATTATAACTAAAGGTGTTTTTAATTATATGAAAATGTTAATAGATTGTTCTTATTTAAAGTAGGCGATTGAAACTCAAAATAGATAAGTGAACAACAATTTAGAAACCAAGTAATCGACGCAGGAGAATTAATAAAAAAAATTCCATTTCCATTATTAATTAATAAATGAATAAAATCAATCGTATATATAGTGGAGTATGAAAATAACAATATCTTTACATTGATTAACCTATTAAATAAAATAAATTACTCATAAAAATCCGAATCAAAGTTGCGGACTCCATGGGGGCATATTAGTAATTCGCCAACCGCTGTTTCTTGGCCGGATGAGGACTTTCAACTTCTTGTTCATCAATAAAAGGTTGACTTTTCTTCAAAAAGTCAACGTTCAAACCCAATCGGAATTCTGGGAACGCCGGCAAATTCAAGTCAAAATCACGCGGTTGACTATGCGTAGATGAACTAGTTTTGCCAGAATTCGTAACACCGCTAGCTGCAGCTCCGACACCGGAGTTGTTCCCGTCGTAGTGCCGTCGTTTGTGACCACCAAGTGCTTGACCGGTGGGAAATGACCGGTGACAAATAGAACACTCGTGGGCCCTACCACTAGGTTTCAAAACAGTTGATGCACTAGCGGTTGTGGTGGCTGACGTGGAGGTAGTTGGGTGGTTGTTGTTATGGTGGTCGTCAGAGGTGTTTTTCCGGTGACTAGCTTTATGCCCACCAAGTGCTTGATAAGATGAGAACTGTTTGTTGCAAACATTACATTTGTGTGACGTCACTAGTGGTGGTAACGGTGGTGATTGGGTGGCGGTGGTGGTGGTGGTGCCACGTGAGAGTAACATGAGGCAAAAAGCCAAGTATTCTTCTTCGGTGGGGTGAGTGGTGACGTCACTATCATCGGTGCTATTAGTGGTGGTGGTGGTGGTTCTTGGTCTTTTTGAACGTTTGCCTTTATTCCAAGAATCTTGAAGTATGGTGGTTGTAGGGTAGTTTATGTGGTTGTAGTGGAATGATGGTGGCGCAGCTGCCGTAGTTGTTGCCGGTGAGTTTAGTGCTTCAAGTGCCATTTGTATGTTTTTGCGAAATTGTGTGTGAAATTGTATCTTGTAAATGAAGTGTTGTAGAGTTGTAGTGATTATGATTTTGGTATAATTGTGAGTGTATATTTATAGAAGAAAGAAAAAGGTAGTACCAAACCATAGTTGACTAATTTATTCAATAGTCATATTCAATATGATGAGTCCTAACTTCAATTCTATCTTTAAATATTGTCCATTTGTATCTACAAAAGTGAGTATTCATTCACATATATTCATACTTGTTACTATTATTTACTAAAAATCATTTATATAATAATAAACAGAATTTATTTAATAATATAGTTAAGTTATGCTAAGCTCTTCTTTATGATGCAAAAGCTAAAAGATCACTAAGCTTAGATTAATTTGAGATCATTAAGATATGGTTGAAGTATAGAATTTTAGAAGTGATCAACATAAGTCTGCTAGTCCAAATTTAACGACTTTGAATGGTTAAAAGAATTATATTTAGACAAACAAGTAACTAACGACATCTATAACAGTTTATTATTTTTTTGTACATAATAATACATAAATGATATAAATTCCAATAAGATAACTAATTGCTAATACGACTATAACAATATAGATTAAACTTTTAGCTTAATAAATAGAAAATTAATGTCATGAAGTGTGTAGTCATGATATGATAAATATTGACATAAAAAGACATTTATTTAGCATGACACTCTCCTTAAAAGTTAAAAACTTGATTTGGTACATTTCTAATTTCTAACCAATAAAAATAAAAAGCTTTAAGTGTTTCGAAGGGGACGTGTGAGATTTGGCAGTTGGGGGGTACACGTTGAATGGAGTGAGTTGAGTGGGTAGACGACCAGTGAAGTCGGCGGTCTGGTCAATAGGAGTGAGTGGGAGTGGAGTTACAAGGGTATCTACGTCTTTTTAAGTTTAAAAGGAAACCATCAAGACATTCACATGGCTGCTGCTGCTGCTACTACTCGGCTACTTGCCAGTTGCCACTTTCTATTTTTCGATTTTCCATTTAATTCTATATTTAATTAAACATATATAAAAGTCATACTACAATAATAATCCTGTGAGTAGACTAGTCCTAAAATTGGACTTTTTCAAAGTCAATCCTTTAAAACGTGTGTTTTTACCTTTCCTTTTACAAAGTCTCATATTTCTCTCCATTAAAAATTAGACTTTTTCCAACTCCTACTTGGTTATTTTAGTTTTTAAAGCCATCCATAATTATAGAATCAACAAGATTACACTTATATTTATCCATAAGAAAATATGATAGTTTTATACCACGTTTTTATGACTTTAATGAAATATGAAGTAATTTAATTACTTATTTATTTAGACATTTTTTTATCGGGGTTGGATATATAGTTTTATGAATTTTGCAACACTTTCATGTATACTCTTTTCGTTTCAATCAAAGTATTTTATGTCTTAAAAATACACACAATTTTAAAAATATTTACTAACTATACCTTTTACCAATTAAATATTATATATATCCACTAAAATTTCTTTTATATTTAGTTAATAATAATAAAGTGAAAACTTATTTTGTGAAAACTTAAAATATTTTTTACTCTAGTTGAATTCTTTTTAGATGCTCATAGTTATCAAGTTAAAATTTGTCTTGTGGTTACCTAACAAACATCCAATGTGGACTCTCTTAGAGATAAGGTGCTAATTATCATCGTCATCTCAACATTAATTAAGTAATAATCCACAATAATCAAGAAGCTTCTCATAGTTTTAATTAAACTAATCTAATTAATAATCTCCAACTTGTTCCAAGGCTTGTTTTTATCTTGTGATGATTCTTGATATCTTTCAATTCTCCACCACAAAATATAAGAATCTTTCTGAAAAAATCTTCTATTAACGTGGATACTTTTTCAATCTTCATCTACACGTTCTTTTAATTATGAATTACTTCAATGTCGATTTTACCTTTTTAGCAGTCATTTTGTAGAATTCATTTCATAGTATAATTAAAAGTTGAAAGAAATAGCATAAGTGGTATACGTTGACGTGTGGTTTAGTCTAAAAGGAAAGAGCCAGGCGAATGACATGGCGGCTGCTCTTGTGCCACTCCTTCACTTGTTCTTTTTTTTTTTATATGTATACGTACGTAAACAGAGTAAAATTTCATCCCAATTTTTTAATTATAAATTAATTTAACAACTTAAATAATATTCTTATTTATTTATACAATTATTATTATATTATGTTTAATTAACGGTTCACTTTACTTGGAATTTATCAAATTCACATATTTCATTAACTACATGCCTTAATTTGGTCTTGCTCGGAATCTAAGATATTTTGCTTTAACCTTTATCATTTAAGTTAATTTGTCTTCTAGCTTATAATTATCTAAACCGTAACTCGTTCGATTAATAGTCATATATTTTAGCCAACCTATTTGATAACGATATGGTAAGCTCCCATCTCCCACAAATTAAAATCCATCTTCGGTAATTTTGGCAAACAAAAAACTTTTAGGTCTCATTGTCTCGTGCAAATTAAAAGTTACCTAACGATTTTTAAGTTGTAGTACTTCATTAGTATGTACACGTCGAGATATGATTAACGATAAACATGCTAATGCATGTTGTTGGGCCAATTTCTGACCAAATCGAACATCTCGATTTGAGTTGCCCTTTCTTTTGAAGGCAATACCTTTTTAATGCTACAAGTTTCAAAATGCTTAATAAGATATGGTGTTTCAACCGGCTTTTTGTTAGCTATATCAAGTAAATGACACAAATATATGTGTCACGAAATAACATATGTCAACAAATGTTAAAAAATAATAATATGACGTATCTCTCAATTTCATTTGGTTTTCAATTTAATTCTTTCTTTAGTTGCATCTTAATTCTATGGACATATGAGACAAAATGACATCGTTTTGTACTAAAAGAGGTAAGTGTCCAATTACCAAACTTCCAATGTTCGGTTATTTGATGTAACTAAAATTTCTGTTATGATTCATAATTATGGATTTTTAATATTTTTTTAGAAAGACAACACTAAAATCTAACTCACTCACGAATTATATATAACCACGAATATATACATTCACTATCTCAAATGAGACTTGAATTCACAATCTATTAGTTGAACGGTTCATTTCATACCGTTAAACCAAATGCCATTTGATTATGCATTTTTAATGTTGTGTGTAAAAGATAATTCACTAGCTTTTTAAAACAATAAAATCAAATCAAATATGTGGTATAAATATATATATATACGGAGTATTTGTTTCTTTCACACTTTTATTACATATAATTTTATTATATATTTATATATAAAAAGTTTACTGGAATCTTTGTAAATGTAAAGTTCCAATTATATTTTGATGTTTTATGAGCAGAGAGAGACAGAGAGTACGTCAAAGATGAAGAGAAGTGATGACAAGATGACGTGGGTCTTTGAATCCATTGGAAGTACGGCACGAAACACAACGCGGTTGGCGTGTTTTAAGTGTTTGACACGTGGACACCTAGTTTGGTAACCAATATACTTGACGTCACACAACTTTCATTACTCTGTATTTGTTTGAGTGTGAGTGTGTACGTGTATTTGCTTTTTAAATAATTAATCCTTTCACTTGATGAGTTGATTCTTTACGTATGAATTTCAAGTTTCTAGTTAGTTTAGTTATACGTAAAGGGGGTTTGAAATTGATTATTTATGTTTGAAAAATAAATACCCGTGAACATGTTTATATTTAAGTGTTTTTTTAAAAAAAAATAAATAAATAGGCCGTTTTTAGAAGGATGTTTGTATTATTTATCTGCTATTAAAATAAGCAAATAAGCTATTAAGTGCTTAAATAACTAATTTCAAACACCCCATATTTGCGATGATCCAAGAACTTAACAATTTGTTCGAAAGTGCGAGACGGATAAATCGATTCTTTTTAGTATTAGAGCATCCACGATGAATTAAACTCTACTATATTATATTAAATGGAGTGCCACATCATTATTTGAACTTTTTATACAAAACTCTCACAATGCATTCAACCTTACTTAAACTGAGATATGGTATATCAGGTTACTGATGTAACAAATTGTTTTACTAGAACACACTAAAATTAATGTAGTTAGTGGTGCGAATGGCCCAAATTTCATATTAAATGGAAGTTTGTACAGACCCAAACGCTCATTAAACAATTGGCTCATGTGACCACTCTATCCCCAATACTATTCAACTCAATTATTATTTTTATTTAACTTCTTTTTTTTTTTTTAAGAAAGGTAAGTATTCTATTATTACTATCACACAAATATATAGAATAATTCACGAATATTTATATTATGTTCTATTTCAGAATTTGAATAAACCTCGATACTGCTGGATTAATAGCCTTTTAATATTGGCCCGTTGGTGTTTCTATTTAACTTGCAACCATGGAGCATTGTGAATGGTGTAAGGATAATACTAGAATTAACCAATTAGGTGTTGTGTGTCGGACAACGAAGAACTACAAAATAACAGAAGATTATTAATTAGTGCCACGTAATTAAAAGATTGGTAACACGTGGATGGATGATATTAAAAGCAATCAAACTATGAGATGTAGTTGAAGTCATGTCTTACACTCTTAGAGGCAAGTGGATAGGACCACTCTTGTAAAAGTCAGACGTATCAGTATTAAATTATTTTCGTATTAAAATTATACTGAAATTAATTTTTATAATGAAAATTACACTTATATTTACCATGATTATACACACACATCGAATAAAATAAAATAAAAAGCTACCACTCGATATGATAATTACCATATTGATTAAATTATTTTGTCAACCATTTTGAGGGGATAGTGACTACATCAATACGATCCTTGACTATTTTGTGTCACATCACCCTACTCCCTTCATTATTAGATAGCTTCAATTACACGTCATCAAATCTATATCCTAAAATTCAAGTGATCTATATATAAACAACTTACACATTTTATTACAAATTTTATCTGTTCACCTGCGTTATTGATGTTAGATTTGAAATGAGAGGGGCAGTGACTTAGAGAGATAAAAGAGGGATACACAATTTTAACCTTTGATTTATTACAATGTTTCATAAACGCACACTACATTATAATCACACTACATTTTACCTTTAAATTTTTAACTGCATCATATTTTGACTGCATCGTGCCTCTCTAAACTGGTACCCTTGATTTTAACACATGTTTTTATAATTTTGTTATTAAGCATTAATTTTGTACAATTTTCAACTCACTCGGTCAATATTGCATAAATATACACTTGCATCATAATAATATTATATTTTACCCTTATAAATTTTATAACATATTAATGCACCCCCCTCAGAACCGAACCTTATTTTATGTATGATCTAAATTTATTGATAACGTGTCGTTAACAAAACTTATTATTAAGTTATGAGATTTTTATTGAAATAGACGGTCAAGGGTATATAGATTTTTAAAATTTATTGATAACACGCTTTCTTTATTGGGTGTAACAAGTTCGCCAGTTACGCTAAATACATAATTATTTCGAATTTTGTGACTAGATTTAAAAAAAAAAAAAAAAAAAATGATACTAAAAGCACTTTGTAGGTGAATTTACGCTGAATGTTGCGAGGTCTACCCCGTACCACGGGGTTATAGAATTTGTTTCAATTATCGTCATAAGTAATACATCATGAAATAATAATTAAAATATACTACTATCGTTGAGTTATTACAATAATATATTATACACCAATACATAGTGTGGGTATTATGCTAGTATTATATTAAACATGAAACAAACTTATCTTAAGTTTCTAACAAAATAGTCATAAAAATACATGTTGAAATAATAAAAAGCACTTTTTACAACATTAAATAAAATTCAAATTAATTTACGAAACAGTAAAAGTATATATTTATAAAAAATAATATATTGAATATATATTTTGAATAGTACATTTATAAAAAGCGGTGTCACAAGTAGGATTGTTATGAATCCACGTAGGTACTTGCCATATTTAAATCACTATTCGTGTAATTCCAAGCGTACGATATATCAACTCTATATTTCATTATTACTTGCAACCCAAAGAATCCCCAAGAACTATATTCATCAAGTCAGTGTAAATTATGCCTGACAATCGGATCAGGTTGGGTTGGATTTTGGTCGGGTCATAATGGGTTTGGGTTAAAATGGGTCTGGATCAAAACGGATCAAAAAATTTAACGGGTCGAATGAATCAGGTCAAACCCAGGTCAGGTCGGATTGGGTCGAGACCCGTTTTCCCCCTGAAATTTTCAACTCTTTCCAAGTCATTCTACACACATGTATGAGACCAAAATTTCATCTATACTTCCTATAAATTTCAAGAACAAGAACTGATGATCAATGAAAAGAAGTATAAGAGGAATAACTAGTATACTTTTAGTTCATTTTCAAGTTCAAAATCATATGCAAAAGATAAAGAAAAAATCAAATCTGGTAACAAGTCCCACTCTTGGCATCCCAAACTAAAATCTTATTAAATTTGTACATCATCTGCTTTATATTGCATCGGCAAGGGATCACTGCCAGCAAAATATATTTCTTCTTCCATCTCAAGCAAATAATTTCTGTTACCAACAAGAACCTACAAAATTTATATACATTTATACAAATTAGGGGCAGACATCAAAGTAAATCATAAAAAATTGTAAGATGCCCGTATATAAGTAACATGAAATACTTGATGTTAAATCGTATCTTATCATATGAAAATGCATTTTCACGAAGAATATATCTGGCGACAATAGGATCCGATACAACCACGAATTCTTTTGGACCAAAGGCAAGTTTATAAACTTAGGAGCCTAGGACTTAATTCCATAAATGTCACTACAACAACTTAGGAGCCTAGCCTACTGTCATTTTACACTATGCACCTTACAAACTTAAAACTAAGAATAAGGATTCTAGACATTTTAGTAATGGAGTTAAATGTCACACGTTACAAACTGATTTCAATATACCTATCAAATCTATTTATTCGATAGTCACTTTAAATCAGAAACAACATAAACAAGCACAAAAAATCTCAATTGGAGATACACTTTATTTACAAAATCTAAGTAAACCCTAGAAACCAATATGCAAAATTGATCCATTTTTATAGAAAATTGCAGCCTACCTCTTGAATCTGTGATGAGAAATCGACAAGAGATGGAGATAAGTTTGGATTTGAAGTTCATTCACAGCTTCGTACGTATTTTACTCTTTTTGTCTCTTCGTCACCTTTAATTTCACACAGGTTTCAATTCTCACTCTTTTGGACCCGCTCGGCCCGTACATAAGACCTGTTGGACCCATCTTTAATTATTGGGCTTTAAGGAGGTAGAAATTGGACCTATTCATTTTATTTTGTCTATGAGTCAAATGGACCCAAAGGTTGAAGGAATTACCCAACGATGAATAATCCCCAAACCACCACATGGGAAAACCTAAGTTCCACGTGTTTTACTTTTTATATATTAGACATTTTTTCTATTCGATTTAAGTTAAAAACTCCTTGTTTTACATAACTTTCTGATAACTTAAACATAATAAGTTATAGTTGTACAGTAATTAAATAAATTATTAATTATATACTAATATTAGTTTTTAAACTCGTGTCTACACACGGATTGTTTAATATTATCACGATAAAGGTTGTGATTAGTTAATAGAAAAAAAAATTATTGATTGTTTGTACAATTAAGGCTTTAGATTGATTAATTGATGTCAATAAAACATTTTTTTAATGTATAAATTTCTTTAATATGAAACGTAAAAGTTAGTTTCATACAATCTAAAATAAACTATTAGGAGTTATATTAACAATACATATCATTATGATGATTATGATTATGATTAGGATGATTATTGTATATAAAATTAAACGAAAGAGTTGAGATAAGAAATTTTGAGTTGAAAGGGATTTTTTTCATTTGTGTTTGTATTGTAAGAAGATTCTATTTGATATTTTAATGATAATGGAATAATTATTATTAGTTACATTGAATTTTTTATAAAATAGGGAAAAAAAATTATAATACTCATATTAGATTTAGATTTAGAATTAGAATTTGAAAATGATTAATTATAATGTCATAATATCTTAAATTTTAGACAATTTGATAAAATCAAACAATATAATTGACTAATTGAATCTTTAATGACATCATAAAGGTGTTTCTTATATTATATTTTAAAGATATTTAAGATTAAGAGTGATCAAGAGTTCAAGACCAACATGTCCATTAGTTTTATTACATATTTCTTAAAAGTAATTTGTTTTTATATGAAATAAAAATAATATATATATATATATATATATATATATATATATATATATATAGTAACAGGATCAAAAAAGAAAGAAATTTAGGAAGAGAAGAGGAAGGAAGATTTTTTGTTACTTTGATTCAATACTTTATTGATATGATTCAAATTTTTATTAATATAATTCTATATTTTATTAGTTTAATTCAATATTTTATTAATAAGATTTAGTCTTTTGTTGCTATAATTCAAAAATTTATAGTAATAAAAAATTGAATCTTAAAATAAAAATATTGAATCGTAATAACAAAAAATCTTTCTCCCCCTTCTCTCCCTAAAAAACCCTCTTTTATATATATATATATATATATATATATATATATATATATATATATATATATATATATATATATATATATCTAAAATAATATTATTATTTTTTCTACTAATGTTAATAAACATGGCAAGTATAAGATCAGACAACAACAGGTGGTGGTAACAATTAACAAACATCTCTTCATCTGTAGGGAGATTTGATCATATATAGAAATCAAAACTGTCGTGTGTTCAATCCAATCAATCAGACTCATTCGACGTACTTTAACTTCCATGGTGTCAATTCAATCAACAAAAAAGATAGGCGTGAGTTAATTGTTTGAATCAACATTTTTGCGGGAAACATACAGACATTAAACTTACACAAACAACTGCACACAAGTATCAAGCTTCTAGGTTCACATGCTACTTAATAGCCTAAACTTGAATGCACTTGAACATCAGTAGGCAAAGATATTTTGCTGACAAGTTACATTCAATTAAGGGCATAGTAGGCTACGATCTATGCAATCTGAGTACGTAGTTCCTTAAAAACACATTCAAACATACTATTCAACAAAACAATCTTTATAACGTTTCCAGTTACGTAGCAGGGTTGGGGTAAACTTTAGGTTTTGGCTTCACTTCACCTTCGTTCACACTACGGACAAAGATGGCATCTGGTTCATGCCTGCAAGATGAATAAAATGTTGTAAATATATGATGTTTCGCAAAAACATAGCAGTGGCAAGATGAGGTAGGACAGAAAAAGGTTAAAGGCCAAAATGGGTAGTTTTTACACGTTGGGTTGGGGTAGCCCATAACACTTCATATTATTTTTTTTACAACGTTTTTAAAACAGTTAATGTGTAATATATGATTATGAAAGCTATATTAGTACAATACAATTCGAAGTTATTAAAGAAGGTAATTTGGAAGGTTGTATGCATTATAAATACATAGCCATTTTCTTTTTAATTATTTTATCAATTTGACCCATTAGAGTAAACACAGACCAAACCAACACATTCATAAGAAAATGGTTCTAAATTTTCACTTTAACAAAAACACAGGGCAAAGATGTCGAGATTAAATAAGGTTCTTACAGTTTGTCTCCCTCTTCGTATGTATAACTAGAAGCAACAGCCAATAGTCGGCCATCTCTGCTGAATGATAAAGCCGCAATGCTTGTAGGGAATTTTGAGTACTAAAGACAGAAAGTGAAATCAAAATCGTGACCATAGTAGAAACTAGAAAGCTTTATTTGACCAGAAACGATTTAAAGAATGTGACCATGTATGATAAGATATACCTGATAGAGTCTCTTTTTATTGTTCCCGTCCCATACATTGACATAACCATCACAACCACCTGTTGCAAATGTACCATAGCTGCAAGTGTGTTTTGTCAATGAGATACTTATAGTTAGAGTAACATATAGTAGGATTCATGTGCATTTATTAAATTAGATCAGTTTATTTCAGATTATCTTTTGTTTTGATTTAAAAACTGATGTTGTTTTTCGAGGTCAGAAACATCCTTCAGCTCATTGATTATAACAGTGTGAATTAAGTGACCATAAAAAACAAACTTACACTGGGTGAAACGCAATAGCATTTACAGGGTAGACAATGTCTCTTCCGGCTTCTGTTTTTCGGTGGCACTTGAATGCATATCTGAAGAAAACACAAAGACATCAACAACAAAAAGTAGGCAATAAGATAAACAATCTACATGAATTTATCATCAAACATAGTGTAAAGGATGATGGTCAGGTAGGGGGATGAAGCATACTTTTTGGATTGACCAGCATCGGAAGTATCAAAAAACTCCATTGCAACACGCCCTTCCACGGAGCTGAGAGCATAACCTGCAAGTCATCATCTTTCTCGAATGAGGATGAAGGGCATAAACAAGCTGAAAAGAAAAGGTAAATTTCGAAGAACTTCACTTAAATATTTTGGGAACAATACCTGTCCCATTAGGATAACAACGCACACATCTGGTTTGGTATTTCAATGAAGATTCCCTACGTTGTTCGGGTTGAGACATATTCCTCAGGTCATAAACATTAACATGGCGCCCAGCAGTTGCCACTACTAAACGATTTCCAACAAGAGACAAAGAGTAGACACGTTCTGGTTGAGTGTAGGTCCCCACTAGAGAACGCTCTTCAGAACCAGCACCTCTTGGATCCCAACACTTTAAGGTTTTGTCCCAACTCCCAGTGATTACTTGCCCTGGAATGTGTTTAAGACACATAAAAGACTAATTATATCCCTCTTCCGGAGTAGGAAAATTATTTGTGTCTCCATGTTACTACTTTTTTCGTGATTACTTAAATAACTATTGACAAAACAATAACATATCCAAATTAATTATTATGCTTCACTCATTGACCAATCTCCACCAAAAGACTACTTTTTTTGGATATGTTGTTTTTTGGAAGAGGAAGGGATTTTATTTATTTATTTTTATTTTTTATTTATGTGAATACTACCTCAAGTACATTCTATTAAGCATTTTTTACAATACATTGGACGTTAATGGTTGCATTTTCTTTATTCACTGATGCCTACAATCTTTTATCTAATTCCTTTTAGCTCTCTGATAAAAGTCGATAGTTACAACTCATGTCGAGTTGGTTAATAATAACAAAACTATTGTAAAATCATTTCCAACAAGGGAAACCAAGAACAACCTGTTGCATAAGAGTAATCAATACATCGAACGGGAGCATCATGTCGTCCAAGAATATCCTCCCTCTCATGATTGAAAACAAGCCTGAGATACAAGTAAAACTTTTTGTCTAGTTAGCTAAATCCAACAAAGTCAACAGATTATGTACCGTTATATTATAGAAAAGTGATAAAGTCATCAGGTCAGCCACATCATTTATTAAAATCTAGAAACCGACAAACTCAACAGATCCTGTACCATTATATTATAGAAAAAGCGATAAAGCCATCAGGTAAGCCACGTCGTCTAAAAATGTTAAGTTCAAACATCCAGAATCTATTGTAAATGAACCATCAGAGTTAAAAATTGGAAGTATTCATGTAATAAATAGCCTATAGATCTAGGAGAGTGTTCATGCATATATTAATTTTTTCTAAATATTACAGTATTACTTTGCAGTAGAAACAGCAACCATAAAACATTTCTTCCCTCTTTCAGATACTATAGCTTAACTGCAATTAACTACAACATTATTAAATACTGAGTCAGACCTAGTGTGTCATAATCATTACTCGAAATAAAACAACTGTGGAAATATATATAATTTCAATAACAAAAATTCTGCTCACCTCCTAACAGTATTATCAGCACTAGCACTGAAACCAGAACTATCATCATGAAAGCAACAATCAAGTACAGCACCTCCATGCCTAAACTCCCCTCTCAATACATTCTCGCTTGCGTCATACAATCGAACAGTCTGTCATCAAATATAATTCAAAAACCATGACATTTAATGCTTCACAATATATAAATTACACAATTTGCACTTATGATTTGCTATAAATTAGTTCAATGAGGATGTTATTTAAAAATTAGGTCAAACTAAATTGATAACGTACTTTGTCCCAGGAAGAAACGAGAAGGTGATCAGAGTGATTTGAGAATCGGAGATTGGAGATGCCGTCGGACGGAGGGTTTGTAAGTTCAAGGCCGGTGAACGGTGGAACCGCTGTCATTTTAATTGACTATTGATCGGAGTTGATTGAAATTTCTAGTGTTCAGATCGAAAGACTATGTATGTGTGCAGAAAAAAGGGGGGGTATTTTTTTTGGGATTTGAATTTCAGGTTTGTTTTGATTTTGGTGTTTTTGAGGGGTTTACATTCAAATTTTGGGGAATAATTATCGGGTCATTATTTTATTATTATTTTGGGCTTATTTTGAATTGGGCTTACCTGGTAACCCATCAGAGGATTAATGGGCCGGTTCATTTTGTGTATGATTATTTAAAGATCAAAAAATATGAAGTTGTATTGTTTATTACGACTTTACATTCATGTGCTATTTGTTAATTAATAACGATCATGTTAAATTTCCGTCAAAAGACAAATTTAGGCGCAAGTTTATGAAAGTTGCCTCAAGTTGATGATCTGTTTTATACCAAACACCCTTCATTGAAGAATCATTCTCATAATTTCGCAAATATTTCAAATAGATTACATATAAATTTATCATTTCATCACCCTTTTTCACAGATCTATATCAATTACTTTCACCTAAAACCCTATAAACTTCCATACATCAATTTCCCCATAGACATTTTCATATGGTGGTCTGCAAATGTCGAAAGGTATCATAATACCATGTGTTGTTACGTTGTAAATATAGGTTATTATGAAAGATTGTTGAATATATGAACGTTTTGATCATATGCAGGCAACTAAATTGTACTGCTTTGTACACAAAGTTCCTGTTTGTGGAGAATGTATATGTTTTCAGGATCATCGAATTTGCGTTGTATGTTGTAATCAATCACTTGTATTTTTGAGCATATATATGCAATGCCAATTGGTTGATTGAGGCTATATGGCGAATTTTTTAGGTTGGCACGTATTCAGCGTGGGTGATTGATGGAGACTACGATTGGCCTACAAAGTGTTGTCAGTGCCAGACAGTGCTCCAAGAGAGCAATGAGTCTCAAACAACACGACTCGGATGCTTACGTATGTAATAATACTGTGTGCATTATAAGTAGATATGTATCTAGTAATGAAATACACCGTATTACTTATTCTTTTTGTTCTTCTTTGCATGTTTTCAGATATTATACATACAGATTGTTTGGTTTCTCATATTAAAAGTTTTCCTCCGAATACTACTCCAGCTGGATATGTTTGTCCAGCATGTACAATTTCGGTAAGCTACTCATCTACGGTTATGTACTTATGTAGCTTGTTAAATGAATTGGTTCAAATTTAAAAAATGTTGTCTTTGCAGATATGGCCTCCTAAGAATGTCAAAAACTCGGGGTCCCGTATTTATTCACAACTAAAGGAAGCAATTGTGCAGGTAAATTTTGAAAATAGAAGCTAATTAATATGGTAGCGTTCGTTAAAGGTTTCTTCACCAACACATTTATGTCCTAATGCATTAGTCAGTAAGTACTTACGTAAGTACTTATTTGAGTAATCAACCTTGCAAGTATGTTGATGAAGTCCCTCGTCCATGGAAAATGTTACCTTTTGTTTTGCAGAGTGGAAATGAGAAGAATTTGTTTGGAAATCATCCAATTTCATCGCCACCCAAACATTATACTCATGGACCGCCACCTGCTTTTGATTCAGATCCTCTAAGACCAAAAGTTGCAACTGGAAATGTTTCCGTTAAACTTTCAACCATCGATATTGTAAACATGGATGGTCCTGGTTCAGAGAAGTCTAATAATGAAGCCAACTTCTCGAAAAGCCCAAATTCTGGTGGTGTAAGTAATGTTTTCAACTGCGGATATACACTTTGGATTTTCCATTCCGTGCGATTACTCTTCCCCCTATCTACCCATTTACCCAATGGGTGAGTCGATTTGGGTTGTGTTTTATACTTCAACCCAAACATCTCAAATAATTATTTTTGCTAAACAAAGAATGTGTCAAAATGGGTTTAGTTCAAAGTTTTTTCGCAATGCATGCAACCTCATAAATCAATTTGTTCAAAGAAACAAAAAAATTGTTGTTTATAAAATCATAGTTCATTATTTATATTTGTCAAAAAAGGGACAAAATATGGTTTGTTGGTCAACCCGACCCATACTAAAAATTGGCATGTTTATCTTAATAAAGCATGCGTCTGCAAATGTGTTGTATGTCTTCAATTGCTACTTTACGTTATCTGTGGCATATGTAACGCAGTCTGGCGCTACCACGAGAAAGAGTACTCCACCAGCTGACAAGCAAACCACTGAATTTTCTTCTCCTGCTGATGATGAAGATACTAATAAGAGAAAGTACACACGTAGGGGTGAGCAGTAAATTCAGGAAATAATATTGCATTTTCATATTTTTGTTTGTAACTTTTGGTAAACAGAATTAATCAAATTTGATCATTTGATTATATTCATGCGTCATTAAAAAGCCTTCTTTTAGTTCTATAGTAATTGTCTTTCTTTTGTCTGCTAAGTTGGGTAATGAATTTGTTACTACGATTGTAGGTAGTTTTCGTCTCAAATTTCTTAGGTGGCTGCTACCTTTCTGGTCAAGTGGTCTGCCATCTTTACCAGTAACTACACCTCCTAAGAAAGATGCAAATGAAAATGACATCCACACGCGCCCCCATAGACCATCACGAATGGATCCAAGAAAAATACTTCTGGTCATTGCAATCATGTACCATCTCCTACTCTCTTTATACATTTAACAGGCTCTCATACATAGGTTCCCCGCCACAGAAATCTATAGATGACTCGGGTCAAAACCACCGGGTTGGGCTGATCACCAGACACTTTTTAAACTCTAATTTTATATATTGCTTATGTGTTAAATTTGATCACGAAACCTATATTATTACAATAATGAAATTTTTGCGATTTAAGAGAAATTATGCATTTGAATACATTCCAGATTACTTTTGACCAGATTGACCCATTGTATCCATTTGACCCATTAACTTTTTAGTTAAACATTTATCTTAATGCATTTGACTTGTTACAGATATAATATAACCCAAATCGGCCTATTTTAATAGTAACGGTTGAATTTGCCAACTCTATTTGTAGCTTATGCAACTTAAAATCTAATGCAGGGCGTGCATGGCAACAATGGGGATTTTGTATTACAATATCGCTCAGCATGGTTTTGGGATGGAGCTGGCCGATGAGGGGCAGCAGTTACCTCTGTTTTAACCTGGTTTTGTGGCGGCATCCCTAAGAAAACACACACACACACACTTTCAGAGACCCGTTGTCCATCAAATTGTTCCTTTGACCAAAGTTCTTGATCATCTCATACTCGAATCATATCTTGGAATAGATTTGAACCATCTTTCTCATGCTGTACTGTGACGCCTGTTTTAATATATTAATATATCAGTTAATAAAAGCCATTTCAAGATTTAGCTTGATGCAAAGATATCAGACATGTAATTAGATTCTGTTCCGTTTATTTTCTTATTTTCTATTGAGCATGACTTTTTGATCAACAGGTCCTAGTGTTGTTAGCATCATCATATATTAAAGGTCGGGTAAATTGTTAAGAAAATTTACATAAAACTTAAAATTTATTGAAGTGGTATATACTAACTTCTCTATCTGGAACAAGAACATCAACCAGAATTTTTACCAAAAAAGAAGTGCAAGATCAGTAACACACATTTTCAGTAAATTGTTAGAACTTAGTATTCGATTTATGGAGAGCATTTATGTGTATATGTAGGATGTAGAAATAGACGTTAATAGAAGACAAGAAGTTATATGATAGTATCTAAGTTTTATATTCCACCCTAAAAAGAAAACTAACATGTAAAAAGCAGATGAAAAAGAGCTTTGGTGTACACCAATCTGTAACAATCAACTACATTCCCATCATTTATCACTCTCTCACAAGTTACAAGCTTAAACTGAGATAATAGAATCACATTTCCAAGTTCACAAGTTTCCTACACTTGTTCTATCGTCTATCATGGTACACAAATGTGCATAAAGAAAGATGTTTGAATTCATCGGTTGGATGTAGAAAGGCATATGAATAACCCATCAACACATCACCATAGTCCCGCGAACTCATCCATGAGTCTTCTTTTTCAAGCACGTTCCTCACTTACATGATTCGGAACTTCACTTTGGTTGTCCAGAGGCATGTACTGTGCCATGATAGCTCTGATCTCTGAGTCCATGTAAGTCTGAAAGTTGAGGTCACAATTGGAAAAAGTAAGAATCGAAAGGACTGCTATCTCAAGAACATGATTCACATAATAATGGATAACTGGATTAAAAATATTAGTACAAACTGTGTCTTTACTACCTGACATTTCTACATGAGTTCTATAACTTCCAACAAACCCCAAGGGTCCACATTATAGGTAACAAGTCAAAACATATTTTTTTGTACAGGCCTAGTCGATCCAAAAAACTTTTTATCCAAAGTTTTAATTTTTTTATATTAAACATTTAGTTTAATAAAGATGATTACAAAATATATACTAACTTAACAAATAGTATGTATAAATAAAATGATTTAGACAGTTTTAAGCATTAATATACACTTTTGGTAACTTCTACCCATTTCACCCATTTCCTTTTAAGCTAAATTTTAAATTTTACCTGTTTGACTGTAGAAAACTTGGCAAATAATAGTCATTAGTAACCCTGGAAATTATTAAACATTTAACACCCCTCCCCCAAAGAAAAAAAAATAGATACAATCAAGGCACATATATCATGATCTAAAAATGAATGTTCTAACCAGATGGTTATAAGACGAAAAGTTCTTACCCGCAATCTATACTTGTAGACAAGATATGCTCCGGCTGCAGCCATGGCTAAGCCCAATATAATGACCCAAACGGCGGTCCATGCAGATTTTACTGCAGCGACCCTCTTACTTATGCAGGTGTCGTGGTCTCTCATGTACAAAAGGTCACTACTACAGGTGCAGTCATAGCTTCCCCAGGTATTCTTGCAGCTGCATTCAGGGCACTGACATGCTTTCTTCTCTTTGCATTCATCAATATCTGTGGTGAATAAATTGACGGGTAAGACGGTTGCCTTATAGATTAACAAGTAGTTGAAACTGAACTATTCTCTAGCTTGCTTCCACAGCAATGGGGTGTTTGGAGCTGCGTTTTGGAGTTGACTATCTTATTATTACATTTTGAGGTCACGATAATGTTTTTAATGTTTGGATAAACAAATTAAGCTTGCAACAAAACTAATTATTTAAGGGTAAAATACAAGTTACCTACACACCCTTTCTTTTAGACCAATCTGATAGAAGCTTACTCTGATTTAACAAAAAGACTGTCATTTTTTCATGGAAATATAATTTCTGTAAACTTTATCTATTAATTCTATAAATAAATCAGAATTTGCCAAACACTAAAACATTCGCTTTATCTGATTATTAAAACTTTAGACAACAGAAACACATCCAACCACTATCTTCTACAACCGATTTCATTATATATGATCATCTAATCCCAATAATATAATATCAATAATCACTTTCGAAATGTACATCCAAACACTCCCTAATATCAATTTCAGGTGTTAAACATTTGATCCCAGTAATTCATTAGGTAAATATGTAGAAGTGAATATGGAGATTGTGTGCTCAAGCTCCACAAGCATGCACTTTGGTGCTCAAGTTGTACTAATTTTCTCACATGGAAAAAAATAAATTAATTAAAAAGCAATGATAGATAGCAAGATTAGTTACCTTCACAACTATTAACACCATCACCTTTAAACCCAGGAGGGCATGCACATTTACCATTCCCACTATCCTGTTCAACAAAATATTGATAATCTATATCTGATTTTTTATAACAGAAGAGAAGACAAATATAGTTATGAAGAGAGCAAATACCGAGCACGCAGAGTAATAATGCCCAGCTCGGGTTTCATGCCAACATCCACCGTTATTGATCTTGCAACGCCCTGGCCCACTTGCTGTAAAGAATTAAAACAAGATTGAATCATGCAACTGCGACATAGAATAAATGACATGCATACCAAACTTCTCTAGAAAAGTCAACAGAATCCATTTGACACACACACCCACATACGAAATACATACAATTTGAAATAACAATATAATGAATGCAATAATATGTCCTAACTATGTTTCAAACATAGGTGCAAATATAGGTAATTACCTTATGTGGGTAAGTTATTATAGCACGAAGCTTTTGGAATATTATCTTTGTTTAGGCCATATTCAATAATCAAAAGATAGAATCGACATAAAAACTATTGTTATTATCTTAAACTAACAACATTGAGACTGAATGCAGTCTAGGGAATGCAAAGTCTACGATAGAGTCATTCACTTGAAGAGAACCGAATAGTTTACCTTCACATGAGGTATAACCGTCTCCTTTGAACTGCACTCCATCAACCAAGGGACATTCACAAACTCTCCCACGAAAAGTGTCCTTCATGTAAAAATCTATCAATTAGAAATAGATAAATATAAGCAAGAATATCATGATCCTGCAAGTTACAAAATGTACCTTGCATGCAGTTACATTGGCAATTTTGTCATGCCAGCAGCCACCATGGTTCTCCAAGCACTCGTTTGTTTCCACATCTGAGTAAGAAGAAATATTAATCAGACTACACAGTTAGTGTCATATAATCACCTATAAACCAAAAATCTATAGCTTACCATCACTCAGACAAGCAGCTGGCTCGGTTGTTTCTTCAAAACCAGCACAAATGGCCTTCAGAACAGCACCTTTCTCCAACTTCCCTGTGACCACAAGACTTAATATGAATATATATATAAATGTTACCTTCATCTAAGCATGTGCAGGCAAAAGAACTGACCTCGGTATTGTCGATTATTGACAACTAGTGTAGGCAATATGGTCACATCACCTCTTGATCCTTTTCCAATCTGGAAACCAATAAAATAACAGTTTGATTATTCAATATATGAACCTCCAATATATGTTTTTTAAGAGTAATGATATGCATGCCTAATTCATACGATAAATGACACATGGTTAACACATTTTATCTTTCCTTAGTTTCACCTTTGATCTTGCCATGTATCTTGATCCTCTTAATAGGAATGAGGTTTAGGCACTTAATGAGTTAATTCATTTTTCATTTTCCAGAGGTGGCACAATGGGCAGGCTGGGTAAAAGATGAAAAGAGGTTCTGGTCAAAACGGGTATCTAGCAGGGGAACGGGTTGGGTTTACCAGAACACTTTTTGTCCACTAATTGTTACGTTTTCATAAAAGACTATGGTGTCAAATAGTTAATAAAATGATTAACAGAGGTTTATGTAGTAAAAATACACTTTTGGACTACTATTGAGTTCCAACCTATTTTACCCACCTTCTTTTACGCTAAACTTTCTAAGTTCTTTTACCGTTTGACACATTACAGATAAAAATTCAACCCAAATGAACCCATTCATAAGTAAATAGATATATTTGACACCTCTAATATTTTCCTATCTTACTCTACGTTCTAAATAATATAAGAGCGACATACTTGAGCATCTTGTTCTTCTTTGAGGAGAGGATTATCAGAATCGGCATTAGGGTCTCCCATACACTTCTCAATTTTTTTCAAATCAAGCCCTGGATAAAACTCTATATTAGTATTCAAGCTTCGTTTTCTATAAATCAAGGAGCCTGAAAACACTCACCTAACGAACTGATAACACGCTCGGCACATTCCTTGTTGTACTTCTTCTCTTTCATGGGGCACCTAATTTGAAAATCAGTGACGTAGTCCCACCAAACCCATGGCTTTTTTGTCTCGTTTGCTACTTTGAAAACACACAGTTGCCTTAGGTTTTCAATAACCACATCTTTCCCCTCATACCCTGTGCTGAAATCTTGTTCGGGATCAGGAGCACAATACCTTCCGTGATTTATACATTGTGACTTGCACTGTTTGCTTATCGTAAATGCTTGAGGGCAATACCATGTTATATAATGAGGCGTAAATAGAGTGTATCCACCTTTCTCAAGAATCTGCGCTGCACCCTTAAAGTTTTTTACAAAATCCATCAACATATCACATTTAACTCCACATTCGTCATTACTGTTTGTCCAAAGTTCATATTCCACACGATCATCTGGATGCGGAACGGATTCTCTCCAATCAAGATTCACATTTACCATCTCCCCATCACTAATTGCTTTCTTTAACTTTTCACCGAAACTTTTGGAAATCAAAGCAGACGGGATTGTTATGTTTTCAATATACTTTGCAGAAGCAGCATCCTCTTCAGGTGTATCCATAGTTATCAATGCTTCGTCAATGTCATCTGCTACAAGAACCGCAGAAGCACCAGCGTTTTGGGCATTCCAGACCTTCAATGCGAAAAAGCAATCTGGATACCAAAACAATACAAAAAATTCAGCCTTTTACCTTAAAAAATGTAAACACTCCAAACATGCAACAAACATAGTTACCATAAACTAACAAACATAACAAACATCCATCATACAAACAAAAAAAGGGCCTGCAAATTCAATTGAAAAAAAGTAACAGTTGGTGACAAACATTAGCTAGTTTTGCCAAATTAACGCACATATATATTGGACATCTAGCTAAACAATTATAGAAAAAATCCATTAACCATATCATCCAAAAAACAAGAACTAGTCCAAAGAATAGCTAGGAAGCGAAGCCGAAAAGAACAATCCCAAAAGGGAAACTCCAAATTCGTTGTGTAAAGAAAGAATCTTAACCTCAAAAACACAGATTATGACAGCAATTACCAATAACAACAATAAAGATATACCCAATAAAGATACAACGATAAGCATTTATATATGTATCTATCAACTATATAATTAAGAAAATTTGAAGTGTGTGTACCTCCACGATCAACCAAAACAAACATGGGCAAAGTACCAGGCTTTGCTTTAAAAGAAATCCCAAATTCATCAAATTTTTTGCACCCTTTTTTATTTTCTTTAGGGTAAGTAACTGTGCCAGCCATACTACCACCATATTGTGGAATACCAAAATTACCAATTGCACTATCATGATTCCCTTTGATATTATCAGGTGATGATACTGTTAAACTGTTTTTTTCAACGACAAATCTACCCATTACTGATTCATAATACATACAGCTGAATACTATAAATATAAACCTTAGATATAGTTTATCATCCATCGTTGATTCTCGATCGATATGTTCGAGATTGTGAGTATGCGTGTGATGGAATAGAAATAAAGAAACCCTAAAAGTTGAAGAATATTTTTAGGGTTTTGTTTATTGAATATGAAATTGATGAATAGATTATGATATCTGTTTGGAATTTTTGAAGAAAAATGTTGAACGTGTGAGTGAAGAAGAAGAATTGTTGATTTTAATCAGTAATTTGGGGATGGATTGATGTACCACCTACCAATTTTACTATTTTAGTCTTCTGCTTGTTGACTATATTCTTTCAAACCTATTTTCCCAGATTACGTGGGGGTCAAATTATAATTATTATAATCTATCTATCTATCTCTCTTTACTATTAGAGGAGCATGTACAGCTAAACATTTGAATTTAATTTTTTGAAGTTAATCTCCACCCTTCAATGATTTAATCAAATTAATTACATCCATTGATCAAGATTAAGAGGAGTATTTAACAAATATGTATAAAATGGTTTCTCAATATGCTTCGTATACCAATATATGTATAATTTTTGTTTTTACGGAAGCTAATTTATAATAACATGTTTTAATCAAATTGAGTTATCAAATGGAGTTATCAAATTGTTTAAAGCGACCTTTAATTAATTATTTAAATTTAATATTATACGGATCATATTAAAAAAATCTATTCAAAATTTTAAATTTCCCTTGAATCGGTGTAAATGTGATTCGCCGGTATAAATGTGATTCGCCCAACAAGTGACAGATTTTGATGGAGTAAGGAGTTTAAATTTATCAACTATATCTAATCATCATCATTATCATCAACATCATCATCATCATAAGCATATATATGAGTAAAATGGTTAACGTCTCCAAATTTGAACAAATATCAATCACATTTATATAAATGAGGCATTAATATGCATGTATATATATTTGCATTCATTGTTTTTAATTTATACGGAGTACATAAGATACTTGCATACCAAATACACATGTTAATAATATTCTTGGTCTAACTTTTTCGTATGTTTTATTTTCAATATTGTTATTCACCTTTTATTTAACTACCATGGATAAAAAATAATGTCTTTATTTAGATCTATTTATTTTAATTTGATTATTCAAATAAATCCCATATATACATTTGAAAGTATCTGAATTGACTTTTTGTATTCAACTTTGAGAGAATATCTCTCTTGCTGTTATTAAAGATTATGAATTGATGAATTTCAATTTGAATGAATTTTAAATTTGAATACGTATACCTAACACAATTCTCTCCAATATAAAACTTTGAACTGAATAGGCAACACTATAAATACATGTTAACTCTAAAGCCTCACCAATAATAATAATAATAATACTAATGGATTTCAAAACATAGTACTTTTGATAATACTATTATCAAATACGCTTTGAAGTATTATCTTGATTCACCACTCAAAACTAAAACTGTTGAACAAGTTCGTGCAACTTTTGAGGCAAGTCAAAGATTTCAATTTATACATACACATTTTTGAACTACAAACATACATATACAATATGCTAATACCTTTCAAATGGTTTGTAGTAGTCCAAATGTGTGCTAAAAGCTACTGTTACCCGAGTGTTGCTTGAAGAATGGTGGTTTACGTATTCGTGTAAAGCGTGTAAAAAGAAGGCACGTCACGGGTCGTAGATAGTGGTGCAATAATAGTTTCTGATTGTCAAGCTTGTGAGTATGTGACCCGGCAAATGAAGTTGATGGAAAGTACGTAACCTCATTCATAGTTTAATAATTATGAATATGTTCTTTACTAGGGTTCGTACCATGGTTAGAATTCAAGATGTTACGGGATCTCCATCCCTTATTCTGTTCGACAATCAACTATGAAAGTTGATTAATAGGAGTGTAGCATGGCTCACCAGGAAAAATTGAAACAGTACAAGATTCACATATCTTCAAAAGAGTTTACTTTTATGTTATTATATATTATATGTTACATTTGATTGACTATTACATAACCTTCTTTTTTTTAATTTAGATTTGTGATCCTCAAGTTTCACCGCATGAGTTTAATTGTCTGGCAATAGGGAATTGGTTTTCAAGGTACATGTTGGCATTATAAATTCCAAGTTTGGTTATCCGGCTTATACTGAGCATTGTGGCACCGAGGATGCTGAAGTAATCAATGCAATGACCGATGACTTGAATGGACGCAATCTATAATCCGTAGTTGGCCTCTGTTAAAATCAACCCCTCTTGGCAAGGTCTGTAAATAAGAGTACGCTGTCTACATCAAGGTCACAATAAATTCATGAAGAAGTAGTCATATATAATTTGGTTGATATTGAAACTTTGTCAGTATACTCAAAGCAAGATAAAATGGACTTTTTTATGAGCAAATATGTTTGGATAATTCAGATTTTCTTTAGTATTAGTGCATGTCATATTTACTTTGAGTCTGATTATAAATTTTGTTTACTTAACTCTTTGATTTAAATATGTTAGATGATTCAGATTCTGAATTAAAAGGTTCGACATAACATTTGTTTATATTCAATTTTGATGTATTATTTGTTTAGTATATCTTTTCATGTACTATAGTATAGTATGATTAGTTAGTTTGAAAATATGATATATAAAAAAATATTTGTTTTTATATTATACGGTCTCTACTAGGACATGAAATTTGTACGAGAATTCATGTGTATTTATTAAACACTTTTTTATATTTTGCATTGTTGTATATATTTTAAAATTTATCACGTGGACTAAAAAAATGACATATATATTGTTCGTATTCACATAATAAAACCATAAGTTTAGATTGTCCGGTCTTAAATATTTGTTACTTTTAAAAATAAAAATAAAAATCAGGTAATCATGTAACTATTTATGTGGGTATATGTGCAATTGTAAATACATAGAAAAAAAATGATATAATAGTATTTAATTATTCACATAATATAACTTTTTTTCTTTAATTTTTGAAGTAGCCCGCAAATTTTGCGGGTCATGATCTAGTCTTATTACTTAAAAGAAAAACCATAAATTAACAATGACCATTAGATTAACTATCAACTTGACTAATCTCACCATTAATCTTGCTAATGACATCATTTTTCTCTAATTTCCTTAAAGAAAAGACTAATCTACCCTTAATGAAATAATTATTAATACAATGAAATACTAAAATATCAAAGGAAATAACTAATCTACCTTTATTAATTACTAATTAATAATATAATTAATATAATTAATTACAATTTAATTAAATACTAAAATATTAAATGAAAGATCACATGTTCGTTCCATAGTGAAGCAAAAGGGCACCGTTCCATTGGACACAATATATAGGTTTAGTGGACTTATTCTTTAAAAGCCCAACATCTTTTGATAATCCGTCTTCATCACTGTATTTGGTAATAATCAATAAGATGTCTTATGGCCCGATAATGTAACTACACAAATTATCTTGGTGCATATACTGTGAACTATTATCTCAATTTTTAACACATTAACCTATTGTCAAATATAACGTAATATTTTTATGTCAATTCAGTTAATTGTATTTCAATTGGACACGTTGACAGCAGAACAGTTGAAACTTCTCAACAATTTAAGTCAAACAACACTGCATACTGAGGAATCGATATCTCAACAACTATATGCAATGCAACAAACTTTGTTTGAAACTCTGAAGAATGAAGCAACGGTAGTACAAACTAGCTCATCTAATGTTGGCAATTACATGGGTCAAATGTCTATGGTCATAGGAAATTTGAGTTCACTTGATCATTTTTTACGCCAGATAAACCACATCACAACTACTAATGTACGTTAATGTTATTAAACATGAACAAATCACCAACAGTCCTTAACGCTTATGTGGCAATGAAATGATAATGTTTAACTTAGAGGTTGTTTGGGAATGCGTTCTAAAGGTGATTTTCAGATTATTGCGTTTTAAAGTTGCAAATAATTTTGCTGACAGTTTTTGGGGAAATATTTTTGAAATCAATTATTTGCGTTTTGAAGGATGAAAATGTAGATTTGAAGAAGCATACAACCATCTACTGCACCAAAATGGCGTTTTGGATTTGATGGTATGATCACTAAAATTACCTAATTAGCCTTTAATTTCTACCTCATTGGCTCATTTAATTGACTTATTGGCTACCTCTCGGGACAAAAGTCAACATACCCTTGAATTAATACTTGACGCAAGTGAAAAATATATTATATTATACTTATTGTTACACACTATACATATTTTATTGTAGTTATTGCCACCATTTTTATTTTTTATTGTGTAGTTATAATACATAGGTTATATAAATTTTAGTAGTACATGTATTCATTTTTTTATAGTTTTGAATTTTAGTTTTAGAAAACCAGTTTGTATATAATATCATCTAGAAAAAGATAGTTGTGATTATAGATGTTAGTCCTATTCTACCATTATGGTAAAAAAAATATACAATATATATGTCCAAAATGCTATATATAAAGATAATACGTAAAAATGTCCAATTTTATCATTTTACATGATAAGTAATCTAATAATCTAATTTGTCAAACACTACAAGATTGATTATATGATTATTACGACATCAAATAGTAGAGTCAAAACCAAACACTACATTTTTTAATCACGTTTTGTTACAGTTAATTATCTGATTATGATTATTAAAAACACATAATCTCTAATCAAAACACAATCCCAAACACCCCCTTAGCATTATATTTTCTTAGTCATGTTTTTTTGTCATTATGGCAACATACAATTGTACTTATTGAGTTGTCACATCTCAGACTGATAACTTGCGAAAAAAAACTATGCAGTAGATCCATGCAATACTTACAACTATACAATCTGCACATGCCCTCATTGCAATACATAACTACTTGTCACGTATACGTGCTCTTAGCACACTCTGAGTTGCTCGCCACCATAATTAGTTCTTCAAGATGTTCCGGAAAACATATTTTATAGTACCTAATAAAGTATAAATAGCACTTTCTAATTTCGAGATATAATTTTGTGGCACACATCACAATTTTTTTATATTCTATCTGTGTTTATTTAAATTGCAATTAAAATAAATTTGTCTGTTAAAATCCGCGAATCACGCGGGTCTTAATCTAGTATAACTTAAATTAAATTAAATTAATAGGAAAAACTTATAAATTTTTACTGTAACTTTTGATAAACTCGTAAAAGAATGAAAATGAATTTCATAAAAATCAAGAAATGTTATTAGAGAGTTGCTATATATTAATTAATTAATTATTAGGGTAAGGTTATGCTAGGAAGATCTTAAATGAGGGGAATGAGGAGCCGGCCGAATTTACTATATTTTATAAATAAATTGTCAGACAGATTTATTGTATCTTAACAACGGAAACACTATATTTTACACCTATAAAATTTGATGCATTTTAATAATATTGTATTTTACACCTGCAAATTTGTTCTTAAAATACAGTGAATTCGGCATTTCCATTTGAAGTCTTCCCCTCTAATTGTTATCTAATTATTAATTATTATTCTGATTCTAATGCTAATACTAATTAATATTAATAAATAATAAATAAATAAATATATAAGAGTTTTGCTATAGAAATAACCACGTCGTAAAAGGAACCCTTTAATGTCAATCAATTAGTGGTGTTTATCCATACGATTATTAACCTTGAACGCTCCATTGTACTCATTAACCTTATTGCCGATCAATCAATATTTCGATAATGAACTTTTCATTGTTCAACTGTGTTCATCTATGTAATTTCAACTCTGATGTCAATCAATTAGTTTTAGATACTGTATTTCATGTGTGATTTGGTTTGTTCCAACCTTCACGATAGATACTTCATAGGCTGTATCTATTAGTTTTAGATACTGTATTTCATGTGTAATTTCAACTCTGATGTCAAACATTAGAAGGCTGTATCTATTGATGCTTAACGAATTGTCAATCTGGTTTATCAAAAAGGGCATAAAAGTCAATAACACGCATGAATGACCCTCCAAGTTTCCTCAAACACGCAAGTAAATGCCTCTATATTCAAACAATGTGACCCCACAGTCCTATATATATATATATATATATATATATATATATATATATATATATATATATCACCTAATGTCACACCTAAACTTCATTCATTCATCTAATTTACCAAATTGAAATACATAATCAAACTCCAACTAGCTCTTTAGCATACAAGAAAATCAAATTTAAATATATGGAAGGACTAATTCCATTTTTAGTGCATGCCATGAAGAAACAAAGGCCACACAACAGCTACCGCTCTCTTTCGGCGGGCTCAACTCGCAGCTACCACGTACTCGTTGGAGCTGATGCGAATTCAAATGTAGAGGGTTCGTCTCACCGCCGCACGAGATCGGAGTTTCAAACACCGACGGAGGATTTCATGGAACGAAGATCAGGATTTGGGTGTTTGCCACAATCAAAGAGCTACAAGAGAAGTTCTAGAGGTTCAACTCCAAACTCCTCGTACCAAGTTTCCAAGTCCAAAAAGTAAAAGTAGCGAGTTTATAAAGATATTGAAATGTTTAATCAATTGTAATATAAGGTTTGTGTTGGATTGTATAATTATTATGTACGTATGTATGTGTAAAAATACACGATAATTGATTAATTATTGAATCATTTAATTTGTTTCTTACGTGTTAGTTTTAAATTTTAATATTTTGACATTTTCATGATCATCATCAATAAAACGCGTTGGCTCCACTTTGATTCAGATCACTCTCATTCCTATGACAATCAAATACTTGAAGATTTACAATCACGACAAAAAAGTTGCCGGCGAAGTAGAAGAATTACTATTTGAATTGATTGCAAAAAAGTTCGGTAAAAAAATACAGTAAAAATTTATACTCTATTTACAAGGGTCATTTTTTACTCCACTTGTAAGTGGACGTGTAATTTTGACTAGCAAAGTAGCAATTAGAAACTCGTTCAACAAATTTTTTTTATATACACTCCTTTTAGATATTGTAATGTACAATACCTTCAAGTACATTTAATAGTGAATCATATATAATCTTTTTTATACATATGCATCTAGTATAACAAGATAATTGTGCGGTGCATATAAATAAATAAATTAAATTAAATATATTAAAAGGATGTAATCTTTCGTCCTCTCTTTTTAACATTCTTCACCTGATAATGTATAATCTCTAATTCTACATTTTTTCCAATGACAAAAATCTAAATGTATAAAGTTCACGTTCTAAAAGTAGAAGTTAATTGCTTATCTTAATCTTAATTTTATCTCATATATATCCAACATAATAAAAAAGGATATTAGCCCTTAATTGTAACTTAATTATATGATGCCACATCACCTAATAAATCCCCTTTCCCGCCAAAATATTTCGAACGGTCTTTTTGTTGTTGCGCCCGTAACCGTTCCGACCTATCCAAACATTGAGTAACGTTTCAAATTTTTTCAATTATAATAAAACCGTCCCAATGGTTATCTCTACTTTATTTATTATATTATTTATTATTATTATTATTAAGATCAAATCAATCCACTGTCTTTTCAGAACATTTGAATTCCACTTCATCTTTAGGATTATTTTACCGTAAATCTCGACTCAATTCATTTGTTATCGTTGACACATTTTTTCATGCTTCGTTTTCTATATGCAAAAGAAGAAACTTCCATGAATATTAATTGATATGTTTTACGTGTCTTCTAATTTCTTTTACGAATTCTTATTTATTTATTTATTTTATAGAAATGTTTGTTTACTTCTCTAAAGTATTGCATTGAACTTTTTTTTTTATGATCGGTCGAAATTATTGGGTATGATGATTTTGATTTAATTTTTGGTTTTCCTTATTGAGGATTCGAACATGTTGTTTCAGAACCACAAAAATATGATGATGTAATTGGTTTTTGATCAACTTCGTTAATTTGGTATGGTATTTTCGTAATGATTATTGTTGTTTAGTATATTAATGACAAATTTATTGTTATTTGTTATCCATGTGTTAATCTAGATAACATTTACATGTAATGTCATTTTACCATACAACTAGGGGTGTTCATCGGTTTGGTTTACGATTTTCTCGATTTAATCGGTTCGGTGTATTGTTAAAACTGAAAAACTGAAACATTTAACATTTTTTCAAAAACACCTTTCAATAGACAAAACTAAAAAATATGCACGATTATACGATACAAATTATATAAATCTAACTTGTTATGTGTTAGCCAAATTCGAGTTTATAAAGCAATGTATATGAATTTTAATGTCTAAACAAAACATTTATTTTTCATAAACACATGGTAGCTACAAAATTTAAGTTTTTAAAATGTCAAATTCTTCAAGTCTTCAATCGAATTCGAAAAATCATATATATATATATATATATATATATATATATATATATATATATATATAAATATTAATATATAAATAATAATATATTTATTAAATCGAATTTGGTTTTGAATCTAGTTTTCGGTTTAACCGAATTCGAAAAACTCAAAACCGAAAACCGAATTCGAATTCGATTTAACCGAATTTGAATAAAAAACCGAAAATCGAATTCAAATCGCTTCGGTATTCGGATTAAACGGTTTTAAACTTAATATTTAACACCCCTGCATACAACCTACAAAAGAGCTATTATGTAGGTGGTAAATCTTCACATCAAAGTAATATGTAACAACTCATATCTAATCAATGATAGCATCAGTTTTTTATTTAAACCTTCATTTTTCCTGCTACTCTAAGAAGTTATTTAACTTCAATTTGTGTATGTATGTCGCACGATTACTAACATCATGAATACCGAAAGAAGATTATGTTAATTTCAGACGTGTATTTTGTAAAGTTTTAAAAATTTAACTATAATCTTATCGCACGAAAATAAACTTCAATGGGCCTAGCAATTTACTATGATATGTCATTTATACTTTCTTGCAACACTATTAGTTACTTAAATTTACGTAAAGTTAACAACTGTTAGTATTACCGCGGGTAATAATCTAGTTTGTCTTAAAATTGGATTCAACGTTGTCTAAAGACTAAATTTTCGCTCCAAGACTTATTATAGATATTTAATGTGACTTTGTTAAATACGGTAATAATACCTGAATGCATACCATTAATATTTCTCAATTTGCTTTTTAATTAAAAATACTTATCAATTTACTTCTCAATTAATTATTTGAATAAAGATTACATAATTGTACGAAACATATATGCAAAACTTATATACATTGACCTGAAAATAATTAGGATGCTGACACAAATATATATTCGAAATAATTTCATGATGTTCATCTAAATTTGAAATCTATACTTTCGAATCTAAAAGTTGCACAAAATTTCGTTGTCTTTTTCCGTTACATAGTGCGGGTATTTTGCTAGTTGAGTATAAAGCATCTCTATTTAAGTCTTAAAATTTGATTCGAACAACAGAAAATTACAATTTTGCCCATCATAATTTCTCAGTAATAACGAATACAATTAATGATCAATATGTAATTAAGCCAACTTAGAACCTCAAAATATGAAAGATACTAATTAAATAGATTTCTTCTTACAAGTTATTCCTATTAATAAAAAGTCGAATAAAATTTTGATTTACAAATTAATATCAATTAGTTTAATTACAAGTTACCAACACGATCTCTTAATTTATTATTTCGTTGTAAGTATCGTGTATTTAATTACTTAATTACATAGACGATGAAATTAAAAATAATTATTCATGTACACATAAAATTACTTTACATTTTGTTTTTTTATGTGCAGTAGAATAACACACGGTTTTTAAAATGTGTTACATACATTATACGTTGAATCTTTCAAAATATATCTAATTGTACCACTCCATTGTGCGAGTTTTGTGCTAATTAAACACAATTATGTACAATTGAAGGACTTTAAAATTATAAAAAAATAAAAAAATAGAATGGGAATATAATATAATAATGAGCTATATATCAACATTCATTCAACACATGAACTTACAAATTCAAAGTATTACGTTAACTACTTGTACCAAATAGATAACTCGACACAGACAATAACAATTAACCAACTCTTTTTTTCAAAACGGCAAAGAAATATATTCGTAACCAACTAATGTTAAGCACATCGTGTTTCATATGAAATTTTTAACAATGCCCACACGTGAAATCTCTGCAGCAACAATAAGAGTATCACTCAACAAGAATCCATTTGCAGCATCCGCAAGTTCACTCAATGACAAGCAACGTGAATAGCCCCCGTTATCAGACGAGCGGCAGGTAAAATAGGAATGCATGCATACAAACCATCAAAATGAAAATGAAATATTACAGTAAAGCAGAACATGGGACCAAGTTGTTTCAATATGAGTATTCAAACTCATAAAAATATAATGGACATGCAGGGCTTTTACCTCCCTCTAGATCTACATTATTCTGACTCTCAACCCGAAGCATTTATGACCACTGGCTTCAAAAACATCAGACTCAACATATAATGTGCTGGTTCACGTCTTCTTTTTAATATCAACATATCTGTACGTATCATAAATAAAAAAATATGTATATATAGTTTCTTAATTTAAAGCCATGCAATAATTATAATTAATATCAAGATTAGAAAAAAGAAAACGAAAACTGTAGAGTATTATTGTAAGATTCAACTTCCTACGTACTCTACTATATATAATGTTCAATAGCTCTTTGAGTTCCTGGGGTATTTTTGGAATATAAGGGTTTTAGTTAGTAGCATGCATGTAGGTTTGTTAATTGTCGGAATTCAAAGGTCCCACAATGTTATAGACACATGAATATTACGAATGGTCACGCATGCAAACTTAAACTTAATAATAAATTAAATATTGCATTAAATGCATGGATGATGATGGAACTCTATTTTCGAGTCACAATGTTCAGAAATGATGAGTGAAAACTGAAAAGTTCCCCTTCGTCATCATCATCATCATTGGATAAGATTTTATTGATCTATAATTTGCTAAAGAAATATAGTTTCACAAGCATAGATCTGTGACAAAGTCTGTTTCAATTAGGGTAATGATAAAATTATGGAAGTCATTATTTATTTAGCAAGAATTAAGGCATAATTTTCTTGTTTGAATAAGGATAACACAAACCAAAACAAAAGACATAAGCAAAAAACCATAAGGAGCGATCCAACTGTTAAGCTGACCAAGCATATAAATGAACAAGTGTTGTTCAAGGATACGATCATTCATATAAAGATTTTGACAATCAATTGTTGCTTTTGGAACCCCAGGAACTCTATATAGCTAAAATTGCAACCTTTCAAAGTTTTTCATTATTACAGATGATGACAAATTGATTGTGCTTGGTTCATATCTAATACCAGAGAAAAATATGGGTGTGTGGTTTGCCGGCAGAATCACATACACAAGACAATTTGTATGGTGAAGTGGATGCCACACACCTAAATTGATCGTATTCAAGCATATGTACTCATTTTATACTAAATAAACATTTCCAATTCACCAAATGCAGGTTCCAGTTCAATGTCAACCATGAATCACAAAATTACCAATCAACGCACACATCAATTTTGAACTAATTAAGCTCATATTGCAGTTTCAGATGAAATTTTTTATCAAGCCCACGCATGAAATCTCTGCTTCAACGATCAAAGTATCATTCAACAGGAATCGATTTGCAGCATTAGTGAGTTCACTCAACTGCAAGAAAGCTGAAAAACCCCAGTCATCAGCCGAGCGGCAGAACCAGTGATGAGTTGCTGCAAGGTAGAAAAGGAATGCATACAGACCATCTTTATAAGATAAACGGTAAGAGAGTAATGCAAAACATGTTCTAAAATGAGCATTCATAATCATAAAGATACAAGAGTGGTAGAGCTTACATCTCACTTTGTCGACATTACCCTTTTGACTCTTAACCCGAAGTGTAAAATGTGCAAAAACTTTCCAACCATCAGAAAATGAAGAAGCATCATGTACACCTAAAAACAATGATATTCGTGTACCTAATCCATCCTTAATTCCTTTAGGATATAGTGATAACTTCCTAGAAACAAAGAAAAGCAAGATAAGAAATATTAAAAAAAAAAAAAAAGGCATCTACCAATTGCTGGAATTAAATACTGTAAAAATTTATTTACCATTTGAGTTTCCCAACTTTAAAAACTTCTGATTGCAATTTATCATCAGTTACAGATGAAAATTTATCAATTGTCCAAGTGTGAGTATTCATAGTTGCTGGAGGCTTTATCACAGTTAAGCATCTGTCTTTCATTGCATATTCAGGAACTACAAAAACCTCAGCTCCAAACACACACGAATCATTCAATAGGTACCCATTTTTACTATCCTTAAATGACTCCAGTGATATTAGTTTCTCAAAACCCCATTCATTCTTCTTCTCATGAACCTTTGTCATGTTTCCATCAACATCTATAACACAATGTACGTATACATAAGTATGATACGACTTATAAAAAATACGCGGTGTACAGAATAAAAGCTGTAGTTAACAAATTAGTAGAGAGAAAACTTTACCTTTAAATGTTACATACGTGTGACGTATATGATCATAAACGAAAAAAGTGACATCTACAAAGACCTCCCACCCATTTAGAAGACTTTGGGTGTCACACAATACGATGTACGAAGAAATATACATGTTCTTTTTGTCCATGGCATTTCCATTTGCATACAAATCTAGCCTCCTATATATATAAATTAACGTATAGTATAGTAAGTTCTTTTATAAAAAGGCAGTAATAGCTAGTACTAACCCGGATAAAAAGCTGTGACACAAATTGTAAGACTACTCCCAACAGTGAACATAAACTGACGCGTCAGTTTATGCCAAATCAGTGTCACGTAAGCACTTTTCAAAACTGACACTACACTAACAACAGTAACATCACTTCAGTTTCAGTTTTTTCTGGACCCCACATTTACCAATATACCTTTATTTCTATACACTAAACAAAAACAAAACAAAACAAATTTAATTTTATAATAGCTTCTGGGCCCCCACCATTTTCATCGCAGCCCGTCGAAAAACCGAAGCCCACACAACCGACGTAAAAAGTGACGTTCGCTGCCAACAGTTTCTTTAAACCGACGGCCGTCACTTTGCAAAGTGACGGACCGTTGGCACAGGTCTTATGATAAAAGGTTAAAAAAACTGACCATTTATGACCACTGGCTTCAAAGACATCAAATTCAATTGTCATTTCTGGATCTTCAGAAAGAATGGAGAAGGACTCGATCTTCAATATATAATGAGCTGGTTCACGACTTCTTTTTGATATCAACATATCTGCACAGTGGCGAATCCAGGATTAAGAATGACGTGTATCTAATTTAGTTGAGTGACAAACCGAGTGGATACGAATGTACGATAGGTCGCCTTGACGGGTGGGGTAACGCGTGGGGTCAGGTAGGTTTAAGTGCTTTAAAATTAACAATTGAAGTTAAATTTGTTAATTACAGACAATGTAAGTCGACACCTATTGCAATGAGTTTCATACCATGAAATTATCTATAAAGGTATCATTATTAATACCATCCAACACATTTTTATCAATATACTACACCAGACAATAAACACCAACACTTTCTGATTGAACGAACAGTCGAATCGAACTATAATTTTAAATAAGTTTGCAACACATAAAAACCAAGTCTGTTAAAACAGTTGGTTTGTCCATCCAAATCACAACTAGCTTTTATATATAATACAATTTTTAATTTAATATGCTTAATTTAGGTTTAATTAGGAAAGCAAAGCATATGGCAGGGAAACAAGCCAACAAAAACTTATAAAAATATACAATATGTGTACTTTTTAGGCTTTTAGCTTTTAGCTTTTACCCCATATATATATAATACACTTTATTTATATACATAACTAGCTAGTTAAACATGGACTTAATTAAAAACATAAACATTGTACATCATCAATCCATAATATATTCCAAACTCGAGTTGCTATTTTGAAAAAGATTTTGATACCTTCCTTTTGCCGAGATAGGAGTTGAGGCCGTAAATTTTCTGCAATTCAAAACGATTAAAATTCCTACAGGTTATGTGACTTTGATTTTACCCTATTATTATTATTAGGTGATAGGTGATTTGGGCTTTAGTACCGAGTATTATTTAATGATTTGGGCTTTTGTAATATCTAAATTAAATTTAACGTGTCCCGATAAATATTTATAACAAGTGTCCATATTAAATTTGAATCGAGATCCTCCTCCAGCTACAATCGCTCAAGTTGATCAATGATCATGTATGTTGATCCAATATGGAAACACTAAGCATGCAGCTATAAATGTAGGTAGCTGTGAATCATACATTCTTATACGTGGTACTGTATTAGTTTATAATCAACCCACCACATTATCTTTACACGCAATTTATCATTATTAAGTTGGCCAAGACAAGCCTCGGATCTCAGAATAGTATTCATGGTAGGCACTTTAAGGATCCGAGGCTACATAAACATTTCCAATCGCCAATGTCTTCATGCATTAATGAATTGCAATCCACATTTTAACAAACGATCATCTTCCAGCAAGGAGCGTTGAGGATTGACCGGTTGGAAAAGGGCCAAAGATTTCATTTTAATTGATGGAAGATTTCATTTCATCACAAAAATAGTTACAAGACCATTGAATGCACCCATCAGTAGTTGAATGGTCAAAATTTAAATGAGAAAGTAACCCAGAGTACCACTTGACTTTGTCAACTTGACGACTTCTGAATAACAAATGTGCTCTGTTACAGCTTGAAAGTATCACTTTTCCAAGTGTGCATATTCATAGTTTATCAAAACCCATTCTTTCTTCTCACGGAACCTTGTTCTGTTTCCATCAGCATCTACAAACGAATACGTTAACAAAACGATTAATATATTTTACAAATATTCAAGCAAAATACTGAATGAAATTATTCAATGAAATCAAATTTACCTTGGAAGATTAATAGTTTGACATATATGATCGTAAACAGAAAAAAACATACATCAACAGACCTCCCACTCATTTTGAGCAACTTTCAGGGTCACATAGTACCACATGCAAAGCAATGTGTTTGGGCTCATTTATAAAAGTTTGAACAAACAACCTCTAAAGCTCTTCAACTTAATGATAAATGAAAGAATGTCACCAGATTAATGGCGTGTAAGAATATATTGTCGTGCTGTAAATACCTTGTGTGAGGCCATTGTGAAGGTGGCACTTGGAGAACCATCTAGCAAATAGCTTTTGACTTCATTAGACATATATACTTTCTTTTGTGCTTCCTCATCTGAGGGTATGTAAGTTGGGTAAATCTTTAAGCTCTTTAAGTTAGCAAATGGAGAAGGTGGAAGTGAGATTAGTTTCATATCTGAAGAAAGCAACTGCATAAAATTTTACAGAATACAGTTAATAGCAAGCAGGAACAATTAATGCGATCTTGGTAGCTAAACATATAGTTCTGTGGAACATATCTTTCTAGAGTGTTATTTCATCTTCAAAACGGCGTATCTCTAACTGCTGCTCTGGAAATAGCAGGATTCATAGATGAAACTCAAAAGTGGAAAAGTTGGATGCAACTAGTCTTCTGTAAGCACTTGAAAAGGCTCCAACCATAGTAAAAGCATAAAATCAGCACTCACCTTCCTCTAAATATGCCTCCATTATATTCAAATAAAAGTCTCAGCATACCTTTTTGGTAAAAAATGACTAATCTTATATTGTTTCAACCTTAGTTAATATTACATTCAGGATTACAAGACTATATTCATCGTTCATGTAGAAAATATTAATGAGATGGACGGCAAAGACTAAAAATGAACAAAATTATACCTGAACGAGTTCTAAGTTGAGCTTAAGAAATTTGACATTGTGGAGCCGTTGTAGCAGGTCAACAACTTTACACACGTCTGATTTGTATGGATAGATATAGAGATCCACCTTCTCCAAATAACACAAATTATCATCTGTAGAGAACTGCAAAGGTTCACAATATTTATAATCCAAGGAGACAAGTTGAGGTGCAAATATCAGATGCTGCCCCCAGCAATTGTAAATACGAAGATTCTCTAGTTGAGGTGCAACCACATTGACAGAGCTCAAAGCCCGGTGTCCCCTTTCAAGCCTGAGATTAGAAAGTCCAGGATGACAAATACTGAAAGTGTTTGAATTCAATAATCCGAATTCATTTAAGGTGAGATTCTTCAAGTTGATGCATTTGGAGAAAAGACCAATGCCCTTATCAGTATTGTAGCCGTCATAAAACGAGACATTAGTAAGATGCAATGTTGTTAAAGCTGGGAGCTCCCATGTTGATGCAGAGAGTGTTAAGGGATATACACCAAGACATTCAGTATGTCCAATCAACCTGAGATATTTAAGAGACCGAGAACACAAGAGTGGGAAATCGAACTTTTTTTTTCGCAAGCATGAAAAACTCAGTTGTTTGACATTATGTGAGAATGCATAGTTAAGAATTCTCTTGAGAAACTTCTTGCTAAACCTTTTAGGAAAACCGAGCCTGACTGAAGACAGTCTTATTTGATTATCGCGACGCGACAGAGTATGAGTAACCAATTCAGTAAATTTGTGCAAAGTATTGACATCTTCACTTATGAAATTAAGATAGACCATTGATCTCCAGATAAACCTCCATCTAGATGACAAAACACTTGTTTGAATTGCATATTTGACACTAATAAAAGAGAGGATTTTATGAATAAGATCATCTGGCAAGATGCTTAGTCTATCACCATCTACATTCATTGTAACGACTTTAGCATTCCCAGCGTACATTCTCTTATCCCTCTACGTTAACACAAATATGCATTCGTATATAGATTGCATCTTCAACTTCATGAGAATTCAACTATAGTTATAGGATTCATCTATGTCTTCATTTGTGACATCTCAAGTTTTGTTTGCTGAACTATCATCATGCATTCTATTTTGGCTCCAAAAACTGCAATTCAATAGCATGCAAACAATCAGAACATACAACTACTTGTTTACCATAGGATATTAGGATAGTCAACTGATCAACTTCTTAAGCAATGAGCACTAAATCTGTTGAAGCAGTGGCAATACTGGAATTTAATGTTTATAGTTCCAAATAAGTCAGCTAAAGTCAATTCATTAATAAGGTAAGGAAGCATTAGTTACTGATAGTGATTGGTTAGATTTTAGAGTATAAGAGAGAGTCCTGTAACGACAGTTTTATGATTTTCATAATCAATGAAATTCACATTCTCTATTTGAAGCTGTTCTCAATTGAGTAACCTAGGGTTTAGGGTTTACAGTGTTCCATTGATAAGCTGTACTTATCAAATTAATATGTGTGATCAACTTGGTAATGTGAGATATGTTTCAAGTTGCCGTTCTAAAAAAAAAAAAAAACGTAAACTTATATAAATAACACGATTAGTACGCACTAACAATTTATGACTTACTCGTTAGTGAAGACAAATGTCATTGTATGAAATTCAAATGACACGATTAGCGAGCGAAGATGACTGGTTGTACGTAGCCGAGTGTTGACGAGCAGAGTCACGGTCGATTGGCAGCAGTACGACGACCAGACGGCGGCCGGCGGTATCGGTCAATGGGGTGGTGTAAAGCAAGCAGTTAATTGGTCAAGACTCAAGAGACGATTTAGGGATTTGTAAAATAATCAAATTTAATCCTCAAACGGTCAAACTAATTGCCTTTGCATCTTCTCTATTCTTTTTCTTTATTAAACTAATAAAACAACTAATATAATATTTACATATTCTACCCTTAAGTTTTTTCATAAATGCCTTTAATCCTTACCTTTTAGCAACTGCATATGCAATTAACTGCATATTCTATTTTCTCTAATCATAATTATAATTATAATTATTATTATAATTATACATTTAACCATAGTCATAAGGATAAAAACTAATATACTTAAGTGTGATAGTTTTTGTATTGTTTAGAAGTTAACTGTTGTGATTATAGGTGGTAAAATGGGTGGACATGTTGATATAGGTAATGAGTTAGAATGAATTAAGGTCACAAAGTCATAATTGTTGTTATAATCATAAAAAAATTTATATAGGAGGAATGGGGTCTTAATGGGAATAGTACAAGTAATATGGGTCACATTTGGGCGGGAATAAGGAGGGTGGGAAAAGAAACGGATGACAAAGTGGGTGGTTTTTCTTCTTATTTTTACAAGCAAATTGGAGATGGTCATCAAACGAGATTTTGGGAGGATAGGTGGGTAGGTGATATAATTCTTAAAGATAAATTTAAACGATTGTTTGCTTTGGAACGAAACAAAGAGGTGGTTGTAAAATATAGGGGCAAATAGGTCGAAGATGGATGGGTGTGGGATTGGGATAAGGCTAGAACTCCAAGAGGTCGGGCAAATGGGGAGTGGGGGGAATTGATTAATATGCTTGATTCTATTGTGTTAGTTCCCGATAGATGTGACAAATGGCAATAGATGAGAGAGGACGAGAAGGTGTATACGGTATGTAAAATGGCAAGAAGAATCGATGAAGTATTGTTGATGGATGGGCAGTCGGGTCAACCAACAGTGAGGGTGAAACATGTTCCAAGCAAGGTCAATGTTTTTGCATGGAGGTCGAGAAAAAAGAGATTACCGATACTTATGGAATTAGACAAAAGAGGTATTGATTTAAATTCCATTCTTTGTCTATTGTGTGAAGAAACAGTTGAAACAATAGATCATTGTTTGGTGGCATGTAATGAGTCAATGATGGTATGGTCAAAGATTTTAAATTGGTGAAAAATTGGTAATTATAGTTTAGTGGATTTGGATGGGCTGCTGTAGTTAGAAAACATATGTGGGGATAACAAAACAGTGAAAGAATTATGGTTGGGGGTTGTATGGATCACGTAGTATTTGATTTGAAAAAATAGGAATGCTAAAGTTTTTGGTGGAAAAGTGCTAAGGTGTGCGGGGTTGGCACATGAAGTTCAACTTAAAAGCTTCTAATGGATGAGGTCAAGAGTGAAATCGCTAAAGCTTGAATGGGAGCAATGGGTGAGTGATCTGAGAATCTATGGTGACAACAAACAGATGATTTAAGCTGATGTAAGTGGAGGTGTTTAAAAGGGATTCATGACGATTTTGCTTGCTATTTACAGTTTGTTATGGAGAATGATGGTGTCTGTATATATTGATACTTTCTGTTTGTAATAGCTTAGAGAATGTTAGCTTTTGTTCTCTGTGTTGTGAGTGGTGCAGAGTATATAATAGTGTAGTATAGATAGTGTTGAAGTAGTGTAGTTGGTGATCTGTAAAAATTGAGAATGTATGCATGACTTTGTGATGTTGTAGCCAGTGCATGATAGTTGAGTTGAATTTTATTAATATAGTTGCCTTTTTCAAAAAATTGTTGAATTTAACGAATACCACAGTTTAAATTGCTCCATAACGAGTAATGCTAAATTTGTCTAAAGTTATAAACTTAAACTTAGACCTAACCATACAGTTTGACAAATTAATTCCATTTATTCTCTCTTCATATATTCACTAAATAATTTTCATGTGTGAACCAATAAAATCTTTAGACCTACTTTCTAATTTCTATAATATTTAGACACATCAAACATTTTTTTTTTACGTTGTCAAAGAGAAATGCAATTCTCAAGATACACCTCACTAATCTTACTGCATAACCAGTTAACCATTTCCGACTGTCAATATCTGCAAATGGTGATAAATTGCAATCCACCTTACCAAAAATGAGGATATGAAGCACATGAATTGCAATCCACATTTCAAACCATTTCCAATTGCCAAAAGTCATCCCTTACAACTAGATGATTAAAATGTCAGAAAAGGGTCTCAAGTCGAGCCACTTCAACCAGCAGCCTATAATGGATAAGCAAATACAAGATGAATGTTTCCCATCTAAATAACAGACTTAATTCATCACAAAAATACAAATGATGAATGCACCTATCAGTATTTGAATGGTCAAATTCAAGTAATAAGTGAATCAATAAGAACTAATGCTGGCCTTTTCAAAAATTCAAGCTACAATAAGTTAATAAGTGATTAGTAAAGTAGTTAGCACAAACTCCAAAGCATTCATACTAATAAATCTAATTAATTACATATGCAATTCATACAATACACATACAATAATCATAATAACACAATTCATAACATAAACATGATTAATCACAGTATCACACTACAGTCAATTGCAGGACATAAGATACTCCAAAAGCAAATTCTTTCATCCTTAACTAGATGAAATGCAGTCCGACAGTAAATAGTATATGAATTCCCACCATCAACTCAAAAGTAACCAAGAGCAGCATGCATGTCTCAAATGAAATTTTTTAGCGTACCCATCACTGAAAACTCGAGTTCAACAATTAGATTGTCATCCAACAAGAAGCCATTTGCTGTGTCATTGAGTTCACTCAGTGGCATAAAAGATGAAAAACCCCAATCATCACTCGTGTTGCAGAACCAGTTATCAGTTTCTGCAAGGTACATTAGTACAATCAAAAGATGCATAATTACAACATCATGCAGAAAACATATTAATTATATATCTCGGCTGAATTGTGCATATTAGTATGTGAATTCTAGTGCTGTAACGTTAATATTCAGATTCTAAGTGTTAATGCGTTAATAAGTTGAACAAGAAATTTAAGCCTAAAATATAGAGGTCACAATGGCAGGTCAAACAAGTACATAGGTAACGAGTAGAAACAGGTTTTGGTGAAGGCAAATACTTTCTTGTGTAGGTAAACACAGCTAGAGTTTGGTTGACCCAAAACAGTTGTTGTCCAAAAAGTTGACAATATTATAATCAAGATATTAATGTCATGTATGATTCAGTAGTCATATAATTTCCAACACTAGCTTAATTTTTGACATAGATTGAGTAGGACGTTTTTTTAGTTATATCAACCCATTTGAACTGTCCCCTTTTTACCAATTTTGTTATTTAATAATAAATAAATATAAGCAACAAAACTAATTCAGAATGAGTTAAATGGAAATCAAGAAGTAAAAATGTGGTAAGAAGATATTGACTTACCTTTCTCAGCATCACCTTTAATACTTTGGCTTTTAACCCGAATCTTGAACTTTGCGTAAACTTGCCAACCATCAGGAAACGAAGCGGCATCATGTACACATAAATAGATTGACAATTGTGTACCTTTCCCTGAGTTGAGTCCTTTGGGATAGAGTGAGAGCTCCCTGGAGTCGTGAAAGCACAATGAAATAATTCATATGAGATAATTAACAAATCTAGTGTTTTAAATAATTAAATAGAGAACACCAAATGAAATTCTTATGGTATATGTGAAGGTAAAAGCCAATCTACCACTTGACTTTGCCAATTTTGAAGACTTCTGAATACAAAAATTGCTCGGTTACAGCTGAAAACTTATCAATTTTCCAAGTGTGCCTATTCATATTTGCTGGAGGCTTTGTCATCAATAGGCATCGATCTGCTTGTGTAAACGCTGGAACTGCAATAACCTCAACTCCAAACACACATGAATCATTGAATAAGTACCCATTTCCACTCTCCATAAATATCTCCAGTGATATTAGTTCGTAAAAACCCCATTCTTTCTTCTTCCCATGAAACCTTGTTCTGTTTCCATCAGCATCTATGAACGAATAGATTAACAAAATGAATATATTCAAGCAAAACAATGAATGAAGTTACTCAATGAAAGGAAATTTACTTTGGAAGGTTACATAGTGTTGACTTGTATGATCGTAAACAAAAAAACAAACATCAACACAGACTTCCCACCCATTCGAGCAACTTTCAGTGTCACATTTTACCACATGCAAAGCAATGTGCTTGCCCTCGTTTTTCTCATCATTTCCGTTTGGATACAAATCTAGTCTCCTAAATTTCAAATAATGTAAGTTCATTTTATAAGAAGGCAGATACAAAACTCATTATTAAACAGTCACAGAAACTTTATTGCACATATGAAAAGACTTTTAAGTTAGAGAGCTGACCATTTATGACCACTGGCTTCAAAAATATCCGATTCAATCTTGACCGTTTTAGCTTCAAGAAGAAGGGAGAATGACTCAATCTTGAGCATATAGTGTGCTGGTTCATGTTTTCTTTTTGAAATGAACATTCCTGCTGCAGAACAAGATATAATACTAGTCGATCAGTTAATCAAAAGCATATATCTTGACTAAAATACGACAATTATACATCAGTACCTAAAAGAGGGTCGGAAATTTTCCAACTTCTGATTATGCCTTATAGTTCAATGCACGGGTTCCTAAAGACCAATGTTCCCATAAAGGTTTAAGTAGCATCCACATTGATTACAATAATTCACAGCATAAAATGGCTCCTTTCACAAAAAGTAGAATTTTAATTTGGACACTGACAAAATATCCTAGAAGCTAAAACTAGAATGTGAAGATAGGGTGCGAATAAACCTTTCAAGAGGAATTTTATCATGGACAACTATAAGCACAATTTGGTTTTTTTGAAAAAATAAATTTATAGATTCCACTCAACCTCTTGCCATGTATGATCTCATAAGGTTTCCAACTAACTTACCAAAGATAATAGACTTAAAGGGTCCAGTGGCGGATTTAGAAATATGTCATTGGGTATGCACAACTTAATGTAAAACTATCTATAGAAAATTGTATGGGTTTTTTCGGGTCAGTTTCTCAACTCGTTTCGTGAATTTGTTTAGTTACCTGTTATTTAACTCAATATCACTAGATCAAGGAGTCGTTAAGCGACATATATGCTCTTTAAATCAACCGATCTTAAGTTAAGGTCTATAACGAATGTTAGAAAGTAACTATTTAAAAGGCTTCAAGGATTGTATCAGTTAATAATAATGAACGCTAAAGCCACAGACAAGTCTAATGCAAAATAATGACAAGTAATTGGCTATAAAAGAATTAGTCACATATATAGGTTTTATACTTTTTACTTCTTAAAGGAGAAAAGAAAGAGGCCGAGAGGCGAGAGGAAGTAGCAGAAGCTGCACAGAGAGCCGTAAGCAAGCCACAAGCGTCAGATGACAGAGAAGGGAGGACGACTACAGACTGGACAAAGTGAGGCTGCCCAGGAGCATGGATTGTATGTCGGTGAGCAACAAAGAGGTGATTAATTTGGTGAAGAATACCATAAGAGATGAACATGAAGCGAACAAATTTTTTAAGAAAAAATTGACCGAGTATTAGTTTTTATGTGAAAATTTCACTATATATAATAGTTAATATGAGCATGGAGCTTCTCTAAATGCAAAATAATGCATTATGATGACTCAAGTCTTAAATGTATGTTACAAATGAATGTTAGGTTGATCCATTTTCTCACGTGGGTATGCACACCATTTTTTCAAGGTTATGCACTTGGTAATAAGATTGTATAAATTTCATGAAAAATCAACTTTTTCACACTACTCAAATTGCTCACAGGGTATGTGTATACCCTGCCTAACACATACATCCGCCACTGAAAGGGTCATCGTGTTATACATCCAACTGTCTACAAATGAATATATTTGTTTTGTATACATCACTCACACGTAAGATGCTAAGGTTTGGGAAATTCATAGTTCTGCTATTTAAACAACAAATAAAACAAAACATCCAATATACTTCTAACATATTCGTCAAACAATACGTTCTTTCAACCTTCTACATCTCGGCAACACATGATCAATTTGTCAACTATATATATGTTTGTCTCACTCACAATGTTTTCTGCCATTCTGCAGTTTATTTCACAATGTACAACCCCGAAATGCATAATTTTTACTCTTTTAATAGAACCTTAAAACATCATTATCTTCTTATATCATGATTCAACTTCAACAAATAATTTGAATTCAATATGAAAACACACACACACACACATATGCATAACGCAAATAGTCCAACAAGTATAACAGCGATCTGTTCATTCTCATCTTTAACAAAATATTATTATTAAAATAAAAATGCCAACCAGGTAACAAAGATTGCAAATTTGACAATTTTTTGGCTTATCAAAAGGAGTGAAAGTTAAATTTTCCACACATTTAACAGTAAGAGATTCAACTTTTAACAAACTTAAGGACCTAATTACAGTTTCATATTGAACTTTCACTCCTGTTGGTAAGCGACTAAAATTTTGGTTACCCAATTATCCCTAAAATTAAACATGCAGAGACCGAAAACCCCTAAATAAAACCAGATTATAATTCTTTATCCTTACTAATAAGCAATAACGATCCTTGATAATTTTAGTCAGAATTATTAATAAGAAACATCAAGAACATGCATTTCAAAAATTAATGATTACCTCAACAATCTGCAGTCGTAAGTTTACTTTACTGATTTTTTTGCTTTTGACTTTTGAGTTGATCTTCTTTCACTTTTCTGATGAAACCTTTTAACACGTTGACTCAAAGCCCGGAGAAGATTGGTGTACATGGGCTTTTAAAAGTACTTATATAATTCTGTATAATGAATAATGATGGGCCATTTTTTTTTATTATTATCTACTTTGGGCTTAATGCATTAGTGAATTTTTCATTTTCATCTTTTGTTTTCTTCTCTTATTATCACATACACCACGTTTTGAAAAATAAAATAAAGGCAAATATATGAAATTTATTTTCTTCTCTTTTGCTTCAACTTTCTTCTGTGATCACAACCAGGAATACAATTTGATTCCTAGGTTTTTGGTTTTATGTTTGATGATTTCAAGTTTTTTCAATAGATAATATAATACCGGACTTCGCTAAAGATATAAAGATGAGAGAAATAATTATAGATAAACAATAAACAAATTTTGGTGAAATCAATACTACATTTTTATCGATATACAATGATATAATAAACTCGATCATTGCTCAAAGAAGCTTTTTACGAAATATGTATGGAGTAATTAATAACACCATTATGATATAGCTGTGATTTTGCAGTTACCATGACACATATATAAATCTACGACATATATGTGTACAAATACTAGTAGATAGTAAGAGTTACCAGAGACTCTCAACATATTAGTCAAGGAATAATGAATATCCGAATCATGGTTAAATAATGCATTAGGCGTAATTGCAAAGGCCGTAAATGCAATAACCGCCAGGCATGCACGCACTTGTTCCCACAAGACCCACAGTTCCTCTTGTCGTAGGCCAAGTTCACACACTCCGCTCCACAACATGAGCTCGTAAACTGCATTTGTTCTTGCACGCTCCACAGTTGTGCTTGTCCTCTAGCTCGCTCAAGTCCATACACTTGTTGTTACAACAAGCGGAGAATTCTTGGTCTCTGACTAGAAAACGATTTGCACTCTTTGAAAATGGTTTCACCACAATGGATTCTTTGATCAGGTGCGGTTTCTTGATTATCATCGTATAAGGTGAATGTGAGGGTAGTGATTATGGCGATGGTAATGAAGAGTACTTATATTATATTATTAGACATATTTATGATTTGTGATGAAGGAGAGTAGTCAGTGAAGGGAGTTGAGTTAGATAAATGGAACATTTGGTTTTGGAAGTTATAAATAGGGATGGGTGATCATGGGTTGACCCGGGGTACCAGGTGAATTGTGTGTGATGGGTCTTACTATTTTTACTAAATATGCACTCTTTAAAAAGGTAGCTAGCTTTAAATCTTTAGTACGGTGAATGGAATGAATATGTTGATTAGATCGCACACAAATATGGTCGTTGATGACCTACGCGCGCGGTCGCATATATAAAAAGATATCATATAATAGCATTAATTGCATATGTTCTACTTGCGACTATAAAATAATTAACATATTTAAACTCATCACTTATATGGTCAATTTAACAATGACCACACATTCTTATTTAGTGTTATTAACTTGATCGATTTTCGTAAACTATAACTCAACTTGCACAAATGTAAATTCTAATTTGATAACAAAAATATGGTTTTGAGATAATAAATAGTTTGATTTCTTTGAAAAAAAAAATACTAAATTGTTTGATTAGTAATGAAAATGGTATAAACATGTGATTGTCAAGTTTTTACTATGTGTTAGTACTATATACTTTCTTACAAATTTGGCATTGCGGTATCGTCACCGTAAACGTTTAGATCTCACATGTGTGACCGACATGCCACGGGTTCAAATCCGTGCCTCAACATATGTAGGTGATTTTTGATGTCGCACCCTCAAATTATGATGCAGCGGAAGTCGGGTCGGGGCGCGACTAATCAGAAATCATTACACAAAGTCACCACGAACGACCACTATATGCGTCGTTTAGAAAACAGTACAAAAGTATTACATTGATAGACCAAATGTTTTACACCCTTTTCTGAGTTCGCGAATAGTCTTAAAGATTCTAATACATAACTGATATTACAAAATAGTAATGCAAGGAAAATCTCCGATGTTTGTAAATCATGCGACTCGAGCTATTGTGTCCTGGAGTAATCCTACTCCTGTTGTGAACCTGAGAATACATACTAAAATGATCAACAATAATGTTGGTGAGTTCATAGGTTTAGATATCAAAGTATAAATGTGAACCACGAGATTTCATAAGTGTTGCACGCATGCAAAATGATGTATACTACTGCCATGAGCTCATAGTCCGAAGCTTAACCAATATGAGTTTGCCTCCTGCAGATGTCTAATCCAGAACATCCGTATGAACAAATAATAAAGCGCCCGTTTGACCAGTTAGAGCTACTAACCCGGACGGGGATGGTCAATCCCAAATAGTACTATTCTTTAATACTCGCGCTAAGATCCATACTAACGAAACTATGATGTGTAGAGGACTTTTGTGTGGATTATGAAAGTGAAACTCATGCAATCCGTATATGTGTAAATCTGTACTCGTGTTCATGAAAATAGTGCATGTATTCTCACCCCAATAGTTAAAACAGTAAAAGTGGGGCTATGAGACTCACCTGAGCCTTGAAAGCGAGCGTTTAAGTTAATAAACGTTTATCCAAAGTGTAACCTTCTGGCGCCCTAAACGCACAAGGTTATGTGTGAGTGAATGTCTCAAAAGATCATTCATGCTAGTTGTCCACTCAACTAGTTATATTAAATGTTGTTTGTTCTATGATTACGCTTAGAAAAACATGTACGGCCCGTTGGTGAAGAGTTCGAAATGATATTAATTCTCAAATTAATATTTTTATGTTTGTTTTGTGTTTTAATTTGATAAGGTAAACATACCTTAGGTGTTTCCAAGTTGTCTCTGTATGTATTTAACATTAGTGTCTCAAACATAAAATAGGGTAGTGAACTTGTGATATGTTCGATAGTGAATATGTTCGCCCGTTAGTGCTGCCGGTTGATTATTCAAGTTTCAAGTTATTACTGTTAGTTTAGTGTTCAATAGTTAACACTGTTGATTAATGCGTCACTAGGGTTTATACTGTTGGCTAGTGCGACACTAACGTTAATGCGACGCTAAGGCTAGTGTCGCTAGTTAATACTGTTGGTCTTTATGTCGCTAGTTAGCACTGTTAGTGTAAGTGTTGCGACACAAGGGTAGTGTCGTAGTTTAATACTGCTAGTTATAAATGTTGCGACACAAATGTAGTGTCGCGGGTTTGTACTGTTCGTTGTGAATGTTGCGACACTCGGGTTGTGTCGCATTGAGTTTCTACTGCTCACTTAGTTTCCACTGTTAATACTGTTGGTGTATTTAACTCTGTTACCACTGTTTCCACTGCTAGCACGTTTTACATGGTTTCCACTGTTAGTTTATTTTACTTCATTACTACTGCTAGTGCATTTACTAGTTTCCACTGCTAGTTCGTTTACATAGTTTCTACTGTTAGTGCATTTTACCTAGTTTCCACTGTTAGTGCATTTTACCTAGTTTCCACTGCTAGTGCGTTTCACATAGTTTCTACTGCTAGCACGTTTTCCTTTATTACTACTGTTAGCACATTTCCTCGGTTACCACTGCTAGTTCATTTCTTAGTTACCACTGTTAGTTCATTTCCTTAGTTACCACTGCTACCCTTGTTTCCACTGCTCGTTATTAGTTTCTACTGTTCGTTTCTGAAATTCATTTTTGTTCGAGGGTTTTGTTAAATGAGTTTGCTTTGGTCCCGAAACTATTACAAGACAAATATCAATATTTTTGCACTCGTAACAAGTAAGTTTTCATATATTTTGGTAATCCCGAAAGTGTTTGATTTTTGGCACAGAAATACAAACGGATCTCTGGTAGATTTAAAATGTTCGTTTTAGGGTAACTTCGAGTGGGTTTCCAGTTTAGACTTTGTGAGTGAACTTACTAGCATGTTAGATCAACAAAATCTTACGAATAACAAAATAAGTTGAGAAGAGTGTGTTCTTACCCGAAATATGTGTGACGAACGAGATGTGTAGGAAAATGGTGAAGCTTGACTCCTTGTTACCAGTAAGTTCTCTTGTGATTTTTGGTGAGAATTGAGAGTAAAAGTGAAGATGGGAGGAGTTCTGATTGTGGTTGCCGTGAGGAGAGAAAATGAGAGAAAGTTTTGGGTAAAGTTCTGAAAGTTTTGACCAATGATGGGTTAAGTTGTGTGTGTAAGTAACCAAAATGGTGATATTCCATTGGGAGATGTGGGGGGGCCGGCCTAGGAAGTCTTAGGCTTTGCAGAACTTCTATTTTAATTGTGGGCTCCACCCGATTTCCCCCACTTGCCCAATTCATTTAATTTGTTTATTTGTTTAACAAAAATTGTCATATTACAAAATTTAAGCTTCCTTTTAGTTGTCGGGCGCAATCCGCGCGTTTGCGTTACGTACAATGTGTACGAGATATTATTATAATATGAATTAAATAACGACCAATTAATATAGTTGCGTTATTTAAGCAAAGTTTTTCACCAACGTCCGTATTTACCGTGTCGGATTCCATCCGATTGAAATTGCGTAATTAATATTTAATTACATACGTGCGTATCATACAATATACAAAGTGTTACCGTAATTAGTCCTATTTCACACTAGTTACATGTAACAATTACCTATCTTTGGTAATAAAATGATGACCTAATTTGCCGGGTGTCACATTGAACATGTGATTTACCCGACATTGATGCTCATTGGCCCTTGAAGGTGGTGCGGACACGTACCATGCATTGAAATATGGTATAACGGTTAGTGGTACCTTTCAAATTACTCTTTTTTCTATATACTTTCTCCGTCTCATTATAATTGTCTCTTTAAAAAAACTTTAAATTGATATGTTAATATAAATGTCAGTTTTTTATTATATTATATATCTATTACTAATATATAACACATTTTGAATGCTTTTTTAAGAGGGAAATGATCAATATGCCCCTAACATTACAAAACCCCACTTGAAATTACAAACATACCCCTACATGTATTAAAATCTCATTAATACCATTATTATTAAACTTTAAAGTATTAAATATGTGATATTTAATTCTAATTATTTAAAACGTTTATATATATCTATCTATATCTATACTAATATATAATATATTTGTAAATTTTTTTAGGAATGAATTACTAATTTACCCCTTACATTATTTTTATTATTTGAAAACCATACTTGAAAAATATACATACATATATTAAAGTATCATTTATAATACAATCATTAAAACTTATGCAAATAAATAAATGACATAACTTTTTAACCGTAAATAGTTACTGGACGTGTCAATTATTGACGGAAAGGTTGGAATGAGATGATCGTGTTAGCAAATTGTATTTCGTATGTGTTTCAAGCTATTCGACCCGTTTTCACTTTACTTCATCCGTCACATTTACACCGTTCACGCAAAAAAATACACGATTTTAAATACGTTTAATGAAGTCGGCTTTCGGTCAACGTAAACTCCATTTTTTTTTTCATTTTTTAAAATTTGCATCAAAAATTTATTAACTTGCAATAACATTCTACTAAATAAAGAATAAAAATCAACATAAACAATAATAATAATAATAAGATTGCTAATCTTTATTTTTATTTGTTTAATTATACGATTAAACAAATCAAATGTAAATTCAAATTATTCATACTTCTACATCTATTATCTATTACTAAAATTGTAATGTCAGTCTTACAAATTTTGATTATAATTTACTGAATACATATCAAATAGACATGAAACTTATATATTTCACCCGTTGCATCGTACGGGCATTCTGCTAGTATACATATATATATTGTAAATTTGACATTTAATATTTAAAAGCTAAATTATTGGGTTCAAAACAATATACTTAAGTTGAATATATATATATATATATATATATGCAGTAAGTAGACACTTTATTTGGAATAAATAAAAATAATAATATAGACAATAAATAGGAAGACATATGAAATATATATATATATATATATATATATATATATATATATATATATATTATTTTTCAAAATTGAAAAGTATAAAAGTAAAGATGTTTTTCTAGCGCCAACTAATTAAACCATCGTATGCATGTGTATATATAAACCAAGTTAATTAGTTTACCACTTCCACTCGTTACTGAGAAGTAACTCAAACAAGTCGTATGTATATACATGTACGACTATGTAATATGATCGATCCATTTACCCATTCTGTATTTCATTTTTATACTCCGTAGTCCGTATGCAACTCCCTAAAATAGGTCAAATTATAATGTTTATAGATACACCTTATGACCTTACACATATACGGAGTATTTGTTTTATCAACTCGTAATGATTTTAGGATTACGGATAGTCGATATCATTACATTCTTATAGTCCATGATCATACAACTATAAAGTTGGGGGTTCAAATCCCGTAGATGGGACAATTTGTATGTATTCAAGTTGATGGGTACGTGAGTACTTGTCATTCTAAAAAAAATGATGACTAGCTTTTTTCGAACTATTGAAAATATTTATCTTAGTATTTATTTGCTTTTTTAAAAGGAGTCTGATGACTGATGAGGTAGCCATAGAAGCTAGTGAATTTGTAGACGATATACACATGCATAGAGTGGTTGAATAGAAAGAAAAAAAATTAATTCTCGTGATTTGTTGACTAGAAGCACAGATATACATAATTAAGTTTCGAAGAAGATAAATGTATCACCCATCCGTTTATATAAATAGGCGTGATCGAACTTTATGCTCCATAAGAATGAAACACAACATATACAATTCTCAGGATTGCCACGGTAAAACTTAAAATTAATGTATAGTCATCATTGATGGTTGTTGCAAATGAACAATTAATATACTTAATAATCAGGAGCTTCAAAGAACTCTCAAAGACTCAGGCGTGATAATACGAGAACGACGATGGAAAATATGTTAATCAGGCGTAATTGCAGAGACCATAAATGCAATAACCACCAGGCATGCACTTGCTGCCGCAAGACCCACAGTTCCTCTTGTCATAAGCCAAATTTACACACTCCCCTCCACAACACGAGCTTGTAAACTTGCACTTATTCTTGCACGCTCCACAATTATGCTTATCCTCGCTCAAGTCCATACATTTATTGTTGCAACATGTGGAGTTTTTCCCTTCTAAGATGTAACAAATCTCGTCATCTCTCTTGCAGTGGTCTGCTCCTTGTCTAGAGTTCTTGGTCTCAACTAGGAACCGACTTGCTCTACTTGGAAGTGGTTTAACCGCCATGGATTCATTTGGTGTGTTTTCATGATTGATGGTTGTGATTGTGAGGGTCGTGACTGTCGCGATGGTAACGAAGACCATGAAGAACACTTTGATCGTATTACTAGACATTTTTGTGATAATCGAATTAAGGAGAATAGGTTGAGATCAAAAGGTATATATAACTAAACGTGGAGGTTGATGTGATGAATGGAACATACAGTTTTGGTGGTTTTATTTATAGGCTAGGTTGAGGGTTTACAATTTGTTGAAACGTGTATTGTCATACTTAATGTTAATTACTCGTCCAAAAAGCTAGCTTATACGGTGAATTGTAACTTGAATACGGTGAAATTATCATTTATGTGTTGATTAGTGTACACTCTAATCTAGTCGTCGATGACCTACGCGGTGGTGAATTTCTTTTGTTTTACAGCATTGTTACCAATTCCTTAATTTACTTGAAAAGTCAACTTACCTGTTTCGCTTCAAAAGATATCATACAACTTTAGCATTGACTTTTCTTTGCCAAAATATAGATAAAATATTGAAGATTTAGTTACGGTTAGAAATTAGAAATCTACTTCTCTATCTTCACCCTTTGGATTCTTTTTCCTAGTGAAAGAATGGTATGTTGTGTTTTTACGTAATTGATTTGGTTTTTTTACTCCAACAATTGACCATTTTCACCCGTAGTATATCTTAATTCAGCCATGCTTTTTACACAATTCTAATATTGAACATTTACTTTTATACCTTCGGCTCGTAGTATAGTTGATTCCGAAGATGACGAAATTTAAAAGTATTTCAGTTCAATCTTAAGTTGCATAAAAAAAAAAATGATTGGTAAAAGTGGATTCGTTTATGTCTTCTCCATCCTACCCTTCTTGTTACATATCACTATTTTCTATAAATTCCATTACGTGAACTGTTTAAGACACTGCGCTTCTATGCATGTACGAATTTATATATTTTGTTTTATTTGTAAGAGTTTAAGATTGATCGGATTTTAATTGTTGGTTAACTTATTAAACAACTACGGAGTACGTCTTACGTACTTGATGTTAAAATGTTGACTTATTTCTTAGTACGTTTTAACAAGTGTACGTACGTACTGATTAAGGAAGTCCGATGAGGTAGCTAGCCATAGAAATTGCGGATCCGATACACATAAATAAAGTAATGAATGAAGAAAACAAAAAACAAAAAAAATAGTCGTCGAAAATAGTTTTTTCTTGGTTATCTTATACACATATATAATATGTTACATGATATTTCTACATATCAATTATCAACACATCAAATTGTAACTACAACTCTTGCGATTTCCGTGGTGAAAATTCATGTATGATCATTATTGTCGGTATACTACATGGATATGAACAATTAATACTTAAGAGCATCGAAGATGAACTCTCAAAGAATCACTTGTGATAAAATGAAAATCACGATAAATATGGAAAAAGAAAATCTATGTGTCATTTAGGCGTAATTGCAGAGACCGTAGATGCAATAACCACTAGGCATGCACTTGTTGCCACATGACCCACAGTTCCTCTTGTCATAAGCCAAATTCACACACTCCCCTCCACAACACGATCTCGTAAACTTGCACTTATTCTTGCATGCTCCACAGTTATGCTTGTCCTCGCTCAAGTCCATACATTTGTTGTTGCAACAAGTAGAGTTTTTGCCTTCTAAGATGTAGCAAATCTCATCGTCTTTCTTGCAGTGGTCTGCTCCTTGTCGAGAATTCTTGGTCTCGACTAGAAAACGATTTGCTCTCTTTGAAAATGGTTTCACCACCACGGATTCATCCGGCATGTTTTCTTGATTGTTGCTGATGGAGGTGAATGTGAGGGTAGTGATTATGGCAATAGTAACGAAGACCGTGAAGCAGACTTTAATCATATTCGACATTCTTGTAATGAATTTAGGAGAATAGAAATTAAGAAATCAAAGGGATTTTATTTATTTATTATATTTTTTTTTTGGGAAGGGTAAGAATGGAGTAAAAGACTTGAGGTAGTGAAGGAAGTTGAGATGAATGAAACATAGGGTTTTGGAAGTTAAATATATAGGCGGTGAAACGTGTTTTAAGGTTCTTATTATTCACTCTCCCAAAAAGCTACCTTGCTCAAATACGGTGAACTTTTGTGTTGATTAAGGCACATTCTAACATTAATTAAGTCGCCAGTGACCTACGCGGTGGTAAATAAAATACTACTGAAAAATGCATGGTTAAATTATTGTTACCAGCTCCCAAGTTTACTGGAAAAGTCAACTTATGTGTTTTGCTGTATAAGATATCATACTACAACTTTAGCATTGACTTTTTACTTGCCAAAATTTGCATACATTCGGAGTTATTAATCATGTAGAGGTCAAAAAGTATGTGGACGGTAATTATGGTGTTTCCTTCTATCTGAATCTGAATTAAGCAAACGTACAATTACATGTACGTTGATATATTAATTGATTACTCAGCGATCCGTAATACATATTATTTACGCGGATGTATCTACTTTCATGTATAGAATAAAACACACTTGTTTTTTTATTTATTCAAATCGTGACCAAGTGCCGCTAGCTTCAACTTGTAATTGTTTTTTTTCCGCCAGTACCTCCTTGTTAGAGTGCTTAATGAACCCCTGCTACACATCAAGAGTTTTACATTACAATACGGAACATCACCCCTCTTCACTTTTCAAACTTAAGGGACATCATCAACGTTTCGGATCCAAATGTCACAAGTGGTGAAAATAGAAGGAGGCCGGTTTGATGTTGTAGTGCAAGCGACTTTGTGGGTTATTTGGCGTTTTCGAAACGAGTATTTGTTTAACATCAAAAAGCCTAGACAAGATACTTTGGGAGACGATGTTAAGCTTCTTTCTAGCTTTCATTTGTCTATCAAGTAGAGATAGAAAAAAACCGATTAGATGGATTGATTGGATTTGCAAACCAAATTCAATCCTAAATATGTAACTCGTTCTTTTATTTTCACTTCTAGTGCCTTGAGTAGGATAATAAAATCTTCCCGTTAAAAAAAAAACCAATATAGAGCGTCCCTTCTATGATTTAATATTTACAGGGTAAAAGTGACTTTTTTTGAAATCTTCAAATGACCCATTATAAATTATAGGGGTGACAATAATCATTCGATCCGGTTCTTATCTACTACTCTACTAGATCCAATCCATGTTTGAAAAATAGGGATGAACTAAACAATTAAAGTTGAGATATGAATGTCAATTTATCATCCACACAATGACTCGTCTTACCTCCCGAAATGATTTTTAAGTAAATATATATATAAATAAACAGCCAAAACTAAAGTAATATAATTTCTTTGTACGTAATGAAATTTTTATTAGAATATAGTTAGCTTGTTGAAGTTCGTGCACTAATATTGCATCCAAACACAGACCTTGATCATTGTTTAAGCCACCAGATTAGAATGTTATTTGCAATACGAAAGTTTCACACATTATAGTACCAAAAGTCGGAATTATCCATTTGTCAACTTTACAAGACAATTAATGATCGTAGTAATTTGACAAGTACATTATGTTCATCGTTTTGTTATATACTTATGTTACATTTGGCGTACCGTATCATTGTTGAGTATACTTTAATGTTAACAGTTAGTAATCAAGAGTATCGAAGAATGACCTGGCATGATAAACTGAATACTATATCCATCAAGATGACAAATTTATTTGTTAGGCGTAATTGCAGAGACCATAAATGCAATAACCACCGGGCATGCACTTGTTGCCGCACGACCCACAGTTCCTCTTGTCATACGCCAAGTTGACACACTCCCCTCCACAACAGGAGCTCGTAAACTTGCACTTGTTCTTGCACGCTCCACAGTTTTGCTTGTCCTCGCTCAAGTCCATACACTTGTTGTTGCAACAAGTTGAGTTTTTCCCTTCTAAGATATAGCAGATCTCGTCGTTTTTCTTACAGTGGTCCGCTCCTTGTCTAGAGTTTTTGGTTTCAACTAGGAAACGACTTGCTCTCTTTGAAAATTTTTGGACCACCATGGACTCATTCGGCGTGTTTTCTTGATTGTCGTTGATGGTGGTGAACGTGAGGGTACAGATTACGGCGATGGTAATGAAGATCGAGAAGAGTACTTTGATCATATTCGACATTGTTGTAATGAGTTAGGGAATAGAATAAGATTAGAAGGTGATAAAGAATGGAGTGAGTTATTGGTGTAGATTGTAGAATGGTGGATGAATGTGATGTTGGATTTTGGAAGTTATATATATAGGGTGGGTCGATGGGTTGACCCGGGGTATTAGGTGAAAGGTGAGTGTATCATGGTCTTAAGTACCATGGATTGGACTCTTTCATTGAATTGAAGCAGCTTGAATACGATGAACGGGCTGCATGTTGATTACGGTGCACTCTAGTCGTACGCGGTAGTAAAAAGGAATTGTTTAAAATATTAATGCCCATTTGAAAGGGAAAAAAAAAGAGTCAACTTACATGTATTGATCTCTTTAATTACTAGCGTTTTAAAATAAGAAATTTTTAACTTGTACGCTAAATGCATAAGATAAAACATATTAATTATATCAAATGTTACCATAAATAATGTCAAATGGAATTAATATACATACAGAAAAGGAAATTAAAAGGAAATTAAGGAGTTAATTAAATACATTTTTGAATATATATATATATATATATATATATATATATATATATATATATATATATATATATATATATATAAAATGAAAATTAACATGTCTCTTTAGGGCACATGGTACATGCGTTTTAAAAGGTTTAACTTAAATTTGTAATTTTAAGTATAGAAACCTTGATTGATTTCCCAAAATCATCCTCAAGTGAAAGAGTTTAGATTTCCACAAGTTCTTTTACGTTTGAAATTATCTTCACCCCATAAAAAAATTGAAAGGAGAGACTAGAGAGAATCACCCGAAAGTGGGCCTGGAGAAGGCCCAAAAGAATGGACTTGAAGGAGTTGAAGTCTTGGTCCGCTGGATCTATATACTTGCCATATAAGTGGGCCACGACAATTAATGAAGCCCGCTTAGTTTAACACTTTATCACACCCAAATAAATTTGAAAATTTAGTGAGTAACATGGAATTTAAATCAACAAAAATCTAAACAAGAAAGTAAATACCAACAAATAGTAATAATTAACTAAAGCTAAAGGTTGAACAAATTTTTTATTTTTATTTTAAATGTGTTCCAAGATGATTACATCACTAAAGTTAAATAATTTTTCTCTTGCGATCGGATATTTGTGACTTGCGACTCGACTACAAACGAGTCGTGACCGAAAACGTGCATTAGCTGAAGGGGTCGCAAGGATTGTGGTACGATTTACGATTAGCATCCGTCACAAGGAAAAGAAAATGGTTTTATTGATTTTAGAACTCCAACCTAACCCGAATATGTGTCCTGGCCTGATTTGCATGTCATAATACTTTTTGACTAAAATGTTTTTATCCTTTGTTTGTTTGGATAAAAAATTTCGAGATTTTTTGAGATTATACGCTGAAGTTCTTGAGTTATTGGTTTTCTTCGTTTGGAGATAAAAAATACCAAAAATGATCAATATGAACCATTTCGGGAAGAGCTTTTATTATTTTTCAACGAAAAAAAGTGAGAGCGTGTTTATGTTAATTTGTGAAATAAACTGATGATAATCTTGTCGTAGGGTCATAGTATTTAAAGAAATTTTAACAATCCCAAAAATTTCAAAAAATCTTATACAAACGGATAAAAGACAAAAACATTTTAGCCAAAAAGTGATCCGACATGCAAATCAGACCACGACACGTACCCGGATTAGGTTGGGGTGTTAAAATCAATAACACCTTTTATTTTATGGATGCAAATTGCACATCGTAATACACCCTTGCGACCCGTTCACCTAATGCACGTTCTCGATCATGACTAGTTTTTAGCCGGGCCGTAAGTCACAAATATCCAGGTCGCAAGTCACAAACATCCAGTCACAAATTGCTGCTTGCAACTTGTTTTCAAGTAGGATAAATCGTCAACTTTTTTTCTCAGGGACAAGTTGATGTATTAGGGTTTTTTTCAGGCAAATTATTTAACTTCCCTAATTATAATCGCTTGATATTTTTCATTTATATATGTATTAGATAGATTAGAAGTTGCCTACAATGGGGATACTATCCATTTCGTCTTTTTGTTAAAATAGTCAACTCAGTTATGGTCAACTAATTTTTCCGTTACAAAGTAACACCCATTTTATTAAAGATTTAATGTAATTTAATAAATTTGAAAGAGCTCTTTGAAATAAGGCAATAATTTTATTTATTATTTCCAAAATTAGTTCAAAGTATAGTGAAATTTAAATAGCACATCTTGCAGTACTTTCATCATTTAATTTATATGCAATTAATTGATTGATTGATATCTTTATTATTATATGGTAATATATATTTACAACTAGAGTAAGTACCAACTGTATTATCTAAAAATGATTAAAATTTCAGACATTTCTAGCAAATACAATATACTATGTAATTAATTACACTTGATCAATCAAAATCAATATATATATATATATATATATATATATATATATATATATATATATATAAGGTATTTTATTACATTATATAAACACCTACTAATTTCTACACATAATTCACTCACTCCTACTTCTCAACATTTGCTACACTTTCTTTTGCATCCGATCGACTTATACATATAACACGTAAGCAAGACATTTTTCAATTAATTCAAATTATATATATATTTTTTGTTTATTTATATTTTAATGTTTTTTAATCTTTTCTATTAAATGTTGCGTTTGTGTTTAAGGTTAACATGAAGAAGACAACATGGTGTTATGTGGATTTGATTGTGTTCTACTTTTTCTTAATTTCAGGTAACAGTTATGTTTTTTGTTGTATGTAACGACTATCTATAGATGATCATTGTAATTTAATTCCAACATTATTGTTTTTCTTATATTTTTCTACGAAAACTACATTAACTATCTAATTAATAAACCACGGAATGAATTCAATTAAACGATCAATTATGTTTAATAAAGTGAATGCATTCCGTGTTTAAGTACGTTGTTTTTTGTCAGCGCAAAAGAAAAATACATGACGACTCAAAAGATGAAATGTTGTAATCCATAGATCGACAGGTTCCTTCACGACACTGCACTAGTTAGAAACTTTTTCTTGTATATGTGACGTTTTTATGTGGAAAAATATACAATAACTTAACTTATGTATGACAGTGGCCAAATAAAAGTAGAGAGAGAAGAGAAATTGCATAAATAAATTATATTTTATTTTATAGTAGCTACATGTGTTAAGTATATAAGGGAGGCTGATATATTATTACTCTAGTTATTTAATTTTATTTATAATAATAATAATAATCACAACAGTAATAATCCCCAAAAATAATAATAATAATACTATTAATAATAATAGTAATATAATATTTTTAATCGATATTGTATTTTTATAATTAATAGAAACAGAATATAACTAAGAGACAAAATAAAAATATTCATTGATATTGCAAATTATGTATTTACTGTTGTGAATTTGTGTCGTTGACTTGTATTTTAATCAATTGATTTACTGTTGTGAATGCATATCCAAATGTTGTTAACTTGACTTACGAATAAAAAATAGCTTCAATTAATTATATTATATTACTTTATTGTAATTGTAATTTTGTGCACAGGATTCTTAGCAGATGCAGTACCATATGACTACAGTTTTACTAATGAGGTAACTTAAAACTGCAAACTCCTTCAAACAACATCTTTGTCTTATTGTTAATTACAAACAAATTAAACATAATTCTCGATCTTGTTACAGTGCTTAGAAACTCCTAATATGCCTCAATACGAAGGCGGAATAGTCGTTAACCCTCAGTTAAAAGACGGATCAAAAGGTTGGACTTCTTTTGGCAACGCGAAACTAAAACTACAAACGTCGCAAACTGGAAACAAATTCATTGTTGCTCATCAAAGGAACCGATCTTTCGATAGTGTATCCCAGGAGTTTATACTGGATCATGACAAACTTTACACGTTTTCTGGTACAACATTCGATTGATAAAAAAAACTTACTAAAAATTATATTTTCCTTTGTGTTGATCATTTTGTGTCTGAATTTGCAACATATGTAGCTTGGGTGCAAATAAGTCATGGGGATGCTACGGTGGTTGCTACGTTTAAAACGCCAACTGGGTTCTACAATGCTGGTTTGACCAATGCGAAATCTGACTGCTGGTCAATGCTCAAGGGTGGCTTAACTGTGAATGAGTCTGGCTTGGCCCAGCTGTATTTTCAGGTACAATATTCGGCGCACGAGCTGTCAATGTTTAATTAAGCATACGTTTATGGAAATTACTAATTATTAACAGGGTGTTTACGCATGTTCTGTAGGGTTAAAATCTTACTGTTCATAAATTGTGATTTCTTATCATTACAAAGGAGCCTTTTATAGATAGTTTCATGTTTTCATTTATGGCAAGTGGGGTAAAAGTTCATTTTAAAATCATCCATATATAAATATATATTCTATATATGATATATATGAAGTCAGTTGGTTGCCTAAATAAGTAAAGGAGTTAAAATCAGAAAGTTTTGATTTCAAATGATTCACATTTCTTTTTGAAAAGTTGGGCTTTTTGTTTGTTGTTTTCACAGAGCGAAAACACATCGATTGATATATGGATCGATAGCGTTTCATTACAACCTTTTACACAAGAAGAGTGGAAGTCTCATCACCATCAAAGCATTGAGAAGGTAAAACCTTAAAACCAATAATAGTATTGATCTTTTTAAGCAATGTGTATTGTATTTGGTTAATCAAATTATTATATTCCAATTAAGTTTTTTTTTTCTTATTACAGGTTAGGAAAAGTAAGGTGAAAATTCAGGCAATTGATAGTACAGGCAAACCTCTAACAAATAGGACACTAACAATTGCACAAAAGTATGCAAAGTTCCCATTTGGATGTGCCATTAACAAGAACATTTTAAACAACCAGGCCTATAAAAACTGGTTCCTTTCAAGATTTAAGTATACTACATTTGAAAACGAAATGAAATGGTATGCAAACGAACCTCAACAAAATCATGAGGACTACTGGGCAGCCGATCAATTACTTCAGTTAACAAAATCAAATGGAGTTTCAGTTAGAGGACACAACGTGTTCTGGGACGACCCCAAATATCAACCGTATTGGGTTCCTAAACTTGAACCACAACAACTAGCAGCTGCAGCCGTAAAGAGAATAAACTCAGTCATGCGTCAATATTCGGGCCAAGTAATTGCTTGGGATGTTGTAAATGAGAATTTGCATTTTAATTTTTTTGAAAGTAAACTTGGTGGAACAGCTTCTTCGAAATTCTATACGACTGCTAGAGCTCTTGATAGAACTGCTGCTTTGTTCTTGAATGATTTTAATAGTATTGAATCCCCTGGGGACCAAGCCTCATCACCCGATAGTTACTTATCGAAAATTCAACAGATTCGGGCAGGGGGTTATAACGGGCCCTTATCAATCGGGTTAGAAGGTCACTTCAGCCAAAGTAACATACCTTACATGAGATCTGCCATTGATAAGGTTGCGACTTCAGGACTGCCTATTTGGTTAACTGAAGTAGATGTTCAAGCCGGCCCGAATCAGGTATAAATTCCTTTGTAATTTATTTAACTTCAAACACATGAAGTATATATGCACAAGTATAATACAAAATACATACATTTATCCATTAAATTATGATCATAAATATGAAGGGTTTTTTCCTATCAAAATTTAATGTTAATTTGAAATTATGATCAAGTGTCCAAAGATATATCAAGCTTTAACCAATACTCCATTGTCTGTATCAAATTTTCAATTATTAATTTTGTATGTATCTGACCTCTTTTAACTTCTAAACCGGTGATGTGGCATTGGTCTTGATGTTGTGGCAACGTATATAGTTGTCAGCGGAAGAAAATGCCAGTTACCTAATGAAAAAGTAATCGGATACATACGATAGCAATAATTACAAGTTATAGTATACAATAGAAACTTTTGAAGTTTGATATGTACAACAGAATTTTAGGTAAACTTTGATACATTTTTAGACAATTAACCCTTGAAATTAATGTGAATAAAAGGCAACAGTATTGGAGCAAGTTTTAAGAGAAGCTCATGCACATCCAGCAGTAAATGGGATAGTTCTATGGTCAGCTTGGAGTCGACAGGGCTGCTACAGAATGTGTTTGACCGATAACAATTTCCACAACTTGGCCACAGGCGATGTTGTGGACAAGATACTTCACGAATTCGTTGGTGCAGTTTTTACAGCCACCACAGACCATAATGGTTTTTACGAGACTTCGCTAATTCATGGAGATTATGAAGTTACAGTTGCGGATATTGATAGTTACCAACCTAGAAAATATGCAAAATCTCCACAGATGCCTCAGTATTTGAAGGTTGAAGCTTTGAGTTCTTCTGAAGACATCTTGCATTTCAGAATAGTAGCTTGAGAAAATCAATATAACTAAGATTTTTTGCAGTTATATTTTTGTAATAATTTCAAGCATATATTTATCATATACTGAATGTAATGGCATCTTGATTATGAATAATATTTAAAGTTGACTCAACATATGTAATTCGTTAGTATTTCGTTTAGTATCGTATATTTCGTACCACATCTTTCATTTTATATCAACTGATGAACTTAAACGTAAACTATAGATTAATAATTTATGGAAAATTTGTAGAACATGGTTAAGTTTCTAATGCTAGTACTAATCGATTGCTATAGAATAAAAGCATAGTAACACTTCTAGCGACCAAAACCTTTTATATAAAGCGATGAAAGCTTCTAACTTTAAGCATAAAAAATAGAAGTTAATAACACTAGCAGATGTCATTAACCATAATGAAAAGCAAGGACAAAAATAAGAAGAAAAAGATAAGAGCGAGCTCAGTAAGGAATATAAATGTCTAAGTTTAAGGTCGGACAAATCTGATGCATAAAAATGAAATGCACCAGCCGGGAATCGAACCCGGGTCTGTACCGTGGCAGGGTACTATTCTACCACTAGACCACTGGTGCATTTGTTATGTATCTCTGCTAGCCGCTTGATATATATCCTCTTAATGAACATTAACCATGAGGACCGTATTAACACATCTAAATCCAAATGTAAGCAACACTAGCTATAGTACTTGACAGCATAAACGCATCTGAAATCGAAACATGGTTGTAAATGTAAATCAAGGTTCGTTACTATAACTTCGATCAAGAGTCAGACTACAATCAACCAAGTGAAATTTAATATAACCTCACCTGAATGGCCGAAACCAATACGCCTATCTAGAAAGAAAAAATAAAATCACCATTCATGGTTATCTAAAAAAGAATAGGCTTTCATTGAGCAGTTTGTGATAATACATACAACAGGAGGATGAGATATGTAATGAACTTGAAGATTACCAAAAATCACCGCAAGAACATACACCATCTTTGAAATTATGAAACCGGTTAGAGTCCCTCACGATGATTTCCCGCTCAGTAATTTTAGAAATAAACTTAGTGGCGGTATGACAATCTCCACATACTCGTAAATTCTTAAAAATTCGAAGAGGTGTTCCAGCAGGCGTGTTAATAATTCCATATGCAATCGCTAATCTTTCACTATGACTCGTAAGAATATGCAATTTTTCATCCTCCTCAACATCCTGCAATACAAAACTATAATCCGGAACATAACCAAGAATCTTCATTTTCGCCATTAAATTATCCAACTCTTCGTATATTTCATCACATTGAGGATGTGACTGGTTCCCAGTATAAAAAACCTCTACTTTATTGTTTAATTCAACGGAACTCCAACCGGGAGTCTTCTTCAACCCTTTGCTGTTAGCTAACGATCTCACTTTATTCACACCTTCCCATTTACCAGCATTTGCGTAAATATTCGATAACAAAACATGATATCCAACATTATCTGGATCAACTTCTAACAAACGATCCGAAGCCACCTTACCCAAATCCGAATTTCCATATATCCTACAAGCACCAAGAAGTGCACCCCAAACCGAAGCATCAGGCTGTAAAGGCATAGTTTTTATAAGATTATACGCCTTCTCTAATTGTCCAGCCCGACCCAACAAATCAACCAAGCACCCGTAGTGCTTTAAAATTGGCTTGATCCCATAGTCATTTTGCATCACATTGAAGCACCACTCACCCTGCTCGACTAAACCCGAATGGCTACATGCTGACAATAAAGAAATGAACGTTATCGTGTCGGGCCGAACCCCTTCATCGAGCATATCCCTAAATAGCTTCAGAGACGTTTCCCCGTTTCCATGTATGCCGACGCACGCAATCACAGCATTCCACGGGACCGAATTCGTTCTAGGTACCTCATAGAATAAGTTCATTGCGTCTTCCACTTTTCCACATTTTCCATAAAAGTCGATTAGACATGTTCCAATGAAGACATCCAAAAGTAGGCCCGTTTTCAAAACCCGCCCATGGACCGTTGACCCTTCTTTTAAGGCTCCAATGTAAGCATACGCTGGTATAACGCTAGCCCAAGTTCCTTGATTTGGTGCTATTGATGCGGTTTCTACCATCACACGGTACACCTCAATGGCCTCACTTGCAAGTCCATTTTGACCGTATCCAGTAATCATTGTGTTCCATGAAACTACATCTTTAAGATTGATTCTTTCAAAAAGTCTACGTGCAGAGTCAACATCTCCTAGTTTCGCATACATGTCCACCACCGCATTCCCAATAATCACGTCTTTTTCAAACCAGCATCTCCTTAGAACGAAACCATGGACACATTTGCTATTCCCAGAATCCTGAGACTGAGCAATACTAGAAGCAACGCTTACTAGTGTCAACAAATCAGGGTTAAATCCGTTCATTTGCATCTCATGAAAAAAGTTAAGTGCATGATCGGGATTACTGTTCTGCTCATAGGCAGCAATCATTGAATTCCATGATACCAAATCTCTCGTCACCAAATCATCAAAGATCTTCTGTGCATGCTCTACTTCACCAAATTTTGAATAAAAGTTTACAAATGCATTGCCAACAAATAAGTCAGAATCCAGTCCATGCTTTATGACATACAAATGGGTCAATCTTCCTTGCACCATATCCTCCATTTGTGCACAAACAGGAAGAATGGTGGAGACGGTAACAGAATCCATTTTAATTCCTTCAGATTTCATCTCATCCAAAACCTCGAGTGCCTTTTCACCTTTCCCATTCTGACAGAATCCCGAGATTATAGCATTCCAACAACCCATATCTCGAAATGGCATATTTTCAAATATTTGGTAAGCAGCATCAAACAAACCAAAACGGCAGTACATATGCACCAAAGAAGCAGCCACAAAAACATCCCATTCCAACCCCGTTTTGGAAATCCACGCGTGAATTCTCATCCCGTCTTTTAAAACACGGCATGCTTTTAACACAGGTGGGAAGGTGTAAAAATCGGGCTTCACTTCATAATTTGGCATATTGTATAGACAATTCAGAGCGTTAATAGGAATCCCATTTCGAACATACGCAGATATCATCGAATTCCAAGTGTAAACATCTTTATTTGAGATTTGATCGAATGTTTGTTGACATAATGAGATATTACCAAGATTTGCATAGAGGTTGACCAGCCTCGTGGAAATGAATAGACTTTGGAACTTCCCCAACACGATAAGTAAACCGTGAAGGCATTTGGCAAGGTGGGTCTTCGTGCATGAGTTAAATAGATGTTCGATATCAATCTCCATGTAATTGCTCCCATTGTTATTGGGTGAAGTTTGGATGAAATTTGTAACAGGGGAATATAATGTATGAAGACACCGACCAGATTGGAAAACTTTGGAAAAGCGGTTACTTTGGAAGTTTGGCAGCAATCTGGAAGAGAAAACACAATAAATCTAGTTAAGCAGTATAAGGTAAATTTGATTACAACATTAATCTGCAGCACTCATGAAACAGAATCGTACTAAGGGCTACAAAGAGTTGGTGAATAGCAGAAACAATATTAGTCAAACAGCTTCAATGACAATCACGCAGCATTAATTAATCAAATATGTAAATAGGGTTGAGATCCTGTAAAAAGCTTCCTTAGGATAAAACACACGTTTCATTTTTCAATTAACAAAAGACTCCAAATTAAAGAACAAACCTCCGATTCTGTAATATGTGTGTTTGAGAAAACTTATGTTTTTTACGCTAAAAACACTCTTTTACTCTATTCTTATTATACATGTGAGCTACAGAAAATAGTAAATACTAACAATGATAACGAACAAGAATAAAGAGGCTTACCTACCTGCGATTAGAAGCTTGAGCATCGGAAGAACAGCTTCTGGAACAACATAGAATACAACTATTTCAGCACTAATACAAAAATTAAGATTTGTGTATACTTAGAATAACACGTACCGATAATTGCAAGGTAATAATTACTTGAGCTTTATAATTAGCAAGATTGTAACATTAATGCCCTGTATCAAGCTATATTTCACAAGTTGTGCTAATAAGTGTCAATGTCGTGAATAAAACAACTTTATGATTACAAATCTAAAATAAAGCGTTTACTAACAGCCTAATAAGAGAACAAAGACTTAATTTTTATTGATAAACCCTATTAGCCACAAATTCTTAAACCCTAACAATAAAGTACCCCACAAAATCTTATTAAAGTAACTGAATAAAAGATTAGTCGGAAATATGTTTAATTTGAGTAAAAAAATAATAATTTATAGCGCTTAAAAATCCAATGACCAACTGATTGACAAAATTAAAATTCCAAGTTTTCAAATTTATACCTTTTTCTAACACCGAAAAGAATAGACGATTTCTTGTTTTGTTGTTGTTTCAGAAGAAGTGGAAGTGGGCAAGTAGAGAGCGATGTGGTGTTCCGGCGAGGACAGCCGACGGTACGGCGGAGAGGCAAGAGAAGACCGGAAAAATAAGAAAGCCGGTGATATGTATTTTTAAGCTGTGGAAATAATCACCAAAAAACGCCTCCAGAGTAACAAATTAATTAAAATTAAAAAATAGAAATAAAAGTAAAAATAAAAAAGAATGTACTATTAAAAAGTAGGGGCATTCCGAGAATCGAACTCGGGACCTCTCGCACCCGAAGCGAGAATCATACCACTAGACCAAATGCCCAGTTGTTGTGTAATGAAAGCAAAATTCAATTTATACTAATTCTAGAACTTTTTGTCCACATCCTACCTTTCATGATATGTACGTTTGTTCGATGTCGAGGTTCTCCAGACTGGTGAGAAAATGATCGGCGTCACCAATAGTAGTGAGAAACTGGTTGGTTGGCGTCAGCAAGCAAGAACTTGGTTTAGAAGCCGATCGGCATAAATATAAGAGTTCTCTTTTTTTTACTTTTTCGATGTTACAAAATTTATAAAAAAAAAAAAATCGGAAGTGGTGAAAAGTAGTTGTAGGCACCGTGGTGGCATTAAAGTGGTACAAAAGTGGTGATAAAAGTGGTATATATAATCATATAGAGGATGCTAAGCAACGATCGCTATAGAGTCGCATATATGATTGAGATGTCAAAGCTTAATCTCAGTTTGTGTATACAAAAGATGCATTTGCATCCTAAAAGCCAAATGCATATCGACTATACAATCATGCAAATAAACATGTTACAAACTAGAAAACGCAATCAATAATCTACAACATTAACAAGCTGGAACGTCAAAAAAAAATTCTAATCGAGGGTCAGTTCACCTTGATGGAGCTTGACTTCGACACATGAGTTTCTCACCAAATGTGAGGCTAATATAACAAGTTCCACCATCTCAAAACCAGCTGCAGACACACAGTCCACCTTTTCTGCACTTGAAGCACCATCAGTAGCCTCGGCTGACCAACTTACGGGAAGAGAACTACCAAGTGCGGTTTTTAAAAGGTTTGCCTCTGTGACAATGTTTTCAATTATTTCTGATTTTCTATCAACTGTATCCTCAGCTGGAACAGATTCTTTAACCTTAACAAGTGACAGACGAAGTCTACGAATTGAAGAAGTGAGATGCTCCATACTTTCCAAGCTCTCTTTGAGTGCGGTATACTCGATTCTCAATCTGCATAATATATTAACTAACAAAAATATAAATATGAACCTAAAGCACAATATCATTATAACCAGAAATACAAAAGAAAACATTTTTTTTAAAAAAAAAAAAAAACCCCCCCACAAACCTTGCAAAATCCATGGTGCTACCAGAGGATATTTTACCAATATTTTGTGCATAATCTTGGTGAGGATTGATCCACTGGCTGAAGTATGTCTTCTTTAACAAACCCTTTAACCTTCCATCCTTGTCCTGGAACGAGCTTTTCTCCTCGCTCCCAGATAAAACCTTACCATGCTTTACATCATCGTTGGCTTTCCTATAGGTGTGGAAACCATATTTATGTCACGAACACGTTTAAAATTCAACAATAGGCTTGAAATCGTTTAGTTTATAAATAAGAAGGCATCAAACGTACTCCTGTAGTAAACGGTATTCCTGCTTCAATTGCGCCAACTCCATAAGAGCAACTACCTTTTCATTTGTCACCTATTGAAAAATTATACTTGCTTTTTACAAATTGTGATTGCTCATAATATGCAATGTATAACAAGCAATGGAACTAAGCTGAATCAACACATATTATAACTGTTGCCTGTTTTAAATTGCTTTGTAGCTCCTCCAGTTTACTCTGAAGCGCTGCATTTACATTGCTCTCCAACAAATATTTTTCTTCCTCTTGTGACAGAAGCATCAATGCTGCAACCTGTATAATAAAATTTGTGGAAGTTGAATATAACTTGAGAGGCTCACATAATGTCTCGTATTTTAATATCGGAATCTTTGGATATCAATAGATATATAAACACAAAAAGATGCACCTTCTCTTGCAATGCCTGAGCAAGGGGTTCAGAAACATCCCATGGTCCAGAACCGCAAGCTTTTGGCCAGTCCGAAATGTTTCCCTGCAAAATTTTATAAAAGAGAACCATTAAACACAGACTTGCATAGAGCACTCTTGTGATGACCAGCAAGAAAAAAGTTTTACTTCAAAAGAGAATCAAGTGTCATTGCACAGCTAAACAAGTGACAATTTCAACTCGCCCTCCTCTTCTCTATGTTCTTTGTAGATGGAACAAAAGAAGAAAGCACTTGGGCACACACAGACACACATGCATTCGGACACACATACCTTGTCTTCTGGGATTTGAACAAGGGCTTCTGAGCCATTATCAGCTCCAGAAATGGACGTGCTTGGCACGTCAGGAACATTTTCCTGCAACATATGAACATTTATAATCCATCTCGAAGTACAGTCACATTAGACTTACTACCGTTATCCTTCGGATATTATTTTCTTCATATAACAACTATTAACCAAACAAGATTAGACAAAGGATCATATACCTTTGTAATAGTATCTGAGCCGGTATCAGGGCTTATATGTACATCACGACAGTCATTTTCTTGCAATGTCACATTTCTCTGAGGAGACATATTGTTGAGTTCTCCGTTTAAAGAAATTAGTCTCATATTTTCTTTAATATCATCAACAACTGATTTAAAATAAGAAGATTCATCCTCAAGCAAATTCACAATCTCAAGCCTGTGCTGAGAATGGAAAGTATGTATGCCTGATAAATCCCTTTTCATCTTCTCTTCCAAAAAGACCTGTATTAAGTAAAAACAAGTCACACAAATTAGCATGAATTTACGCATCATAGTCTGGTTGTCAATTAAAAACTTAATCTCACTTTCTTGCTTTTCAAATCGTGAACCATCTTCTTCAAATGTTTCTCGATCTCCAATCCCTGTTTCCCAATAAGAACTGAAACTCAGTAAGGAGAAACTTAAAGGGTAATGTTCTTTGTTAATATACGTGGGAACTTCTGTAAAATAGCAATGAGAGAACAACCAACCAGGCAGTTCGTAAATTTGGGCTGTTATCTGAGCTGGTTAGTGAATGTACCAAAGCGTATAACAGTTTAATAACAACCCATAACTGATTAACTGCCTGGTTGTTATTCTCAATGTTCTTTAGCACAAAATTGCTCTCATATAATAACATTTTTACACCACTCATGGACCAGAAGCAAATATATTACCATTTGTAGCTTGCTCCGAAGATTATTTACAGAGTTTCTCAATGCCTCCACTTCTTCCTCTAGTGCAGTCTGTCTGAATCAAAAGTTAATCCAGTTGCATATGGAAAATTCTAGTAGTCGTTGGTTACTTATTAGAACTTACGATGTATTTTGTGGTTGGTGATTCCCCGTAACCAGTGAAAGTCCACATGTCTTCCGAATCATTCAATAGGGTGGTACACTTATCCTCCCAACTAACATCATCATATTCATTTAAAGAATGCTGTCTGATGTCATAGAACTTAGTGATCACCTGTAACAAATAAAATACCAATTTCATAAACCTACTGCTTACATATAAATCATATAGTAGCAAAAGATGATGTAGCCAACATAGTACCTGTTTAAATATTTCATTCTCCTTTTCTTCTTTTTCTAAATTAGTTTGAAGTATAGATGAAAGTGTCTTTTCTTCGAGAACAGCCGAGCTGAGTTCTTCTATCCTGATCCCACCATATTAATCAGAAATTTTTATAAGAAATTTTATATAGATACCAGAAAACAGACAAAGGCAATGCCTTGACAAGTAATATATACTTACTTTTGCTTCATAATGTCAAACTTTTGTGACGCAATTTCCTCTTTCTCCTTAGCTTGTTCGGCCTATATACAGCCATATATACAATTCATTTCAAATATTTTAGTGGAGGAACAAACTCAAATAATATTAAAGATAATCAATTGAAGTAATTGTGTTTAGTAAATGCAGAGGTCAAGAGACTACACCTCCATTATTGCAGTATCACGTTCAGAGAATGCAGCAGCAACTGAACTTTGAAAAAATTTTATCTGCTTCTCTGCTTCTAAGCTCTACAGAGGTTAATTAACATAAGCATCATTATAGTTTTTATCATTGTCAATCCATTTAAGCTTAGAAATCAATATCCAGAAAAAAAAGAGAAACCTTGGTAAGCTCTGCAGCATGTAAATCTGCTAATTGGTTCTGCAGAAGAATTAGAATATTAGTATGTATGGATCTGGAATCATAGACAAAATAATTAGACGAATGCGAATCTCACTTTGATACGATAAGCCTCTGAAAGCTCTTCTTGGAGGTTTGCATTCTCTCTTAAGCAAGCAGTTAACTTTTTTTTCAATTCATCTCTCTCCTGCTCCAGACCAGCTGTCCTAATTTGTAATTAATATTAATACTAATCAACAAATGAAAATGTACATACATACAAATACAATTAAAAGTTTCTATTAACAGAAACCTTTGAAAATGCATTCTGGATGCAACAGCAGCATAACTAGGCCCAGCATGTTGCATACACATTTGCTCTATATCATTTCGTAATTCATCACGCTCTACATACCAATATTAACCGTACAAACATTCAGTGACTAACATCAGCTTAGTTAATAAAACATTAATATCCAGCACGCATACCGTGTTCCAACAGTTCAATGCGCGAAAGCAATGTGGCACGATCATCTAACTTATCATCCATGGCTGCAAATCCCAGTAAGGATGTAACACAAACTATATCCATCATTTCATTATAAATAGTTAAATACTGAACACTTTTTTACTAAAAATATAACTAATACTATATCATATCGATGAAAAATTTTCCAATAAGTCAATCAAAAGTCGGACTTTAAGTATAGCTGGAATTGATAGTTAAATTAAAAACATGGTAGGAATATACTGTTTAAGTTAATTGAGCATGACGAGATACTCAATCGTATATATATGCATATGAGTACAAATTAAGGCAAATAAGAGGGAATAAAGTTAGTTACCTGAGATGAAATAGGTGTAAACCCTAGAAATCAGATTTAAACAGGAGAGATTAGGACGAACGATAATAGAAGAAAGAAACAGTCTATTTTTAATGATTCTTTTTATTATTTTTTATATTATATTTTCTGGTTCCACGCTGTACAAGTCTGTCACTGAAGTTTTCTACGCAGATGAATAACGCCGTATCCGATTTCATATGAAAAAATGGTTAACTTAACATGAATTTTTACTCGAACCCAAACGTTTTAAAACTTTATTTACCCTTCAAAAGGGAGTGTTGCGTAACTTATTTACCAATTGTCTTATTTTTTTTGTTAATCATTACGTACCCATCTCGTTTCCCACAATATTTTTTTCCTTTTTCTGTTTTCACTATTTATTTTATCTTCTTGAATTTGTAGTTAGTTCGTATTTTCATAGCTACGATAATATTCGTATGTTTTATTTCTCTAATTCACACATATTAAAGTTATTGGCGGATTCAAGATTTTAAATTACTAGTATCATCTCAATTTTTGTGAACCACTAGCAAAAACAAAGAATGCATTAAAAATGCAATTTTATTATTACGCATATCTTCAATGTAACTCCGACCCTAATTAAAATTAAGGTTAAAACACTACGTATAAAAATGGATTATAAGAAAAAAATCTTTTCAAAAATTTGAATTCGTTAAATATAAGATCATCTCATTAGATATTCAGTAAAAAAAAATACTTATCAAGCGACTTATTGAAAACGCTAAATGATTTTGATCCGATTTTACTAATCTTGTTATCTAAACAATTTAAGAAAAGTTGAATTCTTAAATTACGAAACATTTTTCTTTATCTCAACATTTTATTAATCAAATTTATGTTGTTAATTAATTGCATTTTGTTTCGAGTCTTTAAAATTTTCATATCGACTGATTCAAACTTTCAACAGGCAATACATTTAGTTTTAAATTTTAACATAATTTATTTTTTAAATTTACCATAAAAATTGTATTAAATAATTTTTTTCAGAAAAATTAGAAAAAAAAAAGAAAGAAAGAAAATATTAACCATTGAATCAAACATACAATGGACGTCTTGAATATGTATAGATGGTGCAAATGGGTAAATATGTTTAGAAGCACTCTCTTTTGGTAAATAAAGTTTTGAAACACTTGAGTTTGACTAAAAACTCAACTTAACATGATAACTCAAATGTGTGTTTGATGAAACTAGTTGGTAATTATAACTGAAAATTTACAACTGTAACTGATAGATAGATGAAGTTTATATATTAAGTTAGAAATTGTAACTTATCTTTTATAAGTGTTTGATAAATTAATTGACAATTGACATAAAAAGATATATGATATATAATAATGTAAGAGGTATTTATGTAAATTTTCATATTATAAGTTTGGAGCTTATGTTTATAAGCTACTTTCAAGTATCTTATTTTTTCATTAAGCTCTTCAAATTTTATCTACCAAACAAGACTAAAAACTCGAGCTTATAGAAAGAATAAGTTTAAGCTTCAATAAGTTTGTGTGTCAAACACATCGTTCATATGTATTTTTCATTGATTGGGTATAATGTATAATTATAGTTACATGCAATTCATGTGTTTTAGTTATTACTTTTAAATTTTAAAATTGAGAGATACAATTCATAGTTGTAGGTTATAGATATAGATATATCAAGTGCTTTACATTTCACTTGTGATTGTAGTAAAATACTCGTAATCATCCATTTTTTTTTCTTATAGTACCAATTTGGCTTTTATTTATTAATTCTTTAAAGGTATATAAATGAACTCCTCATAAGTCATAACTAGGTCTTGTTATCAGATAATCGTTACATATCATTTTAGTTTATATGTCATCGTTTTTACATTATATTAGTCCGTGAGATCCTTTCATGTTAAATACAACATCTCACATGCAAAAGTTGTGGGTCACACAATTTAACGTATATTTGAATATTAACATGACCTATCCATTATGAAAATATAACATACTATACACCAGGAAGAAAAAAAACAATTCAACTATATTTATATAAAAATTCCTTTTTTAAATATTATAAAATTATGAAAATATAATGGTTCATTTTTTTATGATTCGAAAAAGATAACTCTTTTCATTTTTCACTAAAAAGTGTCATTCTTTATTAAATTTTTATAACTAATTAATACTTTCAAATGTAATAACATTTGAGGCTACGTTTTTAATACTTTATTATTTATATTGAGATACAAAGATAGGTTTTTTTATGTTAAATAGAACTATAATAATATTAATAAATGTCTTTAGAAATCGAGAGCTCCTAAAAAATTAATAACCTTGTGCACATACAGATACTGCAATTGCTGCAGACACATACTGCAATTGTCGATATTCACATATAGTTTATAGGATATTTCAAGTTCTCGTACCTATCAATATGCATTTGGTGGTTCAAAACTAACCTTTAGGGGTGATTCGATCATAATCCAACTTTAGCACTATTTAATTCATGATCATTTTATGATCAGGAAAAGAATCAAAGTGGTCGATGGTCATTAACAATTAGTGTAAATCCCATTCGATGGACGGCTTCGAATAACCAAGTATGAATTACTACATATGTATTACATCGGTAATACGTTTTGTTATATGTGAAAAATGTATGACAGTAATATAAACTATTTTTAATTGAAGGTCATTATGCATCTTGAAAAATATGTTGAAACGAAAACACTACCAAAAATAAAAATATACTGAACCAAATTACAAGAGTAATAATGATGACGAAAGAATATAAAATTTCATTGCAAACTTAAAATAATAAAACAATGATATACAAATACACATCTTGAATAATTAGTTATAGTTAGATAGTCATTTATTCTCAAAATATATAATTAAATGGACACAATTCGTGTTAATGGATCATACAAGAAGATGAGAATAATTTGTAATTTCGAATTGATGAATAAAATAGAGAAGATAAATGAATAAAGATTAGGAACTTGTGAATTTATAGGGAAAACAAAATGAATGTTTATATTGAAAAATAACATTATCCGGACGTTATTAATTAACATGTTCTTAAGCAAATAAGCATAAAAGAAATAAAATAAAATAGGAAGAAAAAAAAAAAGATGATTCAATAGGAAAAATGAAGAATTGAAAATTTTAAGAATAGTTAACGTTAATTCATATGAAAAGTCTTATTTAATGACAGTATTAAATTAATATTTTTTTATCATTTTTAAATATAAATATTTGACAAATATGATTTTCCTACATGATACACCTATCTTTTAAGAGTTCACTAAGTAATGACACATCATATTTTAACTTTTAATAAACATCCACGTAAGCTAGAGGGCAAGCCACTTAGTATATAGGAAAGATTAGCTAGAAGCTAGATTTTTTTAAGCTAACACCATATATGTATCTGATCTGACTTCTCATAGCCTGCATTCGGTGATCGATGATTAAGTAGACAACAACTTTTGTTGATCTAACCAAGCTTGTCAGGATCGGGATCCTATGTAGGATCGTTTCCGTCTTTGCAAGATCGGGATCGTAAGATAGGATCGGGATCGTAAGATCCTACCAAAATATCATTATTTATCTAAAGATATCCAAATTCATGTAGAAAACTAACAATTAGAGAAATTAATGTAACATTCAGACTTTTACGTTACAAAAATGATACAATTTGTCAACATATTTTAGTGGGATGATAAACCTACTAAAACAAAAGATATTAACAATGTGGCATAACACAATTGCACCTCTAGTTATAATAAATTTAAGATTATACGAGCCTACAAATGAAAATTAATAATCTAAAATATCAATTGGAACTCCAACCATCGATATTTAAGGTTTTGGATTATTTTTTTAAGGTGATAACTGATAGATTGAATTTGAAAACAAATATTTGTGATAATTTTTTAACTGAGATTGGGCTTTGAACCATCATTATGAGTCATATAAAGATTTAGCCAATTGTAAAAAAATATAAAAATAAAAATAAAAAGTTAGCCCATTTTTGTTGGATCGGATCGTTCACCGATCCGACGATCTTACGTGCGATCCTACGATTCTACTACGATCTTACCTCCTGAACGATCCTACCCCGATCTTGCACATTTTTGCTTGGTATGATCGTGCAATCCTACGATCAAAATCGCGATCTTGACAACCTCGGATCTAACTACTCATAACCCGCATTTGGTGATTGTGATTATGTATGACATCAACTATTGTTAATATCTTGCGTACAACGCTGATAATATAAGTATCACAATTCATGTTTGAACTTTTTAGCTTTGCATTTGTAGAAAGAGTTGTCAACTTCTAAAACCCAGATTAAGGCACTTTTGTCCTGAATAAACCATTGCCTTTTTTGAATGAAAACATCAACTCATGAAAACCATTTGCTTTTTATCTTTTGAGATAAAGAGAGTATGGAGATAAGCACTAGATTTTCTGGTATGCCAAAGCCTCATAATCACAAGATGAATAAGTGAAAGGATATGGAAAAGCAAGAACTCGTGATCCATAAAAGGAGCAGAAATGAAACCACTAGGTGCATTTTTAGTTCATATTCAACATCCAAAATCATATGCAAAAAGATAAAGAAATGTTCAAATCTGGTAACAAGTCCCAATCTTGATAACTTGTACACCATCTACCCATCCATACTTCATTCAAAAGCAGGCATCCAAGAGGCAGCAGCAACACAGAGCAGCCAAACTGCACACAATCACCATTAACAAAGTCAACACTTTGACCTACTTAAAAAACCCAAATTGTCAAAGGGGTACTCAAACAATTACAACCTCCTAAACCACTTCTGTTAGAACAATTGCATCAATTTTTTTCATACGCATTATGATCATATTTACTAAACTAATTATTCATGGAATGTGCAACAATTACAACAAAGTGTTGACGGGTCAACTTAACACAAGACACCTTAAACTTAAGTATTTGACCAACTGATTACCCAATCCCACCATTTTTTCACACCTATGCAATTTTCTTCCGCTGTCCAGTTCTCATTGTGATTCCCATATTTATTTCTACTCACTTTACATGTGCAAAACCGAAGATCACCTTTTGTTTCTTCAAACCATATAGCACAAGCTTATGGATGTCATTTCAAATCTCATCATGCATACATGATAAAAGGATTTTTATATTTCAGACCACATTATATATACAAGACGCACAAAAATGGAAACGATACCTCAGTTACTAAAGCAGAATATTGTGACACACGCATAAACAGGGATATTATTTGGAGTACCATATTTGTGCTATAAATATCATTGTGGTCATATACTTTTATATGTCCTCCATAAATGCTAACCATATCAAAAAGGAAACTAAAAAACAAATAAATCCACATAACACTGAGCATTTAGCGTAGAATAAACGAGTCATCTTCAATTATGTAAACATAATGCACACGTCTCCACCAAGTTCAGATAAGCTTTATTCACATAACAACACAAAAACAACCATACGAGACTTTATAAGATCACCATTATAATGATGGAAATGATTCATACAGCTATAAATATGTGCCTAAATGTATGTCTAATAAACGGATTATCATTACTCTACACGGAGTATAATGGATATATTCTCAATAAAATCAATCACCCTTCACTAAACAACTTAAAAATCTTAGTTGGTGATCAAGCCCTCTGACTTAAAATTAAAACCACTAATCACATTACTCATCAGACTTGAAGATTCAATGACAGAGAGTTCAAAAGACTGTTTTACCCTTCTGAATTGAATTGTTTTGCAGGAAATCACATGCTAAATAAATAGCGATTTCTTAAAGCAAAAACATCATGATCTTAGCTAAAACCAATAGCCATTTTTTTGAGCAAAAAAATCATGATCTGTGCTAAAACCAACCAAAAAATCCGACCAAAACACGAATAACATTTTTCACACAAAAATATACCAACATCGAGCAATCTAGATCCGATCCTTATTCTAACCAAATTAACAATAACATGCATAAATAAATAAGCGATATTTAAAGGGGTGAATTAGTAAATTACCATCCTTCCATAAAACCGGAACTTTGTTGTTGTTGTTGTTGTTGAGGTGGAGCACCATACTGAGGGGCATACTGTGGAGGATACCCTTGTTGTGGAGGATACCCTTGCGGTGGGTATCCTTGTTGTGGATAACCGGCTGGCGGGTATGCATCTTTCGGATATCCTTCCGGTGGATATCCTACAATCAACCAAACACCATTCAAAACCCTAATTCATAAATGATGATATAATCTAACCTTAAACAAAATCAAATAAACAAAATTGAAGATATACCTTGCGGTGGTGGAGCACCAACAGGAGGTTGGCCTTGATTGTAGTAACTCATGATTTTTATTGAAAAAAATTGATTAGAGTGATGAGATTTGTAAATGGTGGAAGTTGGGGTTTTTATAAAGTGAAGGGAAAAAAGGTTTATATATATAAAAGAAAAGAAAAAGTAAAAGAAAAAAGTGCCTGTGTGTGTGCGTCACGCACTGGCGGTTTAAAGGTGAGTGGGGTGGGATAACGTAAGCGCGTGGAAAACGCGTGAGTGGATATATGACATAGGATAATCCATCTCTAGAAATGTTTTGAAAACCGACTTTTAAGATGAGTCGGAGGTGTTCGAAGTGTCAGTTCAATCGGTTTGATAAATTATATATAAAAGATTTATTTTTTTTTATTTTGCCCTTTTTATTACTTATGCCACTTAAAATATGTATTATTGTTAGATTTTTATAATAAATATAAATAAATAAAACATAAAGAAAATTACACAAATTGTCATTTAAATTTATCTCAAATTTCGCTCGCAGTCCTTGACAAATTTTAATTACATCAATGATCTTTTCTTTTGAAACTTATTATGCTAACAGCCATTTAGACTAACGATTGTTAACTCTTCGTTAAAAAGGATCACGCGTGATATTTTTTTAATCTTTTAATTTTTTTGTGTAAAATATAAAATAGAAAATCTAAAATATTTGTAGATACATTATTAGCTGCAAAGAACATCATTTTAATTTTTTTCCATTGAAACATTAAATTTTATAGTCTATCATCCAAATCCACCACCATCTTTCACCACCAAATTATACATGTGTGGCTTAAAGATTACAAGTCACATATTTGGTTTCTAGTTTTCAACATCGTTTTACTTTGAAGCTAGGGTTTTCATTTGAGATGTTTTTCGAGTAAGGAATAAATGCAAAAGAGAGGATACAGTGGGTACCAAAGTCGTGACGAGATAAGATGAATGGGTGACGGAGAGTTCCCAGGTGGTGAAAGATGGTGGTGGTTTTTAAAATTTCATATTTCAGTGCAGAAGATGAGCAAATTTTGATGATGAATTTGCTAAGTGATACGGGGAAGATGAAAATAATGTTCTTTATAGTTAATAATGTATTTATACATATTTTAGACTTTATAATTTATATTTTACTCGAAAAATTAAAAGAATAAAAAAATATCATCCGTGGTCATTTTTAACAGAAAGTTAACAATCGTTAGTCTAAATGATTGTTAGCGTAACTAGTTTCAAAAGAAAATATCATTGGTGTAATTAAATTTTGTAAAGGATTGCCAGTAAAATTTGAGGCAAACTTAAAGGAAGATTTGTGTAATTTTCTCTAAACCATAAGAAAGAAAAAAAAAAGAAAAAAGTGTAAACCGGTTCAAAATCCGGTCCGGTTCCCATTTCAACCAATTTTCAATAATGGCTTAAAATCGATTTTAAATTGACCGGAAACTTTGATTTTCCGATTCAACTGGTCGGACCGGACCAGTTGAACCGAAAACATTGATCTTTAGGGAATTTTATTGAAAACGATATGTTGCAATTCCCTATGAATTTTATTACTAATATATACTCGTCATAAAATTTATAAAATTCAAAGTAGCGGTCAACAAGATTACTCACTCTCATGACACCATATTTTCCTTCCGTCTTGTCAAGAACAACGACACATATGACGAATAGAAGAACTTCAACGTGCCTTTGGTGTCTTTATAAGGACTTGCCTATGACGGAAAACTACGCCTCCCACAAGCAGTGGTCTTGGGGTGGGGGGGGGGGCTGATTTTGAAGTTTCTTGGTTATTGCTTAATAGTAAATAAGCTCGGAATTTATAGCTTATTTTGAGCTTATAAAATATCTCTCACATGTAAGGAAATAAGCTAACTAAATAAGCTTATCCAAATACTAAATCTCAAATTTAATGTGTTACAATAGGTAAATAAGCAAATAAACTAGCAAAGCGCAAACACCTTTTAATAATCACCATCAACCCTTCATGTTACAAACTTATGACACATTGTTGTTGTGATAAATACAATACAAAGCTTGTATAAAGTATTATAACAACATTTATGTAATAACAGGTTGTTGTGATATTATATTAAAGAACATGTAAAGTAAATGTATATATATTAATAATGGCATAATACTTTTGTATGTAAATGAGTTGTATCAATACACTAGACCATAATAAATGAAACTTTCTATATGTAGATAGGTTTGAATAGTCATATTTAAATGAATAACAAATAAAATCGTCGTCTTTACTTGCAATAGTGTAACAAATAAAATCGTCGTCTTTACTTGCAATAGTGTAGTTATATGTACAATATCACTTTTTATTCATTTTATAATGTCATAATGTTAATATTTTAAAATATATTTAGTGGTTAATGAATAAAAAGTAACGGTGTACAAATTATCACTAATTATAATACGATTGTGATAGAAAATATAGATGGTTGATGAAAAATATTTGTAGCCCGAGGTAAAAACAATGTTAGTTAATTTATATGTGAATATTACACGCATGTGCAAGTAAGGTACATTTGCTTTGGCTTTAACTCTTTTTCTCGTCGACAAACAATGTTAATTCTTAGTTTTAATCAATAAAATAGTGAAAGCTACTTGGGTAGTATAATATCTTTTAAATTTAAATATTTATTAAAATGTAATAAATTATACATTGATGGTCAATTGGTCATTACGATCATTTTTATCAAAACCCTCTAGATTCTCATATCTATTCATAGATCTGCTCATCCATATTATACATCAATACATCATGGATCAGAGGTCAAACTAAACTGACACATAATATAATTTACTCTATAAAATATAGGTTGTTGTAACTAACAAGTTGAAATGGAAATAAATAAATGACTTCAATTTAACTAGAGTGGGTATTTATCATTTAGCTTCAATTTAGTGGAAGCGTGTATGCTATAACCTTCTCTAATATCGTAAGCAATTCTAGTCTACACTTTTATCCTTCGTTCCCTAACCCGAGTTACACAAATTTTAAAAATATTTGAGTCAGCTATAAAGTCTTGTGAATTACAGTTTTCACAAAATATTTATAAAGCCTTCCAATATAAACACTTAACAAACAATTTTAAATACCCTTTTTTGTCACATAAGCAATTAAAATTCAGTCCAACAATCCCTTTCCGATTTCAATTTTCAATTATTTTATTTTTTTCAGAACTTGATGACAAACCGTAATTTTACACATCTCACTATTTTCCATTTTTTCTTATGACAAACCCTAATTTTATACATCTCTCACTTTCGTCTTCGTTCACTTTATAGCCACTTCTTGTACAATTTAATTTATGTTACGAGAGCACATAATCTTACGCTTAGTGACTATTTTAATTTTCACATTATCAAGATATTTATATAGCAATAAACGATTTATAATCATATCATCACATAAACACTTTGACTAAACAATTTATAAACGAATGCAACTCAATTTAAAAATCACGTGAAACTCACTTTACAATCTCTTATCAGCTTTTCACTTCTTAATCTCAAAGATCTTCTTCATACGATACCGAAACTAGACACGTAGAACTTCGTTTTCCTTTTTTCAACCTCTAGCCATTTCCAAAAGTCTCTTTCTGTTTATGTACGTAATATACGTAAATGTGTGTATGTATGTATAGCTTAGCTTTTAAGAAACCATTGAGAATACAAATTACCCTAATATCCATCTCAATCTCAATATAAAATATAATTCCACGACACATCCACAATTTAAAAAGATATTTTATTTACTTTTAAGTAGCTTTACTTTTTCTCCGTTCCCCACCCCACAAAATTTGGAATTTTGTAAACAACATGGGTCTCGTACCCAGTCAAATTAAACATGACAAGAAACAACTAACATGCAAACCCCAAAATGGAGTTCCCCAACTATTATATTTTATATTTTCTATTTTCTATTTTCTACTGATAAAACTTTTTTTTTCCTTCTAAATCTAAATATCTCACAAACTGTGTATCCATAAATTATAAAAATTACACCGTTAAAATTAACGTTTTTTTATCTTTAATTAGAGATCTCACATGACATACTTTCGACGAACTTTTTTTTTTCTTTTCTAATGGCTACGTGAAATTCGTAATAATAAATCACATGTGATTTAACACTCACATGTGAATATATTTACAATCAAATTATAAGTTTTAAATCACTATCTATAATCACACGTGAATAATCAAATTTATAAATTATAAGTTTAAAATCACATAAAAATAATTTATTTGATAATTTAATAAACCTTCAGAAAAATATTTAGTTGTAATCACATGTGATTAAACATTAAATTGGTAATCACATATGAATAAAGTGTAGATAAATACAAATTTTAAATAATTGTTTATAATTATACATATAAATAAATATAAATGTGAAATCACATGTGATTAAACTTCAAATCAATAATCACATGTAATTTTGACCGTAAACGAATGCAATTTCTAAAATCTTATTTATATTTGTTTATATGACTGAATAATAAGTTGTAATTATGTGTAACATCCACAATTAATGAATAGTCGTATACCAGTTATATTTACTTATAAATCACATTTTCTACGACCCAACAAAAGTGAAAAAAAATTTTGTCGAAAGTAAAACTTGTAGAATCTCTAATCAAAGAGAAAAAGACGCTGATTTCGAATATGTAATTTTTTTAATTTTTGGTCATGCCGTTTGTGAGATATTTAATTTTAAAGATACGAGCGGAAATTGAGTTCTAAAGAAAATGGAACAATCCTATCGGTTCTCCCATTCTTTACCTTTTTAACATTCTACATTGAACTCATCTCAATATCTATGATATTACAACTCAAATATGGTGTTAACCAATGAGTATTTAAATAAAATTACATTACATATTTATTACATATTTGATCCTTTAACTTTTTAATATACACACAAATAATCCTTTTACTAAATCTAACAATCCGGATTATATCCCCATAAAACAATTTTGAAATATATTTAATTAAAATGACAATGCACAAATATCCAAAAGTTGAAGGTTTTTTAAGGGGAAAAAGTAGGTTATGATTAATAATTGGGACTGGAGCTTTACCTTGTAATAATTAATAATATTAATAATCAATAATTATAATTATAAGAGTAATAATAATATGTATGTGATTAGTGAAATATAATAATATATGGTTGACAGGAAGCGCGATGCAAAAAAACATGAAGCCCACACCCACTTGTCTAATACACACATTAGCATATGCTTTTCTTAGCACCAAAGAAATATGCATCCCATTTTTGTGACGTACCAGTTAAGGGTGTTCATGTATACAACTTAAACCAAATTGTGAGCTGAAATAAACATTTGAATTTTTTGATTTCGAAAAAAATAGTTATAAAATAGTCAACGTAAATTGAATGACTGGATATGTAATTTAGGAAAGTTGAAGGGTAAAAAGTGTAAAATAAAATTATTTTCATCAGCCAGCAACACATAATAATAATTGTGTAATCAAAAGCATTTATGATTTCCCAATACTTTTAGATTTTTAAACTATTTGTTAAACAAACTAGTTTCCCTTAAGTTTACATAAACTAGACTCCATCTCGAATCCAGCTATTGGAGCATTGTACATATGTTCATATTTTTTGTGCTTGATCCCTTTAGTTTTGTTAAACATAACTGTCACATATAAATCAAAGTTATATAACCTTCTAATTTGAGCTTGCTTAATCAAGTACCGTTTCATATATTCCGAGCTCTTCAATTTATTGAACGAAAATTATGTTTTCCTCAAGGAATTCACAAAATTGAGTTCAAGAACATAATTTACAGTAATATGATATAAAAAAAAACAAACTTAAGTTTTTCAACATCGAGCTTGACTCATGTTGTATAATTGTGGGCGGGAGCAGTGTAGGCAGCTGCCCCACTAAAAAATTTATATAAGATAAATTACTTGTATTATTAAGTGTAATTTTTATATTCAGTCACTCTAAAAATAAAAAATTTATATATATTTAAAAGGTATATTTGATATTCATCCCTTATAAAAAAGTTTGTGTCAACTTCGCCCGGTCAAAATGGTGTATGAAGCCAAGACATGAGGTTGTCATTTATGTATATTATTTTATTTGTAAACAAATAGAACGAATAACCTAAGATACCTCTACCATTATTACATATTCTTCTTATAATCAAAGATTTAATCAACTTTATATCACTTTTTATGAAAAAAATATATAAACAAAGTTGATGACTACCCCATTAGTTGGGCTTCTTGAAATACTGGACCAATTACTGTTGATCATAATTTATGAAGCCCAGCTTAAGTAGACATTCCTAATGGATGCCCAATTTGCAAATTGGGCCTTTACATTCACGTTATTCGTTTTGAAAGTATTCCTTTCTACTGGCCCAATTCTAACGGTTAAAATGATCCTACAAAGTGTTGAATTGATCGGGCTTCGATCTAAACACGACATGATTAATTTACAATTATAACCTTAATTTTTATTCCAGGGACTAGATCTTCAAAGGGTAAATATTTGGTTTTCACTTATAGTAACATTTTTGGTTGTTTCATGCACATCATCATTCATCACCATTTCATTTTCTTCATAAATAAATAAAAATAAATATAATATTTAGTACCGTTAACGCTTTAATAAGATTGAAGAAATAATACAATTCGAAGAAATATCTCAATACAAGTGACTCAACTAACTTAGATGTTACATATATTTTTGAAGAAACTTATATGCAAAGCGAAATATTGTATTATATAAGTGCATTTTCAGTGTATATGTCGATTATTCGTATCAATTTGATTTAAAAGTTTAAAACTTTATAACACCAAAATCATATAAACTCGAATGAATATACTAAGTAGCAAATATTAACATCCTTTTAAAGTATGCATTTTGGATTTACACACTAGTTTCTTTTGTATCATTTTTATATCTTGATTGTTAAATGTTTGCACAAAATTTATTAATTATATACCGTTAATTGTTTTAATGGGTTTAAATTTAAAATAAGAAATATTTGGATAGAGATAAACATTTATTTGCGAAACACAAAGAATTAAAGAAAGAGTGATCCAAGAAAAAGATGCTCACAAGGCACTTGAGGTTTGACTGATGAGTCAGAGTCAGAGTTGGTGGCACATCCTTAATTCTTGTGTCTCCAAACATTACCACTCACATTTAATCTAATCCAACTTGTTAATGCTTTTAATTGTTTTTTGTGACTACACGTTGATTCTTACTTGTTTGTATTAGGCATGATAATTAAGTAAATTTATTGTACGTTTTGTTGACGGATTTCCAAATTTACAATCATAGATTTAATATTTATGCCTTTGTAGCTATCAAAACCATAAGTATTTTCGTTAAACAAAACTCTTTTTTCTTAAACAAACAATATCAACCAATATTAATTTTAAAAGTTGATGTAGCTTATTGTTTGTTTTTTATTAAAATTTAACGGACTAATAACATGTTCACAAATCACCTACACATTTTGAGACACGGATTCAAACTTCTGACATGTCAGTCACAAATGTGAAGTCTGGACGTTTGCGGTGACAGTACTACTTGAGTTATAGGCCTATTTGAGCTATAGGCCTATACCAAATTGGTAGAATAATTATATGTTCACGTGTATACAACATATTGCACAAAAATAAAAGCTAAACTAGCTTTCATATATGGTCGCCGCAATTTAATTACTATTCATTTTGAAACCGAAGTCGTGACAAAATATGCATTACTCAAAATCGAAGTTACTATTTGAACTATACGATATATTCGCACGTGCATACGTTTATTCTGATTTTAAAGTTGTAATTAACTCATTTTTTGGAGATGAATATCGCATTATCTTTTTATTTGAACTTAACTTATTAGTAGAAGAATAATTAGAAAATTGCAAAGTAGTTTTCCGTGATTTACTTAGTAATTAGTAACTGGCTTATTAGTTATTACAGTTAGGAGTAAATTTGATGGATTAGAAACAAAACAAAACAAAATTATTATTTATTATATATATATATATATATAATATGCAAACTTGATATATGATATAATATAATTATAGAATGGAGGAAAATAAAAACTAGAATCAAGAAAAGGAAATGGGATTGAAGTGTGTGTCTCACGTGACAAAACGTGTAATGCGATGGAAACTGAAACCTGAAAAATCCCATGGTGTTGCATATGCCGCACGTGGACACATGTGTTTACTTTACGTGCATGTGGGATATTTGGAAAAATGAAAATTTATTAAATGAAAATATATATGCACCCACCAGATTTCTGCCAGTACACCACGCTCCAAGAATTATACCCTTCAAATTATCACTATTTTTCAATCCCAAATTTACAATTACAATTACAATTAGCTTTAGCTTATCGTAAATATACTAATGCATTTGATAATAATAATATAATAGTAATAATAATAATAATAATAATAATAATAATAATAATAATAATAATAATAATAATAATAAGTTTACTATATATTATGAACCTCAATCAATATGACAGTGTAAAACTATCAGGAAACCTAGATTGTGATTTGTTTGAAACCTCCAAACTGATTCTATTAATAATATGAGTTAAAAAGTTATTATCCACTTGCACAAAACTACACTGTGTGACATGAATGTAAAATAATAAAATATGAATATTATTAATTAAATGAATATAGAGATTACAATTAATCTATATTTATAAAATAATATAATCTTAATACTATTAGAAAACTAAATCAACTCAATAATAATAATAATAATAATAATAATAATAATAATATTATTAATATTAATACTAATACTAATATTAATATTAATATATATATTCAAAATAATTTTTTTTATTGTTTTTCGATACATAAAATAGCTTTATCAATACAAAAAATGATTAGTTATTTCCAAGTTATAGAGATCAAACATATATTATCTAATAAATTGATTTATTTTTTCTATTTCAGTGAACATGAAAATCTTGTATGTCTATCGAATCTATCTAGTATGAGAATAAAATATCAAAGGTTATTATATATATATTTTTCATCAAATATAAAATAAAATAACTAGCAATATGTGTACCAAAATGAACCGTTTGTATATCAGCATTTTATTGTAAAAAGAGTAAATATATATATCTAAATATAGTATATTTGGTCTGTTATTGTAATTTTAGGTTTGAACCAATGTAGTGACCTGTCCTCTCGATTCGATCGTTGCAGGCAAGCATGGAGCATTTTTTCAGGAATGTAATGTGATCACAGAAGTTGCACACGTGCATCACCATTTTCTAGAGTGAATAAGTATTAATCCATTACAATTACAATTATAGAATCTTAAGTTTATTTTTATTTTTAATTAAATTGGGATAACGAATATAAATGCCATCACCTTACATTAAGTTGAATACGTTACATATAGAGAATTTTTTTGATATGTTCGGTCAATTAATTTTTTTTTTGACATTGATCCCGCAGAAAATGCGCCCCGTAATTCCCGTGGTCAAACAATAATACCGTTGTTTTCTTCACAATTGAAATACTCACATATTTTCATATATCCAACATTTTCCTTCGAGATGCATCGGGTATTTTGTTGAGGACTGATGATTTCAGTATGTGTTTATGATATTTATATCCAAACAATAGCAATTCAAACTCTATCATATCTATCCAAATTCAACAAATCCAAATATAACAAAGAGAAAAACTAACACAATACATACCTCCGTGAATGAGATTGCCCGATTCAAGACGATGTACCACACACCATCGTCACAACCAAAATCACCAGCAGCATAACATACAAAATCACCATCAACTTGTTACAAGTCTCATGCAAAAAAATTACCACCACGTCGCTATAAGTCGCACCACCAAAATCATCACCAAATTGCTACAAAATCACAAAAAGTTGTTGCCGGAAATTGCTACAAGGGGTCGGAATTTGGTTTCAAAATGATAAACTAGTGATTCTCGCTTGAAACAACAAAGAAAAAGGAATGAGATTGGAAAAACTGAGGGTATTTTGAAAAACCCGCGGGATATGTTGAAAAACTGCATGTATTTATCTTTTGAACTGAGCTGCGGGAATTGGTCTTTGACTGCGTAAATTTGGTTGACCTGCGAGATATTGGTACTACGTGACGGGATTTTATTAGTTTTGAATTACCGCGGTCCCGCTGCTCATTTTTTGCGGAATCAGTGTCCATTTCAAAGAAAAAATGTCCGACACAGACTATAGAAGGTAAATGGATGAGTTGACTGTCCATATCAAAATTTTTCTCTTACATATATATACTCTACTAGATCATAACCCGCAAAATTTGAAGGCTAGAACATAAAAATAAATTTGATGAATTATTATTAAATTAGTTATCAAATTATAATTATATATTCATTTTTGTATACGGTGAGACATATGTTTTAGGATGATGCAGTTTATAAATAAAAAATAATATAATCTGACTTTATATTGAATATTGTATACAAAATCCAATCCTCTAACGTTAATGTATACATGAAGTAATTAATTAAGCTAGATAACTTGAAAACTTAACCAAAACGATAATGATAATTCATTCTCGAGCAACTTAGTTACATTTATATCATAAAATATTTATGCATACGATATTTTTGAATCAATCGATGAACTTATCTTACAATTTCTTCTTGTGAATAAAAAATTTTCAATTACTTTAACTGAATATGTTTTCTGATATGGTCATTATTGATGCTTCATTTATCTCCCATTTAAGTTGCTCATATTTAACTTGAATTTCTTCAAGATATTTGTAATGTTCCTAAATGTAAATATAAATTGAAAAAAAAAATAACCAGGCAATTGCTTATTGTCATACCTTTTTTCTCATTCTGGTTTTCTTAGTAGACTCACGTATTTATCGAAGGCGTTTAATTTTCTATGACTAAATTAACAATGCTTGTTTTTATGAATTAAAACACACACAAAATACTCGTCTTTGCCATAGAAATGAAAAATAATAAAAATATCTTTTGTTCACGAACAAAATCTGTATCTGAACGACAACACCGAGTTTAGCCAACCCAATTTTAAGTTACCCATAGATTATTGAGTCACTTTAGTCAGTGTCCATGTTAATAAATTCAATAAACTCGGTAAAATAAATAATTAAATGAAATATAAACTTTTATTTCATAAAAGTAGCTTCTTCTCCAATCTAAATTGGTTTGGATTATAGCATATGTGATGTACACCTCACATCTTGTTTGTTTATACATCTGTATTGAATATGTATAAACCCTAATTTTAGATTAAATAACATTGAAAGAATGATATCTAGAAAGATCAAAATAAAAGAAAAAACTTGAATTGGATATACATATTTATTTGTAGATCGATAGAAATTTTGGAGAAGATCAATATATTGATTCTTCCTTTAAATGATTTGGGGATAGTCATATACAGAGTAAACATTTTTTAAAAGAAAGGAAACTGAAGATTGAATAAGGTGAGTTAGTTTGTATAATATCGGGAATCATAAAGTGAAATACATTATTTGAGATTTAAGAATTCAAGTTAATTGTAAATTAATATTATTTTATTGTTGGCCACTTTAAATGAGATTTTCTTTTACAAATTAGTCATACGTTTTCTTTGAAAATTGAATGTAGATTTGGTTTGATTGAATTATTGAATTAGGGGTAATTTTGTAATAGTATCAAGGCTAGTGATACTTATTACATGGACAAATTAGGGAGATTAAATTAATGATTAAAGATTAGAGTGGTTAATGTGTTGAAGGGTTAAGATTAATTTAAGAGGGGTTAATGGTAAGATGTATACGTAATTTAATCTTTCTTATAATATAATAGTTACTTGATTACTTCATTCTAAGCAGTCTAATAGAAACAATCCACCTTATAACATTATAATGTCCTTGATCATTTTATTTCTAACATTGTTAAAAGCATGTGTAATAGGGGTGTGATGAAATGAATTATATGTTAAATACGTATTGAATGGCTACAATTTGCATTACAAACCGATGAATTGGATCTAAATTGGATCAAGTGGTGGATGCATGGTGTGTATGCTGCGCCAAGCCCATTAATTGTTAAAGAAAGTATATACATTACAACGCTTGTAAAATAAGTAACATAAAGTTGTATAAAGTAATAAAATGTTCGTTACACTGAACTTCACTTGATTAATTTGAATATCTAGAATCTAGAGAACCATAAGTCCATAATAAACCGGTACTCCCATGATCGTTGGCATATTAACCTTGTGAAACTTTAAATGTGGATAAAAAAGAGTTTGCATTTCAACCCGACCCATATAAAACCAATTTAGAAAAATGCCCGTTTGAAACTTTTAATCCAGAATCCAATCCGTTCGATCTAACCATTTTTTTTAAAAATATAAAAGAATAGTTTCATATTGAGATTTGTGGTTCAGTTCTGAACCAACACAAGATGCAGTTTCCAATGAAGTCGCATGCTCGCCCCATCTGCATACTCCCACATCACGACAAAACTAGTCTCGGATATAAACACATCAGATTCCACACATCTTAATTTCCATTCCATTCAACATCTTAACATCACACACAAGCTTAGCATTCTTAATTTTTCCTATTTCTTAAATCACAAAAATATGGAACAAGTTTTTGATTCAGAAGAATCAAATAGTGGTTGTGAATCTGGTTGGACCTTATACTTACAGCACTCCAATATCATCCCTCATCATCATGATTTCTCATGTAAAAAGGTACTTCAACATGATCAAGAAATTGATCATGAACATGATGATGGTGATGAAGATGATGATAATGATGATGATGATGATGATGATGATGATGATATGTCAATGGTTTCGGATGCATCATCAGGTCCACCACATTTTCAAGAACACGAATACTGCAATGATAACAATAACAATAACAATGGTGTTTTCTCATGTAATCCTACATCAATGTTGGGTTCTAGAAAAAGAAGAAAGATTTTTAAGCAAACAAGTTTTCATAGCCATAGACACATAATGCAAGATTCGCCTGACTCTATTGATGACACTGCCAGTTCTCCATTTTTCAGTTTTTCCAATGTAAGTGTTTATTTTGATTCTACCGTTTTCAATTTGTGAGTTAATTTTCATTTCAAACGTGTCGTTTTTGTGGCTTTGATTCAAGTTAAAGTTTTATACACTAAAGTTGGTCATAGGGAGTGATCTCAATCATTAAAAATATGCCTACAATCATGTACTTAAAGTTTCTAATATATATAATGACTAGTTTTGTAACAAACCTACAAAGTATATTGATTAGGATAAGAAAAAGGCAAATGTGACTTTGAAAAAGGACACCATCTTGATAAATTTTTAGTGTTATTGTTAAGAACCCTATCTTGTTCATGGACATGATTGCAATAGACTAGTTTGTATAGAATGATTGATCCATAATATATGAACTAATCAATAGTCATTTAAAGAGTATTCTATGTTTTTAATGATGTTTTAATTTTTTATTTTTCATTTTTGTAGAAGGATCTGAAAGTGTGCAACAAAACTTTATTGGAAGACGAGGATGATAGTTTCAGTTATTCACAGGGCCATTCCACAACCTATTTTGAGGTAATTTTATTTATAAATGCCGTTAACAATTTTTTATTATAAAGTATATATACCAATATACCAATAATAGTCATATATATATTCAAGGAGCTTTTTCCAAGATCACATTTTTATAGTTTTTCTTGTTACAAAGCCTAACAACCTGTGTATATGACAATGAACAGATGGTTTGAAGTGGATCCCATCACAGGCTAACAGTAGAGAAGAAATGGGACAGGCTCATCAAAGCAAGTGGAACATTAGATTTAAAGATTAGAGACATTTTTGCAATTTTTTAAATGCTTTTTTTTTTTCTTAGTTAAGATTAGTTTTGTTAGTTCTTACAAAGTGGCGGCCAAGATCTTTAATATACATCAAATCAGGTTTTTTGACAGAGTGTTTTGTATGTTTTGATTACATACATATAAAGGCACATCAAATTTTAGTTGGTGAGATATGACATGGGACATTATACACAAATATATGATTCAAACTCGAAGCGCTTAAACCATAAACAAAACCAAAAGATTGTAAAACTATCGACAAATCGACAATCACTCAAACGATAATCTGATAATAAAAGTATGAAAACTACACAAAACATATTTTAAAGCACCAGTTTGATGCTTGTTGCAGAAATTCGATATGACAACATGGTGTATCTTCTGTTTACTATATACAACTATTTAGATTCATTGTGGTGCTACACACATAGTCATACTCTGTCATTGCTCTGTTAAACGGGTCAGGTTGAGATGAACCGGATATGGGATGTTAAGGGAAGAGGTGGAATCATATGAAAACTGCCAAAAGTCAAAAACTTTGAAGTAAATATGCCTTCAAGAGATCATTCTAGCAGCCTTTGGGTCTTGCACCAGGCGATGGCGACAACATATAGGAAGATGCTACCAGTGGTACAGCCACCAACGGTCCACGTAAATTTACGCATACCAATTTCCTTTTCAGCCGGGGTGTCACCATTGAAAAGGTCAATATTGATGTTCATTCCAAACGCACCAACCACAACCACAAATACATTTATTATAAGACTCGCGGTTGACAACATGACGCCCATTTGCAGAAGATGGTTTTGCTTGTCGCCTAACATTATGTTAATGTAGTCTTCTGTGTCCTCCACATACTCACTCAGCTGGGTATGTAATCTTAGTATTAGAGGTCCAGAAATGGGCAATGCTTGGTATGGGTCAAAATGGGTAGGGTCAATCTAGATTCTGGAACACCATTTGTCTAAAGGTTTTAACCTTTTTATGCTAATCATCTAAGTTTTATATAAAATGATATAGGACTATAGGAGGTCTTATGCATTACCAACACACTTTGGGAGACTATTGACCTTTGACCCACTGCCTTTTAAGTTTTTTTTTCTTTCTTTCTTTTATTTATTCTATGCATCACTCTTTTTATTATACAGGGTTTGCTTACTAATCAATGATATGTAGCACGTTAAGAAGCATACCGTCGACAATTTATTCAGTGTACCATCAATCTGAACAAAATAGGCCTCCAACAGCATTTCAAGTTCCTCAATGTCACGGTGTTTGATACCATTTCGAGTCATACGACTCTCTCTTCCAACTGTATTAGATCCAAAATACCGTTCTTGTTGGCTAGTCAGTCTTTTAAAATCACGTTCATGTTTGTTCTCACCGTCTTCAGTAGGAACTCTAATATAAGGCATAAGCATATAGTGATAATTCCAAAATCAGAAAGGAAACTAAAAACACAGTGTCAAAGAAGAGGCAAACCTATCATCCATTTCTGACTGAATAACTTGCTCATCCACATCATCTTTTTCGCTTACAGACGTTGCAGAATCATTTTCGAGTTGTTGCAACAGTTTATCAGTCAGATACATTTCAGCCATATCTTCATCGTCATCAAGCAAGTGTTCTAATTCGTCCCTAACCTAAATTAATCTAAACAATATGGGTTTTGATATACTCTAAGACCAAAATGCAGTTCAAAGTATTTTAGTTTGCATAAAAAACCACTAACCTTTTGAACACGTCCTGAAATAGCAACTAACCTACTTTTAATTTGGCGAACACGTTCTAAATTCAGGGTACTAATTTTTGTTGTCAACTTGTCCAAAGCTGGATGTGCTTCTTTCTCCAATGTCCTTGCCTAGTTCAAAAATTAATGATAAACCAGGATTATAAAGTTGTTTTATTACACGAATAATCAAGCACCCCAATAAAACAATTTAGGAGGTTGTACACATAAAAGATAGACTTTGGGCCATATTTAACCCCTTCGACACATTTGACCCGTTTGAGGAAAACTACAACACAAATCAAACGGTACATAACTAAATGGGTGAAAATTGCCAATGATATAACACGCAATAGAAAATGGCAGAAATCTTTAATGACAAGGATAAAATTATCACCTCTTTGTCCAAGGAACTGCAAGCTGCCTCTATGCAGGTCTCAAGTGCAATGAACTCGAATGGGTTCAGTTTCAGTCCATTTTGGCTACCAAGAGAATGTATTTCATCAGCTTTAACCTCCTCACTTTTCTCTAGACTCGTAGTGGATACGCTAGGAGAGCTAACCCCCTTTGAGTTCCGTTCTCCTAAATCATACAAATTCTCCCAGTCTGTATCGTCAGAATTTGTGGTCCCCCCCTGTTACACAACCATTCTAACTAACACCAAGTAGCTATTAATAAAGCTCTTAAAGTCTTAAACAGTTTCCATGTAATTATATCATCACGAAACTTTATTTATACCTTACACTTTAATTTCAAATGTATGTTTAACCATATAAATAATGCTATCATGATTGTTACTACATTAATCATGCAGTATACATTAAATCAAATAAATGTACATTTCTTAAATTTAACAAACAAAAGGCTTATTTTGTTCATCACGACACTAATCATTGCAAGCTAAATAACAATGTATAAAAACAGATACAGAAAATGTACATGAATAACCTGAGATGTAGTCGAGCGATGATGACATATTATCCGTTGTTGCAATTCATTGACAAATGAATCAACAAATGGATCTTTCGAATGAATCATAAGCACCTCATGTGCTGTTATGATAGCTTTAATATGTTCCAAATTTATAACAATAGCTCGTTCTCTACCAAGTACAGATGAAGGATACGATAAAATGGGATCGAGAATACGTAAGTCACGTGCCGGTAATCCTGTCCGGCGCATGATGGTGTGTTTCTCGGCCTCAACTAATTGGCTTTGACCCGTGGAATCAAGAAGGAGCCATTGCCTGATTCCGGCGGATTTTTTTCTAGCTCCGCTGCCGACGTTGTGGTGAGGGGTGGCGGTTCGTGTTGGAAGGAATCCATCTTCTGCTGGAGATGAAGCGACGGTGGTGGTGGGTTTTAACGGTGGTTGACGACGGGCCTTCATTGACGTCGTTAAAGGTGATGGTTTGAAATGTATTTGACCGGATCTTGGTTTTCTGTTTTTGTGTGAATTTCGTTGGTTGCCCTTATATTCAAAATTTATTTATGTTAAACTTAAAATGTAATTATGTTAAATTTAAAATGTAATTATGTTAAACTTAAAATGTAATTATGTTAAACTTATTTATGTAAAAATTATGTTAAGCTTAAAAGTATAATCATTGAATATATTTTTTTTCAAAGTTATCAACATCGTCATGTGACATTCAACAATTTTTTTTCCTTTAAAAAAAGGTACATGTGTGCATATAAATTATTTTTTGCCAAAAATAAAAAATAAAAAAAATTGACCCTATAATAATTGATACAAGTGGTAATCATATTTTGCTGCATTTTTTTTTAACGAAAGGAAGAGCAATATATATAAAAAGATAAAAACATGTGCATGAACCTTCAAGGAAGAATAAAAAAAAAAAAAACTTTAAATTTCTTTAGTGTTATGGAAATAAAATTAAAAAGGGAAAAAACAACACCTTTAATCCTGTAACAATACCAATTGGGCCAGTGTGATCCAAAACTCCAAATCACCTAAAATTTGGGCCTTTTGTCCGAGATAATCATTTCATTGTAACAAGCACATCACATTACTGTTTTGGAAAGTCGGATAGTTCATGAGGCCTACGAAACAGTTGCATGTATCATCATGACATCATCATCACTCATATAGTAACAAATATTCTTCACGGTTTTACCATCGGCTTCACCTCCTTATGCTCGTCGTTGATTTACTTGAATTATTTGTTGGTTTCAAGTTTCAACCATTATATATGTCACATGTGCTTATCTTGCTTCTCTTTTGCTGATTCGTCAAATTTGATTCTACTTTTTTGTCTCAACCGTGTTCTAATCGTTAGGTAGATTTGTGTTTAACCATGAATTGAAGCTGTTTTTAATATCAGTGTACTTTTGAATTTACACCATCAACTGTATTAACTGAAGCTCTCGTACACATCAATTGGATTGATTAAAACGGTCAGGATACATAATGACATAACCACCGGTAATCAAACGAATTGGTTAGAATTGCAACCCATTATTTGCTTTTAGTCATTATCAATTATCAATGCATATTAAAAAGAATTTTCCAATAGGAATACGAATATTAATTAAAATTTTAAAATCAAAAGGAAGGATATGAATTGCAACCCATTACTATTATGATAAGCAAAATATAAAAATAAGTTTTATTATATGAAAACATCTTGCAATTCACTTTGCATGTTAACTTAACTATTCTCTTAATCATTGTTTAAGCAATTTAAAACTAAAAAGTTAAGGAGTAAAGTTGTGAGAGACAGCTACATTTCAGAGGAAGAAAGATCATACGATCTCACCTGATAATCAATGGTCCAGATTCGTTAAATCTTAACAATACTTACATTTTAAGTAAAATATATTCATTGTGCACGAAGAAAGATCTCACCTGTTGATTTTTTGTAATCAATGGTCCAGATTCGTTAAATCTTAACAATACTTACATTTTAAATAAAAATAAAATATATTCATTGTGCACGTCCGGGGCTGAAGTGCTTTAATTACTCGACTCGATAATCCGTCTACATTTAACTCTGTCGGAAACAATTTTTTATTACTCGTCACACTTGAGAGCCATCTTATTTTGACCTTGTCAAAAAACAATGAGTAACATTAAAGAAATTATTAAGCATGTCATGTTTCACTCGTGTGTATGGGCGGATCAACCTTCCCCCAATAAACAACTTGTTAATTTTTTGTACCCAAATGCAAAAACGTACAGTACGTACTTCGTTATTTATGACCAGTATAAATAATAAATAAATAAATAAAAGCAATATGATAATTATAAATGACATCGAATTAATACTGGGATTGGAATCTCATTATGTCACAAATTCAAAACCCTGCCATTTTCTCAATCTCGAAATATATAATATCATATTTATTAATCTTAATCTTAATTAATTATGCGTAAATTTTATTATTATATTTAAAACTAGAATATTTTTGTACGTGTGAAAAGAGAATAATATAATAGCAATAGAAAAATATGTGTCACCTTAAAGAAGTTAATGTATTGATTACACACATTTAATCTTATCAATTTAGTAGACCGTTATTTTGGGACAGTGCACATATTCGTAATATGTTTATGACAATTCTTATGCACACGAGGCAGTAATAATCTATAATCTATCTATATAATTCTATATAATCATAAAAATAATAATAATAACATTACAATTAAAATTCAGAATATATATATGTACATATATATATACATTATATATATATATATATATATGTATGTATATATATATATGTATATATATGTATGTATGTATATGTATGTATGTATATGTATGAGAGAGAAGGTCATTCAAATTAGAGAGAGAAGCAAATTGTAACAAACTTGAAACATCTAGATTACCTCATCACAGCATTAATGATTTAAATTCCAATTATACACACAATAAAATCTCAAATTCAAAATTCAAAATGAAAATTATAATTAAGATTAAGAAATAGGACGCTTGCCAGGATGATCAGCAGCTTGTAGCGTTTTATCAATGAGTTTACGAGCATGATTGCTACGGATCTGAACCCTTACACTGTTCGTTTTATCCATTTTCACGTAAACTTTCTTCGATTTCTTCCGCTTCAACGCCTTCACCTTCGATTTTATCGTTTCGATTAAATTCCCAAACTGATTCGTCATCATCTCCGATACTCCTCGTTAATTTCTTAAAAAATTCAATCAAACACAGAATTATACATACATATGCATGTATCTATAATTGAAATTGAGAGCCAAGTAAGAGGAATAAAAGTGAGAAGCAAGCTCAGTAATCTGTTCTGCGTTGTAGCTATTTATGGAGTCGGTTGCGTACTTACCTGATTTCATTCACTATTTATTTATTTAGTCAAGATATAAATATAAAAAGTTTGTTTTAGGTCCCTGTAGAATGGTGAAATGTTTTTATTTGGTACTTGTTTTTGTTCAAACTTTAAAAACAGGGCATGGAGTTGCTATTTACTGCAAGTGTGGTGTCGAATATAATGACGTTAATTATTTGTTGGATTTGGTGACTAACTATGTCTTCAATTATTTATTTGTTTACTCGAACTAACTATTACCAATATTGTTTCTCTTTATACTTTCATAATCTCTCTTCTCTTTCTCTCTTTACTTTTTTTTTATATATTAAAAGAAAAACATATTTAACTAATCATTTTATTTTTAGTAATTCATTAGTTAATCCCCACCATTAATAAATTAGAACTTTTAATCTAGACTATTGATCTTAGTTTGGAAAAATGATTACCTAAATAGTGAAGAGGAGTTGATCAAATGTCTAAATTACCCTTGAATTGAGTTATTAACCAAATACATGTGTAATACAAATATAATTGTCAAACTCATGTGTTTTTTAAAATATATACCGATCTCATATTTTCCTATTTAACTTTTACGTTTTATAATCATTAAATATAACTTTATTAATCACAATTATCGTTTATCCATACCATCACTTAAATTAACTACCTAAATGTACATTTAAGAAATAATAATATCACAACTATTATGGAGTAATATTTCTTTAAACAATATGAGTTTTATTTGTAAACAAAACACTTTAGTCGTAAACCGGTTTTAACAGAAAACTTCAAACATAATCAATCAATTTTTAATAGTTGGATGTAGTTACTTATTTGTTTGTCAATCAAAATTGATTTTTGAGTTCTGCATTTAGTACTACAAAAAAATTCAACAAAAATCAAAATAAAGAATAAATTATAAAATTAATCGCGAATAAGCACAAAATCAATGATCACATTAACCAAAAGTGAATTGAAAAGACATGTAAAATTAGCAGAGTAAATGAATCCGAGATGTCGGCATGGAAAGAAGTGGATGATGCAAATTGACAATGACGACGTAGATATATTTTTATGTTATATTATTTTGCATGAATTAAAAAATACTTTAGTTGGGATTTATTTTCAACGACACTTTTTTATCCATTGTTAGAAAATAGGGTAAATTGTCAAAAAATGAACAACTAATTCACTTTTTTGCTTTTCGGGTATCGATTATTTTTTTTTGTGTTTAAAAGGGATTACTAATTTAAAAATGAACATAAAGGGTGTATGTTATCAATTATGAATGGTAATCTAAGGCTAATTATCAATTTTAATGTACAAAAAGCTTATAATGTAAGGTTAAATGCCATTTTTCAATCTTTAAATATAGAAGAAATAAATGTGCATAAATTGGACATATAACCTTTAATGTGTTGTTTTAAATTAGTGATTTATTTTAAACATAAAAAGTTAGTTTATACCCAAAATTCAAAAAAAGTTGATTAGTTGTTCAATTTTCGTTAATTTGCCCTAAAAATATATATATAAATACATATGTAATGTATCGATAGCAATTACATAGCAATATTGATACAATAATAACTATTTACATTTTCTTTAATTAAATTAGGAGGTTCTGTGCATTTAAAATAAACTAAAGGTGACATAAAACCCATTCTATTGCTTCTTATTTTGGCTTAACATTCAGTTTCACGGATCAGAAAAGCAATACACTGCATTGCTAGATTTTTTACGCATTATAAAATCTAGTTATAACTGTAGTATGATGATGTAAAACAACCTTATAATATACTTCATATATAGAGTGATCAGTCGTTTATGAAGCTTATACAATAAAAGTACAATAAGTTATATTATCTAAGGAGGAATGAATGTAGGCTGTTGACCATAAAATATTTATTGCCTAGACGTGGACTACCAAGTGGGTATATTTACAAGGTGCTACAATTGTGCCATAGCAATTGGACACATATGTGAGAATTGTGCCTACAACCTTGCCATTATATCTTTCTTGTGTTGTGTAAGCGTAACATACAAAGGCTTGCTAGCAAATATCTTTGCATTCATCTCAAAAGGCTATCAGACCATAAATGAATTTAACATTTCACACTAAACTCCATAAAAATAAAAAACATGATCAAAATATGTTAACTGCTCTACAAAAAAAAAACATGATCAAAATATATTAACTTACTGTTAATTTTCTTTTTGTGATTATGTTACCTTTAATTTTATTAATTACTTGGATACCTTACAATAATATGATATCAAAGAATAGTCTATTGATATAACCTCATTGAAAGATTTATTCTTTTTTGGGAATTGTGAACTTTGTGATAATAACCTTTCAAAAAATAAAAAAGAAATATAAATACAAATAATGTGATGGTAAGAACATAAAATGTTTTTGCATAAGTATGTCATTTGAAAATTACGTGATATTAACCGCATAAGTATGTCATTTGAAAATTATATAGTTAAATAAAAACATAATATAAACTTTGTATTAAAATTATATAGTAGCCCGTGAATTCGCAGATTATAATCTAGTTATAATTAAATTAAATTATAATTATATGAATGACTTAAAAGGTTTTCATCAAGTTCTATTCAACTTACTTAGTAATAACTGAAATGACAACAAATTTCCGATACTTTATTTTTAGAAATTCTTAAAATTAAAACTCTAACATTTCTAGATTTAAAATGCGTAATTTCATAGTAAAGTAACTTTTTTTTTTTACTCATAATGTCTGGTATCCTGAATCCTCAACTTTACATATCAAACTATCATTATCAATTCCATCATGAGTAATACATCAGTGAATAATAAATACAATATACACTTATCGTTGAGTTACGAACTGAAATAAAGTACTCTTTCCATTGTGAAGTGCAATTTTATACTAATCTTGCTAATGCAGTTTGTTAAGCTTAAAATGAGACGGTGTAGTTTACAAATCTGAATATTAATCTTGTTATACTTTCAGTTGGCTAATTTAAGGATATATGAAAAGAAAAAGAAAAAAAGTGGCCAGTTTAAGAATAATTTATATAGTTGTAGAAGACGTAATAAGTTGTTTTACTTGTAATTTTTGATAAAGTATTTAATTTAATGTAATAAAAAAATCACATTAATCTGAAGACGTACAACCGTACAACCTTTCCAAAGACAAAGGATTAGGTAAAAAAGAACGCATTAATTCAAAAAATAATACATTAAAAATTTAAAATGTCAAAATATTTATCATGAATTCATCCCATATATTTTCATATTGTGGTGATATTTCTATCAAGAATTTTAATAAATTCACCACATTTGTAGATTCAAAGTTTATACTTTACAAACTAGTAATACACAGTTATGATAAATTTATCAAAATTCTTAGTGAACTTATCATCGACCATTTCCATATTCTAATGAACCTACCCCAGATTCCAATGGTTTTATCATAGTTCAATATAGTAACAAATCTTATTTTAGATATCAAATGAGGGTCAACTAAATTGCATTACGAATATTATTGTTATTATTATTATTATTAATTATCAAATTTAAATCTATAAAATACAATCATCTTTATTTTTTCGGATTATCATTTATAATTGAAGCTGCCAAGATAGACTGGCGACTTAACTATTCTGACAAATTAATTGGGAAACTAGTTTCAATCTGGTTAATAAATTCAATCAAACTTTATTGCACTAAAAGTCAAACGGTCCATCTACGCTACAAAGACACTTGGTCAATAAGATAGCAATGACCTGTCAATTTATCATGGATAGACTTCACTTTCATCATGTTAGGCTCCAACTCCTTCCTTTCAATAATCTTGCAAATCAAGATTATTATCTTTAATCTTTAAAACCAAAGTTAAAAGAAAGTCAACATAAACACTCACCGTAGCAACATTTATGACAATTTAAAAGTCATACAAAAAAGGAACCACATGATAAAAAGAGGTCCATGGTGTAGAACATCGGTCCTTGTTCCTAATCAGCTAAAATTATGTATAAGACAGATCCTTCTTGCAAATGTAATCACATGGGTTCGTCGACAGATTCACAATTTCAGACCAGGATATGCACTTTCGTAACAATCATACTATCGATTTACTCATCATCAAGTAAAATTTCCCTATTCTTGGTAAGAATTAGTGAACCTGCAAATATAACATCTTTAGAAAGCAGATGTAGATTCTTTCAAGGATGTTTTGTTGTAATGGAGGCTTACCTAAGAGCCATTAAGAATCAGTTAGTGGCTGAGAATCTGACCATAACATTGCTGTTGCTAGAAGGGCAACTGTTGCAGTTTCAACTCGAAGGCGAAGTGGCCCGAGCCCAACTGCAGTTGCTCCTGCTTTTAGTATCGACGTTACTTCTGATTCTGTGAAGTCTGGAATATAATAAAAATATATTTAAGGTCACAATGTGTGGTTCAAACCATAACTACCACCAACCAGCCAGCAGTATATATTTGAATTTTCAGGGTTAAGAAAGTTATAAAGCATTAATCAACCATTGACTTTGGAAAGCATAAAAATAAAAAGGGTGCATCTATTTTCTTACTTTTGAGATAATTCAATTGCTAATCGAAAAAAATCATTAATAGTAATAATAGAAAAGAACATGTAGAGGGTTCAAAGTCATTTCATGTGATTATTAGTGCCTTTGACCCAAATTAACTCTAGTATTATCTTTTTAGCTGTTCCAAAAAAAATATAAAAAAAAAAAAAATCGTCTTTTTAGCAACAAGTCTTGTATGCATACTACTGTGTGTGTGTGTGTACGTATGAGAGAGAGATTGAAGGTACATACCGCCTTCAGGTCCAATGATAATTGAGCCAACAGGCTCTCTTTGAGACAGAGCCAAAGCATTCAAAACTGGTGCAGCCTCTGCTGCAGCTATAAAAGATAGTTTTGATCGTGAAACCTAAGGGAATGACATAGTGAAAACATGAGCGTCAAAATATGAAATTAACGACATATTAAGAAAATTCCAGACTCCAGATACTTCTGTAATCAAGAAAAGAAAACTGAAATTCGTGATAATTTATTTAATCATGTTTACGTGATACAAGAAATCGGACATATCACACACACCACCGATACAAGTGACTTACTATAGGTAAGAGGTCACGAACTTCTAACGGAGGGTTCAGGGTCATTTCATGCAGTCGTTGACCTACAATATGCTTAAGCATTATTAGTACAATGGGCTAAAGATGCATGAAGAATAAGCTGGTTATGCACATTGTACTCCAACTCCAAGCAGTTTAGCTGTAGGTGCGTCAATCGGTTCTTGATCTAGATTTGATTGACTCGGTTATTGGATCCCTTAAATAAAAATGGATAGATTGGTTCAACAAACAATCCAATAGGTCGACGGTCGATCCATTAAAAAATACGTATCATTTCATGATCATTTTTGTCAACCAAATTACCCCTCCACATGTCACCAGCTTCCTCAATCCATCCATATTCACTTCATTCTCTTATAACATAACTTGTGTTACATCATCATAATTTGTAAAAGTGTGTGAGATTTTTCTAAATGGATTGATCTGGGTCATGATCCATCTATATAGATTATTTGGGCCATGCTTCTAGCAAATCATGATCCATTTAGTTGGGTCATGGGTCAAATCGATCATTACCAAATCCGATCCAAATCTGACTCACTGACGCACCTATTTAGTTTGGCGTAAGATATATAAAACTCTAAAAGATGATACTTAACACTGTTTAGCTGCAGCCATTATGACTCGTTGCAACCTATCCACTCTGTTCTCAGAAATTGAAGGAGAACGCTCAGTTAATAGCGGTGTTACACTACTTGCTCCAAGTTCCTAAGATAATAAAGCATACAAATTAGGTTGTTGTGATGATAGTAAAGGCGAAAATTCTATTAGAACAAGACACGCGGACTTTATTCTACGCATACTGTGCATTTCTCTATAAGCCAGTCGGATCGACCACCCTTCAGAGTACCTAAATAGTACATGTCATGAAATTAACTTCACACACAAGCATTAAACTAGAGGTGACAATTTCGACCCATTTACTTATGAATGGGTTGGTTCGGAGTATGTGTTATTTCTAACGTGTCATATGAGTAATAACATAAAATATAGCAAAGAGAATGGGTCAACCAAATTGAAATTTTCTCAAAGTGTTTTTGATGCATACAACCTAATATATAAATTTATTCAAAAACCTATCATGATAGGATTTATTGCAATCATATTTAACACAATTATTTCATGATAAAAAAAAGAGAAGCACATGTTTCGGGTTAAACCAACCCGTCCCATTTTGACCTTACCAAAACATTACTAGTTTTGACCCATTACTCAACTCGCTCAACCACCCATTTTGCCACCTCCAGGTAAAATAAACAGATCAAGCCATGATTTTCAATGTCCACAGAACCTACCAAAAGCAGCAAACACATGCCATTGGGTTGTATTAATGGATACTAGTTTAGGATTTTCAAGTGAAACTATATCTGCTCCAGTGCGGTCAATCTTCTCTATGCAACCTTCAACTAGACCTCCTTTTCCATTGAAAAGCTCTATCCTTGCAAGGTTTCAAGATACGACAAGAAAAACGAAAATAAATCAAGGAAAGGAGAAATAAACCAAGTCCCCATACTCCCCAATATCCTAGAAACTACGCTACCACACAACAGAATACATAAACATCTTTGTTGTGTGATTCGCACAAAACTTATCGTGCTTTCTACATTTGATTACAGACAGACATTAATATCATTTAGAGCTTCAACTTCTTACATATAAACAGGTCGGTCTTAGTTAATTATGCAAATAATTTTGTTTCATAAGTGAATTGATACTTGATATATCCTTGCAATAACATACAATTACAATGAATTTCTAGAAATAATGTCATTTTTGACAGCAATAAAATCGATTAGCTTACAGGTAATATACTGTAAAGCATGCATACCTGTCATCTATATTTAACCTTAGAACTTTAGTCATATGCCAAAATTCATCCCCTTGCACACGAACAATAGATCCCTAATCAATCAATGGAAAATTAATTAACATAATTGGCCTCCCATATATCTATACTAGAGTCTAGAGCCAGTGAAACGGTGCGAAATCTTTGACGTCTGTACTAAAATTTTGACTTATGTGCCAAACTTTTGAATCTGTGCGATACTTTTCACTTGTGTGCTATATTTATTTTTTACTCTTTGTGACTCCTATGAGATATTGTTGACTTGTGGAGTAATTTTCAGTTCTATGCTAGTATATTTTAACTGCTGTGCTATAATTTTCACTTACATGCGTCATATTTGACACTGCGAAATGTTTTACTTATGTCATAAAACAATAAGAAACTAATTTAATTTCAGCAGTGTGTATATATTCGAAAGAGAGAGAGAGAGAGAGAGAGAGAGAGAGAGAGAGAGAGAAATGTTGCCTTGGAGGGAGGGATGACGTCAGAGAAGAAGCGAGGAAGACCGCCGCGAGATTGATTGGAAGAATCCGATGAGAATGCTCGCAACTTGAACGTTTTCCGGTTGATAACCACAGCCAAACGAGGGCTCAAACTAAAACAGAGACCTTGCATTTGATTTGAGGCTCAAGGGTTTTGCATTATGGTTGGGGAGAGTGTAGTGGTGGACTGGTAGTTGGCTTAAATAGTAATGTAACCTTGGTTATTTCACCATGGTACCTCTGATTTTTTTTATTGTTATTATTATTGTGATAATATTATGTGTTATAATTGTGTTATTAAAATGATCAATAAAATGAAACTATAGAAGGTTTTGTAACATGTCATTCCTGAAATGGAAATTTATTTTTAACTAAATAAATGATGGGTAAATATTCCGTGCATCAAAACTGCACGGTTACAAATGTGCAGTTAATTTTAAATTGGAGACTGAATATGTATATTTAAAAAGTTGAGGGGTTAAAAATGTAAAATATAAATGTGGCGGTAATAAACAAAAAAATATATAGTAGTGATCGACAATGATGACTCACATCATGATTGATGATTGTATTCATTTAGATTGTTGCTCCATTTTTAAACATAAACCTTTTCGATTGATCGAGTTAAATATTTTTATAAGTTAAATTTTATTATTATTATTTAGTATTTTAGTTTGAATTATTGGTTTAAATGTTTCGAATATTCATTCTTTTTAGTCCTTTGAATGTTATTTGATTTCAGTTTTTACACTTTATAAAAAATGAGATCTTGAAGTTTACATCGTGCTTAGTTGTTAAATTTAAGATTTATAGAATGTCACAAAAGGAATTGAAGAATACCTTCTTTATTTAGTACATTTTAAATGTCAATAGACGTGAGATTCTTAGTAATTTCTCATTTTTAATGTTTTAAGTTTAAACCACTAATGTAAATGCTTAACAGTATTGTAAGATATTTATTGTAAAATAGTGACTCTTACGAGTCAAGTCGAATCACGGGTTAAAAAATTAAAATTTCAAATCACGAGTTAACAATTATGACCACACACCTTAAACAAACGCATTATATTCATTCCTGCCAAAACCCTTCATCCAGTTTGTGTTGGTATCATTTTGAATCCTATTACGGTTTAAAATACCAAAAAATCATTTTATACAAGATTTAACATGGAATCACATTCGACACTTTTATATATTTAGCATAGTAGGTTTAATAAACTAAAACTTAATTGAAAACTCATATTTTATATCCATAATAATAATTCACCCGCCTTCATGCATTCAACATGCTTAAAGTATATTTGACCAAAATGCAATCAAAATCCCTAATTTATTTATATGTACTGTATATAAGCTTTGCTTAATCAGTCACGGGCTTCTGAAAGGAGTTGAAGTTCATAACCCCTCATGAACATCCATGCTTCCTATAATGTCAAAATACATGTTCTTATAATACTATATATATATACCAGCCAGCAACATGTACAACTTGACTTACAATTACAGATCTTGCAACATATGAAGTTCAACTTGGCTTATACTTACAAATCTCCTCTGAAGAACGGGCCGTTAAGAAACGAGCTAGAGAAAGTTCCTCCACCATTCGGGAAAAGTGTAAGCAAGCATATGAGACCAAGGACAAACCCCCAAGCGTACCTATTGTCGCCTAAAGGGGTGATTTCGTCCTTTGCAGGTATCTCTTCTCCGCCTCTAAAAAATGTCGCAAAAAGCCCCCACGCTAAACATAGGACACTACCACTAAAACCGCCAATGACTAATATAAATGAAGTGGCTAAAGATAACAATGCGGCAGTGCTCCTACCAAACATGGCTTGAGCTATACGACCTCCTTCGAGCCTTCCGCATGGCAACAAGTTCAAAGAGGTCACCACCATACCTGCCTCATATGTAATGTCAACTATTTAGAAAATGACCAAAATATCCTTCAATGGATTAGCAAAGTTGTAGACTTTTGTAGTCCACAGCTCAATATCATTGATTTTTTGTAACAATGATAACGAGCACATAAGGAAATTTACATAAGGACAATTTTGTTGGAGAATTTAGGATAATGAAAATTGGTGTGATGAGACTCACCTAAAAGTCCTGCAAAGGCAAGAGGGTCAACGGGAACCCCGACACCTTCGACAGCATAAGGTAACACATTGCCTAGATCGTCCGTGTACGGCCCGATAACAAATTGGATGAAAGAAAGTAATGGGTTATTGTAAAAGAACTGTGGTCTTATGTATCTGCATATGAACAATCCATAATGAATGATCTTCAAACGCATTGGGTAATGTCACAACTGAGACAAACATTTTGACCCAATTATTTACATACAATTTGATTTGGGTTTTGTTCTATCTCTAATATGTCACATGGCCACATGGTTTACCCTTCATGATTTTGTTGCTGAAGGAACATGTCAAATGGGTGGAACGAGTCTTATGAGTTGAAACGGGTTAAATAGGTTGCAAGTCATCAGATATGTATTTAAATACATAAAACCTCCATGTCACTTTGTTAAGGAATTATAAATACTTATTGTAATAATATAGTTATGCGATCATATTCAACACATTACTTATTTATATCACTCGGAAAGAAGTGTTTGTCTGACTTGTTTTGATCCATAATTAAAAATTGTCCGTTTGACCCACCCACTTTGACATTCCTAGAATCCTAGATGGCAGAAAAGACTTACAGAGCATTATCGCCTCCATTGAAGCTACCATCAGCAACAAAGGCAGCTACTGCAAGTGCCAATGAGGTCAAATAAGCACTTGCTGTTCGTGCTACTGAAATATCGAACAAAGCCTTTTTGTTAGGAAGAAGAGACTCATAGTTATTCATAACACCCAAGCAACCCGTCCAATTAGAGGGCACAAGAAATGATGGACTGAGTTTTACACCGTAACGTGCTGCTGTTACCCTAGTAGCTATCTGCAGGACATATTAAGTTAACAATAACCAGCTAGTAATAGAAATCACAGATACAGTTTGACCGTCAAAGTAAATTCTACCGCCTTTTGATGTCGAAATCGATGTGGGAACGGTCACAAAAGGTAATATCAATAGTTTCCAATTCGAATGATATTTAAAAACTGTAATCTAGTCTTGAAATGTTTCTCGGAAATGTTAAAATTAAAATAATTTTGTAACATAAATTTACTGTCTTTTACAGTAAAAGTCAAATTGTCTTCTTTTATGTAACAGGAGCATAATGTTGATAGATTCAACTGAATTGCACTTCTTGTTGATAAAATCTAGAGATAACAAGATAGACGGTTCGGTATTTTATCGGATTGGGTAACATGTCAAAATGTGTTTGTGTTGAAACTCGTCAGTTCTATGGGTCAGATGACCTGGAAATATCTTGTCCCTTTATCATTCATTTACAAATAAATACCTAAAATTATATAAACAAAACAATAACATTATAATAATAATAATGTATAATGTAAGTCTTTATTGAAATAATTTGGGAGGCTGTATGCATTTTATATAGAATTTGGACGACTTCAACCCGTTCGACACATTTTACTTGCTTCCTTTTTAGGTAAATATTTTGATTTGACCCATTTAAAATGAGATACAACCCAAATCAACCCCTTCGCAAGTAAATGACTTGAAATTGCCACTTGTAAGTTCTAATAATCAATCAGATCTCTAAAAATTTAACAGAAAAGGGGGATATGGTACCTCTGAAACACCTAAAATCATAAGAAAACCACTAAAGAGTGGCATAACATCTGCTAGGTAGTCATTGAACGTTGCGTCGGGCTTGAGAAAGAAGCCACTCATCAATGCAATCGTCCCAAAAGTGGTGACGGCTAAGGCTACTGCAGCAACATAGCCTGATGGTGTGCTCAATTTGGATAGCTCGAATTGCAGGTCAATCTCAGATTTAGGTTGCACCACACAAACCTATAGACATTTGTCAAAAAGGATTAGTTATGAATCTTGACACATTTTGTAAAGTGTTTAAACTCATTTAGTCCAATCGTATAAGTTTTGTCCGTTATATTATTAATAACTCTTACATTTCATGAAACACGGGATACATAAAAACCTTAAGAATATATGATCAGCAATCCAAGTTACCTGTTTTGTAACATCATTGGTCTTTTCCTCCATGAACCACAAAACAACCTCCCTTCCTGCTGCTTCATATAATTTCTGCTCTAATACTGGGATCACTTCTTCAATGGGCCTCCTCAAGTTTCCAATAAAAATCCCTCCATCACCAAATCTCCTAACATCCGTGGCGAAAAACGTAGTAAACCCAAAGCAGCTCTTTAACTGCCATTCAAAATTAACAAAATGTTATTTATCTTGAATTTTGGAGTCCACGTTTGACTTTTGAAGTCAAACATGGTACTATTCGAATCGAAACTTACATGTATTCCTTAACCTTTTAAATTAAAACCAAATCTTAGTGATACGACTCATTGTATTTTTCTAATGCAATTAGAAACTATTGCCAAATACAAACAAAATTGTCAATTTGACAATATAACTCTTTTCGTAAGAGGCCGTGACAATTTTTATTGTCTTAACAAAATTTCCCTTCAATTTCTATTTTACCCTTTTAGTGGAACCAGTTGTCAGTAAACTAGTCCAAATTGTAACTTGAGATAACAAATTTACTTGCATCACAAGTTTTCCTACTATTTAAAATTGACAATTATTGACATGGGTTTTCAAGATTCATCAAATTGAACCAAAAACATAAATAAAAGATTCACCTTGTTGAGATCAAGAGCTTTGAAACTCTCCTCTGCTTTCTCCAGTCTCTGTTTCTCTCTAAACAAACTATCACGAATAACTTGATTAAACAACCCATTAATTAAATTACCATTATTTCTTTCCCTATCAAGTTCTTTTAGCTTCCTATCAGTTCTTTTCTTTTCGAGTTTAATCGCAGCTTCAATCGAAGGATTCCCCATAAATTTCTTGAATTCCTCATCATTTTTCCAATCCAACTCTTGCTGTTCCTCATTCCCATCACTATCATTTACATTTTCATCATTTTCATGTTCAGGTTCAGCTGAAGTTACTGTTACATTTGAGTGCTCTGTTTCTTTCTCTGCTTTGACTGACAAGTTTAGTCTTTTTGTGTTGTGGAGAGTAAATGAATGATGGGGTTTGAGGAAAAAACATGTGGGTATGCACTGGGTTTTGTTTGAGTATGGAGAAATGGAGTTGAAGATTGTGGGAGTTGATAAAGTGGTAGCCATTGTTGAAGAAGTGCTTAAAATGTTTGAGGTGGGAAAAACAGGGGAACATAATGATGAGGGAATTGTTTATAAGAATTGGTTTTGAGTTGATCAGAGATTGGTCTAGAAAAATGGAGAAAGTTTACAGGTGTATGCTTCTTGGCTATTTGCACGAAATGACAAGGATATGAAACCCCACGTTGGAGTTTATATTATAGAAAATGACAAATAAGTACCTTATAGCAAGTTTGTCCGATCGGAGTAACATCGTTTTTGTCTTCGTAACATCGGAACTGTGAGGTAGGATCGGGATCGTAAGATTCTATCAAAATATCATTATTTATCTAAAGATATCCAAAATCGTGTAGAAAATTAACATTTAGAGAAATTAACGTACCATTCAGACTTTTATATTATAAAAGAATGCAATTTGTCAACACGTTTTAGTGGAATGATAAACATACTAAAACAAAAAATAGTAGCAATGTAACATAGTACTATTTTACCACTAGTCATAATAAGTTTAAGATTATACAAATTACAAATGAAAAATAATAATCTAAGATATCAATTGGAACTTGAACAATTTTTGAGGTTTTAGACTTTTTTTAAGGTGAGAACTAATAAATTGAATTTAGAAACAAAGATGTGTAGTAATTTTTAAACTAAGGTTGGACTTTGAACTATCGCTACGAGCCATGTAAAGATTTAGCTATTGTAAAATAAATAAATAAAAAAGTTAGCCCATTTGTAGGATCGGATCCTTCACCGATCATACGATCTTACGTGCGATCTTAAGATTCTACTTCGATCTTACCTCATTAGCGATCCTACTCCGATCATGCACGTTTTTACTTGGTAGGAACGTAGGATCGTACGATCCTACCATCAAGATCGCAATCTTGACAACTATGCCTTATAGTATAGGTTTTACATACAAATTCCATCAACTATACGTCTTAAATGGGTGTCATTAGTCTTTAGATATCATAATTTTAAACATTTTTATTTACTAATGGATTATTCTGAGTTGAATATTGTGTAAAAGATTAAACGAATAAAAGCAAATGACGTGTGTGGGATTATGTTTCACATTTTACCATTCAATCACTCAACGGACCGAACCCCACCAATAACTAAGATTGTTCGGGGTTGGATAATCTATCAAATGCTCGTTAAGTGCGAAGAATATACTACAAAATGCAAGAGTTGTTAAATTTGTACTAATGCATAGCAAAAACAAACTTTTGTTTGTGGTGACTACTACTTCATTCATGCTTCGTCGACAAAATATGTATGCTTCTTGCCATTAAATGTATATTTGTTTTGTAAGAACCTTTACAAAGAGATGTCATCTATAACTTTAGAACTTTTTTAGCTATTTGAGGATGCCGCAACCACTAGAAATTTTATATAAGGTAAATTATATGTTTTATTAAATATAATTTTCGTATTCGCCCCCTTAAAAATAAAAAATTATATATATTTAAATGTATTTTGAATATTAGCATTCTTTGAAAATTTTGTCTTAAATTCGCCTCCTTAAAACTAAATTTCAAGCTCCTCGTCTGAGTTGATAACTATTTACCATGAGATAAATTACATTGGATCGGCTAGTATTTGTATGTATTCAAATGGAAAGAGTCGTCAAAGAACTAAGTTTGTAAATAAACTAATGATATAATACTCATTAGCTTTAATCCAATTAATAACTAATTTACCGTGAAAATATCAACATATAATCTGAGTACTCAATATGAGTTAGAGTTAAGGTGTTGTTACTATTGAAGGACTATTTGTGTAATTATATAAAAGTTAAAACTATAAATTTTAAAACTTTGTTAGTTTTCTAATTGATCAACAACACAAATCTTTTGTGTTTTCAACATCACAAATTATAAGTCCTTATTTATTAATAAGAAAATAGTAGTATATGTTTTAATAACAGGGTTTCAAAAGACAAAGATCAATATTTTGAAGGTGATAACATAAAAAAATAGGCATCTTGAAGGTGATAATTTTAAATATACTATAAAAACGGAATTGTGACATCAATTTTAAAATTGAAATGGAATTGATCAATCATATTTTAATATCTATTATTTTATTATTATTTACTTTTAATTTAATTAATTTAGAAAAACAACGAATCTTTTTAAATTTTGTAGTTGATTTCTATTTTTTCTTTTGAGCAAAAGATTTCTATTGAATATATACAATATATACTATCGGATTAAAAGCTTATCCATGACTTTATTGTTGTACTTATGTTCCAATACAAATAGTTCATTATACTTTCTTTTTAATATTAATTTATTATTGATAATAGAAGAACGACACTTATTTTTAAGGACATCAATTTTAATTTGATTTAATAAAACAAAAACTTTCCATTTCCCTACTATTTTAACATCATCGTCCCAAAATTAGTTCCATCGTAAACCTTTCAACTCTTAAACTATTTAAAAAAGTTAATCATTAAAATAAAATATTACCACATACAACATCCAATTCTTACACTATAATTAAAATCCGTACGATATACCAAATCTAATTCCACTTCTTTATATATAACGATTATAAATATAATTATTTAGCCCAAACTAAAAGTCCATACGATTCATTCTCTATTTTTCTTCCATATGTTGTTCATCCATTATTTTTTCGATTGTCGGGAGATGGATTATGCAACGATTAATTATATGGAAGAGATGAACAGTCGCACAATGTTACGGAAGATCAAAGTTAAGAATGTGCTTTTGAAACGTATTATATTATTAAATCAAACGATTTGTATGTATACACGAATTTAAAAGCTAGTATGTAATATTGTAATCACAATGTGAGAAGATTTTGGGGTGGTGTCATTACGAAATTAAGGAGCTTACCCAAACACCCCCAAGCATTCTGTATTTGCTTTTCATCATCAGTAGTCAGCCCCGTCACTCATCTTCACCGATTGCGGCAGCAACAGCGTCGTCGATCAACTTCTCCGATCGAAGCTGCAGCAACCACCATAAACTCATCACCTCCGGCCAATCTCCCAAATCTCGTTCTGTTTTCTCCGCATTTTAGGTAGACACTATGTCCTCTTTCCTACGTCGTTTTAACTTTTAAAAATATGTTTAGCTACAATTTTAGATAATGTAGATTTTAATGCTGATTATATGCTTCTGATAGAATCATAAATGCAAAATTATAACGTGTGATTGATCACTTTGAATAATCAATCACAAAACACTATCTTAACCCCAAACCTCAACATTAATTAGGGTTTCCTTTCAGTATCCTATAATAATTTGTAATTATGCCTGTGATTTCAGAGTATGGTGATGCTTTAAATAGCACAGATGTTCTGTAATTGTGGTGTAGTAGAACAAGTCTCTACTAACTGTAAAGTATATGAGGTAATCTGTTCGACCCGTTTGTCTATTAACATTCCTACCAAATTGGTACACAATTTTGTCTCCTAATCTCACATAGTGTTTGGGAGGTTGGATTTGAGCTCTTGATTCTACAATAAAAAAATGTGAGAAGAGGACTAACAAAGTATTTAATTATCAGTTATCATCATTTATCAGTTATAAACGTTTATAATATAAATATAATATGTATCAAATCAAACTTAATTCTTTTGGATGAATGATTTTCTTTATTTTGTTTTTGACAAATGAAATATGGAGTTTTTGACCAAATTGGTGGGGAGGAGAAAGGTAATTACCAAATTGGTGTTTTTCTAGAAATATTTACTAATAAAGTGTTTTTTAACAAAAAAATGTATTTTTTTTCTTTCTTTTAAATGGATACTAGTTTAGGACCCGCGAAATTCGGGGAATCGTCTATGATTTTTTTTAGATTGCATCACATATACGTCCGGACTAAATTTCGTTTTTAATTAGTTATCTCTTTTTAGCATATGAAGCGACATCTAAGATATAATTCGAATGATATGAGTAGACTTGTACCGAATGTCACCAAGGATTGCGTTAGTAGATCAAAGAACTTGTGACCAAATAATGTTTAAATTTTCACCGTGTACCTAAACTTTTTAAGCTGGCCCGTTGGAGATTAAAAAGAGGCATTCAAAACCGGCTCACATAAGTAAATGAGTCACAATTGCGACATCTAAATAATAGCAATGAGAATGTGAAATAAGATAGGATCTCTTCTACCATTTTACAGAGCCAGAAATATGGGACAGATGGACGTCGAAATTCTAGCTTCATGGCTCCCTCAAAAGGCATAACGAATGTCAAGTCCATCGAAATCATAATTATGTACAACATAAGGATGATGTCGTAAACAATTGTGCTTTGATACAACTGAAACTATTACAAAATCATAATGGTGTTCACATAATCCTCAATCAATTGATGAGGTGAACTCATTAGCTTAGTCTTTACAACTTGTGGATAACGCTCTATCTACAACTTGAGGATAATGATTTTTTGGGTAGTATCAAATGAGAGGGTATCTGAGCACCGTGATACGATGAGTTTGCCTGAAACCTACATCATACACTGTATGTTTTAACCATAATTGCTAAACAAAAGAATATGTGGAAATTCTTACTTATGAGAAGTTCTATCGAAAGAACGTGCATTTCGTATAACAGAGCCATCACCGTATTCCACATCAAATCGTGCTTAATTATTATTGTAGAAATTGGTGCACAGTCAAATTCAGAGGCTGTAGCTTGTTTGATTATTGATCGAATACTTTCGTACTAATTTAGCTATGTTCAACCTGTTATGCAAATACAAAACAATATAGTCATCAAGTGTTTAAGGACTGTGTTCAAATTATGCATTATTATACTCATTAACTGAGTTTGTTTTAGATAATATTAGGAACATAATATATTCAAAATCTTGCTATATTATACTCACTTTTTATAAATAGAAGACATAAAAAAATTATTACCACAATCTCATTCACGTGTTATATTGATTGGGGTAAAAGAATTAAATGGATCTTTAACTATTTAAGCATTAGCCTCTTGTAATCTTCATATATAACAATGGTTTGATTGATTTGTAAGCACATATAACAATACTAAAAAAAAACTTTAGAATCCCGTATCTAAACGATTAAACATCCTTTTAATATCTTGGACCTAAATACTTGATCAATGTAGTATGCGAATGAGATTGTGATAATAAAATTCTTTTATGTCCTCTATTTTTGGAAGAATCTCAATTAAAGAGGAAAAGTTTAAGATTACAAATGTAAATATAATTATTTAAAATCTTACAGCAAAAATTTCATTTGAAAGAGAAAAAGAAAATCCAATTTTTTGTTTTAAAACACTTTATTAGTAGAACACCAAGTTGATAATTACTTTTTTCCTGCCAATCAGTTTAGTCAAAAAGTCTGAAATATGCAGTAGTTTTTAAGGGATTGTGTAACATTCTTTTAAACACGAGGGGCTATAAATGAAATATGGAAAAACCTGACAACAGGCGGCAAATATTAATTTAAAACAAAATGTTAAACCATTGTACTGTTATCCTGTATCCATCTATCCGCTGTCATTTAACCTAACCATAGTTAGACTCTCACTCACTCACTCCCTTCACTTCTATAAATACCCAAACCCTAGGATTACAAAACACATCTATTTGCATCTGAAGGCGTCTTGATAAACGCCTTTTGATTCCAACTGTTTTTTCGCCTACTTTTCAAATTTAATCTTCTTTTAAGTCAATTATTAGCGAAAATGAGAGAGTGCATCTCAATTCACATCGGTCAGGCCGGTATTCAAGTTGGAAATGCATGCTGGGAACTCTACTGTCTCGAACACGGCATTCAGGTATATATCTATTTCCATGTTCGTGTAATTTATACATTTATAATGTGAAGGTTATAATTTGTTATAATTCGCCAGATCTGGTTGATTTTAGTGAACTTAGATGTAGATCTGTTGTTTTTGTATTAGATCTGCGGGTTCTGAATACCAATTTCAATGATTTGATGCTTAATTCTTATATTTTGATTTAAATTTAGTATCTTTTGTATAAAGTATGCATTTTTATTGTGGATCTGCATGTACTGTACTATTAACTTGTGGATCTGTATGTACTGCACTATTAACTTGTGGATCTGCAGTTTTTATAACTTGTTATAATTTAATCATTTTAGTTGAAATATACTCAATTACGTCCAGAGTAGGTTTAGTTTCCACTTGATCTGTCAACAAATTGTCTTTAGGTGATGATCTCGGTAGATTAAACAGCTTATGACTGGGTAATTTTTTTTAAATGTTTTTTTATCTAATTTTTGTGTAATGATAATATTATTATAATGCTAGTCAATGAAATAGCAAGAATGATATATTGTTGATCGGTAACTTTTTTACGAGTATTTTTTTTCTTGTGCTGATTAAAGCTTTGTAACAATATAAGAAGTGATGCTATTGTTTTTTTTACTGGTGTTTATTACAAATTACGGAGTATAATATTCTAGTGCGAGTACTTATGCTAATGTTGGATGTTCCACTGATGCTTTGATGTGATTATGCAGCCTGATGGTCAGATGCCAAGTGACAAGACAGTCGGAGGAGGTGATGATGCATTCAACACCTTTTTCAGTGAAACTGGTGCTGGAAAGCATGTCCCTCGTGCTGTCTTTGTTGATCTTGAGCCAACTGTGATCGATGAAGTGCGGACTGGTACTTATCGCCAGCTGTTCCATCCTGAACAGTTGATCAGTGGCAAAGAAGATGCTGCCAACAATTTTGCCCGTGGTCATTACACAATCGGGAAAGAAATTGTTGATCTGTGCTTGGACCGTATTAGAAAGCTTGCTGACAACTGTACTGGTCTCCAGGGTTTCCTTGTTTTTAACGCTGTTGGTGGTGGTACCGGTTCTGGTTTGGGTTCCCTGCTTTTGGAACGATTGTCAGTTGACTATGGAAAGAAATCCAAGCTTGGGTTCACTGTCTACCCATCTCCACAGGTCTCAACATCTGTTGTTGAGCCCTATAACAGTGTTCTTTCAACCCACTCTCTCCTAGAACACACTGATGTTGCCATTCTTCTCGACAATGAAGCCATTTATGATATCTGCAGGCGATCACTTGACATTGAGCGTCCTACCTACACCAACCTTAATCGCCTTGTCTCTCAGGTAACTAAAGGGGCTCTCCTGGATCGTGTTATGAATTATTACTTCTATGGTTTTTATGGTTTTTTAACTAACATGGTTTGTGTTTTATCCAGGTTATTTCATCCTTGACTGCATCTTTGAGGTTTGATGGTGCATTGAACGTTGATGTGACTGAATTCCAAACCAACTTGGTTCCATACCCTAGGATCCACTTCATGCTTTCCTCATATGCTCCAGTTATCTCAGCTGAGAAGGCATACCACGAGCAACTATCTGTTGCAGAGATCACCAACAGTGCCTTTGAGCCATCTTCCATGATGGCTAAGTGTGATCCTCGTCATGGCAAGTACATGGCCTGCTGTCTTATGTACCGTGGTGATGTGGTCCCCAAGGATGTGAATGCTGCAGTTGCAACTATCAAGACCAAGAGGACCATCCAGTTTGTTGATTGGTGTCCTACTGGTTTCAAGTGCGGTATTAACTACCAACCACCAACTGTGGTGCCCGGAGGAGATTTGGCCAAGGTGCAGAGGGCTGTTTGCATGATCTCTAACTCAACTAGTGTGGCTGAGGTGTTCTCCCGCATCGACCACAAGTTTGACTTGATGTATGCTAAGCGTGCCTTTGTGCATTGGTATGTTGGTGAGGGTATGGAGGAAGGAGAGTTTTCTGAAGCTCGTGAGGATCTTGCCGCTCTGGAGAAGGATTATGAGGAGGTTGGTGCTGAAGGTGCTGAGGATGAGGGTGATGAAGGAGATGAGTACTAGATAGACATGAGTGGGTGTCTTGTATTTTCTCTGTGATTTGAGTTTGGATTGTGATGGATGTTTTCTGTGTTTCCCATGTATGTTTGAGGCCATATGACAAATAATATGAATTTTGGCATGTGATGTGTTTCAAAGTTTGATTTAAATCTGATGTTGAGTTGATTGATGTTTGCTTGTACAACTCTTGTGGTATGATAGCAAATCTTTAGATCCCAAGATGTCTAATAATATCTGCATTATCATTGTACAACAGTTAACTTGATTATGCTTCACAACCTAAAATTCCAGCCGAGTATGTAGCCTGCAAAGAAGTCTGAGCGAGTGGTTTCGGTCACTTAATGTGATTCATTCGTATAAATTTGTAATTGGTTCGTGTCATCATGTATCTACATCGTCTATGTGAATCTAATCATCAGATTGAAAACTTCAATTACCAGACAAACAAATGTTAGTTGAATTATTTCATATTTGCATGGTTGAAAGTCGAAATGGAACAATTCATTTTTACTTTTTAATTGTAAGTCATAATACTTGGGTTCAAGAAGTTTTTTAATGGTGTGTTTGGATCGAGGGTTTTGTTATATGTAAATGGGCATGATAATTAAGGGGAATGATTAAAAGGTGCGGGTTTTCTTAAACCCATGTAACTAGATGAGTTTAGCCATGTTACCCATTCACATCCATTCTCACCCTACTGATAAATTATATGTCCATAATAATTCATTTAAACAAACCAAACATACCTTAAATATACTACAACGAATAATATTTACAAGTTTACAACTATGTAGTTCAATTGTTTTTAAATGATAGTCAATCAAGAAACAATAAACAATTGGTGTATCAGACTATCAGAGTGTTTCCAACTAATATTCATGGATCCAATAGCCTAAATTGCTGTCATAAGAACTGGGCCAATATTCTTCGAGCTATATTTAATATAAGCCCAAGATTTGAGACGCATCGGCCCAGATAGAACATATCAGTTTTTCCATTTAGTAATAGAGAAATTTAACCAACTTGGGAGTACTTTTTCTTCTATATATATAAGGTTATTAATCTGCAATTGGAGCCTTTGATTTGCTCAGTTACGTCCGAATCTAATTTACGATTTTCAGTAATTGCTTTTCAAAAAAGTATTTTACTTGACAAACACAAATACGTGGCAAAAATGGGTTCAAAAGGAGCTATAAATAAATAAATATATACAGTAAAGCAAATTAAGAAAAAAAATATAGCTAACAGGGGTCGAATATCTCAAGAGTCATGTATTAAGTCAAACAAAGACAATGAATTGATGCATATCGATCTAGAGTCAACGAGTCAAGCACTATGTTTACTTTAATTTGTATACCTTTATTAGAAAATTAAAATGTCGTTATCTTTTCCCCCTTATATGAAAGAATCGTGATATGTAATTAACATGACACTTCATAGTCTCTCTATAATTATTAAATGTCAAGAGAGTGACCTTTCACCATAAAGTAAACATGGTACATTTTTCATGTTTTTGTTTGTTGTTATTAAAGAATTTAATTGTGTAAGACCTAGGTCGGTCGATAATTACTTTTAACCTCATTTTAATTTGACATATGAAGTTATTATAAGTTATAACATGCTTAGAGCACATAAATTTGAGTTTAAACGGTTTAATTAATGTATGTAAAAGTTTTATTATTTGTTTTTACAAAAGATATGGAAAAAAGTAAATGGACATCGTTTTCAGATGGGTATGATAATGCACGAGTGAATTTAGGTTTTGATTAGATGCACATGCTATCTATGACTCTGGTCCATTGTGCCTGCGCTGCACCTACGCCCACCCTCCAACTAATCCCATAACAAAACAACCGGGCTCCACAACAATCATCATAAAAACCAATTATATTTGAATTACTGGTATACAATTTAGATGCTTCATGTAGTGATATGAAGATGATGCCCGTCAGATTAGTTGAAATTATCAATTATTATTCGTTAATATACTAGTTTTTGAATCCGTGTATACACGAGCCCTTTTGAGAAATACGAAATAAGATTATGAACAAGTTAATAGATCATACAATAATGTTTTGGTAGAAGAAAATGCAACGATTACACTCTTAGCGGTAAACTCTCTTGTTTTCTAGCTTAATTTTTTCCTAATCGGTTCAAAATGAAATTGCACAATTATTTTGATGAGAACGTGAACACTTAAATTGAGATCGTAATAAGGATCAGGAGGTGCAAGAAAAATAAAATAATTTTTCTTTTCCATTAAAATATGGAAGGACAGATGATCTTATCGTATAAGTAAGAAGATTAGATTTGATGTTTAATGATTTTTTATATGAGGAAATCAGGTCGAACGATATGATTATTCCCCATTTGACTTATTGGTGCTAGGTTGGTGTCTTTATTTAGTACTTCATCGGCTTTAAATTAATAGTTAATCTTGTAATTTATAATTTTAAAATATAATTTTTATCATTTTAAAAGTATTGTTCACTTTTAAAACTATCTTTAACTCAAATTGGTATAACATTGTAGACTTGCAATACGCTAAATTTAGTTTTTATCAAAAAAGACAAGACTGATTATCACATCTCCACCTATAAGTTTGATAGCCTCAAAATCAATTGGTGTTAGAAAGAGTAACTAATCGGTTTATATATAAACGGTGTCACCCTTCCCATTACTCGAGAACGGAATATTTTTGTAACTTCAAACTTAGATATTTTGAATAATAAATATAATAAAACTACAAAAAGCATGTAACAAAGATGAAGTTCCATCTCCCTTCGGCCGTTCAAAAGGACTTGCATTATCATTTGTTATCTGCTAGATTTGAAACAATAATATTATATCACATAAAGCAAACTTTGATTTGTTTTGGCTTCCCCAAAAACACAAAAATATTCCTTGAAAGAGTAATTTAGACTCTTTGTAAATTATTATTATTATTATTATTTTGGCCCCAATAATTTCAAACTTTAACACCCAAAAGTAATCTACTCCTTGCTTTTTGTAACATGCCCAAATTATTAATTTAGGCTAGGTATGGCACTTTCTAAGAATAAGAATATAAATGGGTCTCCAAGTTTTGTGTGTCACTAATTTGTTTAATAACCAAGATAAATATAAGTTAACATAGAATACGTTTGATGCTGATAATTTAAACACATATATGTTGTCATTCTACTTTGCTGAAGTTGACTTTGATGGCGGAATTCGACAAAATTCACAGATGGATGGAAAACGGCTAAACAAGCCACTTCGCCACGGGCCCGTTAAGATTTTAGCCATTCGGGGTCGTTTAGGGGCAAAAAGTTGAGTTTAACAATGTTCCGAGCTTAATTTAATCCTCTTTTGATTTGTTTCCTTTTCGATTTTGGTCTGGGATTTCCCCCTTACGTTTTAACTATACGGTAGTTGTTATGTAAGGTTTGACAGACTTGGTTTTTTATTATTACGGTTAAATAAATAATCGCCCTATAATAGAAATTTGGTTATCTTATTAATTCGTTTTTGTGTGTTTGGCTATCGATCATCATTGAGGTTATGATCATTGTAACAACTTATCAATTTGATAAGTGATGATCAATAAAAGTAAAAGTGCCACAATACATATTGGCTTTTTCCATGCCTCTTAAAAGCAGGGACGTGTCACGATGTTGCAAAACTTTAAATAAATAAAAATTTAACTATAAAAGCATAAATATGTCAATTTCATATATTTGTAAAGTAATTATTCATTTCTTCATTTCTCTTATTTACATATTATAAACTTCAAAACGACAGATTATGGATAACTTATAATGAAGAAAATGACGTAGGGTTACATCACATAAATAGTATAATACGGCAACTGTGGATAAGTCATGTATTTATGGTGTCCTCGACAAAAGTAATAAATTTTAAACTAATGTATAAATCAACATAAATATAACCTCGATCTGTATCAATACAAAAACAACCTAAAGTATATATAAGTTATGATTATAAAAATATAGGTCGTGGAACCGATTGATGGTATCGTCAGAGAGTCGATTACACTTTTTATAATAGTAACGTATATCTAAGTTATGATTATAAAAATACAGGTCGTGGAACCGATTGACGGTACCGTCAGAGAGTCGATTACACTTTTTACAATAGTAAAGTATATATAAGTTATGATTATAAAAATATGGATCCAAAATAAGTTAGCTAAATATTGTGAGATTCGCAACTTTACGTTTAGTGGATTTACAAAATACTTAATTGAAGGTGGAAATTATAATTATGATTCAACATTTGTATTTATATATGATTAGTTGTAAAAAAGAATTATCACATATAAACTGGTGACTTCAAATTATTATCTGTTTAATCACTAAATTTATGAACTAATTGCAATTATTGTCAATTAACCCTGCTTGGTTGAATGTTGACCATTACTAATTAGTCGATTAAAAAAATTAACAAAGATAGAACAAAAATTAACCTTTTGCTTACTATGGTTTATGATTCTTTATAAAAAGAATAAAAAAAAAACTTAAAGTTAAAGCTTATGCACTCAGTCAGTAATAAATGGTCACAAACAACTCAACTTTGACTTTGAATACTTTAATTTCAAACCATATAGTAACTACCATTTAATTAGTTGACCACTTAAAAAAGTCATCATCATATACATATGCTACTTAGCTAGTGACAAAAAACGTGGCGACCCATTCTTTTCCTTTAAATATATTTTAATCGAATATATAATTTTTATATCATGAAAATTCTTCTATACTAAATCCAAGGCGTTAATTTTCAAATTTTTTTTATCAATATAATGCTGGTTTAACCATAAAATTAAGTTACTCGCATTACTTAACAAAATTGTAATGATATATGAGTATTATTATTATTATATAAATATAAATTGGCTAACTAAATAAATTAAATATTTAATTACGAAGCTAGAATTAAAATCAACCGATTTAAACAGAAAATGCGTTACAAATGTTATAATAAATGCTGTGTTTGGAAATACGCACCGTTTGACTGAAAATGTGGTTTAAATATACGCTTCTTCAGTAATGAAATCAGAAAGTTTGTGAAACTTTTAAATATACGTTTCTGAAAGACTAAAATAATAATATATAACTATAATAAATCATACGATTAAATATTAATTAATAAAACTTTTAAATAACCTTTTTTATTACCAAAAATCAAAGCATATTTGTTCTAAGCAAGACTTATAAAATCGAACTAGACCCGCTAATCGCTCTATGTTAAGTTCGTAAAGATGTTCATATGTCTAGTATAGCATAATTTAACTCTGGTAAATTGATATCCAATGTTCCTTTCTACTCCAAATTTATCAAACATTCCTAAACCCTACTTCTAATTAATCTCTTACAAATTACGACAAAATAGTTTTCGCAAGTTAAGCAAAATACTAAATACGCCGCAAGAAATGATTGTAATGTCAATTTACATTTGATCAGATAATCGATCACCTCCCTAAATAATTTGTACGATTGATTAACTTATGGAATTTTGTTTATTGAAGCAACAACATGTAAAATTAGTACTCCGTAATAAATAAACCAAATAAACTTTAGTAATTTGATAAAAAAAAGAAAACTATAGTTTAGGAGGTTACACACATACACATACTCGCGAAATGAAAAATGAAAAAGCATATATTTATCATATAAAAATCTAAGAATCTAGCTATTTACATTATGTTATTTTAGCATAATTTATGGAGTAATTTTATTACATTAAATTGGTGGGACCTATATACCAAAGACACTCAACATTTATGACACACTATAAATAGCGATGAAGACTCCTCCCAAATGAGGGATCAAATTCAAACAAAAACATAGCCCTCTCAACTCATTTTTGTTGCAAATTGGTTAAAAAAAATGCAAAACGGCTCGAGTTTTTCGGGTGTCGAAAACGGGTACCTCCCTAGCGAAAAATTCGATGATGATGGTAGAATAAAACGAACTGGTAAGCCCATTTTAATTTTGTACGTTTTACATGTTACATGTTACGCAAGAGAGTATACATCTTTATTCGTTAGATTCTTTTAAAAATTGTTTAATTGTATGTATTATGTTTATTTTTTTAGGTGATTGGAAAAGTGCGAGTGCACATATCATAACAGCAGTAATCGGGTCAGGAGTGTTATCGTTAGCATGGTGTTTTGCTCAGTTAGGATGGATTGCAGGCACTATCACTCTAATCTTGTTTTCGGTCATTACGATGTTTAACTCCATTCTGCTGACCGATTGTTATCGGTCACCTGATCCTATAACCGGTACCAGAAACTATACATACATGGATGCAGTAAAATCCAATCTTGGTAAATTTCTCATTTCTTTTTAACTTTTTGACTTTTTAGCTACTTAGACAAAAGCAGATTGTGTTTGATTGAACTATAATATAATGTAAAAAGCAAAGATGTTTGCATATGGGGAAACTATTTCTATTTCATTTATTGGGTTAGTGTAATAAATATACGTTACAAACATTTTTGGGTAAACATGCAGTAGAAAAAAGCTCCACCGTCCCCCATTAACTGATTGTCGGTTTAAGTTGTTCTAAAATAAATACAATATTTAATTTAACATTAAAATTAAAATATATAAGTATATAACGTAATAATATATTAAAATTTATTTATTTTAACTAACTTTAATTGATTTGTCCATATCTGAACTATTCAGTTGTGAACATATATATGTGTGTGTGTGTGTGTTTACATATTTTTATACGTAATTGTGCAAAGTTTTTGACATTTTTTGTTTATCATTCGAACAAATATTAATGTTCACGCGTGTATAAAGTTAATCACATGTGAAAAATCAAATATTTTCGTGATTTTTACAAGTTCTCAACGTTTAAGTGGTTATCATTTGAATTTTTCCTTATGTAATTTGTCATATATACAAAAATTAATAAAGTATATTGCTATTTATATAGAAAAAATGAGTAGTATAAGATAAAAATAAAAATAAAAATCCTTATTTAAAATACACAGTTATTTTGCGAATTGGAGAAGTATAAGTTGGTACATATAGTTTTATCATCATAGTAGTCATATTGTAATATTTCTTCCAATCCTAATCCTAATAACATTTATTTTATCTTACTAAATTGAAAAATTAAAATAATACTTTGAAATGTTGTACTTTCAAAATAATTCTAATTTCTGGTGTTTGTGTGTGACATGCAGGAACACTTCAATACAAGCTTTGTGGCATAGCTCAGTATGGCGTTCTAACCGGAATAACCATCGGATACACCACCACTACAGCTATCAGCATGGCGTAAGTTCATAAACAATTTTGATTTTCCCGTTCATTTTGTCGGCGTGGTTTTGATACGTTGTTTAATTTCATTTCCATTTATCAGTGCAATCAACAAATCCAACTGTTTCCATAAGCATGGCCACGAAGCAGATTGTCGCGTGCACAACAACTTGTTTATGGTGATTTTTGCAGTCATTCAAATTATTCTAAGCCAAGTTCCCAACTTCCATAAGCTATCACCACTATCAGTCATTGCTGCTATTATGTCCTTCACCTATTCGTTGATTGGAATCGGTCTCTCTATAGCTAAAATCGCAGGTCAGTAAAGTCATTTGTACTAGGTCATCTAAATATCATCCGATCTTTTTATTAGAATTTTAAGATCATTTTCTTGTGTTTACAGGTGAAGGAATTGGGAAGACAACTCTAACAGGAATACCAGTTAGCAAGGATTTTTCAGGCATGGAAAAAATGTGGAAAACCTTTTCAGCTCTTGGAGATATTGCTTTCGCCTATTCATTTTGTTTCGTCCTCATTGAAATTCAGGCAAGTTTTTTGTGATAAAAATAAAAATAAAAATAAAACAGAATTAAGCCATCTATAAGTATGTGGGCCAGATGAAATGAGGATCTTATGTCAACAATTTGAAGAGTTCTAAGGGTACCTTGGTTGATAAATACAGGATACTTTGAAATCAAGTCCACCAGAAAACAAACAAATGAAGAAGGCAACAGCCACAGGAATCATGGCATCAACTGTATTCTATCTCCTGTGTGGGGTGCTCGGATATGCAGCATTTGGAAACGATGCGCCAGGAAACTTCCTGACAGGGTTCGGGTTTTACGACCCATTTTGGTTGATTGATTTCGCTAATATTTGCATTGTTGTTCATCTTCTTGGTGCTTATCAGGTAAATCATATCATCATTAAATCATGTCAAGAAGTCACAACCCTTTAGTGACATCATTACTGTCACAAACTGTAACTAACTTGGGGGTTGTTCTTTAATGAAATATCCAGGTTTTGGCACAACCATTCTTTGGGTTCGTCGAGACTTGGAGTAAAAAGAAATGGCCACAAAACAAACTTGTCACAAAAGAATTCTCGTTGAGTGGATTTGATATCAATGTGTTCAGATTTGTTTGGAGGACAAGCTATGTGATTGTGACGACAATTATAGCAATGATATTCCCGTTCTTTAACGACTTTGTGGGCTTACTTGGTGCGGGCACATTTTGGCCATTATCTGTTTATTTCCCGATAGAGATGTACATCTCACAAGCAAAGATCCGCAAATATTCCTTCACTTGGATATGGATGCAAATACTTAGTCTAGCATGCTTGACCGTATCACTAGTAGCAGCGGTGGGGTCGACCCGTGGGCTCATCACTTCAGTCCAATCATTCAAACCGTTTCAATCTGTATCCTAAGCAACCCAAATGGGTTCGGTTTTATGTATTCCAGTAGACTTTAATCAGGAACAGCAAAGTTTAACATAAGTTACTAGAGGTGACTTTCATTGTACAAGTAGGAATTTGTATTTACAAGTGTCTGAATGAAAGAAATCTCGTTATAACGAGAGTTCTTGGTTACATTTACAGAACATTTGAGAAATATGGTAGAAAGATAACGACGAAAAGTCTAGCTATTGATGTTTTTAAGATGTATATGGATTATGGAAGACTTGTACCATTAATTCAGCCTTGGTGCTGTTTCTGAGATCCGTTGGTCTTCAAGAAGTGCATATGGATCAACATACTGGGGTAGGTATACTTGTCTTGTGGTAGCATCATGAACAAATTTTGGTCCAAAATACTGCAAATGGAGACATGTTAGAAAATGGTTACATATTTCAGGAGCTCAAGGATTACGAAAATTAAAACTCTATTTATTAACATTTGAACCCCTAGTTTAAACTCTTAAAATATGGATAATTACTAGATAGTGGTACGTGCTGCCTTATACATCAACTTCAACATTCCCTGCCAACCAGGAACAGAACATGTATATGGGGATATCTAACAGAGAGTGGAGTGTAAAACTTCATAATAAGTGGATCATGTACCATTTTTGGCATAAACAATTCAAAACAAGTAACATGTGTATTGCAATGACACAAACATGGGGATACGGGTAACATGAAAAATACAACACTTTTTTCTTGAGATGTCCAATGAAAGCTGCTCCATTTCTATTATCATTAGTTACATATTTGCCCACTGTTATCAGCAGTTAAAAACATTTATTTGGGTCTATAAGATTCGTTTACTTTTCTTCATGAAGAACATTTTTTAGATATTTGACTAATCAACCAACTTACAATATATAAATATGGATGAAAGGGCAGTTGATACCATCAAAATATGAATGATGAGCTCAACATGTAGAAATGTGAAGCATCAAGTGAGTCCCAAGTGGAACATCAAAGTGCCAATCCTATTACCTGTTTTCTTCATTATTAATCAATCATTTATTTCCTAACGATTAAAGATCCAAACTAATATCGCTTCAAGTTCTACCAAACCCTCATTCTTTACATCTGTAACCGCCCATTACAATACACAAATACAAAAGCATGTCATAATATTATACTTGCACAATCAAAAAAGTTTAGCGTTACCAGTGACTCTCTACTGACCATCGCATATCAGTCAACAAACTAAAACCTAAAACTAGAAAGCTCTTGGAATACTTGTAAAAGTCTACAGATCAAGAAAACTTACAAGGTAAACAGCAGAAAATGATGCAACCGTTACAAGGATCAATGGCCAAAATGCCAAGAAGTATGTTCCTCCAAGGGTTAGCAAGACTTTAGCACGTGGAATCAAACCCTGACATATGAAGCACAAATGTAAGTAATATATCCATATATAAACAGATAAGCAAAAACCACTAAGGTAAGCATTTTTCAACCTCAAGACCTTCACTGTTTAAAGCCATAGATCGCTCCCTTTGATTAGATAGGCTTTTCTCATAATCAGTTGATACAGCATTTCTATTTGTAAAACCTCCATCTTCTTCCTTATATGTAATATTTTCGTCTTTCAAGGTGCTCCAACTTTCCTCTAATAATGAAGTGGGAGTCATGCCACGCCTCTTTAGTTCTTTCATGAACAAAGACTCTGTAGGTTCTTCACCTGTAGACAGTGAATTCATCAGAAAACCAAGTTGGATTCTTTAAATTACGACCAATGGAAACAAAGACGAGCAGATAAAACACCCAATAATTACAACCATTGGCATACGGTGATTCAGTCCATTAATGGGTCACATTCACAGATACGGGATGAAAATTCCAAAAAGGGGACAGAAAAGGATTAATACTGTGAAAACATATCAGAATTATTACTGAAACTCCAGGGTATAACTAAACAAGCTGCTTTCAACTTGCTCCTTGTGTCTATAGCTCATTTTTTATTATTTCTTTTTAAAACATCTATTTCTCATTTTTCAAGTAAATACCTTAGATAATAGATATAACCACTTTCTATAATTAAAATATTACTTTGTTATGGTGTGGTCCTATCTATACTTCTCGTTTTACTGTTTTCAAAAATAGGTTACTCCATATCATTTCGATTTAATAATCCAAACTCTTATAACACGTTTGAACATGATCTAAAAACTCATAAAGGCGGAAACAAGATGACGCAGGCAGATGTGGATTTATGTTTCGATGATCTAATTGGCAATACGGTGTACTGCTAAAGTCACCTACAACTCTTAATAGCTGCTACTCTGGTGTAGATAAATCAACTTCAAGGACAAAGTACAGTTAGTACATCAGCAATTCAGTATGCACACTGCATTGGGTATTAAATCAAGTTCAGAGCACATTCTTCGTTCATTTTGTCAAGTTGAACCGAGTGCTTGTACTCTTTCTGAAAAGCAGTTAATATCATAAAACACTACTTCTTATCAGATTACTCAGCTTCTTATCAGATTACTCAGCTTCCTGATGCTTTTGTGTAAGCTAATGAAACTTCCAAACACCATACATATTACATATACCAATTGAACACATAACCCTTTTATATCTTCCAGGTCCTGAACATAAAGTCAAACCACTAAAAGTAAAAACTCATTACCTGATACAAAAATTAAGACAATTACACAACAAAACAAAATTAATTACAATCACTACACCTATTAATCAAATAATTCAGTTAATTTCCACACCATATCAACCGCAAAGCAATATAACAAAACATATACATATATACCTTTGCTTTCATTATCATCAGTATCCTGAGCTTTACACGAAACGTTAAACCGTTTGCTAATCGATAATTTTGACCTGAATTTGAGAACTCGTCTGTTATCATAACAAATTAACCGTTCCTTCGAATATGATTGTGAAGCTGTAAACGGATATAAACCGGATTTCAGTATCTGAATTGAAGCCATTATCCAGGGTTGGAAAATATGAGACTTTTAATTTAATTTTTGTGATTAAAAATCGTATGTGTTTGAACTGTAGAGAGAGAATGAAGCAAGTGGCAGTGAAGCAATGTCGTAACGGTGAATGTAGCGTATGTTAGGAAATTTGGGTAGATGAATGCTGTTGTGCGCCGTATGCGTTGGATGTATTATTTGGTTGGTGATTCGTGGATACAAGTAACACCGTTTGGATTTGGTGATGGTTTGCTTTGCTTGTCAATATAAAATATCATCCGTTGAAATGTGTCTTAGGATAAGTTATTATTTTATTTCCTATCAATAGAATAAAATAAAATTTTGTTTTATAAGGATGTATATATATATATATATATATATATATATATATATATATATATATATATATATATAAATAATATATGTATATGCTTCAATTTTGTATTCTTATTTTAATAAAATATTTTATATTTTATTATAGTTTATTCTTTATATTCTTTTTGTGTTCAATTGTATGTACAAGGTCCCGCATATCATTTTTCATCGTGATCAATAAAAATCAATTATCCATGTAGTACTAACACAGACATGAAAATAAATGAAATAAAGTTTTTTTTTTCTTTTCAAGATCAAGATTTTATTAAAAACTTCTTCAAATCAGGGAAGAGCAAAACTATATCCAGAATTCTCCAAGCAGAAGGAAAGAATTAATTAAAAGAAGAAGTAAAAACGTAACTGAAAAGTGAAAAAGAAAGACCCAACATTAGATGCACTCGAAACACCCACTTGGATAAGCCACCCATCGAGACCATCGATAAGAATGCGATGATAAACGATGAGAGATCCACAACAGAGAAGTACTCTGCAACCTCGGAAATAGGTTTAACTCACGCAAGGTAGACATTTCTTCTAACGGGGCATGAAGGATATCATTCCGTCACCTCCAAATAAGCCACAAGAGCATGTAACAAACACACTGAAAAATCTTTCTTTTACCTTTCTTAGATGACCCAAACCGATATTTGAAAAGAATATAGTTCAAGGACATCGAGGAAGTGATACAAACACCCCACCAACTCTAATATTTAGCCCAAAACATACAAACTTTGGCACAATTAAAGTGATAATCGGTTGACATGGCTAACCGGCCTAGTAAATGTGTATGAGTTACATTAAAACCTTTTGGATTAACTAAATAAGTCAAGTACGAATTGAGATACATGAACTTGTTACTACGTCAACTCGTAGCTCTGTCTAATAAACTCAAAAAGAAAATTGCTAGGCTTACAAAAATTTATATAAAAAAGGTTATTCAAAATAAGATGTTGTATGAAGAGAGAATGATGAAAGAGAAAAAAATATAAATATGATTGGTTGATCTTTATTGCCGCATCATTTTATAAATTTTTATTTATAAATTTTTTGTAATTGTCACTCTAGCATACCTCATTCAAGAAACCCTAACAAAACTCTGGACCACTATTGCCTAACTGTCAATCTTAAGGGACCGTTTAAAATCAGTTATTAATTTACAACCTATAAAACCCTCTTTCATCTTTCTCAATAGATAAGCAGCCTTTTCCCCCTATCCCCCCTCTGCATAAACAAAAACCATGTCCGTTATTCTCCGGGTATTACCCGACATAGCAATCCGATCCAGATACCTTTCAACCCAAACCCGGAATCTCTTTCCCCTTAACCACATATTCCTTAAACCCCTTTTAACAAAACCATTTTCTTCAGTTTCTGCTTCAACAATAGAACCTGTTGTCAGTAATCAACCCACAATTGCCAAAGAACAACGACGAGAATCCGTACCCGGATCCATCCATGAAACCACTAATCTTGAATGGGTCAATAGAAATGGGTTATGTGGTGAATTGTGTGAGAATGATGTGGGTAAACGGGTTAGACTCTGTGGGTGGGTTGCACTTCATAGGGGTCATGGTGGGCTCACTTTTATTAGTCTTAGAGATCATTCTGGAATTGTTCAGGTTTGCTTATTTGATATATTTTCTTGATTATATTTTGTATTTTAGTGATTTTGGTTTACATATGCTTACATTGTTAGGCAAGTTTCAATCTTTTTACCAATTTATGCAAAAGAGGTGGAAACTTGGTAGCTTTTGTAAGCTGAAATAGTAAAATCTTGGTTGCATTTTTGGTGAGAAAATTTCACATTTTTCAGTTGTACCATGGTTGCATAGTAACTGGTAACAAATCAACTTAGTTGCATTGGTTTGTAAAAGGATTGAAACTTGGTTCCATAAATAAGTCATTTGCTCTATATATATCTTGTGTGAAGTTACGATAAACTACTATTTTCATATTTGCATTACCATTAATATGTTATTGTTGGACTGGTTAAAATTAGGTTACGACACTTCCTAATGAATACCCTGATGCTCATTCTATGGTGAATGACTTGAGACTTGAGTATGTGGTTTCTATAGAAGGTGTTGTTCGGCTACGTCCAAGTGATTCGATTAATAAAAACATGAGGACTGGCATGATAGAGGTAGGCCCATCTATTATTTAGGGTCTCAAAACCGATATATGTATGTCTCTATTTTGTAATCTATAATCTACTTCAGGTCACTGCAGAGCACGTTCAAGTTTTAAATTCCGTGAGGGCCAAGTTACCATTCTTGGTTACCAGTTCAGATGATGCTAAAGATTCTATCAAAGAGGAAATTCGCTTGAGGTAGTAAGCATAGATTTCTGTAAATCACATGAATATATTGTCTGGTAGTGTTAGAAAGCATGCTTTTTGCTAGTCCGGCATTCTATTCACACACCATCCCTTGTTATTGTTATTACTGAAGGTGGCATAATGGGTGGGTTGTGTAGGGAGTCAAAACGGGTAGTTTTTTGGTAACGATTGGGTTGGGTTGACGGTTGACCCCAAAACTCTTATGTCCAACATTTTTAATGTTTCAAATATGATCATGAAACTTGTATCTTTTAATAGTAATCTAATACGGAGTATTATTATTACGTAGGTTTTATGCATTATAAGACACTTGTGTGACTTTTGACTTGTTCGAACCGTTTGACCCAATTTGTTGTTATCTTAGGGTGTTATTATGTTTGTTTTGTTTTCTCTAAGTATATATTATATTATTTAAATCGTTAGGACTCATAACTTGAATCGCCCTATTCACTAGCAAATGGGCCGAACCTGCCACTTATAGATATTAGCGTTATTATTTCATAAAGTGTTTACTTTAGAGATGGATTATGGTTTTTGGGATTGTCTTTTGTTAAAGGTATTAAGATCAAATTTGTAGATACCGTTGCCTTGATTTACGTCGACCACAAATGAATTCCAACATAATGCTACGACATCAAGTTGTGAAGCTCATTCGAAGGTATTTAGAAGATGTGCATGATTTTGTGGAGGTACTTTCTTGAAACTTAAGGTCTGAATTCTTCAATAATGAAACATTTGCTTTCTTTAAGAAATTATTATCCCTGCTTTGTTTTGATCCTGAAATTTTCACGGGTGTAAGGTAGATTGAGACTCCAATACTCTCTAGGTCGACTCCTGAAGGTGCTCGGGATTATTTGGTTCCATCAAGAGTTCAGGTACTACATTTCTTTCAACATTCTTTTTACTCTTCTTGAGTTCTCGTAGGTAGTTTTGCATATGATGTGAGCTGATCTAAAGTCTGGTTATCTTATATTTTCATTCATATCTAAAAGAAGCACACATATAACACCAACATGAATTTTAGTTTGAACTTTGAAGAACCCATCACTGTGTTTGAATCAAACGGCCTCGTGAGAAATGAGTTTGTTGAGTTGGAAGTTGTAAAGATTCATCCATACGTATTTTAGAATAACTTCAAACAAAATCACAGACATACACTAAAAGCTATACATAATATTTGCCTTTTCCTTTTTAATTAGGAAGACGAGAAAGATAATTTCTTGAGCAGCGTGCAAACTCGGTCTGTCTTGCTTTATAATTGTCAATTATGCTATTTTATTTTCGTATCCCTTGTTGCTTTCCAACTTTTTTTGTTAAAACATTATTTGATTTACTGAGCGCTCGTAACTTTTTTAAAACCTTCAGTTATGGTTCAAATGTTAAATAAAATGTCATATATTTAAAAACTTAAAGATCATAGCTGTGAAACTATAAGAAGTCAATTCAGACAAAACTGGTATAACATAACATATTACAAAATCCATTAGATTAGACATTTGTATTCTAGTGTAATGTTACCCTCGCTCTTTATTGCAGGGCTACATTTATACGTGCATTGTAAAGGTTATGCTATAAAATCCTAGGTATAGGATTAGTTTGTACGCCGGGCCGTTGCTTTAGAGGTTTAGTCAAAGTCGAAATGTCAAACACTCTACATCTCTTTGGCAAATCACTAACTTGACATCTAAAAGCTCGATTTGGTTTCTTAGTTCTATTGTTTATATATCTTACCGATGTCTGGATTTATTCAGAATGCTATGGTAGTTGTAATTTAATTCACACTAGTTCACTTTATGAAGCCAGGAACATTCTATGCTTTGCCCCAAAGTCCACAGCTATTCAAGCAAATGCTTATGGTCTCTGGTTTTGACAAATACTATCAAATAGCAAGGTCCCCTTTTATATATTTTTCTTAATAATTATGGTTTATTTTGTTGACAGTGCCTATATTTTACATCTTTGTTGCCATTCAACTAATTCTGGATTGTTTTGTTGCAGATGTTTTAGGGATGAAGATCTAAGAGCTGATAGACAACCTGAATTCACGCAATTGGATATGGAATTGGCTTTTACTCCGCTTGAGGACATGCTAAGCCTCAATGAAGATTTGATTAGAAAGGTTAGAAACACTTTATATGCAATGAAAGGAGATGGTTTTGATTCTAAACCTTTTGTCTATTTGTTTCCAATTTTTACCCAAAATTAGGCTGGATCCTTTGATTCTAAACACTTCATTCTACCCTATAAGACCTGATTATTATTCTTTTGATTTCAAGGCATGAATTGCTGGCATGTTTCAGGTTTTCCTAGATATCAAAGGTGTCGAGCTACCAAATCCTTTCCCAAGGCTTACTTATGCTGAAGCAATGAGTCGTTATGGTTCAGACAGGCCAGATACCCGCTTTGAACTTGAACTCAAAGATGTAAATATTTGTGTTCACAGTGCAAACGTTTTTTTATAAGCTTTGTTGTATTGGAAACTTCATGTAACCACTTCTGTCTCTAATATTGCATTTGCAGGTATCTGATATTTTCTCCAATTCTTCTTTCAAAGTTTTCACGGATGCCGTAAGTGGTGGTGGAATTATCAAAGTGTTACGTGTGCCTTCAGGAGCCAAAGCTTTTTCCAACACTTCTCTGAAGAAAGGTGAAATTGTTAGTGAAGCAATCAAATCTGGGGCAAAGGGTTTGCCATTTTTGAAAATCATGGAAGATGGTACGGTATTCATATTTATATGCTCTTTGTTCTAGCGAATGCGGGTTGGGTAATGGGTCAAAAGGTTTTGGGTCAAATAGTTTATATTAATATATTTTACTGCAGGTCAGAACGGTTGATTGACCATAGACATATTCATTGCCTATATATAACTTTTATAATTAGTTAATATGTTAGATATGATTATAGAAACTGTATTATTGCTGTTACAGTGTATTACACATGAATAATGTAGTAAGTTTATTGATATTCTCTAATGTGCATTGTGCGGTGTATATAGTTGTTGATTAACTGTCAGAAATATTATTTACGTGCAAATTAGTCACATTCATCTTATTGTTGTTTAATACATTAGAGTAATTTTATTACTGTATAAAAAAAGATCATCTACATTGTATTTCGGATATCTTTGGATATGAATTGGATTGATGGATATTTTGGTTTTTATAGTCAACATTGTCTCCTTGTAGGTCAACTCGAAGGTGTTCCTGCACTAACATCAAGTTTAGATCCCACAAAAAAAGAATTGTTTTTGAAAAGATGTGAGGCAGAACCTGGTGATCTTATCTTGTTTGCTGTGGGTCCGAATGCATCAGTAAATAAAACCTTAGACCGCCTCAGAATGTACGTAGCCAACATGTTAGGCTTGGTTGACCATGTAAGTTCTTAATGTAATACGTTCCCATTTATCGTCACCACTTAAGTGTGTGCATATTATGCTCAAATGTTATTTTTTGTGATGCGTAGTCCAAGCATTCTATCTTGTGGGTAACGGATTTCCCTATGTTTGAATGGAATGATATCGAGCAGAGGCTTGAGGTTTGTACTATTATGCTTTATTAGTGTGTGTGTGTGTGTGTGTGTGTGTGTGTGTGTATATATATATATATATATATATATATAATATAATACGGAGTAACAAAATTAATTAGTTAAAAGCTTATGAAACCTAATACCTAACCTTTGCAGGCACTTCATCACCCATTTACTGCCCCAAACCCTGAAGACATGAATGATCTTGCTTCTGCTCGTGCCTTGGCTTATGACATGGTCTACAATGGTGTTGAGGTATTTTTCTATGTTATAGTCATAATTATTTGTTGTGGCAACATATGTGTGAGACTCACATGATGAATTGTTGACCTTTTATATTTGGAAAGTTTTGTTTTTTACTTGGTTTGACTTCTGCTTCTAGATTGGTGGTGGAAGTTTGAGAATTTACCGGCGTGATGTCCAACAAAAAGTTCTAGAGATCGTTGGCATTTCCCTTGAGCAGGTGAGGAGATACGACTAATTACGGGTCGTTGTTTGAACCTTGTATAAATAAAATTTAAGTTTTGCTATATGTGCCTAAATATGTAAGCGTAAAACAAGACCTAACCATACAATTAGTGACACTTGAATTCCACTTATTATCTTTCTTCATCACCAATCAATTTTTTCATGTCCACCAATCATCCTTTTAGGCATGTTTTTAGACTTGTGAAATTAGGCATGATTAGCATTTGTCATAAAATATTGATCTTTTATAGGCTCCATTTGGACAGCTTCTGATTACTAGTTGCTATATATATTTGCAGGCAGAAGCGAAGTTTGGATATCTTCTAGAGGCTCTTGACATGGGTGCTCCTCCACATGGTAAGTAATTTCCACCACTTTGACTTTTTAAGGTTAAAAGGACTAATTTTTTTCTAACACCAAGACTTAATCTGATGTTTTTGAAGTCCTTAGTAGTCGATCCACAGAATTTTTTGTCAATTTTAAATCTGACACTCAACGTGGTTGACTTGAGTGTCATATTGTAACATGATAGCATCACATCCTAAACATGTCATTATCATTATTTGTTGCTGATTGTTTTATTATTATCATTTTTGTGTGTGAGGAATGTTAATTAATTAAACTACAATTGTTTTCCAGGAGGAATTGCATTTGGGTTGGATCGATTGGTGATGTTACTGAGTGGTAGTAGCTCAATAAGGGATGTGATTGCATTCCCCAAAACCACAACAGCACAATGTGCTCTTACTCGTTCTCCATCAGAGGTTGATCCTCAACAACTCCGAGACCTCTCTTATCGCCTTCAATAGAAGTATGACATTTTGATCTCTGTTTTGAAAACTCGGACAGTCGCACCTTGTACAAGTGCGTCATTTGTAAACTTAGATGTCATTGTAATATAGTTACGGCAACACCTTTTTCCCACAGTTTAAAGTGAGATACACTTACCTTAGGAATAAAATGTGCTACTCTTTTTGGATATATTTATTTTTGTAAGGAGTAATTTGACTAGTTATTGATGATTTCGTAAAAGAATTGGTAGAAATCGAGTTGATTTGGGAAGTTTTGAATATATTTGAAATGGCTAATCTCACTTAGACTAATATAAATTATGATGTAATGTAATGTATGTTAAGGAACTTATTGCCTGAAATGAAGGAACAAAATGATTCTCTCAACTAACATTTAAATGCTTTAATGACAACTTCTTTAGTGATAAATGGTCCATTTACTTCAGCTGTCCATTATTAAGTTAAAAATTACAATTGAGGCAAACTTGGAACTTATTGTTGTAGTAAAATTAGTTAACCAGTTATTGTTGTGGGGGCATGTCTATACTAGGGCAACCCCAAATTCTAGCCATAATAAACAAGCCCTAAAATAAGGCTGGCCTTCTTCTACTCTACATTTTATTCATTATTTATTTTATATTGCACAAAGTATATGATTTTGGGTTTTTAGAAACTTATACAAACAATAAGTTTAAAGCTCATATATTTTCTTTATTTTGCAATTACCAATATCAGATGTATTTTAATTTTTTTATATGAAAAATGAAAACGATAGCTCTAAAGGCTGTAAATAAGAATTTAAAACATGTATTAATACTTGTACACATACCATAATAAACTCTATGTCTCTGACCCCTTGAATTTTAGTTGATCCCCACAAAAATGACTTCGAAGTACAACCAACTTATTAACGTTAACGATACTTTATTTTTATTAGCACGGAATGGACATTACACAAAATTTGATTGATAGTGAGACATCAGACATGTGATGTACTAAGACCTACTTGGGTAAAAATGTTATTTTTAGAAATATTTAATTTAAAAAATATTTTAATACTTTTTTTCCATTGATTTTCATTTGGAATAATAAATTACATTTACTCTAATAACATTATTAACATATCATGCATTATTCGAATGTGAAAAAAACTTTGATGCAAAATGATAGTCAATTACTATTACTTATAACTTGTCTAGTTTTTTAATACAAGCACATAAAATAAAAATTATTAAACACAATAAACCGAAAGAAACACACAAGTATATATCTATAGTTTTGCATTGATGGAGTTTCAAAATTTAAACGCTAGCTAACACATAAAAAGGTAAAAGTTGCTACTAGAGACGAGGCCAATCGCAACCGGTTAGGCTAATTTAGATGTTAATCAAGAACATGGCATTGCCTGGCTCAAAATAGCTTAAATGGAAACACCTTTTATAATTGCAACTAGCTTATACACAAATATATATACACACACACATATGGTGTAATTGTAATGACAACATGTAAATAGTTTACCATATATGTTACACCATTTTGGGTTGGAATAGCTTTCCACCAAATCCCTCTCTTTTCTATGCACTTCATCACCCATCTCTTACTATTGAAGTATATTGTATTAGTTATAACGACTAATAACAACATAACATTAATCATATCAATAGGTCACCAATAAGATTGAAGGGGGGTGAGAAGACCATTAATAAATAAACTTGAGAGGGTTCAAAATGTCACTTTCAAATTTTTAAAGGACTGTATAGAAAACCAATTGATGATGGGTGTGTGTGACTGTGATGTGGTATAAAATATGAAATCAAGAAGTGTCAAACATATGTGAACTAAAAATTAATACTTAATTAATAACGTTATAATAATAAGACAATTAAAATTAAATGTTAGGGGGTGGTGGGGGCACGCAAGGCAAGCCCATAGTTTATGGATCCCTTCTGGAGCCACCATCAAGTGACCAATCTCCAAATCTTTATCCAATCTCCATTTTCCAATTTCCATCACCCAGCCAGCTCTTCACCACCTTATTGCCAAATCACCATATATGTATCCCTTCCTCTCAATTTTATTGTGCATTTTATTATTTTTGTCTATTAAAAAACAATTAACCGCTTGTAACAAATCACTTAGAACATCATTAAATTCTCACATCTACTCTCATTTATTACTCTCAATAACTCATTTTTTAAATAATTTTAGTGAAACTTACCTTAAATATAAAAACAAAATTGACATTTATATATCATATCTTAAATTGAAAAAAATAGTTGTTGAAGGACAATATATTTGGAACGGAGGGAGTATATAATGTGTACTAATATATAAAACATACTGGTGTTTTATATTTAAAAAACCTTATTTTAATACTCGACATTTTTAAATATAATCATATAATTTTAATTAATATAATTTTATCATGGATGATGATTCGTACACGACATAATTTTCTCCGTACACCACTAAACATGCTTTTAATTGATGTACAGTATAACAGTCTAAAACATGTTTAGTAGTGTACGGGAATATATTAATGGTGTACGAATAACTGCCCATTTATCATATTCACAAGACTCATCACCGTATTACGAGTCCTTAACTCTACATATAAATGATGAACTACTGTTATTAAGTCACCGTCAACACATACTTACATAGGGTGTGACTTCCATGGTGACAAGCACTCGAAAATCATAAATCTGAATCACAATTTATAATCAAAATATCGTATTAACATGGGTATTAAGCTAGTCCAATTTCATTTTCTATATATACAACAAAACATTTTTTAGCATCATAAAATCCACTTATAAATTTTAAAAGTTATATATCCAAAAAGTTGTTACCAAAAGAACAAGCATATGTTAAAGCTTTAATGCTTTATTAATTTATATATTATTAATAATATATATACTATATTATAATATAATATAATTATTAAAGTATATTAGTTTCCACCGAAGATATGAAAGTATTATAAGCACAAATTAACATTCATGTTAGCGTGTAGTTGGCTCAACCTAACTAATTAGCATTATTATATTAAATATTTGTTGTTGTATGTACTTCTATGTCAATTAATTATTAAAATTAGATTAAATTAAAATTAATAATTATAATAAGTATAAATTAACATTCATGCTAGGGTGTTGTACGCTGGCTCAACCTATAGCTACTTAGTATTTAATTACTAAATAAATAAATATGTTTGTATCGCATTTGTATGTGATTGTGAATAAATTGTGTTATTGGTACGTTTGGGAAATTGGAAGCGTGACATAACTAAATCTTAATGTACAAATAAATTCATAAAGCTTCAGCTCATTTTTGGACAATCACAATTTTTTACTTGGTACGATTTACTTTTTGTTTTTTACTTGTTAATCATGATGTTCTTATCTGAAAACCGACATTAGATTGAACTTATTTACACTTAAATCTTAAAAAAAAAAATTAATTAATTTTTTTTAATAAAACCCATTTATGCATTATCTAAATTCAAAAGAAATTAATGTAACCAAAATGTTGTACATTTCAACACCTCTTAGGCACAAACATATATAGTTTCCATGGAAACCACCTAAAGATCGAGTTTAAGGAAAAATCGTAGCCGGCCAAATAAAGAAAATGGTTTCTAGACAAACATACCTTAGACGAAATGGTGATGTTTACACTTCCCTTTTATTTTGAATAAGAATGCAAATTACTAAAAGATTTAAAGGCGAAAGTGATTTAAGTCAACGATTAATTGATAGTAAATTTGAGTCTTTCTTCTTCGTAACTTGAATATAATAAAATCAAGATCGAAGTCAACGAAAGGAGGTACGAAGAAACTAAACTCCGATCATGAATTATACTACTCCAACTATCAAATTTGATGAACCTTGGTTCTAGACTAATTTGTGAATTTATATGTAGATATATATATATAATATAAATGTGTGTGTTTTATTTATTTATTATTATATTATATTATTAACTTTGGTTCTATCATAACTAGAAGGAAAAACTATAGAATTAAAATGACATAAAGTAACTATATATAGGTGATCAAAATCAATAAGTTCAAAAGTGGTGATATTTTTTTTTATTTTTTGAGCACAAAGAAATACATGAAAACTTTGTTTATTTATCTTTTTTGTTGTATAAAAATAATCTAGTTAAATCTTTTTATAACACATTTTCTTTTAAATACATACTCATGTTTTGCCAAAATTATGACACAAACCAACGGAATCTTAACTCTGTCACAATTGTCAGTTTGTCACATGTGAAGTACTTCAAAAGAATTAACAAAATCAAAACTTGAAGGACCCAACTGAAAAAACTAACATAATTCAAGGGACATTCTTGTAATAGTTCAATACTTAAGGTACTTCGTTACACAAAAAGATTACATTAAAATCGCTGGCATCTTATTTTACATACGTGCCCCCAGCTCATTCCCGCACGCACTACCATCACACATAACTAATAACCCCACGAACCAGATTAACATACAACTTTTTCTCCACAATGTACAAGTCATGAGACCACAATTAATATGTACTTTATGATTTACATCTCTGGAAAATATTTCCAGCCTGTAATCTCTCTGTCTTGCTCATTATCTCCCTGTATAAAGTCCATTCCATCTGTACTTTAAAATAAAAATAAAAATAAATGTAATAATAATATATATATGCACACACGCTTAACAATTCCCAAATTAGGTTTTCAAAATTTCTCCAAATTAGGTTTTCATAATTGCTCTAAACTCTTCAAGGACGCAATGGATCCGTGTCCTTACGTGCGAATACTCGTGGGAAGTTTAGGTTTGAAGTCCACCGGAAACGGTACCGGCGCCGGAAGTACTCCGGCAATTGCCGGTTACTGCAAAATCAAGCTAAAAAACTACCCTACGCAAATTGCAGAAATCAATTCAGTTACCGATGGTGATGTAAATCAAGTGAGCGATCAAGTTCAAGCGTGTTTTAATTTGAAGAAGTCGGAGTTTGATAAAGTTGTTGATAAATCTAATAGCGTGTTGAAAATTGAGGTTTATTCGGGTCGGGTCAAGAGTAAACCTGTTTGTGGTTTCGGTTCGGGTAAGCTTTTGGGGGTTGTGACGGTGGGTTTGGATTCTGAGGTGAATGAGAGAGGGTCTGTGGTGGTACGAAACGGGTGGGTGGGGATTGGTGACCGTGTTTCGAAAAGTTCCATTGAGTTGCATTTGAGTATTCGGGTCGAACGTGACCCGAGATTTGTATTTGAGTTTGATGGTGAACCCGAGTGTAGCCCGCAAGTATTTCAAGTCAATGGAAATGTTCGTCAAGCTGTTTTCACTTGCAAATTCAGTTTCAGAAATAACAGAGAACATAATTTGAGATCTGAGTAAGTCCTTTTTATCAATTATACTCATGTTTATTTGATGCACTCAAAGTGTTCGATGAAATGCCTGAATCAATTTTAGTCAACAAACTTAAGCTTTTGTTTGATTGTTTTTTATAGGTCATCGTTATCGGAATCAAAAGAATCGAAAAGCTGGTTAGGCTCGATACGAGGCGATAAAGAAAAACCGGTGAACGAGCGAAAAGGGTGGTCAATTACAATCCATGATTTATCCGGGTCGCCAGTTGCTATGGCGTCAATGGTCACACCGTTTGTTCCGTCGAACGGGGCAAACAGTGTCAGCGCATCGAACCCAGGTGCTTGGCTCATTTTAAGACCGGGTCATAGCACTTGGAAACCGTGGGGCCGTTTAGAGGCCTGGAGGGAGTCCAAAAATAAAGACTCTCTCGGTTACCGGTTCGAGCTTTTACCTGACGCAGCTGTCAGTGGGCTTGATCCGGTAACGTTATCGAATTCGAGTATAAGTTTGAAAACGGGTGGCAAGTTTACTATTGATATGAGCAGCAATGGAAGTTCACCGATGTCTACACCGAATGGTAGTTTTGGGTCTGGATCCGGGTCGGGTTCGGAGTTTGAATTCGGGTCATGGGCGCATTTGATGTATCAAGGTTTTGTGATGTCATCATCGGTGGGTGGTGGAGGGAAGTGTAGTAAACCGGAGGTTGAGGTTGGGGTTCAGCACGTGACTTGTACGGAGGATGCAGCTGCGTTTGTGGCATTGGCGGCGGCCATGGATTTGAGTGTGGATGCTTGCCAGCCGTTCTCTAGGAAACTCCGAAAGGAGTTGAGGCATGACGGCGAATAGTTTGTTGATTTTTATTTATTTTTTGTGCCGTTTTTGAATATTGTAGAAGGAGAGAGTGTACAGTCGAATTCACATTTGTTTTTTTGTTCTTGTGTGATGATCTTTTTGGGAGATTATTGTTTGTACAGATGATTTTGAGACGACCAGTTTTAGATGGTTTGATTATTGAATATTTGATTTTGAAGTTGTTTGTTGTAATGTATAAATTATTAGTTTAGTTTTTTTTTTTTTTTTTTGTATATTTTTGTTGATAAAACATACATATATTTATTTTTATTTTTAAAATATGCATTTATTTCTAAGTGTTTATGAATATGAATGAGATGGAAGGAGGGCATATATGAATGGAAGACAGAGCATAGGTTGGTTGGAGTTATTATTAGGCAGGCAATTACATTATGATTTGTGGGGGCTCATCCTATCACTATCAACCTTATTAAAGTGGTCATCAAACGGACTACTATTTTTTATTTTTACTTTTTATAAAAACATTGTGCTAAACAAATAAAAATACATTACTTTTGGTGGATAGTTCTTGTCTTGAATGTGAATGTACTACTTCGTTAAGATGCCTGTATTTATTCGTTAAATAGTGAAACATGTATTAAATCAAATCTATTCTTAGTTAGGACATTAAATATGATTTATTGGCTACTTTCCACAAATTTCTTTGTGCACTGGTACACACTTCCAATACCTAACTTTGTGTACATCAATACGTCTAATATTCCTCAACAACTATTGTGTATTGAATTGAAGTGTTTTTTTTTTAAATGATAAATTTTCTTTTGGTCATCATTTATAAGTGATCAGACTTTATGATGTTAAAATTAATTATATAAAGTTAAAAAAGAAGTAGCAAACAAGATTGATCTATCTAAAAGATCAGTTTACTGGGCTAAACAAGATTGGGCTATCTAATAGATTAGTGGGTTGGGCTAATTAGCTAACATGCTATACGATTCATTTAACAGGGCGAAAATGATGGGACGAATGTGGTAACATGGACCTATGAAGCTATCAACATTTATTGTAGTCAAGACTTTATTTCTTGTTATGTTTAATAACAATAACAATCAATAAACAGCATGAAAGTGAAAAACAACCCTAGTCCTCTAACCTAGTTTAACTTTCACATTACATAATGGGAGTGTATATTTGAGACAATGCATTAGGGATCATTGCAACTTAAAAAGTCAATTAAACACACAAAAGACATTAAAATGCATTTACATATTTTGATAGATTGTTTAGGGGTTTCAAATATATATAAAAAAGGGTAAATATTATATACTGCTAGTACCACCTAAATCTAACCACTTATGTGATGTTATCTATAAATTAAGAACTGATTGTGTGTAAATGAAAATGTTCAAAGTTTTATAATGTGTCTGATTAATTTATGATTGGTCTAACAACACCTAACTAATATTGTGTAGTCAACCGCACAAATGTTATCCTATATATTAAAATGCTCAAATTTTCTACATAACTTAATGGCCGTTAAAGTTGTTAATGTATGTTTTTTAACTAGAATAACAGTTCCCTTATTTGACCCAAACATGACTTTTTGTATAAATATTTTATATGCACTCAAGTAAAGTTTACTGTATACTCTTGGAGTAATTTGTTATATAACCCTTGCTTTCATGTAAAGATATTTTGGTACAGATATTTATATATTAAAGTTATATATATATATATATATATATATATATATATATATATATATATATATATATATATATATAATGTTACATGAAACATATTCATAAACTTTGGTAACACAACATTAACCATAAAAATCCCATGAACACCTTCTTCAAATGCATTTTCCTTTGTGGGATTTTCCTCTTAGAAATTTCTTTTGCTTCGGTGGTTTCTACCAGAGATTTCAATAAAGACTTCTTTGTAACTTGGTCTCCTAGCCATGTCAATACTTCTGCTGATGGTCGATCAAGAAGCTTGAAGCTCGATCAAGAATCAGGTAAAAAAACACTTTTTCTTAGCATTGAGTAATGGTACCTTATTTGTAAAACTAACTCGAAAAATGTTTTCAGGTTCGGCTTTTGCTTCTAATGACATGTTTTTGTTTGGTCAAATTGACATGCCAATCAAGTTGGTCCCTGGTCACTCAGCAGGCACCGTCTTGGCATTCTATGTAAGCCAAAAGAGGTTCATTTGTCCCTAGAGGTGGCAATCTCGACCTGTTTACTAATGAGTGTGTTAGTTCGGATTATGTTTTTGGTAAACAGACTAATAAATTTTTAAAAAATGAGTTGAGCTGGAACAACTTAAATTTATGTTTTTAGATTAAGCATAACCTCCCAAATCATTTATATATTTACGTACTAATGGAACAACTTAAATTTATGTGGTCATATTTGTCGCACAAGTTATTTGAAAAGCTTAAGAAAGATCAGACAAAAAGTGTTTTGGCTCAATCAAACCCGACTAACTGGAGCCATTTGCCCATTTGAACCTGCATAAAGTTATACATCCAACTCGAATTTTTGCCACCTCTAATTTTTGCCACCTCTAATTGTCAATTATATAAATGGAACAAGTGCTTATGTGAAGTGTTTTATCACCAATTCACCATGCAGCTTACGTCTGACCAGCCTAATTGAGATGAAATAGACTTCGAGTTCCTAGGAAATGTCGCCAACGAGCCATACATTCTTCAAACAAATATTTATGCTGACGGTTATGACAACAGAGGAGAGAGGATTAACTTGTGGTTTGATCCCACAAAAGATTTTCATACTTATTCGATTTTATGGAATCTTCACCAAATTGTGTAAGCATTTTTTGTAACAGTTTTTTTCAAAGAAAAAAAAAAGTAGCTAGTTGTTTTGACCTGAACGCGTTTTGCCACCTCCGTTGATTATGAAGCTAAGGTTTAGTGTTCCTGAACAGGTTTATGGTGGATTTTATTCCAATAAGAACATATAGGAACCATGCAGACAAGGGAGTGGCATATCCTAGATGGCAGCCAATGAGCATTAAGATGAGTCTATGGGACGGCAGCAGCTGGTCGACACGTGGCGGGAAAGACAAAGTTGACTGGTCAAAAGGCCCTTTCATTGCATCGTTTGCAAATTACACGATTGACGCCTGTGTATGGAAGGGAAATGCAAGGTATTGCATGGTAGATAGCTCAAGGAACTGGTGGAACAAAGAGGAATCAAGTTCTTTAACTTGGAAGCAGAGGAGATTGTTCAAATGGATCAGGAGATATCACCTTATTTACGATTATTGCCAGGATAATAAGAGATTTCAAAACAATCTCCCGAAAGAATGTTATCTTTTATAGTATTGATTCCATCAAAGAATCTCTATCTCTATAGGGAATTGACCATTGAATTCATGGACAAGAATATTAAGATCTTTTTCCTGTATACCTTCTTCGCAATCTTAACAGCTAGATGTGCTCTATCCTTTTATGATTTACTGGTTCAATATTTACTTTTCACGAGGCTCGATTATTGTCACATCCGCACGTTCATTGCCTTTTACACCATAAAGTTCTAATTCCTCAGAAAGGGCTTGTTATCCTTGTCTCATTCTTATGCTACTTTTTCTCATCTCATTTCTTTATGGTCACATGACGATGGCAATATTAATTCATCTTAAAACTCTGGAATCTAATTACAATCTGTACATCATGTTGAAATTCCAACTTTCTGCTTTTTTAGTTTTCTAATACTAACAAAGACCATTCTATTAGCTTAATCTAATTATTTTCTAAATTTTGACTATAATGGAGACTTTCTTACCATTTACTCATAACCAATGATGGTACGAAACTTTGATTTTCAGTCCCATTGTTGGTTATGTCTTAATGGTAGGAAACTCGGACAAGGCAGGTTGTGTGACCCAGAAACACTTTCTTTGTCAATGTTTCAAAAATAGATTATAAAAAATTTAATGGGTTAATTATGATTATTACACTCCCCATCTAAATCTTCAACTATAACGGATTTCGGAGGTTGTATGCATTATAATAAGACCTTGGGCAATTTTCAAAAGGATCAACCCATTTAACCCATTCACACTCCCCTTTTAACTAAATATTTTGATCTGACCCATTTGAGATATAACACAAACGAACCATGCATAAATAGATAATCAATTGCAATATATTGAAATAAAAGATAACGATATTAAAAAAATGGTATAATGCAAGATGAATATAGAGTTTGATTGCAGAAACATCCTGAGAATCTAACTTATCCTACTAAATAATGTACAACAGGTTAGTATATATTGAGGAAGGATATTTCAGTCATATAAGAAAGCCATCAACTACAATAGAACTATTCAGTTTCGTACCACGATGCTACTTAAATGTGCGATGAATAAATCATTCCAAGTATCTGTAATCCCAGGTAAGCACCAGTGCATGCAATCATCGTGTTTCTTTCCACCAGCAGAAGAAGGATGGGCATCTGCTCTAAACTCACTCATACGTGTTATATCCAGTAAGCGAAAAGCAGTACCCTTAATGGCTTCATATATGTGCTCATTCACAAGACGTGTTTCCACATTCGTTCCATTGTTTTGCACAGAAAAAAACTGTTCAACCTGAATGAGATGCACGAAGACAATATTTGAACTTTGCAGTTGCATATTGGCATGCTAAAGAGACAAGTGAACCCTACGGTTTCATTTGCATATGAGATAAAGAACAAATGTTGAGCTACATCGGTAAATAATACCTCCACTGATGATAATGGCTGCAAACGTGAGCAGGAACCACCTTCATCCCAGTCACCACCTTCAAAATGCCGAGGAGATTGGGTGCGAAAAAATAGAACTGTCCCTGGTCTCGCCTTTTCTTCCACATATGATATCTACATGTAAACATAAATATAATAAATAATACGATCCGAATCTGAGTAGGCATGCAACTTTGCATTAAACTTTCATCTCAATCAGATATACGTAAATTGCTCTTAGGAAAAGTTCAAGATACAGTCACGATGATATATCATCAATGATACAATGTGTCATCAATTACAAACAACCTTGTCTAACATCATGTTTAACTTTGTTTTGCAATTATCTGTCCAATGCTTAAGATGCTGTACGTCTTAAATGTTAAACCCTAGAAAGATTATATTTACTTGAATCTCCCAACTACTTCGTGACAGCATGATCCAGAAACATTGCACCAAGGTTAGCATCTTCTACAAGCTAATTACTTACACCGGTTTGTTCATCATATCGAATCACATACTTCAATTTTACCATAACGTAGCGATATTACAAGACCCTTTGGCCAAGTATTGTCATAACAGCAAACGAAGCTTGTCATTAGCTCCTTCATTAAAAATATCGGCATGCCAAACTAGGCCACATGAGCTTGTTATAGGTAAAATATGATGCATTCTAAGAACTTCAGTAGAGAACCAAACATACTTACCATGCGTCTTAAAACTAGATCAAGCCCAACATCAGGAGATAAAGGTGGCACCACTGGCTGACCGTTTTCATGGAAAAGCATAGGGGATTTTACTGGATCAAACTTGGAAGGACCCCACCACCTGACAGATACATACACATATAAGCACTAAACAATTTTACCAAAAATGGCATTTGGAATCACATTCGCCGAACCAAGAGATTAGTGTGCGAGTAATGATATTTATAGGAGGAATGAAATATCACCAGTGTCCGGTGTTATATATGAGAATATCATGAAAGCTTGGAGCTTCTGCCCATGTTCCATCAGGTATATCTACATCCACTCTATAACCCTCCTTAAACCCAAGAGATTCCAGCTCACCACCTTTGGCATTGGGTGACCACCTATATCATAGTATAAGTGATGGCAGAGTCAGTTTTTAAGGTAGTAACAAACACTTTTATATCATGCCTTGTAGTTAGTAGTAGGACTAGCTACACAAAAATTTACTTATTAAACGTTTTTACATTCAAAACAAGCACAAGAATGTTATCACAATAGAAGAGAACCAATCTTTTCTGACTTAAAATGCACATAACCCTTTCTCACTGACTTCATTTGACTATGTTTTTAATAGACAATAATATTATCATGTATTGACATAATATGAACTTATCATGGCCACAAAAAGACGTCTTATTAATAAGATCAAAACTTTCCTAGAAGGAATATCTGCACCACACAATTACATAATAAACTATTTATAACTGCCAAAGACAAGACAAAACTATTCTGCAACAGCCACAACCTCTATGATATAAACAACTTCATTCTTACAGGCTGTTAAGTTTTTCATCAATGAAACATGACACACCCAATTTGTCACACTAAAATAGCTTACCTACCATAACGTGCCAACAGATTTGTTCGGTGGTATGCTATAGTGAGGTTGTACTTGAGAAAAGTAAAGCCACGATCAGCTCCAGCAGGGCGCCACTTCTTTACTTCACCAGCAACACGTCTCAGAGAACAGAAAAGAGAGACAAACATGTTCCTATTCAAGGAGTCACCAACAAACCCTGCACGGTTATAAATTCATAATGTCTACAAATAACATCTTAATAGGATTCATAAGACTCATACAGCACATAGTCAATAACAAACATGAAAACTAACTGAAGCCACTTCTGCAGTATAGGAAATATGGCAAGCATCGTGAACCCTCATTTCCACTACACATACAACTACTAAAGTCATAAACCTGAATGCACCTCCCAAAGAAACCAGCCATGGACATAACATTGGAAAGCAACCTAACCTCTTTGCCCAAGACCCTAGATTGCAAAACTTTTCAGTAAGAACTATCATACCCTCTTAAACATTCTACCTCTCGTCGGCCTTCAAATGGTTCTGTCCTATCCTTCCATAATTTCATCCTACAATAATCTTTATAGCAAACTGCCAGACCCTCTTTATTATTAAATCATACAATTCTATAATTTGTATGGCACATGTATTGTCTACAATTAAACTAGATTGATAATTAATATAGCACCCTATCATCGAGGCAAAAGAGCACTATAATAATGTTTTCCCTTATAACATATATGCCAATCTCCCGTTTTCCCTAGTAAATGTCAACATTTACTTAATTAGAAACTACTATAAGTGACTCTTAAGTCTAAAATCTAAACTCTAGAACTCATATACATTCACTTTCTTCTTGACAGTAATATTAAATCTATAACTGATGAATTCAGTGATTACTAGTAGCAGTAACCAACCCAGTCTAGGAGGAAAACTAAACATGAATTAGATAAACTTGCTCAGGTTCTGATATTGATATTTTATCATACCTAGTACTACAGTTAACTTTAAAAGTCATATTATATATTAGGTTTTTTATAATGGTAATGTTAAATCCATAATTCATGAACTCACTAATTACCAGCAGCAGCAGTGTCACTTAATTAACCTACTGAATCGATTCAAATGCATCAGTAAAACTGATAAGTTCAGGTACTGATATCGCTATATTACTACTGTATTATGCGTATAATGAGTAACTATTATCATACCGATACTTATATCTCTATGCGATTCCAGAAACCGAATCGGATCAAACGATGGAAGTGCACAGTGATTAGGTTGCCAACGCCACTTCACAATCTCCGCCGCACCGGATCTATTACCAGAAATACAATTCCATCCTTTATATATCTCTTTACACGTTTCATCGTACCGTTGAGATCTGACTGTTGGATCGTAAAACCACTTGCCGTCAGTGTAATCACACGATGAAGCTGATACAGCTCCGTTATTGTCGTTATTTACAGGTACGTATTGTGGTTTCAATATGATAATTGGTGGCGTGGACGAAGTGAGGTAGTGAGAGGACAGGAGAAAGAGAGAGGTGATGGCGAGGATAGAGATGAAGATGTAGAAATAGGTAGTTGAGGATGAAGAAGATGAAGAATGAGGTTTTTTTAAGTGGTGGTGGTGGTGGTTTGATGTCATTTTGTGGTGGTGATTGGCGGTGTTCTCCGCCGTCGCTGTGGCGGGGGACGGCGTTTTGTGTTTCAGTGGTTGTTTGTCAAATTAGTTTACTGATCGGTCGTTAGAAAATTGGAATGTTCGCCAACGATATGGAATTATTAGCTTAATAGCTTAACAGTTGACAGAAAAAACTAATTATAATCTTAATTTAATTTTAATCCTTAACCTTAACTTAGTTATATTTAACTTTAATTAACTTATAAATTAAGATAAGGAAAATAGTTTAAATGTAGAATGCTAAAAAAGTGTAAAATAGAAGAAACTATATGATTGCTTCATTTCTTTAAAACTCAATTTCCACTCGTATCTTTAAAATTAAATATCTCACAAACGGCATGATCAAAAATTATAAAAATTACATATTCGAAATCAGCGTCCTTTTCTTTTCGATTAGAGATCTCACAAGCTATATTTTCGACAATTTTTTTTTTTTCATTTTTTGTTGGGTCATAGAAAATGTGATTTATGAGTAAATAAATTATTTTTATGTGATTTTAAACTTATAATTGTAAATTTGATTATTCAAATGTGATTATAGATAGTGATTTATATTTATAATTTGATTGTAAATATATTCATATGTAAGGGTATGTTTGGCAAAATGAGCTATAGGCTGTAGCTGTAGCTGTAGGTTGTAGCTGTAAGCTATAGCTTTTAATTGAAGCTGTAAGCTGTAGATATATTTTTCTAAATGTGTTTGCTAAAGTAGCTGTAGCTGTAATTGAAATGAGTAAAATGACAATAAAGGACAATGATAAAATAAAATAAAATTAAATGTTATATATCTATTTAACGTATATAACTCATAATAATATAATATAAATAACTAAATTATTTATATTTATTTTAACATATTCATTTTCTTATAATTAAGGTAACATTATAAAAAATATGTATAGTTAATAGTTATAATATGAAACTACTTTATAATAATAATATAAAATAATATGTATAGTATATGTGTATATGAATATAAAAATAATAATAAATATAACTAAATATAAATTTGACAAATAATATTTTAGTGTAAGAAAAATGATAATGATTCAAATATCACCTCTTAATGTCAAAATTTATGTATATGTATTAAATATTTAATTTGATACAAAAATAATTATGAGTTAATGTATTACATAGTATATTTCATGTAGTACTAGTATGAATATGTCCACCGTTATTTTAAAAAGTGTTTCTAATATTTTGAGGGACGTCAGGTCGTCAATTTGTTAATAATTAACTAGGTTTAATTCTTTATTAATTTATTGAAAACAAAAAGGACAATAACTTTGAAAAATCATTTGGAATACTAGTGTCGATAAACTAACTAGTCTCAAATTGTAAATATAAATGACGAGTGCAATCATGTAAATATATTCACTAAAATCTTTTTTCAATTTTCAAAGCTTGTAGGATTAGCTTTTCATTTACAAGCTTTTTGGAGCTTTTAAAAAAAATAAAAGCTCAAAGCTCTTTTACCCAAACGAAGCTTTTAGAAATGAGGAGCTTTTCAATTTGAAAACAAAAAGCTAAAGCTTCAAAAAGCTCTTAAAAGCTCTTCGCCAAACACACCGTAAGTGTTAAATCACATGTGATTTATTATTACGAATTTCACATACCCATTAGAAAACGAAAAAAAAAGTTCGTCGAAAGTATGTCATGTGAAATCTCTAATTAAAGATAAAAAGACGTTGATTCTAACGGTGTAATTTTTATAATTTATGGATATACGGTTTGTGAGATATTTAGTTTAAAAAAAAAAATTGGAAATGGGTAATTGAAAATTGAATTTAAATCAGTGTTATTTGTGTATAGTGTTTGCCAATGATTTATTTATAATGGAAGGTTATAAATTTTGGCGAATAAAACTGTGACTTGATGTAAAATAGGTTATGATGTTAACTTTTAGAACCACTCATTAGCTGTAAAATTAGAATTTATTTCTATATCAAATTTGAAGTGTTTTCTAAAGGCCGGCGCGAAGAAGCATACAAAGGTGTGTTAAAGGCGCCCAATCGAATATATGTCCATGTCCAACTCCAAGTCCAATGAGTAAATGAGGATGTGTAGTAGAGTAAACGTTTGAAATGCAGGTCATATGTCACAATAGTTGCTATGCATTTTCCTGCAGGCATCATAAGAAATAAGGATCTTGGGTTTCACCCGGGGGGTTCCCCACGATATATCGCAACGCATAGTATGTTACAATAAAGGTACCAGATAGAAAACTAATTGAAGCCAAATATAAACCAAATCAAGAGAAGTAACTTAAGAGTTAACAAACTAGACATGTTTTACAATTGATTTAAAACTATAAAGCAATACTATGAAAGTAAAACAGTCTAAAATTACATCACTCTTTTAACAATATGAAACAAAAAAAAAGCACGAAATAAAGACTTGTAACAATATACATCTTGAGTATGCTAATGACCCCATTTGAGAGTAAATAACCCCCACCAAAAAAAATCCAACTGCTTGTGTTTTAGAACATGTATGTTTGCTCAACTTTAAAGTTTATGTTTTACTCCTGTTTTTTCTTCCATTGGAGGAACCTGTGGCTACCTCAGTGAAGTGATTTGAGATGGAAAATTTGACAGGTTGATTGGTATGCCTTCTTGGCTGCAGCCATTTCAAACTTCTTAGTAGCAACTTCATTCTCTTCTAATTTAGTCTGAACGAAAAAACGAATCCACCAGGAAGAGCTTCGCAGTTTTGCCTGAAAAAATCGAGTTTTTATTTATCAGAGGAGATAACTTCAACCCATATATATTATAAAATACCATTAGGTATCCTATACAAAGTAGAGAAAAATGAAATGGGTCAAATACTTACAAGGCCCTAAATCTTATTATCTAGAAAACTTAAAAAAAATAAAAAAAATTCTGTAAACCATTGTATCGAAAAAAGGTCCTTACATAAAATCATCTAGGTTCTAATTTAGAAATTCATTTGGATACAAGGGTTTTAAAATCAACCAATTGAGACTTGTAACAATATGAAAACCAGCACAAAAAGGAAATCAACAACTAAAATGATTATCTAACCATAATGAGCTTCGATTCTCATTATTGTGTTCGAATTCAGATCAAAATGAAACCCAGTGATTAACAGTGAAAGAGAACTTACAGGACGGCCAAATTTGGACATCTCAGCAACTTTAACTCTACGCTGACCAGGATAACCTGCATCCAAAAAATTGAACATAAGAAACTTCAAATGAGCTATCTTGGTCATTACTTGCTTAAGTAAAATTAGATGTGGCAAGATGGGCAAGTGTAAACGGTTTCAGGTTAATATGGGTCAGTTTTAGTACGTGAGGGGTTGCCCTCTCTGCCAGGCTTTTGAGTTACTGAATGTGCTAATATGATTATAACTTTTTTTTTTTAAACACATCAATTTATGCAACTTTCAACCACTTTCGCCTGTTCCCTTTTAGCTAAGTTTTTTTAAATGCCTGGTTTGAAATATTACAAAATCCAAATTTACTCGTTCATAAGTATATGGGTGATAAATCATAATTGCCACCTTTGTGGAATATACATGAGTAGCTAATCAAGAACAAATAATATGATAGCTCAGAAATGTACCAGAAAGAATAACAAATCCATCTGAAGATACTCTAGCCAATTCTGGAAGAGTCTTGTTGAGGTACCTTGGAGACAAGTAGTCAAGAGCATCTGACACTATGACAAGAGAAAAGGATTTGGACTTATAAGGGAGAGGAAACTTGATATCAGCAACACGAACAATGCCTTTGCGTATAAGATTCTTGCAGTTAGCATCACTGTCATCCAAATCATATGGTTCCAGACCCCATGCTTCTGTATCTTCTTCCTTTGATAACTTAGACACTACTGCACAGGACTCAGGACCTACATGCAAAACTTTATGCATGCTATCACCATATGCTTTCTTGAGATATGGTAATGCTTGATAAATCTCTGCTGAGCATGAAACACCACCACCTGCATATACAGATGAACATTAATCCGTGAGTTCAGATGCTCTTTTATGAGGAACCTGCTTTTATAGAAGGTGCTGTTATATATTGAAAAAACAGCCCATGTAGCTGATGATTCATATTATTAATATTACTAAGCTCAAATCTGCCAATAGTAAAAACATGGCTAAAGGAACAGGGACATCATATATTACCAAAATTCAAAACCAAATTGTTTTTTGTTTATCAAAAATATGACTGTTAAATTTTTTGCAATGTTACACAAATCAGGTTGTTTAGAATATATCTAAATAGACTAATGATTTACCTTCAAGCCTACTTAAAGATGCTTTATCACCACTGCTTCCACCTGTCACAAAAATAATCTCAAGTTAGTTGTAAGAGAACAGCATCAACATGACTGATTTTTAGCTAATACAATTCCAGACTTGTGTGTAAATCAAAGCGCCTATATTTGTGTTTGTTCATTCGTATTGCCAAATGTTTACTAACCTGAACCACTATAAACGTAACCAATTATCAGAAAAGCTCCCTGAAAGTTACCACCAAAAGTAAATTCCCACTCAGCATTGGCAGAAGAGTTTATAAAAAATAAAAGCATATATGCTAAATTCTCAAACATTTGTATCATGAGATACATTAATGACAGTTTATCTGGATGCAATAGCTTTAAGAAACTTACCACTACTACAAGCCCAACAGATAAAAATGGTGATGCACGTGATTTCGAATTCAATGATCCCATAAACGGAATGCCAGCTCCATCTCCCAATCGCCGAGATAAACTAGCTGGCCTCCTTGACATTGCTTATTTATATATATTTGTAATCAACCTGCAGAAAGAAACCTTATTTTCAGTACAGCAATCCATAAATAACACAGAATTACAACTCAACCCTAACAAACTTTAGTCAGGACTAAGGATTCAGTTCACACACCATATACATTGGAACCACATATTAAAAATCCGCAATTCAATCTAAATTCATAGTAGATTGAGCAACTTAACCGCTTAATATATATTTCACCTAATTAGGTTTCTTAACGGGTAAAAAGCCCTAGAATAGCAAGGAAGCAAGCAATCACCGAAATTACATTAAAAATAAGCATAAATACCATAAAATTAACAAATGCCAGAAGCAACATTATAAGTCAGTGATTCATACTACTAATGTGATCGAATTCAACACGCACTAACTTATCTATCAATTGAATAATTCAATATAATGCAATAAGAGTGAAGAACAGAGATAGTATGTGACCTGAATGAAGTTGAGAGAGCTGGTAAGTTTGGATCTAGATCTGTGTTTTTAATATTTTTTCCAGTAAGATGCTTGTGATCAAGTGGCTATATATACAGTATATGCGTATATATAGTCTCTATCGGATACGGTGATAAAGAAATGAAAAAAGTTGTACGGTAATTTTGCTGCGTTTTGGTGTGAAGATGAGATAGGTAAATGAGCACCAGGCGCATGTTAGTAAGAACGGGACCCCGTGTTGTCGGTTTAAGTATCGGGCTTGGTTACGCGTTTTTCTTATATCCGCTAGTTTCAACTTTTAAATGATAATGATGGGCTTAAAGTAGATTTATGAAATGGGTTGGATGCTAAGCCCAAAACTAAAGCCCATTTTACTTGTATCATCTAGCCTAGCCATGAGGCCCATGATGATGATGATGATGATGATGACGGGGCAAGTTGTAAAATCTAAATTCCAATTCCAATTCCCATTACTATACACATCATGAAATAAAACCGAAAAATAAAATTGAATAATCGAAACGAATCAAGTTAAGATTAATTTAAACTTCCATGGGAATTGACTAGTATTATTAGTAACAAAACGTCAAAACATATATAGATGAATAACCAAACACTCACAATTTCTTACAAATCAAAAGAGTACAATTTACATGCATCCAGTCTGATAATGATCAATAAACCCAACCAAACTCTTCTAAAACATCTATAATTCATCCAATTGATACCAACAGGAGCTGCTTGCTAAACTAACACATCACAAGCAACCCTAGAATGTTAGCAATTGTGAATTATGACGTTTACTTCTTTTCTTCTCCCTCTTTTTCTTCTTAGAATCTCCCAATTTCTCTTTTGAGTCGCATTTTCTGCGACTCCGCTTGCTCAAACCATTTCTTTTGGCCCTCTTCACCCTTTTCTTAGGAGACTCCTCCTCATCAGAAGATGAACTCGATTTCAGATGATGAGGTTTTTCTGGACCAAGAATAACACGTTTGTCCCGACTTCCTCTATATCCTTCATCAGGGCTTGCTTCATGCGTCTCCTTACAACCAAGAAGGTATGGACCCGGCTCATCCATCCTGGACCCCACAGCACCCCTACCACGCTTCACCCTGTCATCGGTAAACAAGTGAGTTTACTGTCACATATCTGAAAAATAAAACAAGATACGTCAACATGTGTATAAACATGCCATTCTCATTAGAGGTGGCAAATTCAGCCAATTTATATGAATATTAGTTCAATACGAGTTATACTTTTTATTGATAACGGGTCAGGTGTGGAAACTAGCTAAAAATAGAACAGGTTGAATGGATCCAACAGGTTTAACAGCTTAAAAGAAACTAATACGCTTTTGTTAATCACATTCAATACATTATCTATTTATAAAAGCAAAACATTAACAAAAAAGTGACCCAACCCGCCCATTATGCCACCCCTAATTCTCATCAAGCACACACAAATGCAGATGATGGAGGATGAGGTGTTACCTCGAGTGCAAGAATTCCTCAATCTCTTGCTCTCTTAGTCCATCATCTTCACTTCCTCTTTTGCTTGACAAGCACATAAAACCGGTGTTTCGCTCACAATCATCAAGCCGAGTGGTGTTTGTATTCTTTTGTAAGCTACTAACACTATTATGACTTATACTTCTACTATCATTTTTCTTAATCCTGTCATCTAGCTCTTTCTCTTTCTGACGTATTCGCCACATCTCATTTACTTCAACAATCCGATTAGCTGCACAGAGATCAAAACAATCATGCTACAGAAATTACAAGCTCAAATTTGGCACACACGCTTCTGAGTTATAAAGTAAATCAATTTTGTATCAACATGTAATTTAGCATCCAAACAAACAGCATCCACAATATAATGAAGTTGATGTAAATCAAACCTAAGAAGGATACGAGAAGAATCATGCTAAAGAGATATTATATCTTAAAAAGTGAATAGCAGTTCATTCCAATCAACTGCAGAGAGCAATCCAATTACTTTCTAAACCAAATACTCTGAAACCCAACCTCCATCATTTCTACTTGTATCAAGTAAAATGACTCTCATCAAACAATACCAGAATAACCGAAAGGTGAAAACATTGAATGTTAAAAGATTAGAATCTTACCCTGTTGTACACCCAGAACAGTTGCAGTGAGAAAACGTGAATTTGGCCGGCCCCTAACATTCGGAGGCTTAAAATATGCATCTACACCGTCTTTATCAGCTCGTCGCCGCATTTCCGCTGCCTCCTTCATTAGAATTGCAGCTATCCTGTTTTCTGTCTCTAGATCCATCCCAATATCTGTACATCAATTTTAAAGGGAAAAAAACAGATTATCTATTCACTCAATTACAAACAACGTATGCAACGCATCAAATCAAATACAAAAGAGTGAAAGACTATACTCCTACAACAAGCACCACAATCACAAATTGATTTGACAAATTGATCCAATCATTTATATCATTCTCAAAGCTTTTAAGTTTCGACTCACTTACATTATAATAAACGATCATTTAAGTGATCAAACGAACATATATATGGGAAAATGTTATGTACACCTAGACTAATTATGTAGATATTGAAAACTAGAAGAACCAAAAGTATAAATTCTATTCAGACAACTACAACTACGAACAACTAAAATTCCTGCACTACATGATAAATTTCTAAACCCTAGCGCGTAAAATCTTAAAAAGGGAAGTTTAATCTTCCGGTTAATACGAATAATGAAAATTACCTGAATAAAACGAAGATAGAAATAAAGATAAATATTATGCCGACGGTGGCCGGAGGTGATGGAAACCGCGGTGAATTGCCGGATCGTGAAACGGGGGAAATTGAGACTTGAGAGGGGTTGATGAAACAAAATTTGAAATCTCGTGATTTCTGAACCTTCGAGAACTGTATTATAAGTAAATTACATTAATAGTCCCTAAATTAGTTGTCAACTGTTAGTTATTGTTCTTTCTTAATGTACCTTTCACGAATAGTCCTTTCAAAATTCATAGTGTTTATTCTGTAATTAAGCAAAATTAAAAGGGTTATTTATGTAACTTCAATAAAAGTTGGCTAGGTTTTCCTTGCCGTATAAAACCAGTGCGTCATTTGTGTAGGTTGTTCCAGCTCAATCATATCCGGATCAACTAAATGTCTGCACTTCTCAATAATCACGTTGCGACCTCACTTTCATCGTCAACCTCTTCTTTCTTTGCTCAAAACAGCTTCGATGTTGCAAGGTATTAAATTACTTGTACAATATGATGTAATATAATTAAATTTAAAGTAGTTGATTGATTTAAAAGATATAAGTTATCGGTTATTGTTACAGGACTCAGATTGTAAGCATACCTTCTTCCAAGAAAGTAGGTGTTTGTAAATGTGTAGCTACTTCCCCTGCTACTGAACAAACTGGTAATTAATCAATTAATTACACATGTTGCACATTTTGTTATCAAATAGTTACAGTATATTAATATTAAATACAAGTAATGGTTAACAATTATTATTGTAATAATGTGTTACTATATTTGTAGATTACAAGACGAAAGTGTCTCGCAATGGGAACATTGCTAAACTTCAAGCTGGTTACCTTTTTCCAGAGGTATGCACGAATAACTTATAACTTATCATATTGTTGGCTGTTGTTGTGTCTCAGTGTCTATAATGTATTTGGAAATGATACGTTTTATTAAAGATTTTTCGATTGTGGAATTACAGATTGGTAGAAGGAAGGCTGCGCATATGTTGAAATATCCGGATGCGCAAGTGATTAGTCTTGGAATCGGTGATACTACCGAGCCCATTCCAGAAGTCATTACTTCTGCAATGGCTAAGGTATGATTGCACTTGACTGTATTTTTGATTTTTTGTAGATTTTTATTTTTATTGATGATAGGATTTACTCGCAGCCACATTCTAATAACTCATGGTATCTTAATTGCTTTTGATTTAGAATGAAAGCTAATATAACTCATCCATTAAGTAACCTGCCTTTTCATTAGAACTACATAACCCTTGCCATCTCCCATCTTCTCTACGAGTCTACATATTTGTCTAAAGGTTTCATTTTTCTGCTTGGCAGAGAGCGCTTGGCTTGTCGACCGTTGAGGGTTACAGTGGATATGGTGCTGAACAAGGTGAAAAGGTATAGATAGTTGATAGTCTTTGTTAATTTTACCTAAGATTTTATAGCAATACAGTATACTTATTTTGAATTGGTGTTAAACTTTAAAATGTTCGGTTTATGATGTTGGTGTTTGTACATATCTATCATATGCTTGTCTTGGGACGTTGAATTGGTGTGGAAGTACTGATCATACACCAGTGATAGATTTACTTTGTGATAGTTAATTAACATTTACGTGCCACTTGCGCGTTAGGAACTGAGAGCTCGACTTGCTTCAACGTTTTATTCAAACCTTGGCATAGAGGAAGATGACATATTTGTATCAGATGGTGCAAAATCTGACATTTCTCGCCTTCAGGTATCTTACAAGCTTGTTTGTGTTTTGTGCATTTAATCCTTATTTACTTTCTTTTTTGTGTGTGTAATCATCTACGTTATCAACATAATTTGTCGTTAGGTCAGTATCATCCATACATAATTGCCAGAAAAGACAATACCATCATTTGCAATTGACATCTGATTTTATTGATTCTTTGTGGCAGGTCTTATTTGGGTCTAATGTTACAATGGCAGTGCAAGATCCCTCATATCCGGTAACCAACTTATTGTTCTTCATTTGACTATTTTAAGTAATAGAGGTGGCAAATTGGTCGAATAGTGTTAGGTTTTATGACTTTATCTGTAACGTGCATCAGTAAAATCAGAAAATTAGCTTTAGATGAAACAGTTCCACTGGGTTGAAAGTTGTCCTAAGTATATTTTATCCGTAAAACCTCATAAAAGGTATTAGTTCTAGAAATTGTATTATTATTGAAATAACATATATCCTGTAACCATATTTGATACTCTTTTTTCGATATTAATAGTGTTTTTTTGGAGTTTTGGACAAAAATTGTTTTGGGTCGACCTGATCCATTTCTAAACATACCAACTAGCGGTGTGTTTTGACACGTCTTTTCATTTGTTACTCAACCTAGCCGGCCTGTCCATTTTTCAAGTTCATTATTAGCGTTTAGATGTCCACTTGGTTCTTCTGCTGTCCTCCTGTGAATGGTAGAACCATGAGATGCTATCATGCTGAAAGGGAAGAACTTCGGTTAGTAAAAAGCTGGTCTCTGCCAGATCATTTATACTTGCAACTTATTTCCGAACTTCATTTTGCTTTGCAGGCTTATGTAGATTCAAGTGTCATTATGGGTCAGACAGGGCAGTTTCAAAAGGATGTTGAGAAATTCGGGAAAATCGAATACATGAAATGTACTCCAGAGAACGATTTCTTTCCTGATTTATCTAAAGTTTCTCGAACAGACATCATATTTTTCTGTTCACCTAACAATCCAACGGGTTCTGCTGCGTCAAGGGAGCAATTGATACAGTTAGTAAAGTTTGCCAAGGACAATGGGTCCATCATAGTTTATGATTCAGCATATGCCATGTATGTGTCAGGCGACACTCCTAAATCAATCTTTGAAATCCCTGGGGCCAAAGAGGTACAATCGGAACCTTAGACATATGGCTTATAATTTCAGAGATGCGGTTGACTAGAGGATACTATGTAGTCTTTTAATACTTTCTTGGTCGATTTATTGTTTCATATCTCTAATGGGTCAAAGGGGTAAAAGTTAAAGACTTAGCTGAGAATGAACAGGTCAAGTGTACCAAAGTAGCCCAAATGTTTGAAACCCAATTCAAAATAAATTTCTCACGCTAGAGTTGGGGTGTGTTGGGTGGGGGTGGGGGGAGGGGGAGAGAGAACGCTTGCATCCTCTGTACGATTCAGTATTTTTATATCATCAGCTCTTCATAAATAACTTCTTTTGTATTTTGGAGTGTGGCAGGTTGCAATTGAAACAGCATCTTTCTCGAAGTATGCTGGATTTACTGGAGTTCGTTTAGGTTGGACTGTAGTCCCTAAAGAACTTAAGTATTCAGATGGATTTCCTGTGGCGAAGGACTTTAACCGCATTGTTTGTACTGGATTCAATGGTGCATCAAATGTCGCCCAAGCTGGTGGCCTTGCATGCCTTTCTCCTGAAGGTCTTAAGGTCAGTTTATGGTGGTGACACACCAACACTAGTTTTTTTAGTGGTTTATATCATTAATGTGTTTCTAATTCTTGCAGGCTATGCATGAAGTGGTTGGGTTCTACAAAGAAAATACACAGATTATAGTGGATACATTTACATCACTAGGGTTTAAAGTCTATGGAGGAACACATGCCCCGTATGTGTGGGTTCACTTCCCAGGTCAAAGCTCATGGGACGTGTTCAGTGAGATTCTAGAGAAGACCCATGTCGTGACCACTCCTGGTAGTGGGTTCGGACCTGCTGGTGAAGGGTTTGTTAGGGTCAGTGCCTTTGGCCACCGGAACAATGTGTTGGAAGCCTGTCGGAGATTCAAGGAGCTATACAAGTGAGAAAGATGAACCTTCAGACCCTCTCCAGGTTTTGTAGTTCCAAACCATTCAATAAATCTTGGTGTTGCCATTTAATCTTTCTATTTATTTAGTGTAATTTTAGAATTGTGAAAAATGCTTGGTTCTTGACTTCTTGTAGAGCTCAAGAATCTTGTGATTCTACAGATATTTATATTTGCTTTTCAATGGTTATTGTAATGTGAAAATGTAGAAACCAGTACGTTCCGAATGTTCGATTTCTTAGATGTTTTTTTTTTACCAGAACATCTCCTTTGTATTGCTAATATGCATTTTGGTAAAACGTAAAAATCAACTTTGACCCATTTTTTTCTTCTTATGGGTCAAACGGATGAGATGAAAAAAGTAGATTAACAGAAAACAGGTCAATTGGTCAGGCTAAGAGTGTATGTTAAGTTCTTGCAGCCTTCTTAATCACCTAAATATAGATATTAGATCATTGTTGTGTTAATTCTTTTTCTTGCAGACACTATTTTGTGAACATATGTTACACATTTTATAGAAGATTTTACAAAATCTTACAACAGGGCTTCCAGTTAACGACACGAGTTGACCCGGAATGTTTGGACATACCAAAGTAACCTATCTGATTAGTTATCTTACTTAGGTGACCTGTAATATTCTACTTTATACAAATGCACCACAAAACAAGCAAGTTATAACCCCACCTGTGACCTGTTGCACCCACAAAATCCAAGAAGAAACAAAAAACACGAAATTCTGAAAGAAGTTGAATTTATGAAAAATAATCCACAAGAAACACAATTTAATGAAGTGAAGAACATATTCTCTTATAGCATTTAGTTTCTACATAGAAAGAATTTAAGCAGATATAGCAGAAAAACAAGTAGTTACCTTGTAGACTCTGTGGTATAGCCATAGCTTGAGCTCTGTGTGTGGCTGCTTTGTGAAGACATAGTCAGGTTTGTAAAGGGGGTGAAATAAGTTGGTACAGGCATCTTTACTGGCAGACTGGGCTGTGGAGACTGAAAGTTAAGAACATTAAGTGCTTGCCTAATCGTAGGACGAAAACTGCTGTCAGGATGTGCACACCAGAGCCCAACAATCATCAAACATTCCATTTCTCTCTGATCATAATCTCCCTCGAGTCTACTGTCAGCTGCTTCTAGAACCTTCCGCTGACCGTAAAGATCCCAAACCCACTCCACCATTCTTACCATCCCTTTTCCAGCCTTCAGTTCCATTGGCTTCCTTCCACATGCTATTTCCAGGGCCACGACCCCAAAACTGTACACATCTGTTTCTCTACTGGCTTGACCTGTCATGACACACTCTGGAGCCATGTAGCCCATGGTTCCAGCGATGACAGTTGTCTGTGAACCCTTGTCATGGTCAATAAACCTAGCCAGTCCAAAGTCACCAAGTTTCGCGTTGAAACTTGAATCCAGCATAACATTGCTTGACTTTATGTCCCGATGCACCACACATTGCTCCCATTCTGCGTGCAAATAAAGAAGTGCCGACCCCAAACCTTTAGCAATCATATACCTTATGGGCCACGTTAACAAGCTTTTCCCATGAAACAAATGCGAGTCTAGGCTACCGTTTATCATGAACTCGTACACGAGAAGTAGCTCTTTCTGTTCATGGCACCACCCAACTAGTTGCACCAAGTTTCTGTGACGCAGTCGGCTAATGGTTTTAACTTCTGATGCATACTCTTTTATCCCCTGGTGAGACTCCCTAGACACCCTCTTGACTGCAACAAACGAGTCTATTTCCTTCACAAATCCTTTATAGACCCCACCAAAACCACCCTCGCCGAGCTTTTCTTCCTCAGCAAAGTTACCGGTGGCTCGAGCCAGCTCTTTGTATGAAAACTTTCTCGCTCCGGTACCCTTTTCAAATTCATTGTCCAATACAAAGGTATCGTCTTTAGTTTTAGTTCTATTCTTCTTTCTTCGCAACATAAACATCGCCAGGCCTATCCCCGTTAACAAAAGACACCCAATCACAAAACCAGTCACTAAACTGACTTTACTTTTATTTTTTTGGGGTCCTTTTCCTGCCAATGGACCAGGGCTAGCTACAATCCCTGGGCCTGAATCCATTTCATTCTCATTGATACCAAGATTTGAACTAAAATCCCATGTGTATATACTATGTATAACTGCGGTTCTCCCGGTTGCACCGGAGAACCCGAAGGTAACCCATTCCGGTAGGTGGTCCCTTAGATCGACGATGCAATAAGTCCGCTGATGCAGACTTCCACCCTGGCCAAAACCTTTAAACACGACACTAAGGTTATTCATACTAGAATCATACCTGATTACGGCATCATATATTTCTCCATCTTCAATCCTACTCCGCCATGTTAAGTTCCCCACTGAAACCATAGAACTGATATCAATCCCGACATGTTCATTACCCGGGTCCCACTTATTTGTAAAAACGTCGAATTCAACAGCAACAAACGGGTTGCTACTCGAATTCAACGCCTGTGCATCACTAGTGAGTCCTAGAGTGCCACTACTAGTAAGATTCTCAGGAACCCTGGAGCCATTTGGTGCAAGAAAGAAAGCGAGCCCGTCTCCATACTTTGAACTGTTAAGAGAGTTGATGGTGAAAGTAAACTTTGTGGAGAAATCGGTTAGGTTCCCAGTGGCTTGGTCCCAAAGGTGCAGTGGTTCAGAATAGGTGGCTCGACCAATGCTAACTAATGCATTAACATCGCGTTGATTTGTAGTAAGTTGGATTGCATTGTTTGAAGGATAAGCATCTCTTTCGTACGTAATATCACCATCGTTCGGGCTGAAACCGTCTTTTGTAAACGATAAAGCGGCAGCATAAGGAATTGCAAGGATGAGGATGAGTGAAAGAAACTTGGAGATTGTTACAACCATGGTTTGGGAGAAGGTTTAGAGAGTCATTGGTCATATGACATTTGTAAGGGTTAGCCAGCACAGTGCACACAGCAACAGTTAACTGGGTCAACTATTGATCAAATACATTACAGTTTTTTTGTCAGTTTAGAAATAGTCTTTCATGAAGCCGGCTGAATGTGAGTAATATTAGATTGAGGATTATGATAAGACAAAAGTTGCAGATAATAAACAATTAATTATGTTGAACAAGTAATTTTTGGTGTTATATTATTTATTAAAAAAATACAAAAGTAAAGGCATTATTTTTATATTATTAAAAAAATGTGAGTAGGTGCAGTTCAAACAAATCATATATCAAATGAGCCAATGACAATTGGAAGACTCGTGGACACCCGCATAAAAAATAATCATAATCCCGGCCACTTAATTTATTTCGTGGTAGTTGCTACTCTTGGGGTGGTAACACTACACTTAAAAGAGCAATTACAACACAATTATCATTTGTATTTAAAAATCACACCTATATGTATCATTTTTGTGTATATAATTTTTACATTGTAAAAAATGATACGTACTTCACAATTTTATGTGTATATAAGATGTTGTAAGATAATATAATAATATATAATATATTTAATAAAATATAATATATATATATATATATATATATATATATATATATATATAATATTGATAAAGTAGTTTGTGGTATGCAGCCACGTGGCTGTGACAAATTCTATTGCTTTAGAATAAATACACGTAAATAAGTTATGTTTAAAATGCTATGGAAATTTTGTGTAACAATTTGATTTCATACATCGACTACTCATTATTGAATCTCGTGATTCTTAGAAGGTAACGGCTTCTTTTTGTCGGATTCTATGATATATCTTCTAATATTCTGATATGACAAAGAAATAAAATTTACATTGGTAATTTTTGATGTTTATGATCATGCATCTTTCATAATGTCCGGGCAATTTTCCAATTTAATGTCAGGTAAATCAAAATCTCTTCATTTCATTATTTTATAACAAACATTCATACCGAATATATAAACAAGGATCGTTAAATCCGTTTCTAATCTCGAAAACGCTGATATACGTTCATGTACAATCTAATGGGAACAATGCAGTTATGTAAATTATGCATATACGCATATAAATTTCATCAAGCAGCTACGTTATTAATCGATGTGTTTTAATATGTGGTAATCATACAATAATAAGCTTCAAATTCAGAGCACATTGCAATAAAGTTTATTGAATTCCTTTTTTCAGTTTTATTTATCCTACATTATCATTTACTCAACAAAAATATACATTCATGGTGATTTTGTGTAAATATTTGTCATTCTGAAGAAGAAAATGACAGCAATGGTTAGAGAAGAGCTTACTAACATGGATACAGAAGGCGAAGAAAGGGAAGCAGGTGCAGCAACATCAATCCCTGTGATAGACGAAAGCCACAAATTTCAAAAACGTTATCGTGATCTCGTAAGATTAAAAGGATACATATTCGACGGGTTAGGTAATTACCGTCACAAAGAATGGGATTTGAGACAAGGTAGTGGAACAAATTTTTGTTGGTATCATGTCCAACTTCCTAAAGGAAACCAAAAGCTTTCACAATCAGCTCAATATCTTATCGACGTTCTTTGTCCACCTTTAAACTTACAAGACATTCTTTCATTAGTTAGTAACGGGCCATATTGTGGACATGTTGATGGTGCACTTGTGTTTGGAGTTAATTCACCTGGTCCGGCTTCTAGTAAGTTTACATTTATATTAGCTGCTAGGATTACTGAGAATTCTGTTATTAGTGTGTCGTTAGGGAGGGTCCCACAATTGGGATTTTCACCTGCTGGTCAATTTTTTACTTTCTGAGATCCCGAGTGTTGAGAGTCCAAATTATCATAAGGTATGTGGTAGTAGTAGAACAAGTGAGATGAGAGAAAGAGATGGGATTGTGATTAAGGAACATGTTATTGACTTTTTGTTGACTATGAATCATTCTGAGGAGGCGGATAATCCTGTTCCTAAATCTGTTTCGAATCTTGTTGTTCATGTTATTGATACGCATATGGATCATCTTGAAGATGTTGTTACTATTCTTGAACTTGAGCTTGAATCCGTTGAAGTTGCATTGGATAAAGGTACCTATTTGTTTATGTTGTTATCCTTTAGAAGAATCCTATATATATCAAAAGGATTAACTTCTTCTTTTTTTACTTAGGTGATTATTCATTGAGGAAACGGTTGTTGGATGATAGAACATTTCCCAAAATGCATTTAGACTTGCAACGCCTCCTGCGGGTAGAGATTTCTTACACCTATTTTTCACTTATACTATGTTCTAGCTGCAATTGGACTTCAATTTCAGAAGTTTCACATGATATGATAATATGTTCTTTGTGAATGGTAAAAGTTTGAGAGCTACATGAAAATTGTCTTGTGGAGTTGTGGTGAATCCTTAAAACAAAATAAAAGATAAAAACTGGAGGGTGCAAAATGGGTGGGGCGGGAAGTACTTTCTCATATGGGCCGAAATGTACTGGGTTGGAACAGAACACTTTTTCTCCTAACATGTTTTTCTTCTTAATAACTAGCGTGTCATATATAGTTACAAACTATAAATAAATACTGTATTATTAAAATAATGATACAATTATTTCAATAAAAATGCTCTTTGACGATCTCTTTGACCACTATGACCTATTTAACCCCTTACCTTTTTGCTTTTTTTCTTTTTTTTTTGTTAACCATTTGACACGACCATATAAAAGTAAATGGATTGCCACCTCTAAACAATTTGAGTTGACCTTACTTTCTGTAAAATATATGATGAAAAACAGTTGGTCAGTAACTGTGTAATCTTGTTCGTGTGCGGATGCAGGTTATTGCACACGGAGAGCAAGTATTTCCAAGAGCAAAGGAAAAATGTTCTTCAAAAGATTGGTTTGCGTGTGAGGATGTTGTTGCTCTTGAAGAGTTGATTGGACACTTAAGAAGACTAAAGGAAAATGTTGGCTTCGTAGCCAATCGAGTCACAGCTGTCCAGGCTGGTCTTGACTGCTGGCAGGCCGAACAAGTTAACTGAAGACTTTACTATCTCTCGTTCTTCTCCATCATATTTCTTCCTCTATCCGTCATTATAGGAGGTCCGATATCATTTGAACCCAACTGTTTGAGTCTTTTGTCAATGCGAAGCATAAAAAAGATTGTCATTATTTGGTTAATCTAGATTCTAGAGGTTGTAAGATGGGCAGCCTGGGTGGGCTAACCGCAAACTTTTTGACCATTTGAATATTATAATAGATAAGAAGCGGGTTGGTTGTGATTACAAAACCATCATTATTACAATAATAATCTTTCTATCTTATCTTTTTTGCATTAAGAACGATTTTGGGGGACTATGTGCAATGAGCACCAAAGTTACTGATGTCATGTTTGACTTTTCACTAAAGTTCTTGATATCAGTTTGACCTTCTTACCTATATAATGTCAAATAAGAACAGTTTGAGTTTCAAAATTAAAGTCGTTTTCTTGACAGTTTTCGGGATGAATGTGGGAGGAGTCCCATGGACAGAACAAAGAGATCCAAAGCTAGCAGATGGTTTCAGAAACGTGATGTTGTTATGTGTCGCAATGTTACTTCTTGTGCTCCTGTGCTTCCTCTTCCCATTTCTTCATAGCCTCATAACATCATGGAGGACAACGGTGTCGCACCCCCAAATTATGATGCAGCGGAAGTCGGGTCGGGGCGCGACTAATCAGAAATCATTACACAAAGTCACATCGAACGACCACTATATGCGTCGTTTTGAAAACAGTACAAAAATAGTGCATTGATAATCCAATTGTTTACATCAATTTCTGAGTTCGCGAATGGTTCTGGAGATTCTAATACATAACTAATATTACAAAATAATAATGTAAGGAAAATCTCCGATGTTTGTAAATCATGCGACTCGAGCTATTGTATCTTGGAATCCTACTCTTGTTGTGAACCTGATAATACATACTAAAATGGTCAACAATAATGTTGGTGAGTTCGTAGGTTTAGATATCAAAATATAAATGTGAACCACGAGATTTCCATGTTTGTTTGTATCGCAAAACTACGATAAATAAATGTATACTACTGCCATGAGCTCATAGTTCGAAGCTTAACCGATATGAGTTTGCCTCCTGCAGATGCCTAATCCAGAACATCCGTATGAACAAATAATAAAGCGCTCGTTTGACCAGTTAGAGCTACTAACCCGGACGGGGATGGTCAATCCCACATAGATCTATTCTTCAAAACTCACGCTAAGATCCATACTAACGAAACTATGATGTGTAGAGGACTTTTGTGTGGATTATGAAAGTGAAACTCATGCAATCCGTATATGTGTAAATCTGTACTCGTGTTCATGAAAATAGTGCATGTATTCTCACCCTAATAGTTAAAACAGTAAAAGTGGGGCTATGAGACTCGCCTGAGTCTTGAAAGCCTGCAATCAATAAACGTATATCCAAAGTGTAACCTTCTAGCGCCCTAAACGCATAAGGTTATGTATGAGTGAATGTCTCAAAAGATCATTCATGCTAGTTGTCCATTCAACTAGTTATGTCCAGATGTTTGTTTATCGTTTGTGTTTTAGAAAACATGTACGACCTGTTGGTGACGTTTTGTAATAATAGCTCTTGAAGATATTATTATTATGTTTTGTTTTCAGTGTACCCTTATAAGGGTATATGTATTGCGTGTACAAATAGTATAGTATATAGTCTAGTTGTTGTTTCGCGAAAACGATCTTTTATGAAACATGTTTTTAATCAGGCTGTGTTATGCGACACAAGGGTTGTGTCGCTGTATGGTGTTGCGACACAGATGTGGTGTCGCAGATGTATATTTCAGATAATCGTGCGACATACGTATTGGTGTCACAGGTCGTGAATTTGAATAAGTGTGCGACACAAGGCATTGTGTCGCTAGTTTTGGCGACATAGAAAGTAATTTGCGACACAAAAGGCAATTTGGCGACGCAAGGCATTGTGTCGCTAGTTCTAGCGACACAAAGGTCAATTTGCGACACTAGCGGCTGTTCAAGATTTTCGTTTTCGTGAACTTGGTCTAACGTGCTCGGTTTGACCCGAAACTTTTAGGGAAGTCTTAAATATGTTTTTAGAGCTTAGGAAAATTATCTTTACGTTTTGTGGTTAGCTCGAAAGTGTCATTTCAAAGTTTATGCAAAAACAGTCCATGGGTTTATTTTCTCAGTTTTTGGGTCGTTTTCGGGGCTCGTTTCGACTAGCCAAAGCTTCGAAATAAAATCTAAGAAAAATCACAGTTATTATATTATGTCTTAACTACTTTCAGTAATTTTTCCATAATTTTTGGTCAAGTGTAAGTCATGATTTCGTTTGAAAATCAAACAAGTGTCAAGCATGTCGGTTTTTAGACCTTTGCTCAGTGTTTGGTCCGTATCTCAAGTTTTACAAAACTTCAGAAAACGAGATAGTAGTACTTTTAAAGAGAACAGAAAATGTGAACTTTTCCAAGTGGTTTCAATCGATTTGGACTTGTGGTTCTCGAGATATGTTTCCTTAAAGTTGACTCACTTTTCTGTCCAAAATGGCAGACTGGACATGTACTTTTGTAAATTGCTTTTGAGGTAGCAAACGACTTCAGAAAAATATGAGGCTTATGGATTTCGAAAGTAGACATCTTAAAATTGATTTTAGGCTTAAGATTCACTTGATTTGGTGTTGTTATGAGTTAGATATCCCGATCTAAAGTCGGGTAAAGTTTTGGTCCAGTGGTTAAAAGCTTTATCCAACGGTTTTTAGCTTTATCTTTTGGTTTTCGGTTTGGATCTTGGACATATTTAGCTAAAATGAACCTCTAACATGTAGATGAACATTATCCAAGGAAAATAAAAGAGATTGAAAGAGGTTCTTACAAAGAAAACGTGATCTATAGTCGAAATCGCGAAAGAAGGCTGCTGCTGCTGCTCGGTTTTTGCTTTCTTTATTTCTTCTTCTTCTTCCTCTTGTTATAGATGATGATGGCGGTGACTAGAATACTTGGGGAAGGCTGGGGAGTGTGGTGGTGGTGGTGGTTTAGGGCTGAAAGTGAGAAAGAGCGGAGAATTAAGAGAAAAGAGAGTGTTTAGTTGTTTGTGAAAGGAGTGAGTGTGAAGTGTATATGTGTTTAAAGTGAGGAGATGGACCAAGGGGTTTGGGCCGGTCTTGAGCTGGGCTGGGCCGACATTGGGCTTGGCCCAATGTTGGTTCTCGGGCTCGCGTCTTGCTCCTCGATTTCGTGTTACGTTACTTGATCGGTTAAACGTTAATCGCGCGTTTTAGATTTTAATCGTTAACGTTTACTCTTCGCGTTTTGTTTTTGATACGAAATTGCTATTTTAATTTGACCAATTATTTTCAAATGCATTATTGGACCTTCTCAAAATATTTGACGGGTTTCGTTCGGTGTCGGTTTCGATTTGCGCGTTTTCGTCGCGTACGATACGTTCTATACGAAACGTAAAACGTTTTAGATATTATCGTAATAATATAAGTTAAATAGCAATTATTTGTCATAATTATGTTATTTAATAAAATGTTTTTCACCGACGTCCATATTTATTGTGTCGGATTCCATCTGATCGAATTTGCGTGATTACATACGTGTATATAATACCATATACAATGCGTTACTTTAATTAGCCCTATTTCACACTAATTACAAGTAATAATAACCTATTATAGGTACAATTGACGGCCTAAATTGCCGGATGTCACAAACGGAAACTGTAAGAAGAAGCTGGTCGTTTATCAACTGTGGATCCATTTTCAAAACAATCGTCGGTGGTGAAGAAAGACGAAGTTACCTTCGCCTCTAAGTTCATTGATCAACGTTTCCTTAAAGGCATTGTTGGTGATGAATTTTGTACACTTGAACAGAAGTTATAGTGATTGTGATTAGTTATTCCTTTTTTATCTTTATATTTTGAAAAATATTGTGAAAGGAATGAAGGCTAAGTTTCTTCAAGATTGAACATGAATCGATTTAAATGGATCATAATCATAACCCTTTTTATAGGAAAACGAATGAACATAATTCTTCTTTTATAGTCTTCATCAAAGTTTTATTATTGTGATGTGGGATAATACAAAACACTTGTCTTTAAGAATTGAATCCCATGTTTTGTTGTAACCAATTTGATTTGATTCTCTATGCATTTTAGTTTAATAAGAGAATTCAACTTCATTTTTAAAATTTTATACAACGCCTTTAACCTCATCACTCTCGTTATTTAAAAGTCATAACTTTCGACAAAAATATTTCTAAGTTATCATCAAAATTTGTTTTAATAAATCACCAAACAATCAATAACATATGTTTTCATTCATTGTAATAACATGTATTATTAATTCATTAATAACATGTTATTAATGTAACATCTAAAGTCTAGGGGTGTTCATAGGTTCGGTTTACGATTTTCTCGGTTTATTCGGTTTAGGTTGTTCGATTTTGAATTTTTTTGAGCAAAACTGAAAATCGAACCGAAAATCGAATTCAAAGTGTAAACTAAACCGAAACCAAAACCGAATATCGAATTCGGTTCAGTTTTTCCGAATTTAACCAAATCACTATAAAAAATCGATTTCGGATTATAATTGTTAGTGTGCTTGGGTTTCACTAGTAATAATTTAATATATTATTAATCTGAATTCGGTTTTAAACTCGGTTTCGGTTTAACCGAATTTAAAATTTTAAAACCGAAACCCGAACCGAAAATCGAATTCAAATTCGGTTCGATTTTTTTCGGTTTTAATTCGGTTCAGTTTGCTGTTTAAATGATTTCAAACCAAATATTGAACACCCATTGTCTAAACCGGTTAAAGGGGAATAAAATATAAAATAATAAAATAATGATTATAATTATAATTAATAATAATAATAATAATGAAAATATGAAAAGGGAAAAACTCGGTTTCGGTTTAACCGAATTTAAAATTTGAAAACCGAAACCCGAACCGAAAATCGAATTCGAATTCGGTTCGATTTTTTTTGGTTTTAATTCGGTTCAGTTTGCTGTTTAAACGGTTTCAAATCAAATATTAAACACCCATAGTCTAAACCGGTTAAAAGGGAATAAAATATAAAATAATAAAATAATGATTATAATTATAATTAATAATAATAGTAATGAAAATATGAAAAGGGAAAAAAAATGGTTATAGAAAAACCTAGATAAAGGCCACCTGTCGCTAGAAACTTCTTATTCGGTCCTCTTTTTTATTTCGATTTTAATTTTAATTGAATTCCTTCCACTACTACTTGGAAAGAAAGAAAGAAAACCCTAGATAAACCCCTGTTTTCCAAAACCACCAGTCACTTGATCATCATCAGTCCTCTCTCGTTGATCGTTCATCTTTCTGGTGTTAAAATGGCCACCGCCGCGTTGCTTCTTAGATCTCTTCGTCAGCGACACATCTCATCTGCCTTCAATTCCGTATTTACCTTTTCTAAACCTCAATCGTGCTGTATTTTCTGTATTATGAATCTGTCATTGTTATGTGTATCTATGTCATATTTAATCTACTATTATTATTATGATATGCTTAGAGCAATTCTGTTACTAGATATTTCACGGAATTAATTATTTTTATTATATCTTCACGTATCTAATTGCAGTTAGTTAGGATCTGTGCATGTTTTTTATGGGTTGATTTATTAATTGAGACAGAAAAATTAGTATAAAAATAAAATAAATTCCATAAATCATTAAGTTTGGTGGTTTATGAGCTTCATACATCAGTGACTTGTAACTTGTATGTGTTGTTATGTCTGCTGCCTTCCGTGCCGTCTTGTGTTTTGACGTTCCATGATTAATCAATTGAAAAACATATGAATCATTACAGATTGTTTATCTTACAAGTATTCAGTACTAAGAGCACGTGTTAGAATACTTTGAGAAAGGGTCTGTTATATTGCTCCAGGAATACTATAGATATGTAGAATTGTAGATGTTACACAGAAATAATAATCACATGACTGATGCTTGTTAAGACGGACACCAATGTTTCGTTGACACGTAACGTGTTTCTGTTTTTATTAGCACGTGATATCAATATGTTACTACTAGTGAACGGCATTTCTTTCGGTTTTCTAATTCTCTCGTGGAGATATTCTGCTTTAGTTGTGTATTGTTTTAAGCAATAGTTGTTATCTCTCAAATGACCTTCACGATTTTGATTTTGAACGTGATCATATGAATTTTTGTGCAGTTAAGTGGAACAAAATCATCATGGGTTGGATCACATTTAAGTCACAAGATGGGCATGATTTCCAGACCATTCAGGTAAGTAAAATTGTCCACATTACTACACATATGCTTTTAAATCCCTTTTCAATCTGGTTAAAACGTATTTCTGTTGCAGCTCAAGACCTCTTGGAAATGAAGTTATTGGGATCGACTTGGGTACCACAAACTCATGTGTTGCAGTTATGGAAGGGAAGGTAAAAGCATGCTTATATCTTTTTTGAATGTAGTTCGTAGTTTTAATTGTATCCGATTAAAAACCTGATTTTGATTCTTTTGTATGCAGACTGCAAAGGTTATTGAGAATTCTGAAGGGTCACGAACGACACCGTCAGTTGTGGCTTTTAACCAGAAGGGAGAGCTTATTGTGGGTACTCCTGCTAAGCGTCAAGCAGTAACTAACCCTACCAACACTGTGTTTGGGACAAAACGGTTGATCGGAAGACGATATGAAGACCCCCAGACACAGAAAGAAATGGGAATGGTCCCATACAAGATTGTTAAGGCTCCAAATGGAGATGCATGGGTTGAGGCCAATGGGCAGAAATATTCTCCAAGCCAGATTGGTGCATTCGTTCTTACCAAGATGAAGGAAACTGCGGAAGCGTATCTTGGGAAGACTATTAATAAAGCTGTTATTACTGTGCCGGCTTATTTTAATGATGCCCAAAGGCAAGCAACTAAGGATGCTGGGCGGATTGCTGGACTTGACGTTCAGAGAATCATCAATGAGCCAACGGCTGCTGCTCTGTCTTATGGATTAAACAACAAAGAGGGTCTTATAGCCGTGTTTGATCTTGGTGGTGGAACCTTTGATGTTTCAATCTTGGAGATATCAAATGGTGTTTTTGAGGTATACAATGTTCTAGATTTGGTTTTCTGTTTTTTGAACAAATTGATGCAAGCTGCGATAGTTTTATTGTTGTTTGTAGGTTAAAGCAACGAATGGTGATACTTTCCTTGGAGGAGAGGATTTTGACAATGCTATGCTGGACTTTTTGGTTAGCGAATTCAAGAGAACAGAAGGAATTGACTTGTCAAAGGACAGACTTGCCCTTCAAAGACTTAGGGAAGCTGCTGAGAAAGCTAAGATTGAGCTGTCGTCAACAACTCAAACTGATATCAACCTGCCGTTCATCACAGCTGATGCATCTGGTGCTAAGCATCTCAACATCACCCTTACAAGATCCAAATTTGAAGCTTTGGTTAACCATTTGATTGAGAGGACCAAGAGCCCATGTAAGAATTGTGTCAAGGATGCTGGAATCACAACGAAGGAGGTTGATGAAGTTCTTCTTGTGGGAGGGATGACTCGTGTTCCTAAAGTTCAGGAAGTTGTTACAGAAATCTTCGGAAAGACCCCAAGCAAAGGGGTGAATCCTGATGAAGCAGTTGCCATGGGAGCAGCAATTCAGGGTGGTATTCTTCGTGGTGATGTTAAGGAGTTGCTTCTTCTTGATGTCACTCCTTTGTCTCTTGGTATCGAGACACTTGGCGGTATCTTCACCAAGCTCATTGGTAGAAACACCACAATACCAACAAAGAAAAGTCAGGTAAGATTACAATGTCTTTTTTCTGAAGGTGGCAATTGCGTCCCATCTACTTTGGAATGGGTCAAATTTCATTATGTTTGATCTTTTAAAAGAAAACTAGCAGAGTGCCCAAAGTGAGCATATAATGCTCAAAAGCTCGCAAGTCATTGTATCTAATAAATTAGGTAATTGTTGTTCCATTTGCAGGTATTTTCAACAGCTGCAGACAACCAAACTCAAGTGGGCATCAAGGTGCTGCAAGGAGAGCGTGAAATGGCATCCGATAATAAGCTTTTGGGTGAATTTGAACTTATGGGTATCCCTCCTGCTCCAAGAGGCATGCCTCAAGTAGAAGTAACATTCGACATCGATGCCAATGGTATCGTCACAGTCTCGGCCAAAGATAAATCCACTGGCAAAGAACAACAAATTACGATTAGGTCCTCTGGAGGTCTCTCAGATTCCGATATCGAGAAGATGGTTAAGGATGCTGAACTACATGCTCAAAAGGATGCCGAAAGGAAAGCACTCATAGATGCCAAAAACAATGCTGACACTACCATCTACAGTGTTGAGAAGAATTTGAACGAGTACAGAGATAAACTTCCTGGTGATGTTGTCACTGAGATTGAAACCGCTGTGTCAGAATTGAGGAAAGCTGCTGCTGGTGAGGATGCTGATGAGATTCAAGCTAAGATTGATGCTGCAAATAAGGCACAGTCGAAGATTGGACAACACATGCAGGGTGGTTCAGGTTCTGGAGGCGATTCAGGCGGTTCTGGAGGTGGTAATCAGACACCTGAAGCGGAATATGAAGAAGTAAAGAAGTAGAGTGGTTTTAGCAACTTTTCTTCTGCTATTTACAATATTATTAGCTGTTTTTGTAACTAAAACCGAACCATGAGATGATCGGGTTGTTGTTGACATAATCACGTATCTGGTTAGTTTACATTTGCTCTGGGGGTGCATTTTGCAATGAAGATGCCATCAGTAATACATCTCATAGAAGCCCATTTTTGTATTGTTGTTACTCTCCTTAGATTCAAAGGACTGCAACAGATCTGGCCAAATACCTATTTATCATGTATGTGCCTATGTGATGTTTGATTCAGTTGTCGAGGTGAAAAACTATGTGTTAGGGCCTGTTTGTTTTCGACTTAATGGCTGAATACTGAAAATGCTTTACATATTAAGTCATTTAGGGTTGTTTGGTTTTTAATTATTTAGACGTTTAACACATAAAATCAACAATATTTAATTAAATATGACTTATTCAAAATAGACAGACAGTGTATTTATTCGGGAGTCTGCTAGCAACTTTGCACCCCACTTTTTGTACTTCATAAACTCAGTTTCCAAACATTAATGAACATCAACTTCATTCATAGATGTCTACAGTGTAATCTTAATGTCTCTATTCATTAAAAAAACTCTATTCACTAACCAGATTCCTACAAAGTAAATACCAAATGCCTACAAAAAGTCAAATCAACACAATTTACATTGCCTAATTCATTCCAAATCGAAAGTTATAAGTAGTAAATATGAAAGTGACAACTAAGCATACATACGGAAATAATCTCACACAGAGAATCATCATCGAATGTTTTTGGTCCGTGACTCTAGTGACGAGTGTTTCAAATAAAATTTTATTTATCTATAACGAATCCCCACTGCAAATGCTCTTAGTTCATTTTATACCTATCAAAACATTTTTTTTATTTGTTTAACATCATTTTGCTTTGAATCTCATATCATTTTTCATCCATACTGCCATTTATCAACCCTAGTTTCTTCTGATTATGTATTTGATCAGCGAAAAACTAAGTTATAAATAGATTAGATTAGATTTTACCATCTTATTTCTAATACTTCAATTTCCAGTTTTTTACATTTCTAGTTAAAGTTGAAACTTTTTAAAATTAAAAGGAGTGAAAATGTAACATATCACTGAAAAATAACATCAGCGGCGCGGGCTTTATAGTGTTGTAAACCTAGGGCATCTTCGTCATTGCCGATATCAATATCAATATAACTTGCACAAAAAAATCTGTTAAATAATTTAGGGTTTATCAAAACCCTAACGCTTTCCGTGCAACAAATTAATCGCAAATTAGGTTTGTATCCTGTAACTATGTAATCAATTCATATATTCTCATGCTTCAATTTGCTCATTGTGTATCTATCATCTCTGTATTTATATATTCATTTTTGATTTTGTACAGATACTGTTAAAGTTTTTTGCTTTTTGCACGGATCAATGGGTAGTAAAAAAAGGAGCTCTGATAGTGTAGAAATAGATAACCACAAAAGCTCAGATGATAATAAGTCGAGTGAGCATTTAAGGAAGAAAGTCAAAAAAGTGAAAAAGAATGAAGGAGAAATAGACAACCCTAAAAGCAATGATGTTAGTTCAAATGGTGTTAAGCCAATGGAAAGGAAGAAAAAAAGAAAAGCTTTAGATAAAGAGAAACATAAGCGAGATATTTCGGATGAAAGCGGTGAGGTGAAACCAAAAGCGGTGAGTTTGGAGGTTAAGGAGGTCGAGAATAGGGTAGGTGGTGGTATGCCTGAGTTTCATATAGGTGTGTTCAAGGATTTGGGGGCGCTTGAGGCAGAGGTTCGGGAGGCTGCTGCGGAGATGTTGGTGACTGAATTGCAGGCCGTTCAGAAGGCGTATGATGTGATGGAAAAGGAGGATGTTGAAGGTGGATTGAAGTTGGAAGCTGAGAAAGATGATGGGTTAAATAATTGTGCACCATCTGTGAGATACGCTGTGAGAAGGCTTATTCGTGGTGTTTCGTCCTCACGAGAGGTGTGATTTTTGTTACCTTTTGCTGTAGTTTTGAGGAGTTCATGTTTATGATTTTTCTTCATATTTTACTTATTTGTGGCCTTTCATTTGCAGTGTGCAAGACAAGGATTTGCATTAGGTTTCACTTTGTTAGTTGGTGCCGTTCCTAATATTGCGTTGGACTCACTGCTGAAACTAATTGTTGACTTATTGGAAGTCTCTTCTTCTATGAAGGGTCAGGTGGGATAAATTCTTTTTTATAAGTTTTTGGCAATGACTTTGGCAGCCATTGTGTTTCTAAAGATTGGTGTTTTTCTTAATGGCATACAGGAGATTAAAGATTGTCTTTTAGGTCGTTTGTTTGCTTATGGTGCCCTTGCACGATCAGGAAAACTAACTCAAGAAGAAAGTGTTTCTGATACGAATCCTGAGATTATCAAGGAATTTACCACCTCTGTTATTTCGCTAGCTGCCAAGAAGCGATATCTCCAGGAGCCTGCTGTTGTGGTTATCCTGCAACTGATTGAAAAGGTACCTGATAATTTGGAGCTTGTTAAGTTCATAAAACAACCGCCATCTCTTGCAGAGAAATAAAAAAGAATAATTATATCTTCAAATTCCGGTGTCTTCAAATTTGGAGCTTGTTAAGTTCATAAAACAACCGCCTTTCGCTGTAGCAAACAGTGGTAGTTGTTTTCTGTTTTATAACTATTGTTTATCAGTAGCCACACCAAAAGAAATGACATGAATTTGTCAAGGAAAATGATATACTCATGCCAACTACGGATAGGGGACATTTGTGCAATGACACATAGTAGTAGTAATAATGAAAACGTTCACTGTTAGACGAACGAGGTCAATGGTCCATTTCAAAATGGTACTGTCCACACTATGTCTTCGGGATTGGGGTTCACTTGTGGTTTCATGCCCAAAGCCATTAGCAGTCTAATATGTGTTTAAGCCCGCTCGATGACTATTCAAGACCAAGCTACTATATTGTGATTGTTAACTATTTTTGGTGGATGTGGAGTAAAGTAATAGGTTTTTTATTGTAAAGGTAACAATAATTAAGCTCAAAAAGGTTGAAGTTTGGCTATATTTTGCTGCTTTAGCAAGAACTGTTTTGATCCAAGTTAACTGAATTACACATAGCATTTGTTCATTTATTGATATCTATAGGAAACTATAAAGATTATTTTGCGATGGCACACACTGGTGGTCAAGCTTTATGTGTTCTTTATTTTCTTTTTCTGGAAGCAAATCATTGATTGTTCTCAAATTCTGTTTTTCCAGAAGCATTTGCTTATAATTATTCTACTTGTAGCTTTAGTCATCTATTATATCTGTAGTAGTACTTGCACGGTTGCTGCATATTGAATCTATATGGATTGCAGTTGCCTGTTGAAGTTGTTTTAAAACAAGTGCTTGAAGCTTCCGGTCTTCACGAATGGTTTGAAGGAGCCATGGAAGCTGCAAATCCTGATGCGTTATTGCTGGCTATTAAGCTCAGAGAAAAAGTAGCAGCTGACAACAAATTGTTCGGAAAGCTCTTGCCTGATCCATACAGTTCTAACTCAATGTTTTCTGCCACCCATCTATCCTCTCTTGCAAATTGCTTGAAGGTGATGTTATTTTTGGCTTTGCTTCATGGTTTTGTGCATCCATTTTAAGAGCCTTAGTGTTCTAATTATGTGGTTTTGCAGGAGTCCACATTTTGTCAGCCTCGAGTCCATGGTGTATGGCCAGTTTTGGTAAATATTCTTTTACCTGATATTGTACCACAGCAGGCTGAGCTGGCAACAGGGTTAAACTCTGCAAAAAAGCACAAAAAGAACCGCAAATCTAGTTCTGTTGATGAAGATATCCAGAAAAATCTGCAAAATTTCTGGAATATTATTATCGAAGGATCACTTCTTTTGTCATCACATGATCGGAAACACTTGGTATTTGATATCATACTTCTTGCCCTACCAAGGCTACCTGTATCTTGCATCCCTATTGTTTTTTCTTTCAAGATTGTCCAGTGTCTAGTCGATATACTCTCAACAAGGGATTCCTGGCTGCATAAATTTGCAGAATTTTTTCTTTCAAAATTGTCCAGCTTTGATGACAGTAGGCGGGTGGCGATTATTATGGCTCTACAAAAACACAGTAACTGGAAATTTGATGGTGTTACACGGACTAAAATCGTTAAAGAATTGACGTCGGGTTTTGCTACAGAAGCTGGCTGCATGCATTTCATTCAAAACGTGATAGGCTTGTTTCTTGACGTGACACCTGCTTCAGAAGAGCCTTCTGACCAAAGTCAAACAACAGATGATAATTCAGAAATTGGGTCAATTGAAGAGAAAGGTTTTGTTGAAACACTTGGGACTTCTGATTTTTTGAAAAGTTGGGTTATAGACTCCATCCCAAATGTTTTGAAACGTTCAAAGCTCGATAATGAAGAAAAGTTTCGTGTTCAAAAAGAAATATTGAAGTTTCTGGCTGTTCAGGGTTTGTTCTCTTCATCTCTTGGGACTGAAGTGACTTCTTTTGAATTGCAAGAGAAGTTTAGATGGCCAAAAGCTGCCACTTCAAGTTCTCTGTGTAGGATGGGTATTGAACAGCTGCAATTATTGTTGGCAAATGCTCAAAAAGGAGAGGGCCCACATGCTGTAACAAGTGGGCTTGAAGCGAATGATCTTGGTTCTTATTTTATGCGGTTTCTTAGTATATTACACAATATTCCTTCAGTATCCCTCTTTAGGTCATTGAATGATGAAGATGAAAAGGCGTTCAAAAACTTGCAAGCAATGGAAACTCAGCTTTCCACAGAGGTAATACGCTGCTACTTTTACCTAGTAAGTTTGTTTTTTTCTTTGCAATGGAAACTTAGCTTTCCACAGTGGTGCATATAAGTAACTTTTACTTTTAAATGATTTCAGGAAAGGAATTGTGGAATGAGTGCAAATGCTAACAGATTACATGCTTTGAGGTACCTGCTCATCCAATTGCTGCTCCAACTTTTACTCAGACCAGGGGAATTCTCTGAAGCTGCATCAGAAATGATAATATGCTGCAAAAAGTTTTTCCCATCACCCGATCTGTTAGATTCAGATTATGAACCAGATGGTAATGAAGCACCTGAATTGATGGATGTTTTTGTTGATACACTGCTCTCATTGCTTCCACAGTCATCAGCTCCTATGCGGTCTGCCATTGAGCAGGTATTTTTTCAGTTGTCTATGCTCTTTATTTGTGTGATTTCTTTAAGATTGTCTGATTCACAGTTTGCTCACTTGTGCCATGTGGTTAAGCATGATTACTTTTGTGAAAATAGAATATCTGTCTACTCATACGGGTTTATGGCGGTTTGAACATCATGTTGCATATGGGACTCTACGAACTTCCTATAATCTTGTTGCAACAGATGCTGTAAAACATAATGCTTCTGCTTATTCTTTTTGTAGGTTTTCAAGTACTACAGTGATGATGTGACAGATAATGGTCTACTGAGGATGTTGAAGGTTATAAAGAAAGATTTGAAACCATCTAGACGTCAAGAGTCAGATAGTGAAGGTGATGACACTGATGATGATGATCTTTTAGATATTGAAGAAGCAGATGATTCTGATGAAGCAGAAACAGGTGATAATACTGGTGATGATGATCTTCTAGAACAGTCTGAAGACTCTGAGGGGGGAACCATTGGAAAAGAACCTCGTGAAGAAAATTCAGATGATGATTCTGATGGTGGAATGGATGACGAAGCTATGTTCAGAATGGATTCGTATCTTGCACAGATCTTTAAAGAGAAAAGAAACCAAGCTGGTGGCGAAACTGCTCATTCTCAGCTAGTTCTTTTTAAACTTCGTGTTCTTTCGTTGCTGGAAATATACCTTCATGAGAATCAAGGCAAGTCTTTATTCTGAAAGTTAGTTTTTGATAGACACTAATCATATATGAGAAAAAGACAACTTTTCTTTTGTAATGCAGGCAAACCCCTAGTGTTGAAAGTATTCTCAAATCTGGCACAGGCGTTTGTGAACCCGCACACGACCGAGGGCAGTGAGCAGCTTGGTGACCGTATTTGTAAAATCATGGAGCACGAGATACTCAAAGCAAAACAATACCCTAAAGGAGAATCTGTGCAACTATCGATCCTTGAACCTCTTTTGGAAAAGAACTTGAAGTTAGCAGCAAAACCGTTCAAGAAAAAGAAAACAACAATCACTCCTTCAAAGAAGAAACAGTCTGCATCTTTCCAACGATACAGAAAGATTGTTAATCTTGCTCAGAACTCAACGTATTGGATTCTGAAGATGATTGATTCTAGAAGTTTCTCGGAAGCTGAATTGGAAAGGGTATATGATATCTTAAAAAACTCTCTGGTGGGTTATTTTGATGGTAAAATCTCTCATTTGAAACCTCAATTCTTGAAAGAGATCTTTAGGAGGTGGCCATGGGTTGGTCAACATTTCTTTGGATTTCTTGTGGAGAAGTGTAGCAGTGCAAAGTCTAAGTTTAGGCAAGTTGAAGCATTAGATTTAGTTTTGGAAACATTAAAGCCATTTGTTTCCGTCAACATGGGTGGAATCGATGCGGGAAAGGAGATGGTGAGAAGTCATCTTCCTGAATTGCGTGCTTTGATCAAGGAGCTGTTGACAAATATGCCTGAAAAGCAAGCGAAAAGGGCTGAAGTACGTAAATTTTGTGGTAAAATCTTTAATATTTTAAGCACTCTCAAACTATCTACACTGTTTGTTGAATCTTTGGAGAAAGATGTTCAATCAGTCTGTGAAACTCAAATTGGTAAACCCTTTCTTGATTTAAAGAACCAAGAAAATTAGAGGTATGAATTGGGCTTTTCTTGTGAGGATCTTTTTGGTGTACAAAACCTTTGGAACTGTTCCCTTGAAGATGCAGAAAACTATAAAACTACAGCTTCAGAAAATTTTGCTGGGACGGTGTTTCCATCGGGTGGCATATGGGGTGATCTTGTGAGGTTCTGTCCTGTATTTGATTCACAAGAAACTGGTTTCGAAATCATATAAAATTAATGTTTGCACTTTGGTTAGATTGTTTCTGAATTTATATTTAGCAGTGAAATCATGTACGACTTTTGACATTTTTATTTATGGTTTTCAGATTCTTATATAAAACTACATCTTAGTTACTTATATAGAGAATGTTTCTTGCTGTTGTTTACGTTCGGAATGATGCTGATATATGCAGCATTGAAGCAACTGTTAACTACAGTTGAAGATGAAAACACGCCTGATCTATTATCAATTGGATTAGAAACGAACGATTTTATGATCATGTGAATTAGATGAATCCGATGTTATCAAATGGATTAAAAATCAGTTTTTATTCATTCATGTGGATTTTATGATTCCAAAATCTGCAAGAAAGTTGGGAGTTCTATTTTAATGTTTGATGGAAATGGAATTGGATGCTATGCACTTGACATTGACCAACTTGAAATATCTTGGTTTTCATGAAAATTGCAAAAATCTATAGTTTAAAAAGTGTCATCAAGTTTACTCATTTCCAGAATAAATATCAATCAATGAATGATAAAATAAGAAACAAAAAAGCATATGGATCAATCATCAACCAACTACCACAAGTCAACACATTTTGACCCATTCAAGGTCAAGGCAAACCTTTTATTGGTCTGAAACAAGCTTCCAACTTCATATTCCACAATCTATTGCTATCTGATCTTGAAGCTTATCGACCAACCATAACTATCAATTTTTAGATATTTTATACATATCTTGAGCTCAAAAGAACATAACTGGTATCATTTGAGACCAAAAACAGTACATCTTAATGTTTCACCTTTGGAACTATCCTTCCCAATAGATGCAAACACATGCATAGTGCTATACATCCAACATAAAACATTGAATATAACATCAATAGAAATAGAATTTGCCAAGAAAATCATGGATAGATTACCACTACACTAAACTTTGTCTTGTTGGTCATATGTACACACAAGAGCCATCCTCAACTCTATCTACTAACTCTCCTAGTATTATATAAAAGTCAGCAACACCCCCCAAAACCATTAACATACGGATTAAAACAACAAAAGAAAACCATCATCTAAGTTGGACCTAAATTAATTAACCCCAACTAACCAAATCGGTTCACTACATCTCTGGTATCCTCCTTCTGTGCAATTACATCTCCTCGCAGCTCTTCACCTTATGGCTCTTTCTTGCCTTCTTGTTCGGACCAAGCATTCGAGCAATCCCTTACTTTTTTGATACCAACATACCAGATACTGTAACGACAATGACAATATGCATTTCCCGCTTTTGTATCCAGATTGACTGCGCAAATTCGGTTCATCTGTCTTGCTTGTCATGACTGTGCATCATCTGCATCAGAATCACTCCCTGAAGAACTCCCAGAGTCTGAATCTGAAAACACATTAAAATCAATCTCATAAGCAAGTAATTCAATCTCCCACAACAGCCTCTCTTTCACAACGAATTTCAAATTCATCAACCACAGAATGAAAGACAAGAGTCAATACCGCTGGAGGAAGATGAATCGCCACTACTCGAACTACTTGAACCACTAGAGCTGCTACTTGCATTATCAGCAGCATTGTCATTTCCATGAACTGCAGCTTGACCCTGCCCACCACCACCACCACCACCAATACCACCTTCATCTTTTTCAATTTCCACATGTGGGAAGCTGCTTTCCGGCATTTCATCCCCAATGTCAACATCTTCTTCTCCTGTTTCTTTCTTGCTCTTCTTCATCCCATCAACTTTCTCACTCACAGGAATCTGAATTCAACAAGACCATTAGCCAAAAAATCAATTAAAAACAGTCACAAATAATCATCCCCGACTATTGAAAAGCTTACATCATCAATGTCAGCGGAGAAACTAGGAGCAGCAGCAACAAGAGTTGAACTATTCACCAAAAGCGCCTGCCTTTTAGCCTTGCTCTCAGCTTTCTTCCAATTCGTAACAAACCGATCAAGCTCCCAAAGCGTTTCCGTGTCCAAAGCCTCAATGTCAAGCTCGATTTCATCCCCCTCTTGCGCCAAACGATCATTCCGTTTCCTAATAATCTGCAACAACTGGGGCATCTTTTCTGGTGGCAAACTTTGCAACCCTAAACCTAATCTCTGCTTCTCATCCATATTCATCTCCCTCTTATTCGGATCCTTAGCGCGCGGCTTAGGCAGCTTCGCATAAGTCCCCCTTGTTGTTGTAGAAGACGGCTTAACCGGTTCTGCAGGCTGCATTGGCGATGGAGACCGTATAGGGGACTGAACAGCAACTGGAGGCGGTATTATCGGATTTGGATTCGAAGCCGTGGAATGATTTTGTTTACTTGAAACAGCAGGAACGGGAACAGGCACAGGAACTGGGCCACTCGTTTTCATCTTCTTTGATCTATCAGGCGTCTGAACATCATCCCAAGAACTACCATCCAACTCATCAACAGCAGAAAACTCATTCACAGGATGAAGATTTTGATTATGATTATGTGAAGCCAATTTGGCCTGAATGGGTCTAAACAGGTCCTCAAAATTCGACAGCAGCTGATCAGCCATTCCGTGTACCTCATCGGTTCTAGGGTTATAAAGCATGGCATTTTCGAACACCAATCTAACATCAGAAGCAAAATCAACAGGATTCGCATAGAAACCCTTGGATAAATTAGATTTCACCGTTCCCAAATCCATCGGCCGTTTGATAATTTGATGGTAATCATGAAGCCCTAAGGCAACAGCATCTACAGGTTTGTTAAAAACCCAACTTAACTTATGCTTTATCAATTTCGTCAAAACCTGCCTGCACATCTTCATCAGACTCTCATCAATTTCACCGCCGTTTACCGAACCCTGACGAAAACTTTTCCCCTCTTTGCTGTTGCTAGATCCAAACACTGGCATCCGTTTATTTCCAGACAATTTCTTGAATTTACCGTTGGATGACCTAGGGATCAATTCTCCAGCTTGAATCCGATCATTTAGGTTTCGGATTCTCTCAAGATCCGAAACCAATTTCTTCCGGAGCTCATTAATCTCGCTTCTCGAACACGAAGAAACCTTGTAGGTTACAAACCCACCGTGATTGAAACCTGTGGTGGTTGCGGTTTCAATTGGTCTTTGATTGAACGAATATGCGTCATCAGATGCAGCTTGAGACACGACAACACCACATGAATCAACCGCGTGATGTGAATGGTGAAGCCTTCCGTTGACAGGAAAATGTTTCTTTTTGCTTGATTTCGGTTTTTGGTTAGGGTTAGGGTTAGGGTTCAGATGACGAGGATTATTATTCGAATAATTAGGGATTTCTCCCATGAATGATTGATGACTCTGATTCCTGCTCGCTAACACCGTTGACGCCATAAACCTCCGGTAACAGATTTGCTCCGGCGAGATCTGGATTTATCTCGATTTAAAAGCCGTACAGGCGTTAACGAAAACATGTAAAACGACGTCGGATATGAACAAAGGCCGGCGATCAGCGATCTATTATTTGTCACCGGGGAAAAAACGAAAAAATAAATATACAGATATATAATTTTTGTATCTATATATGGAGGTTATGGCGTTCTAGGGTTTGAGACTGAGCGAAGATGGAAGGGGTTCGGGGTGGTTCTTAAAGGCGATAAGATCTGACCCTTCTAACGACGGGCAGGATATAATCCGTCGATTACTCTCAGACCGCTGATCTAACGGATGATATAAATTTACTTGCTGTCTGGGCAACCTGCCCGTCATACCTGTAATCCACGGCTGAGATTGTATCCGATTGACGCGTGGCAAATTCTACACCTTTGATGAAAATATCGTGAGTTTTGGGAGCTTTAATTTAGGATTTTTTTTTATGTTTTTTAGAGGTGGGTCCTTCACACCAGTTCCACTCTCCAAACACATATAATGACGTGGACTCGCTTATATCAGACACGCGCGTGGAAGAAAACAAAAGCGCGTGACATAGCGCGTGTCAAGGGTGACATTGTAATTGTGCCAAAAAGATGACCGACCTTTTTAAATAGAATTACCAAAACAGCCTTGGCAATTGAAGTGCAACTAGAAAAAGGTAAAAAGGGTGTTGGGGCGTTAAAAAAAATTAATCACCTTCTAAATAAATAAATATTCTTTTTGCTTTAAAATTTGTAATTAAAATAATAAAAAAATAATTAATAGTACTATGAATTAAGATAAATAGAATAAAATTCATAACTTGCAAGGGATGATAAACACCCATTACTTAGTTTATTAATATGAACATTTGTTTGGTCACACAAAAGAAAATGTTTATTATAATTTTTATAAGACCAAACACCAAAAATGGAGTCAAGAAAATGACTTTTTATATACTTTATTAATTAATAACATAAAATCATGACTAAAAAATAAAAAAAATTACTTCGATACGTAGAGAGAAAATAATGGACTTGATTTAGAAAACGATAAATAACAGAAATTACCTTTTTAGAAAAAGGTGAGAAAATAACACGTTAAGTGTAAATAGAACTTGATTTTTGATGCTCTAACCGTTTCTAGTAAAAAGAAACATAACATGTTATGCTTTCAAACCAAGTAAAAAAAAATTATTTCTTTATTTTAAACCTTTATATGTAGAAAAATCTACAAGACAAAAAAAAATAGTTTATAGCAAATATCAAACTTCAAAAATACTTACATAAGGTTATTTATTTATAAACCTTTACGTAGTTTTCCATAATATATACGTATAATTTACCGAGCTAATAGTAATAAGTAACCATTTTAAATTATAAAAAATAAAAATGAAAGAGGATTAAAGTAAAAATATTAAAAATTAAACCTCCAAACTCACCAAAAAATAAATAAATAAATAAACGTATATTTTGCGCTGAAAAAATGAGTAACTTTTTTAAAATAAAACACGAAAAGTAGCTTCAAAAGTAAAATGACCTAAATAATAATATATAAAAAAATACAAGTAATAAATAAAATAAGGTGGATGCAAAAATATTTACAGAACGACAAAACGGTACCGATTTTACAAAAACCTAATTTTGTAAGAGAGAAAGAAAAGGATATCGTGGCCGGAATCCGGTGACCGGAAAAGTACGGTGTTCTCCGATCTTCGTACATATTTCCGGAGAAGTAAAATCCATGGATGGATCTACAATTGACAGATCTGATTGAAGTTTTTCATGTGAAGTGACGGAGAATTGAGAAAGTGATCGGGATCTGATAGTTATGGTTATGGGGGTAAGGGTGGGTGTCTGTGGGGGAATTATTTGGAATTGGATTAATTTTAATTTTTCTTTTTTGTTTTTCTATTTTTTTGCGGTTGTAGCGTAAAGGAATGAAATGGAGAGTTTTAGTTTTATTTTGTTTGCATTTGGGAGGAATTTGAGTTGCGTTTCTAATGAGTTTCAGTTGTGTGTCCATTGTACCATTTGTACTACATAAAAACACAAATTTCTTTAGCTTTTTACTTTAGTTATTCACATCGGAGTGCGGTATTTATTTATATATATTTACTAGCGTGTAAACTTACGTATACACCCGAGATATACTTTCTAAATATTATACGGAGTATTACAATGTACTACATTATTACTTAAGATAAAATATTCAAATGATAATTTGAAAGATAAATTTATCTGAATGTTATTTTAAAAATTAAATTATTATTATAATAAAACATGTTATATTTATAATTGTAGTTTAATAGATATGTATATCTATTATAAATTGATATGTATTAAATATGGTATAGTAGAAGAAGTTTTTTTTTCTAAATCCAAGACTATAACCCGTTGATTAAATATAATTATTGAAAAAAATAAATTTTAATAATTTAAAGTAGAAAGTTCTATTTTTAAATTAAGTAAAATAAAATGACTTAATTGATCAATTAAACTTTAATTTTAAATGACGATGTCATCAAATATTATAAAAATTATATTTTAATAATTTAAAGTATGAGGTTCTATTTTTAAATTAAGTAAAATAAAAGGACTTAATTGATCAAGTGAACTTTAATTTTAAATAATGATGTCATCAAGGTGAATTTTATATTATATTTAAGATTTATCGGGAAGACATGCTTATTTTTACAATACTATATTTATTTAATGTAAAAATATATATAAGAGTAATTACTAGAATAATTCAGAGTATCGGTTAAGGTTGTCAAGATTTATATCTTATTTATAATTTATATTTATTGGGTTGCATTCGTAACATCGGAATCAATGAAAACACTAGCTTAAACACGAATAAGTGCACTAAAATTTTAACCACCTTTCAAGATGACTCAAGTTATAAGTTTGATTTATAAATTTTGATCGTGTTTATTTCCCTCGTACGAATTTCACATATGTAGTAGTAATTATTAAGTAACCGTTTGATATTTTGGGCCGCACAAATTAATCTCAATTGAATAGTTGACAATTTCGTAATTATAAGGAGTATAACGTAGGATCGGACCATTGTACGATTACATCTCCAACTCTATGTCAAAACTCAATATTATTTATTAATAAAGTTGATATTTGATTGAAGTGTAAGTATCAAGTATATGAATATAAACCATGTAGTTTTTTTTTCCTTTTTTCTTGTTATCTATTTTCCCTCTTATAGAAAGACAACATAGATTGAAGGTTAATCGGTTGGGCTAATAAGGTTTCTTTCTCGCCTAAGGCCCAAGGAGGTACACCTCTTTAGCTAAGTTGGGCTTTTCATACTTATGATAAGCAATTTGGACTACAGAGACTAGCTAAAAAAACAGACATGATTTTGTATATAAAAAAAGTTATGTATGTGTCATAAAACCATATTAGCAACTATGAAACAAAATACAATAATGACAAATGCTTTCGGCTCGTTTTCTTTTCAAAATGAGCAAATTGGACGGCAAACCGATAGGTCATAGCCAAACATCAACACATCAAATAGATAGCGAGGAGCCGAGAAGACTCAAAATGAATGTATCGTTGAACTAAGCAATATGATGACAAAATTTTGATGGGTGGATAAGGGGCAAAATGCCCAAAAGAAGGCAATCACATCAATATGAATGAATTGTGTTATACTACTAGACTAGTAGTACAAGTATTGTTATGTACTTGTGTATTTAACCGAAGTAAATCACATTATTCATCATAGTATTTTAAAAAGACGTTGAAATTGCATTTGAAAGGATCGATTGTTTATTGACAGCTACTAATGATTCATTGAAAGTAAATAAACATAAGTGTAATACTCATAACTTCTAATATATGAAGAGTGTGGCTGGCAATAAAGACGCAGTATTTTGAAAGCTAGTTTAAGAGCTTATACTTTAAGAGATTATTTTTTTAAGATATCTATTTTATGTATATGTCAAACGTGAAGTTTCTTGATCTAATAAAATGTTATTGCCATACATACTCGAATTCAATTATATAAATAAGCGGAGAAGTAACCATAAACAAACGAAAAGACTTGAAATTCTACACTCACAAAAGGTTTACAAACAATTTTTTACAAAAATGAGGTGACATATAAAATAATCTAAATCACATGTATCACTTTAGTCTCTCTCATCCTTCTCTTTCTTTATATAATTATGACAACTCATTACTTTGAAGGTTTCTTTTATAAAATATTGTGAACAAAGTATTTATTTATTTATTTTTTCTCATCCAGTTTTAGATGGTATTGGTATTATTGGTATTAATGGAGGTCAATGAGTTGGCTAAATTTGAAACGAAACCAATTTCAATTGTAAAACATTAACCCATCAATCGCTATTATAAAAATGGCAACTCATCACAAGTCGCATTTCATGCATACCATCCACCCACGCAACGATTCAACACTTGTCCCGTTTATCCAAACACCCCCCTCATCATCTTCCCTTTTTTATTCAATCCTAGGTCTCTTTCCTTTCTTTTATCTTTTTCAAACATGAAATGGACCCGTACAAACTTCTTATCTTATCTTATACTAATATATATCAACAACCCAATTACAAACATCCTTAATTCATTCTCATACATAATATTTATTTATTAGGTAACATATTCATTAACTTAAATTCACTCAATCATTTGCTAAAGCTTATTTCATGTTATATATAAGAATTTAATCAAATACTAGCGAGGTGGAGTCAGAAAATTTATATAGATGGGACGAAAAAAAATTATTTTTTATTCTTTTACAGTTTAGTGTGGGAAAAATTTTTAAAGTGTAATTAATACCTTAAAATTCTTTTCTTTTATGTAATTAAATTTTTTTTATGGGGACGACTGCCTCCATCGTGACTCCGCCCCTACTAGCATAATAACATCAATATACCCAATTCGTATCGATAACCGGCGTAAATTCATATCGATTCTCAAACACATATGTACATAACAATGTAAATGAATATACGACAATATATAATATATCTATACTACGTTATAACACACACAAACACTAATATCATGACCGTTTATTCAATAACGCATAATAATATAAACACGAAACGAACTCATAAGAATCATATAGAGCCTTGAGATATCTTAGTTGGAGCAATCACCTTACCATCTTGACTCAATGTTCCTGGTGCTACTCCCATTGGTTGATGATACTGATGTGTATTTTGCTGCAACGGTTGTTGTGGTTGCTGCTGATGTGGTGTTACCATAGTACCCTGCGCAGTATAGTAAACATGCCTACCAACACCGTTATCATACGCCACTTGACCATAACTTCCTTCTGGCATCCCAGCCGTTGACTGAACCATCCTGATCCCTTCTGGTTTTTGCACTTGTTGTTGTGGAGTGAATACAGGTTGTTGAGGTGCTGCCACCGCTTGTGCCGGTTGCACGGCGTTATAAACCGGCTGTTCACGGTAAACATCCGACGGCATCCTCTGAAATGCATAGTAACCTTGAGGTTGACCTTGAGCTTGACCGTGACTGACCGGACCGGTAACCGGTCTAGCCATAGGCGCGTGATACATATTAGACGGAGCAGGTACCATATAAACAGGTTGTTGATCGGATGAAACATTAGACGCCGTGAATCCGCCGGAGATTTGATATCCAGGTGCCGGAGACGGTATGTTTCCAGGTAACGTCGTCGTAGCTACTTTTTCCGCCGGTCGTTGTACGTAATAATCTCCGGCGTATTCATCACTCTGTCTCCGATACATACTTTGTTGTTGTAACTGCTGCTGTTGTTGTAATTGTTGTTGATCTTCTGTAATTCGTAACCGTCTCAGATCTTGAATATGTTTCTGGATCCGATCCGATTCGATTGCGCGTTCATCTAAAACGGCAACGTCCGGTTCTTGATGACGAACCGACGGATCTGCAATATTAAGATCTCGAACTATCGGAACATGTACCGGCATCGTCACCGGCGCCGGAACCGCCACCGGTATCGGAGCTACACCTTTCTCCGAACCGAACAGGAAATCAGCATTTCCAGCCGACTGAACCGGACCGGCATTCAACGCCTCAACGAAACGGTCACGTTCTGATCTTCCTTCAGTGGATCCAAAACTATGAGCCGGACTTTGAACAGTAACAGAAACAGTAATAGGAAATAGAAATAACCTCAATCTCGCCGGTTTAGGTGACGCTCTGTTTAATCGATCGTATTCATTCATCATGTGATCGAGATCGTCATCGTTCGTGACGGAAATCAACGCGTCGAGATCTTCACCAGGCAATTGATACTTAAAACACATGTCTGAATCACATAACGTTGATAGTTTCATAGCGAGAACGTTGAATTTAATTGTACGATCAACGGCTAAGATTTTAGTTTCACCGCCGATGTAAGCTAGCTGGTTATCATGAGGTCTAGGGTGAATTTTACCGCCATAACTGCACATAAGCTTGACTTTATAGTTATTGTTTGTGGCGGTGGATTGATCGTCCCATGGCGGTGGATTATCGAAGTCGATTTCACGTGATCGCGGTGAAGAACCGCCGGATTCAGGGTAGGAATTGTAAGAGTAGTTTTCCATGGGCGTATGTTAGCAGGAAATAGGGGGAAGCATGAAGAGTAGTAATTGGGGGGTTATTCAGTGTATTGAGGGTGTGTATCAAAGCGTGTGAAAATTTGAGGAACATAGGGAACTGAAAAATGGGCTTTTTATCTTGATCTTTGTCTTAAAATATATTTTTGTTTTAATAATTAAATATCTAATCTAATTATTAATAATTAAATGTTTGGACAAAAGTTTGGAAATTAAAGAAAATAATTGTTTTGATAAGAATCATGTTAACTTGTATTCTATAAAGACGACTTAATAATTACCGAAGTATTGACCCGTCTACATAATATAAATAAATATATTTTTATGATAACATAAAAATGACCTTCTAGTAGCCTCACCAATTATTACTCGTAGTATGGTAAGTACCGAATAATTTTTCATTCATTTGTTTTTAAAAAAATGCTTAAATTGAACATAGATTAAAATCTGTTTTCGAAAATTATGTAATCTTAGATCGACTACGATCCATTCACTTTTTTGTATAGTACAATGATGTGATTATGATTTTTTATGATTTAAAGTGCTAAACAAAACAAATAAGACCGATGAAATGTAACCATTTATTTATCTATTTGTAAAAAGCAGTAAATAACGTTTCAATTTAAAAAAAATATGACAGTTAATGGGATATATGGTAATGATTTTATATTTAGAAGATAAATTATTAAAGATACAATTTGTGGTAATATAATTTTGTGTATATATGTAGTCGTGTCGATGATGGTTTGGGAGTAGGAAGTGGTGGGATCCAGTGAGGAAAGGAACAACATATGCAAACAGCCAACTTGGGTGTTGCCAGGTGGAAAATTTCAACCAGGACCAGATCCAAATATTTATCACGTATCCGATTATTTTTAGTCACCTTCACGTTTCCTTCTATCAAAGTTTGCTTATCGGTGTGTTTGGTAAAGTAGATTACAGGAATGACATGAACTTAAATTTATTTTTTCTATAAATTTAAGCTTTTAATATTATTTGATTAAAAAATATATAAAAGTAGTTTTAAAAATAAGTTTATTGCTTATGAAATGAGAAATTATATAAAATACTTCTTTAAACTCCAGATACTTTGTTACAAACTTATATAAACATATAACTTACAACTTTCAACTTACTTAATAAGCTCCATTAATAAGTTTCTAACTCTAACTATCATTTAATTTTTCCAAGCACATCCAAATTTACTTTTATTAATGATAATGATGGTTTTGGTTTCTTGTTAATTTGATGTTAGTATTAATAATGCATATAAAATAATTGCCACGTCATATATTTTACAATTGATTAGATTCTTGTTGATACTTAATTAGTTAATACGCCTGTAGTTACTAGCTAACGGGAACAACAAATTATATTAGAAATAAAGTAACTAGCATAGAGATCTTGAACAAATTGAGGCATTGTCTCGAATTTATTCTTCAAGTGACAACTCAAGAATGTATACAAAGAGGAATGGATATTATAATTATTTATATATAGTTTTACAACTTCATATTACAATTTTAAAACCACCTTTATTGCTATTATTAAATAGTAAAGATCGATTAAAAGGTTATTGGCTTGGCGTCAATGCGATCATTCACCCGGTCGTTTGCACCACGAAACCAACAAAAACGTGATGATACCTATGGTGTTTTAGCAAGCACATTTTATCTTTCGCTCAAAACGGACCATACTGTATCATTATAACATTATATACTCTCCCACCCACCATGTATTTTAGTAGGCTCAGAAAACCAATCTCTGGAATATTATGATTGTCAAGATGTATGACTTATAGTTTGCATATATCAGCAATATTTTTGTTAGTTTTTATTATAATGGTATGGTATAGTATTACAATTAAAAAGTAGTATCTTGTGGGTTGAGCTTAACATCATAAGTCAGGGTATCTTATCTTTAACCGGCTAGGTACACCACACTCAAATCTATCATATACAATTGAAAACGTAAAACTTGTACTATGTTAAAATATTTCATAATAAAGATAGACAAAATCCAATAATTAAATCCGGAACCTTGATATATATAAAGATCTCATGGAGTAAATTGGAAGATATATATTTTGGGGGGAAAATGATGAGTGACAATAACGTTGTGGGACAAGGATGTTGACAAATTGTGTGTGAATGATGCTTCAAAGTCAAACATCAAGAGTATTAATATTCAAAGTATACCAATAAATTTTAATAAATCCATCATAATTGTACATCATATATTATAACGTACACATAAACAATGCATAATTCTGATAGATTTATTAAAATTTGTGGTGAAAATATTATTACCCAACGACTTCATCTCCTCCTTGTATACTACCATCTACTAGATTGATTGATTTTAAAATTTTATGAAATAATGTCTTGTACTGATACTTTGATATGAGTGAATTTTAGAGGATTGAGAATTAAGTTTTCAGAAGCTCAAGTTTTTCTTAAAAGAAATCCAACAAAGATAAGTAATAAGCATTTTTAAATAAATATTCAGCTCCAATCACCCTCTAGTTAATTGTTGCCGAACACACTATTTATCCGTTTGATAAGGCAAGGGTGTGCAAATCCCAATATGTTATTTTCTTTTGTATAGGTCTTCACAATAAACTTTTTAAATTTGTTCCTTATTGACTTTTTAGTATGATAGTACGCTACTTTATTTATTGCTTATCTAACAACGTTTGAACTGCTGCCCACTGGACCAGCCTAAGGCCCAAGATAAAAACAACCAAGCTTTTTATGTGATATACAAGAACTCAAGAAGATAGATCAATTTCATTCTATATTAGGTTAAAAAATCCATTTACCCCCGAAATCTTAAAATTAACCATAAAATTCAGCATTTTCTCTTTTTCGATTAGACATCTCACAAGGTATGCTTTCGACGAGTTTTTTCTTTTTCATTTTTTGATGGGTTTTACAAATTACTAACACATATGTTAGGTTGTACATTTGATTTAGGATTACGATTAGGGTTTAGAGTTTAGCAGGGTTTAGATTTTAGTAGGATTTAGGGTTTAGGGTTTTGTAAAGCGTTTAGGGTTTAGGGTTTAGGGTTTATGATTTGGGGTTTAGGGTTTATGGTTTGGGGTTTAGGGTTTTGCAAAAAACCCTAAACTCTAAACCCTAAACCCTAAACGCAACATAGTTAACACATGTGTTAGTAATTTGTAAAACCCACCAAAAAACAAAGAAAAAAAAACTCGTCGAAAGTATAACTTGTGAGATGTCTAATCGAAGAGGAAAAAACACTAAATTTTATGGTGCAATTTTCATAATTTTTCAATTTGCCATTTGTGAGATAATTAATTTCAAAAAAGATTAGGGTAAATGGATTTTTGTACAGATGACACAATCTCATTGATTCTCTTATACTTTAGATAATTGTTGTACTCTAATGATCCCATATCTAAAAACAATATAACCATGGCATATTTTGTTAATAAAATATGGAGTATCACAAATTCCTTATAAATGTTTGTACCAGAAAAACAAACCTGTTTTTCTTAGGTAAATTACCATATATTTAAATATATGGTTACTATTAGTATTAATTACACTCTTACATCCTCAACAATAGCCTCTCAATAGGTATTCATAAGTCATGAATTTGCTCAAAATGATCACCAAATATAGTGACAGAAAAATATGAATCAAATAACTTCCAACTAAACCGGTGTAACTCATACCTGGGACTTCTCCATCTTGGACCGAATCTTATCTTCTAAGATGGAAATCTCCATCTCCAGTCCAAAAATCCGGTTCAAAGCATGCATATTATCAATTATCTCGTTCAAAGACCGACCTTCAGTTTCATCACATCTCAAGTGTTGCATGGGACCATGTAGTATCTTGTTTACTATACCCTTACTAAGATCATGTATAGCTTTCTGGTTTTTCTTAGATATATCTGAACCCATTCTTGCTAAACACTTTTCCATTTCACTTGCTCTAATTCTTTCTGCATATGCCCTCAGTTTCTTGATTGTTGACACTGTTTCTAAAGAATCTTTCCAAGCTTCAAATTCTCTAACTTCATCTGTTATGATTAATTGAGCTTCTGCTGCCTTGCGTAAGCGGTCTTTTTTGTTGGCTTCAACAACTTCTTTAAGATCATCCACATTAAACACATGGGTTGTTTCCAAATCTGAGATGCTTGATTCCACGTTTCTCGGAACTGAGATATCTACGAACAACCTTTGTCCTAGTCCTTCACTTGTAAGGGGGATTGTACAGACTTGATCTTTTGTGAATAATAAGGTTTCAGAAGCCGTGCAGGTAAAAACTACATCGGCATTCGAGGCACACGACAATAACTCTGAAAAAGGTTGATAGACAATCTCAACATCCTTAAACTCCTCACATATGGCAGAGACTCTGTCTTCAGATCTATTCACAACCACCATCTTTTTGCACCCTTTTGCAACTAAATGTTTGATCACAAGTTTTCCCATTTTGCCAGCCCCAACTACCAACACATTTGTGGAATCATAAGAATGTTCAGGAATCTTCATTTGAGCAAGTTCCACTGCAGCTGAACTGACTGAAACCGACCCAGAAGCGATATTAGTCTCGGTTCTGACTCGTTTCCCTACTGTGATTGCATGCTTGAAAAGCCCGCTGATCTTCCTATCGAACCCGGGGACTCCTTGTCCAACTTTTACAACATGCTTTACTTGAGAAAGAATTTGACCTTCTCCAAGAACTAAGGAATCAAGACCTGCTGATACTTCAAACAGATGTTTCGTGGCTTCTTTTTCATACAACAAGAATTGATGTCGACGAATATCTGAAACAGGAACGCCACTAACCTACAGTTTTGAATGTGCAATTCAGTATTTAATCATTTATCATTCAATATACAGAAATCGATGTATCTACACCGGTATCTTGTTAGTACCTTTGACATCCATTCAGTGATTTCTTTAACACCACGATGTTGGGAGAGTGCCACAGCGTATATCTCCATCCTGTTGCAAGTGCTAAGAACAGCAGCTTCTTCTATGTGATTTAAGCCACATAATTCACCAATTGCCTGAGGCAATTCTGCCTCGGGAATGGAGAGCTTCTCACGGATTTCAACTGGTGCTGTGTGAAAACTAAGCCCAACTACCAGTATGCCACTCTTTTCCTTTGTATATCCTACAGAAAGCATAATATGTAAGTCTCTGATAGCAGAAACAAGTCTTTCATATAGATTTGTACGCTCCACAAAACTCTAACATAACTATAACAACGAACACGAAAGCTAGTTGAAAGAAAGATCATATAGCTATTAAGTCCAAATATTATAACACTCAACTAAAGATCATATAGGTGATATGTCTTATCTATTGTCTAGTGAATTACGAGAGGTGAATCAATGAACAATGACACACAAATTACCCCTGTTGCAAGTTATATGATGTGGTTTCAAAGATCATTTTAAGGAACCAATAAATAGGTACCAGACTATTCCATTACATACCACTGATGTCGTTCTCATGAAGGTGAACATACTTGTATAATATCAGGCTATCCATTGCATCGGAATTTAACGTCTTAAAATGCAGAACACCTTTTATTGGTATATATAAATAAATATAAAAAAGCGAACCATAACAACAGAAGAATTATCTAACAACAATAGATGCCTCGATGAAATGATGTCTAAGCATAACTGCATAAGCTGCAATAATTTATTTCCTTATATTTCCTTAAAATATAATAAGTAAAACAGCAGGAAGCATACATTCCATATAAACACAATCTGGCAATCTTAATCACATAACCTACAATTAATTAATTTAAAGCATAATAATCACAAAATATAAAATAGAATGAGAATACATAAAAAAAACTCACTTTCAGCTGCAGAGGTTTTAAGAAGCTCAAGAGCAGAAAGACTAGACGAATTCGAAACGGATATCGAATCAGAATCCGATCGCACCTCACATCTGAGATTTACACATCCTCGTGATCCTCGATCACAACTCAATGTACGCATAGTAACCGAATTGAAGTTCACACGATCTCGTGAAGTATCGATAAAAGTCAAAGCGGACGAAGATGATGCCGTTGAATTAGTATGAACATTATTGATCATCATCGTTATACTGGAATTGAAACTACCAAAATCAGGAGCAACAGACATAAATAAATTAAGAGGGAGAGCCCGTTGACAAACCCTAGAAATTGAATAACATGATTTAGAGAGGGTAGGTATAATGAATTAGGATTAGTTGAACGGAAATGAAATGTAAGAATTTGATTGAACGAAACTAGTAGGTGTGCAGCATCTTTGACCTAATCAAAATTGGATCATTGTGACACTAAAAAATACGAAGAAGAGTTGAATTCAATTTAATTTTATTTATTAAACAGACTAAAAATGCACAATCCATGCTTTTATCATAATTTTATAGGAGTAATCGTTTGGCCCCCACACGCCTGATTTTGTAACAATTGCTCACCATTGGGAACGTGATTCTTTGACTTGTTTGTGGTGGACCATTTTTATTTTTATTTATTTATATAAAAAAGTTTACATATACATATTCTAGTTGTTATACAGAGGGTGGGTTTTCAAATGAGCTTTTTAGTTTATTATTTTTTGTAAAGTTAGGAAGTTGGTCTAAAAGGATTTTTGAACTTATAAGGTAAAAGGCTAAAAAACAATAAGCTCGGGTTCATAAACTAATCCCAACACCCTTGTAATACTACCTCTTTTATTAAAATAGTTTAATTATTATATTACTCGTGTAATATAGGAGCATATACACTTAATATGTAGTACCTCTCTTCATTCACTAGAATTAAACAACTATTGACATAAAATTAAACATAAAAAAATGAATTTTAAATATGAATCATTATATTGAGGATCCCAAGTAAATCATGGTATACCCCAACTCCAGGTATTTCCTTTTTTATCCTATAAATAAAATAAAATAAATACATCATCTTAAGATTTGGGGGTTAAAAAATTCATTCGGTACTGCAATAGAAAACTAGCGGGAGGCATGCGATAAGAAGTTCGATCGTATATTTGAAGGTAACTGCTTACGTAATTAACCTTTTAGTTTTACTTTGAAGTTCTTTATTATTATTATTAATAATTAATAATAATAATTGTACGTACGTTCCTTACCTTAAAAGATTTGAAGAATATTGATTTAATATCGATAAAATAGGAATTGTTAGTTTGAATCTGGTAATGGAGATTTCGAAGAGAAGGCGCACACCGCAGTTAGAAGTTCCAGAATTAATCCAGATGATACAATCTTTGTTGCCTGCAAAAGAAGCTGCCCGTACCATGGTGTTATCCAAGTCATGGCTACACGCTTGGTCTACCCGCCCTATAATCGGGATCTGTGTTACCAAATATTCGTTTAAATTGCCGGATTCGATATTCTCTTGTGAAAACCTGCATACGATTAGTGTACAAGCTCTGTCGTCGTACTATCCTTGGATTCCTGCTATCAAATGTGTGTCCCTGCGAGTATTGGAGTTGCTTAATGTGTCCATAAGTCAAGATGTACTTGATAACATATTGTCTGCTTGTACCTTACTTGAAAAGGTAAATATTGTATTTCACGAGAGTTTGTACACAATCAAGGTTAGGGGACTGCGTTGTCTTCGAGAATTAAAAATAATTTCACTGAGGAGAAAATCGTATTTTGGAAATCGATGACGTCCCAAGTCTTCATTCGTTTGTTTACTGCTCACCATTATGGAATCCTCAATCATTGAAGGCGAATTATGATGAACGCTATAGAAGACCATTCTCAGAGAGGGAGTATCTTGGTAAAGCTTTATCATTTACCTCGGATTCATTTGAAAGCATGAAGCAACTATGTTTAAGGGGCGTGATCATGAACCACACATTTCTTGACATAATCAACTCGAAATTTCCTTTTCTCGAGAGTTTGACCATTGACATGGTGTTCTGTTCGATGTACCGTGTGGACATCACGTGTGTTTCGTTGAAGAGGCTGATCCTCATGTTGGAGGAAGACAAGGTAATGGTCGTACAAGTTTACGCTACAAAATTGCTATTTTTCCGTTACGTGGGCACGACAATGCCTAATCTCTCGTTTCCAACCGGTGCTCATCCCCAGGAAATTGAAATTAAACTGAAGTTGAGCAATCAAGTTTGTATGCCGTTCTTTATCCAGATTAGGGAAGCACTCAAGATGTCAAGCAAGTTTAACATCGAAATTGTAAACATGAGTGAATATTGTGCCGTGCCATGTAACATCAACGTTGATGATCTCAAAACAAGTGTCAAGTTTCCGGCTACAAATGTTGAAGAGATGTCATTAGAGGGATGTTTAAGTAACCATCTGTGGGAGGACTCATCACTCTTTGATGCGTTTATCTCGATTTGCCATCCTAACTATGTCAAAGTGTCGTCCATTAACAGTAATTGCTTCTGGAAGCGAATTGTAGAAGCGATGATCAAACGGAGAACAAGCCAAAGTGACCTCAAAGATGTTGAAATAAAATCTGATAGCAATGGAAGATGGGAAACTCTAAGATATGCTCCGATAAGTTCTCTTGATAAACTAAAATTCGACCCATATACTGCTATATTCAAACTAATTTGGTGTTCACCATAGAATTTACTCATCTTGAGTATGCACCCATTATTTGATCATTAAATAGTTTAGTTTTCAACATTTACTTATTAAGATTTCTGTATATATGCTACTTTGTTATTAATTACTCTTGTTTATACTCGTATTTAAGCTGAAGGTAATTCGTTTAAAAATCTTTTGCAGGATGAAGATATACAGAATTTTTTATAGCTAGAGGTGGCAGAATGATAATCTTTTTAATTTCAATATTGAGTTTGATCATCTTATCTTGTTTTTCTTAATCTGATATTTGAACAGTCAGACGTGTTAGCGTTGCTTGAGATCAAGCCTGATCACGCATTTCCCGTCTCTTATTTGCCATAAATCATGAAAAAATTGATGATAGACTCAACAGAAAGCAAATATACAACATCCCCGGCCATTGGTTTTTGTAATAAAGATTTCAATTTTATTATATTTTTACGAATTTTGGGACTCAACCGGGCCCTATCTCACATTTTATACTATTAAAATTAACATTTTGGGATGTATAAGGACGTCTACGATGTAAAAAATTATAAAATAAGGGATCCAAGCGCACATCACAAATTCACCGACCTCCGATTTCAGCTGAATGTGTCTCAGTTAGATCGTGTCCGGTGTCCCCTGTATAATTGGTCCAGTTAACAAACACATTCTATTAGGCCCAGTTGACTCGCCTGGGCCCAACAAACATTTCAATGTAATTTTTCGTCCATGCATCGATAATGAAGTCGGCTATTTTTGTATCTTATTTTTTGCATATATTTTAACATGACAAAACTTATTGATCGGTTAATTTCTAACATTGTAGTTATATAACATTTATTGTTGGTGGGATATTTAACACAAACGACGGTTTGATTTTTGATAATGTAATAATCGAAATTTTTCGATTTGATTTGGGGTTTATTCAAAATCGAACCATTAATAACCGAATCGGTTTAATTTGCTAACTAATTATATACTTCTATTTTATATTTAATTACAAACTCATAAATTATATTATCCCTTTTAATGATGTTATCGACCCACAACTTTTAAAAATACATTCAAAATCTATTATTTCTACCATATGATTGTATATCTAACTTGGTTTTTTTAAGTAAAATTTTGAGTTAAGTTGTTACATATAAATGTGTTATTAATTCTTTGAAAGCATACCGCATTAACTGACGTATTATAATTTATATGATATTTATGTTTTACTTTAGCGTGTTTATATATGTAGAAAACACTACATAATACATATGTGTTCGATATTGTAGCTCAAATATTTTAATTAGCTTATAATGTAAAATTCAGTAATAAACCGAAATAACCAATAAAGAAAATCGAGCCGAACCGATAAAACCGAAAAACCGAATCATAGAGAAACCGAGATATATCATTCGATTCAATTTTGCCAAAAACCGATTCAAACCGAACCGTAAACACCCCTACTATGTGTGTGTGTGTATATATATATATATATATATATATATATATATATATATATATATATAATTCTCAATGGGTCCTTTGACTGAGTTCAACAAACAAAATGGAGCGGTGGATCAGTGTTTCGAGGGTAGCTTTGTCCGTTAATCACCAATAAATTGGTATTTAATATGTCATTAACTTGATACGGTTAGATGATTAAAGATGATCTCCCATCTAAGGGTTAAGACTCTTTCATGACTTTTCTGTTAATAAATAAGATAGATAACTATATATCAAGTTGTAAATTTATACTTCAATATAAGTTTTGACTAATTAATCAAAAAATTATAGGTTCCGACAATTATCAGTCGTTTATTCAAGTTTCATGTTATGCAAGTCTAATTCCTCATCCTCTCATAACTTTCAATTCAAAGAGGGTTGATAATTAAATAAGCAATATTTAAATAAATAAGTATACCAATTCTCTGTAAATATTTAAGTAATAGGGAGGTCGGTCCTAAGTTTCTAATGCTCTGGGCAAGACAATCGAAAAATGCACCTAAAAACTTTCATAAACAAATCATAGCATTGTTTTTTAGGGTTTGTATTCTACTCAAGTTAGACATATCTTCCTCACGTCGATTAAATATCGGTTTACGTTGCTCCGCAAAAATTGTAATAATAGTTTATATCGTTCTTATTCAACTTTAAGTATATATATTTACTTAATAAAAAAAGTTCAAATACAGTTTTTATATTTCAAAATAATATTGTTTATAGAGTCTGGACCATGTAGTGTTTTCTAAAAAGATCTATCTATGCTCAAAACATTTATTCAATACGATTGTTATTTCAGTGTTGTTTTTAGAAACAAGATGATGAGGATTATGGAGTAGAGTATTAATCTATGAACCTACAAGGCTACAGTACATTTACATATGAAGGTTTACTTTAATTTAGTAAAATATAAAGTTGGAGAGTTTAAATGTAACTTTAACCATAATAGGGAGTTTTGTTGAAAAAGAGTGATAAAGTTTCTAAAAGCGTAAAGGGTACGGGCGTACGAATGTAGTGTCTGAGCTTTGTTTTCGATTATTGCTTTCATACTTGTATTCTAAAATATACTATAAAAAGACATATTTCATCGATCATAAATCACTATTAAATATTAATAAATCATTCTGTGGTAGTTTGCCAGTTTGGTACTACTTGTTGAATTTTAGAATTTAGAGCCCTCAATATCAAATTAAACCTTCTAATGATGGCCCTCTTTGTAAGATTTCCTCGGTAGTTGCCTATGTTGCCGAGCTCCAAGGCCGGCATTGGTAATGAGTAGAGTAATTTTTTTTTTTTTTTTTTTTTTTTTTTTTTTTTTTTTTTTTTTCTATCACTTGAACATGGTTTATATATAACACATGCTTTAAGAACTACCAATGATAATACACAACTAAAAGATAATGACACTTAATAAAAAACAAATAAAGATATTTTTCTATTCGACATCTCGTATGTTATGTATACACGGGTCTAAAATCTAATCATGATAATAAAAGGTTGCAATATACAACTCTTCGTAAAAATCATATTATTTAATACTAACATTAATGATATTAATAAAACAATATATTATAAAAGAAAATTCATTTTTTAACTAAAACTCTTAATTCCAACGGAATTGTAACATTTTATTCAAACTACTAAGTAATGTGAATTGAATTCTTTTATATGATAGAATTCAAATGATTTTAATTTTTAAAAATTCAGCAAAACAAATACCATGTAATTATGCCAAACAAATATGATATAAAATGAAATTAAGATTCCAATTTATCATATTTCTACAAATTTTGTGGGCCAAACGGGCTTTACTCACATGTTATATGATTGAAATAACATTTTGGGATGTATAATAAAAATTACGTATGACGATTGACGATGCCTCCGCAGGTATTTACGAGTATAAAATAAGGGGTCCAAGCGCACATCACAAATTCATCGACCTCCTAGGCTCCGATTTTCAGCAGCTCAACGTGTCTCGGTTAAATCGTGTCCCCTGTATAATTGGGCTAATTAACAAACACATCCTATTAGGCCCAGTTGACTCGCCTGGGCCCAACAAACATTTCAATGTAATTTTTTCGTCCATGCATTGATCATCTAGTATTCTAGTGGGCTATTTTTTATTTTATTTTTTGCTTATATGTTAAAACATGACAAAACTTATTGATCGGTTAATTCCTATTCCTATATATGCTATCATCCGTACGCCTTGATGTCTTTTTATGTAATAAGGGTTGTCGTTACCTACTATTCATAAGGTGTATAATAGATATTTTATCGAAATATATCCTTAGAATATATATTTTATCGAAATATTTCCTTAGAATCTACATGTTAACAATATAAAAGTGTAGAATGTGATTCTTGTGTAACATGAAATTTTGGTATTTCAAACCTTCCTAGAATTAGACATGATACCAACACTCATTGAATGAAGGGTGGTTTTGGCGGAAGTGAGAATGAAATCATAAAAAAAATTAGATCTGAGTTTTTGGGAGATGCTTTTAGAAATAATACCTATAGTAACTCTCTTTGGTAAAAAAGCCAAACACGCTGTAAATATGTCAACAAATCGAACCTGGTAAAATTTTTGAATGATCATATACGACAAAACACCACAAGGACTGATATTGGATAAGTTATATATCTTAGGGGACTTAATCTGTAAATGTCAAGAAAGTTGACAAAAGATATTCCCGGCTTTCATCTGAAGTTCAAAAGCTAGATATACGTATATGTGATTGTATAAAATCTTCTACAATTCTCTAGAATCAATATATCTCTCTTTCTTTCTCCCCCATGAAAAACGAAAATGGATCAAAATCAAGAAAAGAAAATGGAACAAAATCAAGAAAGAGACTGGAGCAAGATCAAGAAACGAAATTGGAACATAATCAAGAAAAGAAAGTGGAAAAAAAATCAAGGTTTTGACAAATACGCAAAGGCAAAAATCGAATAACCTAATCTGAGTCTTCTTGAAGCGTTATTGAAATTTAATACTGATCCATCTCGTGGTGAAATATATCTTCTAGTTAAATATAAATTTTTTAATTTCAAGATATTTCTGTTAAAATTGATTATTTCAAATGATTTCTAATGTGTTATGTGCTTATTGTAATCAATTTCACTCATAGTTTTTATCTTGATCATGTTTGTATCAATAATATGATTTCTGCTGTGTTATGTGTTTCTTGAAATCAATCTTTGAGCATAGGATATATGAAATCTTTGGTTGATTTAATTGAGAGAGTTATCTTCATCCTTCATCCTTAGTTTGATGAGAAAGTTATGTTCCAGTACGAATCCATTTCTTTACCAACCAATTTACATGAACCTATCACATACTAGGTTGTATCAACACCCTACGACAAAAGCTAATTTAAGGTCATATAACAATATCATCTTCCCCTTAACAACAACTTCACAAAAACCTTCAAGAATCTGACTGTTCACAACTCTGATCCGAATATTCTCACATAAGCATAATCAGAATTTTAAAGTTACTTCTCTTGAGCAACATATTCCCTTTTTAACTCTTGAAGGACCTTCAGATTTAAGCATTTTGTTGTTGTTGAACATCAATCTTCATACCCACATAGAGATTATACTAAGAAATGGTGCTGGATTCCCCTTTTCTTCCTCCTTTTTCTCTCTTTGGTCTTCTTAATAAATCATCATTGGAACCGTGTTCAGGAAACAAAAACAAAATCTAAATTTTTTAATTTTTATTTTATTATTGTTATTTTATTTTATTAATTTTTTATTTTTTTCTATTTATATATATATATATATATATATATTTACAAATAACAAAAACAAAACTAAACTACAACTTTCGGAACCCCTTTGAGCACGGATCCAATTGGTCTTGAAAGCTTAGAGACCCAGTTATAAGTTGTGTCGATATAATCCAAAGACATTGAATTCCACCTGAAATTGAAACGCGGTATTTCATTTCTAAAGAGTTTTCATGGAATTAATGGTGAAGGAGTTCTCCTTGGGGAGAAAGGAACAAAATATATCCGTCTCTGCACCATATGATGAGATTGTGGTGGTGCAAGCGCAAACATTTGCGCGCGAGTATAAACACAAGATTTTATTTGTCTCGATTCCGGTCGTTGTGTCGGTTAAAAACTCTTGTTGGCTTTTGAAGTCTTGAAATCGAACTTTAAACGCATTGAGAATTATCAGAATCATCACAACAATCAACCTTTTGATGTTTACGTTGGCTGGTTGATTGTGATTGAGAGTTACCAGAATCATCCAAACAATCAACCTTTTGATGTTTCAAAATTTTGGTTGATTGTGATTTCTTAGAATACCTCTTATTCTTGTGCAGAGAATAATTGGTAAACTGTGAAATCTTTTTCGCACAAATCATTTTGTACATGGTTTGAAAGATTTATTTGAGTAATTCTTCTGCACAACATTGACTGGTTGTTTAATCGAGTGAGAGAGTTGAGTAATTTGTTCGCGAATATCTTGAATAGTTTTTAATGCAAGGTCACGATGTAACGCCCCTCTCTTACTATATTATAAAATACTCTTTTATTCGGAAGCGTAGGTCAAAATATATCATATTAACAATATTTACAAAAGTACATACATATAATGTTTAAAACATTGTACTGAACAGGGGTTACAAAATTCAACTTTCAATATTTATCAAAATATATCAGAGTTGCCAGCCGGTCAAACATTCCGTGAACAAAATCCTGCCTACCCGGCCATTCAAACATGACCTGCAGGGATTAAGATGGGGAATTAGCACGAAGCTAAGTGAATGAATATGAAACTAACAGTTCAACTTAGCTTAACCATTTGTTTACATCAAATAACTGTAAACACATATTATCAATATCAAAGAGGATTGGTGGTTTTTGAGGAACCCTACTGCCGCGGTGGCCCTCAAGAAACGCTTATCACAATCTGTAGTGGCCACTATAGAATATACCGATAACTTGATATTACCACTACACAATATGGGTTTAGTACAACACTTGTACGACACCCCATATCTGTAATCTTGTAAATCATCAAGTCCAACAATCTGTTGACCTATTTACTAGCAATCAATGCCCAGAGGCCACATTGCACGTAGATTCATAATTAGCATATCAGCATATCAGACTAAACAGTCTATCAATTATATCTACGTTTACTTGTTGCAACCAAATCGTTACAACTGAATCAAACATGTGAGTTCCAGATCCACTCACCTGTCAATCTCAATCCAACAACTCAGAAGTCTTATATTACTGAGTCTTCTGCTGATCTGAGAATACAACAAATAATGAGTTAGATAACTTCCATAACAGACTCATTCTTATCACAAAGTCATAAACAGTATTAACTACCACATTTGAACATTCAGTGGAAACTAACTTCCAACAGTGGTAACTGCATTTATGAAAGTCTAAGTATAAATTCAACTAACAGTGTTAATTACATAAACAGTGGAAACTACTTACAATTCTTAACTAACAGTGTTAATTATATAAACAGTGGAAACTATTTACAATTCTTAACTAACAGTGTTAATTACATAAACAGTGGAAACTACTTACAATTCTTAACAAACAGTGTTAATTACATAAACAGTGGAAACTACTTACAATTCTTAACAAACAGTGTTAATTACATAAACAGTGGAAACTACTTACAATTCTTAACTAACAGTGTTAATTACATAAACAATGGAAACTACTTACAATTCTTAACTAACAGTGTTAATTACATAAACAGTGGAAACTACTTACAATTCTTAACTAACAGTGTTAATTACATAAACAGTGGAAACTACTTCCAACAGTGGTAACTGCTTCACAATCAAGTTCTGCTAACTGAGTTCATCTTCAAGCTACGAAGTTCGCTGCCGAACCCAGAAATTCGAACTGAATTCTTTCAAAACTTACGAATTTGACTTCCTATCATTCAAATAAGCTTTCTAACAACTTATATGCATCAAATAACATCATATAACATCTTTTAAGCTTAAAATTCATATCGATTCGAGAATTTGCTAATTTCATCAAAATACAATTATAAACATCAAATACTTACAGGAACAGAGTGATGATGAGGATGTTACTGGAATTCGTTTTTGTAACAAGAGGGTGATTATTCTATCGTTTTAAGATTTCACAGAAGGTTTCTTTCAATTTTTTGGAATTTCAAGTCGGTTCGCAGGAATGTTTAAGAAGTGTGTATATTTGTATAGAAGAATTGAGAAGGTATGTATATATATATATATATATATATATACTAATATAACCCAATACCATTACAATTTTAGTTCCCCTCTTAATCTATTATCGGGAACCTAAAACCATTTGGGAAAACCAATTATTCTACTTTCCCGTCAACTAATTCGGTTTAAAACAATGAATTATTTATTAGTCACAATAATTCATTTATTCGTTTTACTAATATTATCAAGCATAATAATAGTAGAATATTCCTAACACATTAAATAATAAATTTAAGTTAGGAAATTACCCGAATAATACTAGGCCCTTAGGGTGGATGTTACACACGATCTTCTTGAAGTTTGGTTACCACAGTTTGTTGACCCTCAAGCTCCGAAATCTGTTCTTCCAATCAGACAATTTTTAATCGCGTCTCTTTGCATTCGTTTTTCATGGTAAGTATCTGGGATTGAAGAGCCTTGATTTTTTCTTCCTTCTTTAACAACTTCTCATTATGTTCTTCGTCTGAACCTTTCAATCTTATCTGAGCGTCTCTACCAAATCCGATTATCAATGCTTCTCATAAATCGTAAGATGTTTCTTGATAAGTTTTGAGACAAGAAATCACATCTCGTGGTAAACACATGGTAATCATCTCATATGCTCTTTTGTCATTATCAAACTTTTTTCCGTTCACCTGCTGTCATTTGCATTATTTTCTTAAATGGAGCTGCTTCTTGGAAAGTCCATTCGAGTCTTGGTTTCTCATATCGCTTAATTAGTGAAAACAACACATCTGAATCTTTGTATGCAATGAAATCCTCAAGCTTGGTCTTCCTAAAGCGTTACTGGAATTTAATAATGATCCATCTCGTGGTGAAATATACTACATCAAAATTCTCCGTAAGAATTCTGCTATATTCTAGTTACATATAAATTTTTTAATTTCAAGAGATTTATGTTAAAATTGGTTATTTAAAATGATTTTTGATGTGTTATGTGCTTATTGAAATCAATATCACTCATAGTTTTTATCTTGATCCTGTTTGTATCAATAATTTGATTTCTGATGTGTTACGTGTATCTTGAAATAAAATTTTAAGCATAGGACATATGAAATCTTTTGTTGATTTAATTGATTGATGTGTTATGTTATAAAAGGTTTGGGACTGTGATTCTTTTACTATCAAGAACAAACCCCCTGAACATTAAAAGTTATGTAACAATATGTGGTGTATTGAATGTGTTTGATGAAATTATTCATAGAAAATGCTTGATGTATTTGGTTTAAAGTACATGTAAGGATTTATGATTGATGCAGTTATTTGATAAAGCATGCATAGATGTCAAACAAATAACCGGTTTGAAGTACATGTCAGGAATTATGATTGTTTCAGTATCTGTTTTGAGGAATTTATTGGATTTTGTTTTAGGTATAAATCCACTAGTTGGTACACATGTCTGATGTGTTTCTTTTTTATCATTGAGCGAATTTTTACAACATATTCTTTTGTTACCAGAAGCCGATACTAAAAAAGTTCAGCATCTAGCTGAGGCAATTGCTGCAGGAGCTCAACTAGATAGGAAAGTGCATCGAATTCGTTTGTATGACACACAATACGTTATCTGTTTCAAAACACCGACCCTCTTTTACTTGTCTTAATTGATGATACTTTTATTCACGTTACAGCTTCATAAAACTACTGGAGAAAATCTCAAAGTTCTAAATGAGATTCAAAAAGTCTCAAAAGCCACAATTGGGGTGCTAGGTGAAGCTGTAAGTGAGCGTCACTCTCAGGCGTTTATCGATTTGGTGAGTACTGTTGAGGAAGTTGAAATGGCTGAAGAACTTCCCCTTGACGACATTTTGTAGAAATCTTTTCATTAACGACAACTCTTTTGCATGAACGAACGCTGGAATAATCTTCTTTGTTACTCACTATTTGAACTAAACCTTGAAAATATATTCCAAAAATGTTGTTACCGTTAAATCTTGTAATCTTCATCCTTAGTTTGATGAGAGAGTTATCTTCCACCACGAATCCATTTCTTTACCAACCAATTTACTCGAAGCTATCTCATACTAGCTCGTATCAACACCCTATGACAAAAGCTAATTTATGGTCATATAACAATATCATCTTCCCCTTATCAACAACTTCATACAAACCTTCACGAATAAGCCTGTTCACAATTCTGATCCGAATATTCTCCCATAACCATAATTAGAATTTTAAAGTTACTTCTCCTGAACAGCATATTCCCTTTTTAACTTTTGAAGGATCTTTAGATTTAAGCATTTTGTTGTTGTTGAACATCAATATTCATATCCACATATAGATGATACTAAGAAATGGTGCTGGATTTCCATTTTCTTCCTCCTTTTTCTCTCTTTGGTCTTCTTAATAAATCATCATTGGAACCGTGCTCGGGAAACAAAAACAAAATCTTAATTTTTTTATTTTATTTTATTTTTTTTATTTTTATATATATATATATATATATATATATATATATATATATATATACACACACACACAAATAACAAAAACAAAACTAACTACAACTTTCGGAACTCATTTGCGCACAGATCCAATTGGTCTTGAAAGCTTAGAGACCAAGTTAAAAGTTGTGTCGATATAATCCAAAGACATTGAATTCCACCTGAAATTGAAATGTGGTGTTTCATTTCTAAAGAGTTTCCGTGAAATCAATGGTGAAGTAGCTCTCCTTGGGGAGAAAGGAACAAAATCTTGTCGTCTCTGCACCATATGATGAGATCGTGGTGGTGCAAGCGCAAACATTTGCGCGCGAGTATAAACACAAGATTTTATTTGTCTCGATTCCGGTCGCTGTGTCGGTTTAAAAACTCTTGTTGGCTTTTGAAGTCTTGAAACTGAACTTTTAACGCGTTGAGAATTATCTAAATCATCACAACAATTAACCTTTTGATGTTTACGTTGGCTGGTTGATTGTGATTAAGAGTTACCAGAATCATCCCAACAATCAACCTTTTGATGTTTCAATATTTTAGTTGACTGTGATTTCTTAGAATACCTCTTATTCTTGTGCAGAGAATAATTGGTAAACTGTGAAATCTTTTTTGCACAAACCATTTTGAACATGGTTTGGAAGATTTATCAAAGTAAATCTTCTACACAACCTTGACTGGTTGTTTAATCAAGTGAGAGAGTTGAGTAATTTGCTCGCGAAGATTTTGAATAGTTTTTAATGCAAGGTCACGATCTTCTTGAAGTTTGGTTACCACAGTTTGTTGACCCTCAAGCTCTGAAATCTGTTCTTCCAATCAGATAATTTTTAATCGCGTCTCTTTGCATTCATTCTTCATGGTAAGTATCTGGGATTGAAGAGCCTTGATTTCTTCTTCCTTCTTTAACAACTCTCATTAAGTTCTTCGTCCGAACCTTTCAATCTTATCTGAGCGTCTCTCCCAAATCCGATTATCAATGCTTCTCATAAATCGTAAGATGTTTCTTGATAAGTTTTGAGACAAGAAATCACATCTTGTGGTAAACACGTGGTAATCATCTCATATGCTCTTTTGTCATTATCAAACTTTTTCCGTTCATCTGCTGTCATTAGCGTTATTTTCTTAAATGGAGCTGCTTCTTGGAAAGTCCATTCGAGTCTTGGTTTCTCATATCGCTTAATTAGTGAAAATAACACATCTGAATCTTTGTATGCAATGAAATCCTCAAGCTTGGTCTTCCTAAAGCGTTTTGAAATTTAATACTGATCCATCTCGTGGGGAAATTTAATGTTTGTCTTAGTTGCTGATACTTTTATTCACGTTACAGCTTCTTAAAACTATTGGAGAAAATCTCAAAGTTCTAAACGAGATTCAAAAAGTCTCAAAAGCCACAATTAGGGTAGGTGAAGTTGTAAGTGAGCGTCACTCTCAGGCGTTTATCGATTTGGTGGGTACTGTTGAGGAAGTTAAAATGGCTGAAGAACTAATCATAGATCAAGTCCTAAAGGTTAACTATCTCCGACCAGTTTCTTATTTGTGTTGCTTTTTATGTGGTAATTAACTCTTGATATATTATTGTATGCAGACATATAGTATGCCAATGTTTCCAGTGAGTTTGATGCCACCAAATATTTTCGGGCACAAAATGAAAGTCCCCTTGGACAAGGTATATAAATCTGTACTCAAGTAGACTGATTATTAAATAAGCAACATTTAAAATAAATAAGTATACCAATTCTCTGTAAATATTTGAGTAATAGGCTGGGTCGGTTCTGAGTTTTCTAATGCTCTGGGCAAGACAATCGAAAAATGCACCTAAAAACTTTCATAAACAAATCATAGCATTGTTTATTAGGGTTTGTATTCTACTCAAGTTAGACATATCTTCCTCACGTCGATTAAATATCGGTTTACGTTGCTCCACAAAAATTGTAATAATAGTTTATATCGTTCTTATTCAACTTTAAGTATATATATTTACTTAATAAAAAAAAGTTCAAATACAGTTTTATATTTATAGAGTTTGGTCTATGTAGTGTTTTCTAAAAAGATCTATCTATGGTCAAAACATTTAGTCAATAGTATTGTTATTTCAGTGTTGTTTTTAGAAACAAGATGATGAGGATTATGGAGTAGAGTATTAAACTACGAATCTAGAAGGCTACGGTACATTTACATATGACGGTTTACATTTACATATGACGGTTTACTGTAATTTAGTAAAATATAAAGTTGAAGAGTTAAAATGTAACTTTAACCATAATAAGGAGTTTTGTTGAAAAAGAGTGATAACGTTTCTAAAAGCGTAAAAGGTACGGGCGTACGTATGTGGTATCTGAGCTTTGTTTTCGATTATTGCTTTTATACTTGTATTCTAAAATATACTATAAAAAGACATATTTCATTGATCATAAATCACTATTAAATATTAATAATTCGATGGTAGTTTGCCAGTTTGGTACTACTTGTTGAATATTAGAATTTAGAGCTCTCAATATCAAATCAAACCTTATAATGATGCCCCTCTTTGTATGATTTCCTCGGTAGTTGCCTATGTTGTCGAGCTCCAAGGCCGGCATTGGTAATGAGTAGAGTAATCGATCACTTGAACATGGTGTAAATATAACACATGCTTTAAGAACTACCAATAATGATACTCAATTTTTTTTAATACTAACATTAATGATATTAATAAAAAAATATATTATAAAAGAAAATTCATTTTTTTTAACTTAACCTCTTGTAACATTCTATTCAAACTACTAAGTAAAAGTGGGTGGTAGATTTAAAAAATACTTTTTTAATAAGTTAGAGATCTTATTTTAAAATTTACTAAAATAAAAGGACTTAATTGATAAATTGAAACTTAATTTAAAAGATGACATCATAAAGGTATTTTCTATATTATATTTAAGATATGATATTTATATTTTGCTTTAGCGTGTTTATATATGTAGAAAATACTACATAATACATATGTGTTCAGTATTGTAGCTCAAATATTTTAATTAGCTTATAACGTACAAATTAAGTAATAAACCGAAATAACCAATAAAAAAATTGAAAACCTAACCGATAAAATATAATATAGTTGAAATGTGGGTTTGAAATGGTACATGCATCAGTAAGTTATTTCCATTAAAAATTTAGTTTAAGAATATGAACCATGTAATCAATGTGTAAATTTGTATTATGGGTACTTATTTATTTCTGTTAAAAAAATATGAGCGCCATGTCGTGATATATTTTCTTCATAATTATCAGAAGATGATAATAAAAAAGGTCAGCATCTAGCTGATGCAGCTAAGTAGCACATGATTTAGTCTTGCAAGCTTCTGATAATTTGCATTTTATTTTTAGCTTTCTGAAGTTGAGAACAGAATACACGACATTCAAAGAATCTCAAACGCCACAATTGAGTTAATAGGTTATTCTGAAGGAAGTCATATTCTTGGTCACTCATATATTGAGTTTGTGGGTACAATTGACCAAATTAGAACTGCTGAAGAACTCATCCTTGATATCTTCCTAAAGGTTACCATTTCCTATTTCCATTTTGTTGTCATTTCATACTTACACTTCTATAAATTGTTTGCAGAGTTATGATAGCCTGGTTTTTCCAGTGATTCTGATGCCACCGACTATTAAAGGCCAACAAATCACCATGTTCTTGGAGCAGGTGATTACTCGTATACTCAACTGGAATTAAAACCAGTATTCGATCAATATTATGCTATTTTGAAGCCTTGTTTATTTGTATCTTTATTTATAGGTTGGGAGTTTAATCGGCCCTGATGGATGTAATATTGTGAAACTGGAAATGGATTCTAGAGCATGGATAGAGGGTTGTTATTTACTCTCCCAGAACTTCGGTTACTATATATTTTGTTTTACTATTTGTCATTTCACTAAAATGGTGAAATTTTCAGCTTAGTAAGGGCAGTTCAGCATTGGAGAGTGTAGTCAACGTATATGGTCCCCACGAAAATGTTATAAAGGCATTATCATTAATTCGGTCTACAATCGGTCAGGTGATCTTAGCTTGACTTGTCCAAAAATTCAATAGGTTCACTGATGGAAAAATAAGTGGATTTTACTTTATCTTTTTTATTGCAGTTGGGTGAACCTTCTGAATTAGATAAAAAACTTGAGGAATTATCTAAGAAACTGCAACCCGAATCAGAAAAAGGGAAGCAGCAGTTTCAAGTTAAATTTGACATATATGCAAAGGCGAAAGTTGAAGAACCAAAGCTGCACTTGCCTAAAGTTTTACTGAAATCAAATACTGATCCGACTAGTGGTGATAGGTACTCTAAGCGCATTTTTGGTAAGAAGTTCAAGCTGTGTGACAGTGTATTAGTTACAGCTATTTCTTGTTTTTGTACACATTAACACCACTTCCTGTGTCAAATTTTGCAGAAGATGATAACACAATATATCAGCATCTAGCAGAGGCCGTTAATGCAGGGGTAAAAGAAGATAGAAAATTATACTGGATTCATGATAAAGAAGTATGTGACATGAAACATTTTATTCAAGTTAAAGGGTAGAAAAGATATCCGTCTTAGCTTAAATTACTTGTGCGCAAGTTAATTGGTTGGTGCATTATATAAGTGTGACATTTGGTTATTTTGTTGCAGCCTGAGGAATCTGTTGATGCAGAACGTGCAATGGAGCAACTATTTAAAGAATTTACTTGTGATGATATGAAACCCCGATTTATAAAATTGGAGCAGAAGAAGCCAAACAAAAGAAAGAGAAGCAGAAGCTGCAAGTTGAAGGAGCTGCTACCGGTTCCAGTTTTGGTCAAACAGAAGAACAAGAACAGCAACGAGTTGACGAAGCATGACGATGTTTAAGAAAATATTTTTCTCTTCGTGTCGTCAAGATCTGCTTTTTGTCACGCATTTGATATTTGAAAAAACATATGATAAAAACTTGTTGCATAAAATTTCAACTGCTAAAACCTTTCAAAACATTACATGGAACCTGCTTTGTGTCACACATTTGCTTTGTATGTATTTATCCTTCAGGCACCACCATTATAAGGGAGATTAAGATATATACATTCCTGCAAAAGATTTTTGAAGGAATTACTATAGTGATGTTCATCAAGATATAATAAACTAATTTTGAATATTAACCCATATTAATACTTCAGCTTAAATACTAGAATATGTAAGAGTAACTAATAACAAGCAAGTATATATATACTGAAATCTTAATAAGTAAATATTGAAAACTAAACTATTTAATGATCAAATAGCGGGTACGAATTCAAGATGAGCAAATTCTGTGGAGGACACCAATTTAGTTTGAACATGGCAGTATATGGGTCGCATCTTAATTCGTCTAGAGAACTTATCCGATCATACCTTAAAGTTTCCCATCTTCCATCGCTCTGGTTTTTTATTTCAACATCTGATCATTGCTTCTACGATTAGCTTCCAGGTGTAATTACTGTTAATGGACGGCAGTTTGACATAGTTAGGATGGCAAATCGAGATAAACGCATCAAAGATTGATGAATGCTCCCACAGATGGTTACTTAAGAATCCCTCAAATGATATCTCTTCAACATTTGTCTCCGGAAACATGATCCTTCTTTTGAGATCAACAACGTTGATGTTACATGGCACGGCACAAAATTTACTCATGTTTACAATTTTAATGTTAAACTTGCTTGATAAATTGAGTGCTTTCCTCATCCGGACAAAGAACGACTGTATAAATTTTATTTCTCAACTTCATTTTTATTTCAATTTCCTGGGGAGCACCGGTTGGAAACAAGAGACTAGGCATTGTCGAGCCCTTGTAACCGAAAAACAGTAATTCTGTAGAGTAAACTTGTACCTCAATTTCCTTGTTATCCTCCAATACAAGGTTCAGTCTCTTCAACAAAACGCAAATGATTTCCACACGGTGAAGCCAACAACGTGCAATGTCAACGGTCAAACTCTCGAGACAAGGAAATTTTGAGTTGATCGTGTCCAGAAATGTGTCGTTCATGATCACTCCACTTAAACATAGTTGCCTCATGCTTACAAATGAGTCCGAGTTAAATACTAAAGCATTCGTTAAATACTCATTCTCTAACAATAGTCCCCTCGGACACACCAATGACGACGTTGACTTGTAAACAAACGAACGAAGATTTGGGATGTCATCAATTTCCAAAATACAATCTTTTTGTGGTGAAGTTACTTTTATTTCTCGAAGACAACACAATCTCCTAACCATGATTGTTTCCAAGGAATTGCGAAATTTAAGGTTTATCTTCTCAAGTAAGGTACAAGTAGACAATATGTTATCAAGCGCATCTTCAGTTATGCACACATTCAGCAACTCCAACACTTGTAGAGACACACATTTGATAACAGGAATCCAAAGGAAATTGTATGTCAGAGAACTTTCTATACTAACCGTGTTTAGGTTTTCACGGGAGAATATCTCAGCCGGCAATGTAAACGGATCGCTCTTAATAAACGAATTTCTCGTAACACAGATCCTGAGGGTAGGGCTGGTAGACCAAGCGTGTAGCCATGACTTGGATAACACCATAGTACGGGCAGCTTCTTTTGCAGTCAACAAGGATTGTATCATCTGGATTAACTCTGGAACTTCTAACTGCTGTGTGCTGCATCTCTTCGAAATCTGCATAACCATATTCAAACTAACAAATCCTATTTTATCGATCTTAAAATCAATATTCTTAAAATCTTTAACGCAACGAACGTACAATTATTATTATTATTATTATTAATTATTAATTATTAATAATAAAAAACTTCAACCTTAGTTCAAAGCATACGCCTAAACAAACGGAATCATTGAATCAAAAAGTAAAAGTTTAATTACGTAAGCAGTTACCTTCAAATATACGATCGAACTTCAATTCTTACTGTATATGCCCTCCCGCTGGTACGTTGTCGGTTTCAGTACCGAATGAATTCTTTAACCCCCAAATATTAAGATGATGTATTTGTTTATTTATAGGGTAATATAAATACTTGGATCGAGTTGGGGTATATTGTGTTCACCAACTCTACTTGGGCTCCAAGTATATCTTTTAATTAATTAATTAATTAATTTACCATCTTATCTTAAATCTTAAAATCTATTATTTAGATTTCTTAAATGTTTTGTATTTAATTCGATCATTACATAGTATTGGTGTAAATAAGAACTAAAACAAAATTTTAACAGATGGACCAAACATCAGTTTGAAGGAATAGCACTAAACATGGTCAAAACAACAAAAACACCTTAATAACAATTGTATATAGCTTAAAAACACCATACATAACAATAACCAACATTAATTTTAATTTTTAATTATCAAATATAAAAGGAGACGATAAATACAAAAAACGGTGGTATATTGAAAAGGTAAAAATTGAACAGCCAATTAAGCGCCACGTAATTACTTTCTCAATTACTTTTTCAAAAGGAGTGAACATTGCCAATGGTTAACTGAAGAACTAAACTTTTAGACCACACATTTATCAATAATACTTTTATTATATAACCCAACAAAAAATCTAAAACTAAAAAATAAATAAAATAGGCCTACCATTTTTTTTTTCTCCAAGCCCTAGTCGCACTCACATCAAAGACAGTTTGATATCAACAGTGTCTTTGAAGATGCTTCGAAGATACTCCGAAGACGCCCCCATTAGTAGTGAATAGATGGCTTATTTATTATGTTACAAAATAACATGATTCACTACTATATGTAACGAATTATAAAACATTCATCAAAACAACCAAAACGCTAGTCATAAAATTCGAATAAATGAGAAACAAAATGAGATTTACAAGGTAAGATGAAAGAAGTGAGAGGATCGTGATTAGTTGCAATTTCTTAATGTCTTCACTGATGTCATTACTATTTTCATCAAAACTAATTGCCACGTGATTTTTGTTAGCCAATTATAATTAAAAATGACGGTGATTTAATTTGTCTTATTAGTAGTATATGGCTTACACATTATATTATATTATATAAATTTATTAAAAAAAAAAACAAAGCAAAAGGATCATAAGAGTTAAGAGTTACCTACTTACATGTAATTAAATTTTTACACCACCTTAATTACCACTTTACTAAAAAAAAAGTTACATTACATATAAAATACGACAAAAGCCCAATATGTAGATTTATGAACCGAGCCCAACCCCCATTACACATAACCCATATGTGAGACCGTCAAAACTTTTACAGTTTACTCCCTTAAAGAAATCTAATATTCAATTTGGGGAAAAAAGACCTTCAGAAATCTGTTTCTGGTGTATAGCTACCACAGCAACTCTGTCTTAATACAGCATACAGGGACTAATCATTGACAAACTGTGTATCTCAAAGGACTTGAGTGTAACTTATAACTTATACGGTTATGTTAGTTCATAACAGATTTTCCCGCCTTTTTCTTTCTTTTCAACTACATGAACGTATGATCAATTGTGTAAACCACTTGACACTTTGCAAACCAATTTCTTCTGAAATTCTCAAAATTCTCTCTTTCTCTCTCAATCTCAAAAAATGGATCGATATCAGAAATACGCTAAAGCAAAAATCGACCAACCGAATTCGCGCTTGCCGAAATTTTTACAGAAATGGAGTGTTTCGGCTGATGATCTCTCTTTTATGAGAATTTTCGGTAAGAGATTCAACATCTTTTCGAAATTGTATACATCTCTGTTTAATTTCTTGTGTTTTTGTGTGATTGACTTCTATGTTCAAGTAATTGATGAATGTTTGTTGCGTTTCTTGAAATTGATCTCAGTTTTTGTTTCAGTAATCTGATTTATTTGATTTGTGATTCCATTTGTTTGATTTGCCACCAAGAAAACTGTAATCAGTGTGTGCATGCCGTGTGTTTGAGATAATGTATCAATAAGTTTTTTCCAGTAACAACAATCTAATGAGTTTTGTTTGATTAACTGTGTTCTTGGCACCTTTAATTGTATGAAAATCTTATTGTTTCAGTATTTATTGTAATCTTTATATAACTAAATTCACCACCAAGATCACTGTAATTGCTGAGTTTTTTCCATTAACATCGCTTAATTTTAGTTTCATGATTACCTGTATTCAAGAAGGTTCTTTTTAGTTAATTTCTTTAAGTATTTTCTCAGTAATCAGTGTGTGCATTTTTGTGTTTTTGAGATGATCTAATCGATAATTTTATTCTCATAATATTTAGTTTCAAGAATAGGCATCATGTAATTACTGTTTGCATCTTGTATTCTAGGTACTTTTTATTTATTTCTATTTGTTTATAAGATGAGTGTGACGTTTTAATAAGTTTTTTATCTTGTTATCAGAAGACGATGATAACAAAGGTCAGCGTATAGCTGAGGCAGCCGCTTCTGGAGTAAAAACAGCTAGGAAAGTATATCGGGTTCGTAATAAAGATGTACGTGACATTTCACATTTAATCTGTTTCTAAATATATACATGATTTAGTCTTGCAAGCTCCTGATAATTTGAATTTTATTCTCAGCTTCTCGACGTTCTTGGAAAAGATTGCAAAAACATGCAGGACATTCACAGACTCTCAAACGCCACAATTGCATTATTAGCTGATGCTGAATGCGATTTTCAAAGTCACTCATACATTGACTTGGTGGGTACAGTTGACCAAATAAAAACTGCTGAAGAGCTTATCCTAGATATAATCCTAAAGGTTAACCATTTTTTTATTTCCTTTTTGTGTTGAAATCAATAGTCATTCATATTATGTACGTGTTTTTTGTTACGTTTGTTTTATACTTAAACGTCTATAAATTGTTTGCAGATATATGATGACTCAGTTTTTCCAGTAATTCTGATGCCCCCAACTATTGATGGGCAACAAATCACCATGCCCTTGTACAAGGTGATCAATCATACTCAATTGGACTAAAAACCAGTGTTAGTTCAATCGTTATTATGTTCTTTTGAAGCCTTTTTGTTTTTATCTTTATTTATAGGTTGGCCTTCTCATTGGCCCTAATGGATGTAATATCGTAAAACTGGAAATGGAATCTGGTGCATGGATAATGGTGTGTTATCTTACTCTTCCATCTGACAAACTCATAAAATTTGTCTATTTTGTTTAACGGTTTCTTATTTTATTCTCCCATCTTAATGGTTTATATGTTCAGATTGATAATGGCCCTCTTGGTGGTTCAGCATTGGACAGAGTAGTCAAAGTATATGGTCCCCGAGAAAACGTTATAAAGGCATTCTCATTAATTAAGTCTGCAATCCATCAGGTGGTCATCTTAGCTTTACTTGTTTAAAAACGAGATAGGTTCGTTGATGCATATAAATAGACTTAACTTCAATTTATTGTTATAGACTGGTGAATCTTCTGAAGTAGAAAAGAAAATCGAGGAGGTGTTTGAAAAACTTAAATGTGAATCAGAAAAAGAGCTTAAAATTGAATTGGACAAATATGCAAAGGCGAAAATTGAAGAACCAAATCTGCGCCTGCCTAAAGCTTTACTGAAACCAAACACTGATCCGACTACTGGTGATATCTACTATAAGAACATTTTTGGTAAGAAGTTCAATCTCTAAGACCATGCATTAATTTTGGTAATCTTGTTTTTTTTATGACCATCACTTCTTGTGTCAATTTTTACAGAAGAAGATACCAAAAAATTCCAGCATCTAAAGGAGGCAGTTGATGCAGGGGCAAAAGCAGACAGAAAAGTATATCGGATTCGTGATAAAGAAGTATGTGGCATCGTACATTTTATCCGTTTCTTCAAATATGGAATCTGTACTTCATTGTCTTGCTAATAATCTGTAGTATATACAGCTTGACAAAGCTTGTGGAAAAGATAATGAAGAAATACAGAACATTCACAGAGTCTCAAAATCCACAGTTGGGTTATTGACTGATCCGGAAAGCAAACTTGCTAGTCAATCATTTATTGACTTGATAGGTACCGTTGACCAAGTTAGAACCGCTGAGAACCTCATCCTCGATAAAATCCTAAAGGTTAATCATCTCTTATTTCCAGCCCGTTTGTTGTTTGATACTAATATTTTGTTAGGCTTGTTTTATACTGACATATCCCAAACTATATACAGACATATAATGGCCCGACGTTCCCAATAATTCTGATGCCACCAACTGTTTACTGGCACAAAAGGAAGCTCCCCTTGCACAAGGTGATAAACTTACACTCAAGTGGACCATAAACCAGAGTTTGCTATTTTATTGTTCTGAAGTATATTATTTTATAGATTGAGCGTCTGATAGGGGAAAACTGTGGTAATATCTTGGCGATGGAAATAGTATCTGGTGCATGGATAGAGGTTTGTTATTTTATTAACTAGTCCATATTGATACATATAGTTAACTCGGTTTATATCTGGTTAATTAGTAAAAATGCTGAATATTCAGATTGATTACGACACTCTTCCTGGTGGTTCACAAATGGAGAGATATGTCAACGTATATGGTCCTCGGGCACATGTTACCACTGCACTGTCGTTAATCAACTCAGCAATCTATGAGGTGTTCTTATCTATATAAACTTGTTCCAAAACTTGCTAAGGTTAATTGGTTGGTTCATTATATATGTGTGACATATTATCATTTTTATTGCAGCCCGGGGAATGTATTGATGCGGAACGTGAATTGGAGCAGCTGTTTAAAGAACTTACTTTCGATGAGATGATGCGTGGTATGAAACCTCGTTTTAAAGAATTGGAGCAAATAGAATCTAGACAAGCAGAAGAATCTAAGCATAAGAAAGAGAAGCAGCAAGTTGAAGGAGGTGCTTCTGGTTCCAGTTCTGGTCAAACAGACGATCAACAAAAGCAGCAGCAAGTTGAAGAAGCGTGACAATGTTTGAGAAAAGATGTTCTTCTTCTTTTAGTGATGGGTCTGTTTTTTGTCATTCATATGATTTTTGCCAAAACATATGACAAATTGGAATTGTACAATAGAATTTCAAGTGCTTCAAACTGGATAGCAATGATGATACGCAGGAAAACAATAGCAAATTTTCTTTGACCAAGTCAAAGGGTATTAGAAGAAAGTTTAGATCTATAATACAAGCATTCTAATAAAATCTTTTATCATCATGAATCTAGATGTCTAATAGGGTAGCAGAAAAGCATGATTTGCTAGTGAAATAGTAAAAAACTGAAAATTTATATGGAAAGCTAAAGACTTAAAGCATTATAACAATACGAAACTGTTACTGCATCACTGATATTCAACATTGAGTCTTATATTTATTCTAATACTGTTATGGCTGAGTCAAAAATGCTGTGAATTGAAAGCATTCATTGTTATAACCAGACTTAGGGGTGGCAATTTGGGTCGGGTTAGGTTGAAGGTCAAAAACACCCAACCTGAACCCAATCTTATCTAATAAATGGGTTCCGGGGTCAAAGTACCTAACCTGGACACGACCCACATAACCCATATAGGTAAACAGCCGAATCGGGTTCGCAGGTTGACTTTTGGGTATGAGATGCTGAGGTCTAAAAATTCTTCACCTTTTTATTTATTTATTCTTTTTTTTTTTTAGAATGGAAAACTTCATTTCTTTAGCATTAGTTCATTACTTAGAATTCCATCCCGTATAGAAATTAGACTTCTGTCTCAAATTGCAAAGAAAACCAACTTAAATTTCAACACAACTTTTGCCTTCTAAATCTTTTAGAAAACCATTCAAAAGTGCATAAATTTTCTATATTTCATTCAGAAAATCTCGCCGATCTTCGATTACTTACCCACCTATTCGGTTCTAACACTTCCAGTCGGTTACAGGTCAACAAATATCCTACTGGATAATATTTTGGTGTTTTAAACCGTAGAAAAAAAAACAATGGTTGATGAGGAATTTAGAATTAAGTGTAATTTTTTTTTAATGTCAACAAGTACAATTTTTAGACTCTAAGAAAAAATAATGAATGATACTTTAAACCCATGAAAATTATATCTGTGATTTATGGACCACCTTTTCTCACAACAGAGCATACAGGGACTAATAATATATAACGTATATACCTCAGAGGACTTAACTGTAAATTATATGGTTAAATCAAGAGTCAGCTGATAACAGACTTTCCCGCCTTTTATTATCTTCAGTTGAAACCCTATATATCTTATTGTATCTAAACGTCTCAATCAACTCACTTACAATTTTTAACGCCACCAAAATCTTCTGAATTTCTCTAAAAACGAAATCTCTTTCTCTCTCAAGAAAAGAAAATGGAGCAAAATCAAGAATACAACAAATACGAAAAGGCGAAAATTGAAGAACCGAATCTGCGGTTGCCTACAGCATTACTGAGAGTTAATACAGATCCATCTAGTGGTGAACTCTTCTATCTCAAAATTTTCGGTAAGAGTTCTGCTACTTTTTGTGAATTTGCAATTAATCTTTGGGATCTTTTGTATCATTAATCTGACTGCTGTGGCATTCTAGGTTTTTTGAGATAAATCTTTAACTGTTGATTTAATTGATATGTTTGGATCAAGAAGTTACTTTATATGTGTAGATCAAGTGTTTGATAAAATGAATCAAAGAGATTTACAAATTAATTTCTTGTAAATAAACAGTCATGGATGTTATGAATTTGTTTGCTTGTTTTCTTTGTTTGACAAAGAAAGTCCTATTAACTAAATTGATTGCTATCTAGTAAATTTCTGCTTGATTTTGATCTTGTTGATTTTGGTGAGTGTAGGTCGTTTTAGCACTGCAAAATAAATATAACTGCATAATTGTGCGCTTCATAGTCGTCTAGTATGATGATAATGATTAACTGTAAAGTCTTAAATATTAATCTAGGTTTCAAAATAGTTTGAGAATTTTTTAGCCCTGTTTCAGTCTCTGTTATAACGTCTTTAGTTGACTGTTTTACATCTGATTTGAAGGTAAATATTTGATAGTATGTCACAATCACAAGATATAGAATTACGCGTCAAGTTGAATGTTCCAGTGAAATATTGTTCGTGGTGTAGTTGGTAGTTTTAACTTGCACTATCTATCTATATCTTCTTGCAATATGAGCGTATTATCACAAGATATTTTCTTGTTAACAGAAGACGATACTAAACGAGTTCAGCATCTACGTGAGGCAATTGCCGCAGGAGCCCAACTGGGTAGGAAAGTATACAGGATTCGTAATATGGAAGTATGTGACATCCCACAGTTTATCTGTTTCAAAATACGGACCCTTTTTAACTTGTCTTGCTGATACTTTTATCTATTCACAGCTTTTCAAAACTGGAGAAGATTTCAAAGTTCTACATATAATTCACAAAGTCTCGAAAGCCACGATTGGGGTTTTAAGCGATGATGAAACCGAGCGTCATACTCATTCCTTTATTGACTTGGTGGGTACTGCTGAACAAGTTAAAAGAGCTGAAGAACTAATCATAGATGAAGTCCTAAAGGTTAAACCACCCATCTTATTATTGCTATTTTTGTTTGTGTGGTAATTAACTCCTGTTTTTTAATGTTGTATGCAGACATATACTATCCCAATTTTTCCAGTGATTCTGATGCCACCAACAATTTACGAGCTTGAAATGAAAATCCACGTGGACAAGGTTACAAAAATCTACACTCATAACCTGCAGAACTTATTACTTTTTGTTGTTCTAAAGCATGCATTATTGTTTGCTATTCTGATTTTTAATAGATTCCGCGACTCATTGGGAACAACAACAGTACTATCGTGGGAATAGAAGCAGTTTCTGGTGCATGGCTGCAGGTTCTGTTTCAATTGCAGACTTTAATTTGACTAATAAATCAGTCAATATATTTGTGTATTAATTGGAATAAACGGTGAACAATGTTCTTTCAGTATGATAACCGCCCTCCTCCGGGTGGTAAAAAATGGGAGAGAATAGTCAGCATATATGGTCTGAAGTCAAATGTTCTTACGGCTGCATCATTAGTCAGCTCAACGATTTATGAGGTGATGTTAGCTTAGCCTGTTTCTAAATATTGATTTGTTGGTCTATATATTGGTTGTTTATGGAGTATTACTTTTGTTTTTTGTTTCAGCTATGGGAAAAGGAATCTAAAGCAGCAGATGAACAAATTGAGAGGTTGTTTAAAGAAGTTACTTTTGGTGAGAAGATGGAGGGCACCAAAACTCCTACTCGTGATATAACTGACCAAGTATCCAAACTAACTATAGGGAAGCAGAAGCTACAAGCTGGAGAAGGTAGTTCTGGTTCTGGTCAAATTGAAGAACCAGAGCAGTCAAAGGATGTTGAAGGATCTGAAAATCAATCAAATGATGGAACAAGTCAGCATGAGGAGGATGCTGAAAAAGTGACAGCTGGTGAAGAAACATGTCAGCTGCATGGTTAAGAAGAAGATATTGCTCTCATTAGTGAAGAATGTACATTGTGTCACATACATTTTACAGAAACTTGTTTCATTCGAGTACTTTTTGGTTGCTGTATAGAATTACGAGTACTCTGGTCTATGAAATTGGAGCTCCAAAGACAGGTTGTAATAAATACATTCGGAAAAAATTTCATCTTCATGTGACGCACAGTCATATTCTGGTAGTGAATGTTGTGTTAACTTTCTGGCTTTAAGATAGGAAACAGTATGATAGCTGATGTCAAAAAGAAAGGCCTAAATTGGTTGTCATGCTGCAATGGTACTATGACACATGTATAATAATATCATGATGCATTGCTGATCACTAGAATGCATACATATAGTAAACAACATAAAGCTATAGATCTGTTATACATACGAATCCTGTAGCTTGAAATATATACGAATCTTGAATTACCAATGATGTAGTTCACATGTTTCATTAAAGATCTCTTATTCTCATTTTGTAATTATTTAAAGTTTATAATATGTTATTACATAAAAACTTGAGGCCAACATGACAAGTTGATTGTTGAATTATGAATGTATTTGATTGGTGCTTGAGGTTTTCTGAAGTCAAATAAGTCAATTGGTTGAAAAGTCAATGTTAAAAAGTCGAAAGGTGCAAAGAGTAAGGGATTGGAAGTGAAGGGACCATTTCTGCCCATTACCAAAAGTTTGGCCAGCAGGTTTAATTAAAGAAATTATGATTATTTCTTCCTTACTTTTCATATAAACGAAGAGTGACCGAATTGAGGACACATTTCAAGTAGTATCATAATGGAGAGTCGTGACTGTGAAGGATCTCAAAGAAATTAAGGTAAATTCGTAACCTTGATACGATGTTAGGGTTTATGTTAAATACTTAAATTTGGGATTTTTTGAAATGGGTATGTTGAGTAGACTAAAGGGTTGAGTTTTGATTATGAAATATCTATTGTAAATTAAGCATCTTATACTCAATTAGAAACCATTGTTTCTGATTCAGCATTGAGTTAAGCTAATATTATGATGCATGCCGGTATTGGGTTAAAAATTCATTTGGGTAACTTTGTAATATGGGTCAATAGTATTACCCTTTAGCTACGTATGTTAATACTTAATAACTCATTAGAACTTAAAATGAAATGAAATTGATTGCTAAGACCTTGTTACAATTTGAAAATGGGTCGAAGTAACCACCTGGGTCAAAAGTGACCCAAAGGGTTGAAATATATCCATTAAATAGAGAACTAATATTAATTGGTGATTTTATTTATGCTACATAATCTGAAGTAAGTGTATAATCATTTCCATAATACTTGGAAGATCAAATGTGAAGTGTTTTGACAAGTACTAATGAAATGGGTCGAAAATGGTACGTTGGGTCAAAATAACCAAATTCTTGAAATTTGATGATGAGTAATCACAATAATTGCTTGATGTTTCTAACATTCAATAGTATCTTTTAGTGTAGTTAAAACAATGCTTGGAAACTCCCAAAAATCTGCGTATGATGAAAAGGTAAGAGAATAGGCGAATTCGGGTCAACTAGACAAAATGGTTGTGGATTTAGTTGTGGAGTTAAAAACTATGTTTTTATTAAGCTTTATAGCTTACGTGTTTGTCGATGTATATCCTTAGGTGATGGGGTACACGGAAGTCATGGCTAAGGCAAAGCTTGGAATTAAATACTTGTGGCGGAAAATTTGCACATTTCCCATAATGGAGCAAGCATCTTGAGACTGTGTTCTGATTACCATTAGTTACCCATTTTTCGTAAAATCTTTATATCTAAACAAATTCATCGAAATAATGTTGGAATTTTCAAAGTTTATAGGTTGGGACCGTGGTGCTGGGACAACACATGTAAATGGTTTTGTAAAGTTTCATTAGTATAACTAATGAACATGTTTTATTTAAATGTTTTTCCTAAAAAATATTATTTTTAAAATCATGGGTGCAACACATTTTGGTTGTTTCCGGACTATATTGGCTGAGCCTACCAGATGTGTACTTAACCAAGTTTCCAACCCGTATAGTAGAATAGTGTGTGCACATATAGTTGTGGAATTCAGTAAGTCTTTTTCATTGCTAAGCTATGTTTTGTTACTTTATAACAGTATTACTCAATTGTTTGTATTCTGCAGGGGTAATTTTCATTTGACCAATTTTAGAGACGGTGTCATTTCATCCGCTTTAATGGTTGGACTTCTTATCGCGTCTCTGATATTTGTATCCTTCGCTAAGAGGTAATTTATCTACCTGTATATTATTAGCTACCCTTTTTGGCCGAGTGTATGAGCTTGCTAGTAACCATCATTTAAAAGTATAAGGTAATTTAGGTAGAGTGTTTGAGCTTGCTACTTAATTAAAGAATGTTGCATAATTCTAAGTTAGCAGTACCTACACATCATCAGGTGTGTTTCCTAGAATTTGATTAGGCATATAGAGAAGAGTTTGATTAAACTTTCTTCTTTGCTGCGCTCATTTTTATGCGAATAAGGTTCTACGGTAGTGGTAAATCGCAAAAAACATAACTAATATATTCTGTAGTGGTAATTACTTGACATTTGAATTCAACGAAAAAGCCTTTCCTAAATTCCTACCATTGTGAATTTATAAAACTGTAACCAGCACAACGTCACGAAGTAGACTCTGGGTGGGGCCATGGGTTGACCTGTGACACTGCCTGCTGAAGCTCATTACATGTAAGTCGTTCCCACCTATTATACTACTTGTACCTGAGATTTTGGTATTGTTCCATACTGGTTTATTTAGGCAACAACTTTGGGATATGGTACCTTTCTCACTGTCTGCACCTAGACATTGCTAAACTTAAACTGTTATATTTTTTATAATTTCTATTAAAGTGTGTGAAGAAAGGCTCTTCTTGGCCAAGGGATTCTAAACCACTATAATATTTGTGTTAAAAATATAAATGAAACATGAAAGTAAGCAAACATTCTCCGAGCAAAAGTAACCGTCTCTCCCAAAGAAGTTCAATAAATGTAATATGTATATTTTGTACGTATATGTAAATATGATATGTAATATGTAATGTAATAGTATATAAAAATGTAAACGTAAATCAAATATTTGACAATTTATAACCCCATTAATATCTTCTACATTTCTTAAAAACAAAATCTCTCTCTCTCTCTCTCTCTCTCTGAAGAAAAGAAATGGAGCTAAATAAAAATTTTGACAAATACAAAAAGGCCAAAATTGAAGAACCAAATCTGCGCTTGCCTAAAGCATTGTTGCGCGTTAATACGGATCCAACTCGTGGTGAACTCTATTATATCAAAATTTTTGGTAAGAGTTCGTATACTTTAATTTTTGTTTCGTTTCGTGAATTTTGAAGCTAATAATTATTTTAAGATATTCTTGTTTTATCTTTTTCTTGAAATCAATCTTTAAATGTATCGAATTTGTCGATTTAATTAATGTGTTGTGTACTTATATTACATAAAGTTCACGACGGTAAACTCTGTGGACTTTAAATGTGTTTTATGAAATGAATTAAAGAGATTTACCTATTAATTAGTCTCTTGAAAATAAGTAGTTTGAAAGATGTGAGGAATTGATACGCTATATGTGTTTGCTTGTTTTTTATTTAGTTTTTTGTCATCTTTTTTTTTTTTTTTTTTTTGTTCTTTGTTCGCTTCTTTTTTTTTTTCGACCAAAAAGGTTGTAATAATTGCTGATCAATATTGTGGATATACAAGATAGTCATAATAACTTAATTCTAAGGATGAGATGAAAAAGGAAATCAACTTGTTGGTCTTTCTAGTAAATTTTTTCTTGATGGAGATACTAAAGATTTTGGTAAATGAAGCTTGTTTTAGTGTGACGCAATAAATACAATTGCATAGTGGTGTGCATCATAGTGGATTATAATGATAACATTTCCTTGTAAAGACTTCAATATTAATTTAGGATTCAAAATATTATTTGGGAATCTTTTAAGCTCTTTGAGAACTTGAATTGACTGTTTTACATCTAAATTTGTAGTCAAATCTATGGTATTATGTCACTAAGTATGTCATGCGATAAAGAGTTACCTGTCAAGTTAAATGTTGCAGTGAAAATATTGTTCTTGGTATAGTTGGTACACATGCTCGAAACACATATGTACTTGTAGCTCAAAGTAGCTTTATCTATTTCTTTTTGTGATATGAGTGTATTATCACAACGTATTATCTTGTTACCAGAAGATGACACTAAATGGATCCAGCATCTACGTGAGGCAATTGCTGCAGGAGCACAATTGGGTAGGAAAACATACCGGATTCGTAATTTGGAAGTATGTGACACGCCACACTTTATCTGTCTTAAAAAATACGTACCCATTGTGTTGCTGATATTTCTATCCATCCACAGCTTTTCAAACCTAGGGGAGAAAATTTCAGATATCTACATGAAATTCACAAAGTCTCAAAAGCCATGATTGGTGTGTTAGGCGATGTTGAAAGTGAACGTCATCTTCATTCATTTATTGATTTGGTGGGTACTGTTGAGCAAATCAAAATGGCTGAAGAGCTCATCATCGATGAAATCCTAAAGGTTAAGCCACCTATCGTATTTGTGTTTTTTTTTATGCGGTAATTAACTATTGTTATCGAATGTTGTATGCAGACATATACCATCCCAGTGTTTCCAGTGATTTTGATGCCTCCAACTATTTACGGGCATGTAATTAAAATTCATGTGGGCAAGGTTATAAATCTACACTCATAAACAGAACTCATAATCTTTTGTTGTTCTGAACCCATATGTGTATTATATAGGTTGGGCATCTTATTGGGAAGGATGACCGTACTATCTTTGCACTGGAAGCAGTTTCGGGTGCATGGGTGCAGGTTTTATTTTAATTGCACATTTTAATTTGACTAATAAACCGGTTGATATATTTGTATATTACAAAAAAAGAAGGAAAAAATGTTGAATGGTGTTAGTTCAGGTTGATAAACACCCCCATCCTGGTGGTAAAGAATGGGAGAGAATAGTCAGAATATGTGGTCCAAAGGGACATGTTATTAAGGCTGCGTCATTAATCAACTCGATGATCTATAAGGTGATGATAGCTTAACTTGTTTTTACAAAATTGACTGGTTGGTCGATCAACAAGTAATTTCTTATTTTATTTTATTTTTTGTTGCAGCCATGGGAATGGGAATATATTGAAGCAGAAAAAGAATTGGGGGAGTTGTTTAAAGAACTTACTTTCGATGAGATGATGGATGATGATATGACAGCTCGTGCTCGTGATATAAGTGACTTGGTATCCAAACTCACACAAGTGAAGCAGAAGATGCTTCAAGTTGGAGAAGGCGGTTCTAGTTCTTGTTCTTGTGAAACAGAAGAACACCAGCACGAGGAGGATGTTGAAGAAGCAACTTCTGGTGAAGCATCATCTCATCAGCATGTTTAAGAAGAAAATGTTGCTCTCTCCTTTAGTGAAGAATCCACATTTGATAGTAACTTGTTGCAGTGGTGTACTTTATGGTCGTTGCAAAGAATTACAAGTAATCTAACAAAGAATTACAAGGAATGTGCAGTACTCCATGAAATTGGAACTCTGAAGAATTGTCAGTTTAAGAAACCTAATTGCTTCATTTGGCTGGGTTGTTTGATTTCAAGTTTTAACTGAACAATGTGCACATTTCTTGTATATGTAGTCATAATTATGTTCGAAAATTCAAAAATTGTGGTAAAAAAAGGTGTGGGTTGTCAAGCTTGTCTTAAACTTTACTATTTGACCTCAACCCGTTTTACGTGTTACCTATCTTCCCGAGCTCGCCCATTTTGCCACCTATATCATGTTTTCAACCTTTTCTTCTTTCCTACATGTGTTCATAAAGATTAACGAATCAGACGGAGGTAGTACGAAAGGTAAGAAACATCCATATTGAGTTTTAATAACTAACGAAGTGCAGCATCGTTTCACCTCATTACAAGAATAATGAGGTAATTCAAAAGATATATCATGGTTTAGAATTTTAGGTACTTGTCATTAGCTACATGTCAGAAAAAAATGGTTTTATTGGATAACTGCATACAATGAGCAATGACTTTGATCATGTGGAAAATGAAATACAAGTACAAGAAAACTTATCTAAAAGGTAAAGATTCAGTAATTGATTGATTACTCAATTAAATAACATAACAAGATCTATTTTATATATAAAATGGAAAAGAAAAAAAAAAGGATTTTGCAGTTTTGCACGTTGAATTGACCCTATAAAAAGAAAAAGTGACTGACAGGAGAGGCCCTCCCTAGCCTCCTCGGATTGTTTTCACAATGACGACCATGTCCATCTGTTGTTATTCTAGGTTTAACTACTACTTATGCTGTTCATATTCCGATAGAGGCGTCCAACGACGATCGAGGTTTCAACCTCCAAACTTTGTTAAACTACAACTGATCAGTAACAAGGTTTTTTCTGCTGCTTGTTGCTCTCAAAACAACAACAACCCTCTTTAGGGTGAAGAACACGAAGATGATGATGATGACGATGTTGTCATTAATAAAAGCAATAATCTGCAGGGTTCTAGCAATGACCATTCGAGATTTATAAAAGGCGATGGTAGCATTGCAATTCATGCTGGTATAAACCCCCCATCCACCTTTTTTCTCATTATTATCATCGAACATTTCATTACTACAGAGTATTTTTTTTGCAATTAATTACTAGTTAATGGAGTATTAATTAATGATTTGTAAAATATAATTATAATGGGCTCTTCTGCATCTTAGGTGAAAGATATGATCGCGCCATTGGTACTGATTCAATAACTACCCCCGTTGTCAATACATCTGCCTTCTTTTTCGAAAACATTGCCCAACTCATTGATTTCAAGGTATATATACACTTTTATTTAATTCAATCCCTCCTTGCATACCATAGCATATTATTAACAAATGCATGCACCACATGATTTGAATCGCAGGAAAAGAGGCATGCTAGCTTCGAGGGCGCTACGGTAATCCTACTACTGTCACTCCCGAGAAAAAGATAAGGTAGTTTTATGGTACTTATCATCCCTTAATTTCTATGTTTCTAAATTATATTCCGTCACTCTCAAATGCGTTTTTGAAATAAAATTTCTTAAACAGTGAGCTTGAGAAAGCCGAATCAACATTGCTACTCGCCTCTGGAATGTGCGCTACCACTGTCATGATGATGGCTCTTATTCCCCCGGGAGGGCATATAGTTACAACCACTGATTGTTACAGGAAAACGAGAATTTTCATTCAGAATTTTCTTCCCAAGATGGGGATCACTGTATGATATGATTTTGCTTCATTATTTAAAAAAAAAAATAATTTTTATGTATACGTTGTTGGTTCAAACCTTGTTTTGTCTCAATATACAGGCTACTTTCATTGATCCTGCAGATTATGCCGGTCTTGAATCAGCACTCAATAAACACAAAGTGAGTAGAGTACAAAAATATTTGAACTTGATATTTATTACTCTTTCATGTTCATTTTCCTTCATCAATATTTGAATTGATGGACACGAATGTCACATGCAGGTTAGTCTTTTCTTCACTGATTCACCAACTAACCCGTTTCTAAGATGTGTTGACATCGAGTTAGTCTCAAAGCTTTGACATGCTAAAGGAGCTCTTATTTGCATTGATTCAACTTTTGCTACACCCATCAACCAAAAGCCCCTTACAATTGGTGCCGACATTGTTCTGCACTCTGCAACTAAGTATATTGGTGGTCACAATGATGTAAAACACTCTTTCTGCAAAAATTTTGGTTTACTATTACTAGCCTTCAAATGAACCGTGATTCACAACTTGTTAACTTTGTTTTTTCGTTAGGTGCTTGCAGGTTCTGTTAGTGGTTCTACTCAAATTATAATTTGCATCATGTTTTAGGTGGTACTCTCAATCCTGTAAAGTACGTGAGTTGCATCATGTTTTAGGTGGTACTCTCAATCCTGTAAGTACCTATTCCTACAATATCCTTTTGATTTTCAGCCTTTCCTTTTTTGAAACAAGTGGTTCTTAATCATCCTGTTTCTTAAATAAATTATAGAATGCTGCGGATCTAATCAAACGAGGCGTGAAATCACTGAAACTACGTGTAAATCAGCAGAATGACACTGCCCAAATGATGGCCCAAGTTTTAGAGGTACATCCTAAGATACTTGCATATAAGCTAGAGTAATATCTTAGATAGTATGTGTGTCTGTGTTCTTAAGCACAATTAAATGATAACATTGATCCTAAAGGAATTCAAATGTTATGGTAAATTTACTGGTGAAGCGTGTCTATTATCCGGGCCTGCAAAGTTACCCGGAGCATCATATCGCAAAGAAACAAATGAGTGGTTTTGGTGGTGCTGTTAGTTTTGAGGTCAACACTACTCTCTGCATTCGTCTTTAAGTTCCCTAAAAAAATAATTTTTAATATTATTTTCGTATTTCGGGAGTTGATGTTTTATGTTTTTTCTTAGGTGGACGGAGACTTGGCGACAACCATTAAGTTTGTTGACTCTCTGAAGATCCCATATATTGCACCGTCTTTTGGTGGTTGTGAAAGCATTGTGGATCAGCCAGCCATTATGTCTTACTGGTAAGTTTTTGCTAAATGAGCAGGTTCCCGGTTCATGTCAAACAGAACGGGTCAAGCAGACCCAATTCTTTATATTCTTTTGAAACTCATACTCATACTGCTTTAAACATTGTTCTGCAATAATAATAATAGCACGTCTTTTTAATAAAATGAGTTGCAAGGTTTTATTCATAATCTACTCATTTGTATACAAATGAGTCTGACTGTTACATCTATACTTTCAGTGTGCATACCGAATCGCTTTAAACATTTTGATTGTGTATGTTTGTTAACAGGGATCTTAGTCGATCAGATAGGGAAAAATTCAGGATAATGGATAATTTGGTTCGCTTCAGCTTTGGAACTGAAGACTATGAGGACCTCGAGGCTGATGTTCTGCAGGCTTTCCAGATGATATAGAATTATAGATATGTGTGGTTACTATCTGTGTGTTCATTAGTCTCTGTTTATCTCCTTCTTTAAATCTAAATGTTTGTCCTTGGATTTTGAACAACATTGTTAGAGCGTTGGTGTTGGGTTATAATAGATTAGTACTGCCAAGCAATTCAAGAGTTAGTACTGCTATTCAAAGTTTCTACTGCTCTTCATTTTTACAACCATTTCTACTGCCAGTGCACTTCCAGAGTTAGTACTGCCAGTATGATTTCCAGGATTAGTACTGCCAGTTTGTTTTACAAAGATTAGTACTGCTGGCATGATTTCTGCAATTTGTACTGCTAGACCAGTTTCCATTGTTTCCACTGTTGGTTCGATTTACAGAGTTTCTACTGCTACTTGTTTCTACTACTTAGTGGAGCTGTGAGACTACCCAAAAGTAAAGCAGTAAAGCATATTTTACTTTATGGACACAGAGCATGCTTGAAGAGTTGACTTATGTGCATTAATTGCTATAACGTGTAACAGAGTGTCTAGTTTACTTTTGTGGCATGCTTAGCATTGTAACTTGTGTAAATCGTAGGTTCATATACAAGTGAGTAAGCTTAGACAGAATATATACACAGATCAGTTAGCTTCAAGGTTATTGTAACCCTAATACAATCAAGTGTATTCGTATTATTTTCATATAAAATATTGGAGCTTTTTGTTATACAATTTGTATGTTATGTTGTTTACTATATACAAACACTTATACAAGTCACACATATAACTTCCAAACTTAACAAGTATTATTCCGCAAATTTCTTGTTAAGAAGTTCAAACACAGTTAAAATTTAATCTTGATCTTGATCAAGTCGATCCTGACAAGTGGTATCAGAGCTACAGGTTGCTTTGAACTTTTGGAAGTCAAAATTTGGTTTGTTTAAAAGTTTCTTTTTAAAACTTTTATAAAATGTCTTCTGATGAAACTCAAGCAAACAAAATCCCCATACTCAAGCCAGATGAGTATGATATGTGGAAAAATAGGATGAAGCAGTACATGTTGCTTACAGACTATCAACTATGGGATATTTGTGTAAATGGTCCTAAGTATCCTGTTAATGGTGATGGTGCCAGGATTCCAAGGGCACCACCAAATACAGATGCTGAAAGAAAGGAAATAGCTACAGAATTTAAAGCTCTTAGCATTCTATTGATATTCATTCCTAATGAATATCAAAGAAAGTTTGAAAATTGTGAGGATACAAAGGTTCTTTTGGAAGCAATAGAGAAAAGATTTGGTGGCAATGAGAGCACCAAAAGATCCTTGTTAAAACAACAATTTGAAAACTTTATGTCAGATCTGAAACATTAACACAAGTTTTTGACAGATTTTCTAAACTTGTGGGTGATCTTGAAAACCACAATGTTAAGATTGACAAAGATGATCTTAACAGAAAATTTCTAAGATCACTTGGAGATGAATGGACAATGTACACTGTTGCTTTGAGGCAGGACAGTAATTTGGATGATAAGGAGCTTGATGATCTATATAATGATCTGAGATCATTTGAACCAGAAGTGGAGAGCAAGAAGCAAGCCACTGGATACACTCCAAATATGCAGAATGTTGCATTTATGTCATCAGGAAGAGTACAAGTAGATCCAAACTCAGCATCTGTATCTACCTCTGTTGTTACAGGTTCTGCATCTGGATCATCATCACAGGACAAATCTTGTGATCAAGTTCTAGAAGCCTTCTTTGCTAGTCATGTGACTTCATCACTGACTAATGAAGAACTAGAACAGATCAGTCCTGATGATCTAGAAGAAATGGACATCAAATGGCAGATGGCTATGATCACAATGAGGGCAAAGAGGCACCTACAAAGAACTGGCAGAAACAACTTCTCCATAAAAAGAGAAGATAATGTTGGTTTTGATAAAAGCAAAGTGGAGTGCTACAACTGCCACAAAATGGGTCATTTTGCCAGAGAATGCAGATCTGGAAGACAGGAGGTGAATGGTCAAAGGACTGGAGGATTCAATGGAGCACAGAGAAGAAGTGTTCTTGCTCAAGCTCAAGGTCAGGGAGTTAGTACAAGTGCCTTGGTATCCCAAGATGGTATGGGATTTGATTGGAGCTATCAAGATGAACATGAAGCTCAGAATCAGGCATTAATGGCACAAACAGAAGCTGCAAGCACTTCAGATGAAGTTCCATATGAGGTACGGGTTAAATTGTGCTCTAGTATATGTAAGAAAACTGTTAAACATTACAGAGATCGCAACTTTAAAATCTGTGATGAATTAAAAGAGTGGGACATTAAACATAGACATACAACTGCTACCATAGAAAACCTAGAAAAAATCATTGAAGCATATAAGAAAAATGAAACTCAGTTTGACTATGATGTTAAGTATGCTAAGTGGGAAAGGGATGTATTACAAGACAAAGTGGATGAGCTAACAAAAAAATTAGCAGAAGTCACTTGTGAGAAAGAAAGCATAAAACTAAAAGTTTGTAACTTAGAAAATGCATCCAAAAATGTACAAAATATAATCAAGGCACAAATACATGATAAAATCAAAACAGGCCTAGGTTACTATAATGTACCCCCACCATACAACAACTACTTTCCACCTAAATCTGATTTAGACATAAATAATTTAAAGGAGGAAATGTCTGATATGGTCAAGAAGGTTGATCCTATCATGAATCAAGATAATGATCTTGATAAAGTTGAGATAACTAAGTGGATATCTGATGATGAAGAAGAGTCTAAACCTGATAGGCTTAAGAAAGTTGAGTTTAAATCTGAAACAACAAGCACTAGTTTAAACAATAGGTTGCAAAATAACAAAGTGCATACTGGACTAATTTCTAAAATTTTTGGTGAGAAATTAGCAGAGGGTAAAATGTTGTTTCAAGAAAAGACAAAAATGAGGGTAGAACAGAAGACAACCACAGAAAACAAGTCTAGGAGAGGCCTAGGATTTGTAAATCAAAAGACAAAAGCAATTAGTAAACCTGTTAACAAAATTGAACATGTTAAATCTGCAAATGTTAATTGTACTAGTTGTAAATGCAAAGCAAGCACTTCATCACCATCTCTCAAAACAAAACAATTTCCCAGGGGAAACCAAAGAAACTGGAATCAATCAGTTTCACAAAGACTGGGAAAGAATTTTCAAATGGTGAAGATGAAGGCATGCTTTATCTGTGAAAAAACAAACCATCTTCAGAATAAGTGTCATCATAATCCAAGAAATAAAAGGGTTATGAGATCACCATGGACGGCTACTGACAGAATTAATCATCACAATTTTAAAAATAAAATTAATTCTGTTAATACTGTCAAGAAGATCAAGGCTCAATCAGTTAATACTGCTGCACCAAAATTTACTACAACAGCATTAATCAGAAATAGAGCCAAAAGTACAAAGACTCAAGCAGCATTAAAAATTAATACTGTCAGGCGTATTAACACTGCTATCAATGTTAATACTGGTAAGCAGAATACTACTGCTTCAGTTAAGACTGTTGCACCAGTTAATACTGGTAGAACAGTTAGAACTGCTAAGGTAGTTAATACTGCTAGACATATTAACACTGCTACCAATTTTAATACTGTTAGGCAAAATTATACTGGTAGCACTTTTAACTCAGTTTCTGCTGCTAAGTCTAACATCAGTTGGACTTGGAAACATCAATCAAAAGTTTCTAAAACCAACAGTACACCACAAGCAATGATCTTTGAAAGAGTTAATTTTGTGGATGTACAAGGGAGACCCAAAACCAAATTAGTTTGGGTTCCCAAAGAAAACTGATAATCTTTATTGTTTTTATCTGTGCAGAGCAATCCAAGAAGTTTGTGGCATGTTGATAGTGGATGCTCAAGGCACATGACAGGGGATAGAAGCAAGCTACAGAACTTCAAGGAGCTTGATGGTGGATATGTAGCTTTTGGAAATAATCCTAAAGGTGGAAGGATTACAGGAAAAGGGACTGTCAACAGTGATAAGATAAGCTTTCAAGATGTTTATTATGTTGAACAGTTGAGATTCAATTTGCTAAGTGTGAGTCAAATCACAGAGAAAAAGAATCCAGTTCTTTTTACTAACACGGAATGCTTTATTCTTTCTGATAAATTTAATCTAGATGAAAACATGATTTTAATGAAAATTCCCAGAAAGAATAATGTGTACTGTTGTGACTTAGCAAACATGAAACCTCAACAAGATTTAAACTGTCTTATCTCAAAGGCATCTGTTGATGAGTATGATCTTTGGCATAGAAGAATGTGTCACATGAATTTTAAAACTATTAACAAACTGGTTAAAAACAAACTTGTTAGAGGTTTACCTGAAAAGACATATTCATGTGATGACCATTGTGTTGCATGTTTAAAGGGGAAGCAACACAAATCTTCTTATAAGACCAAAGGTGTGAACTCAAACTTTTCTCCTTTACATCTACTGCATATGGATTTGTTTGGACCAATCAATGTCAGTAGTATAGGAAAGAAAGTTTATTGCTTGGTGATCATTGATGACTTTAGCATATTTAGTTGGGTATTCTTTCTTAGAACTAAGGATGAAACAGGTGAAATACTTAGATCATTCATTACTAGGATTGAGAACCAAACTAATCAAAAGGTTAAGATCATCAGGTCTGATAATGGAACAGAATTTAAAAATCATGAGATGAATAAATTTTGTGGAACAAAAGGAATAGAAAGACAGTTTAGTGCTCCTAGAACTCCACAATAAAATGGAGTAGCAGAAAGAAGAAATAGGACACTAATTGAGGCTGCTAGAACAATGTTAGCAGATGCTAAACTACCAATGACTTTCTGGGCAGAAGCAGTTAGTACTGCTTGTTATGTTCAGAACAGGGCACTAGTAGTAAAGCCTCATAACAAGACACCATATGAATTGTTTTTCAAAAGAAAACCTTTGATTGGCTTTTTAAAACCATTTGGATGTCCTGTTACTATCTTAAATTCCAAAGATCACCTAGGCAAGTTTGAGAGCAAAGTTGATGAGGGAGTCTTTGTTGGATACTCTACCCAAAGTAAAGCATATAGAGTATTCAATCATAGGACTAGAATAGTGGAGGAAACTATGAATGTGACTTTTAATGAACACACACCTAGTGTAGTAGGAAAAGGTCCAGATTGGTTATTTGATATTGATGCTCTAACTCAATCTTTCAGAAATGTGTACGAGTCATCAAATACAGGTACAAATACACGTGAATCAAGTGCTGCAAATCAGAAGAAAGATACTCCATTAGAGTACATTACTCTACCCTTCTGGTCACCTGATCCACCTGAAGTTTTTCAACCACCTCCACAACAACAAGCTCAGAGTTCAGAACCAATCACATCAAGTCAGGAACAATATGGTGCTTATGATGATGGCCATACATCCTCAGATCCTGAAATGCTTCCAGAAGAAGAAGCAAATGGTGTGAATACATCTGAGAATGCAGAAAGAAATGCAGATTTAGAAGCAGATTGTTTTGCTGATGTAACTGCAGAAGAAAATGTAGATGAGAATCAAGATCCAACTAGTCTATCCTTGACTGAGACTAGCATTCTAATAGAACAGAATTATACAAACTTGAAGTCTGGGATTCCTCTGTTGTCTACTGGTCAGTATCAACAGTACAAAGCCTATCATCCATTGGAGAATGTAATAGGTGATATTGACTCTGCAATGCAGACCAAAAGATCTGCCAGACTAAATGAAGAAAACATCAATACTTCTTTATTTGTCTGTTTTCTATCTCAGATAGAGCCCAAGAAGGCAAATGAAGCCTTGAAAGATCCAAATTGGGTTGAAGCTATGCAAGAAGAACTGCTTCAGTTTAAGATTCAAGATGTTTGGACATTGGTAGATCTCCCAAAAGGAAAAAGGGCAATTGGAACAAGATGGGTATATAGAAACAAGAAAGATGAGAGAGGCATTGTGATCAAGAACAAAGCAAGGCTGGTTGCTTAGGGATATTCTCAAGAAGAGGGCATTGACTATGATGAAGTCTTTGCTCCTGTAGCTAGAATAGAAGCAATTAGGTTGTTCTTGGCATATGCATCTTTCAAGGACTTCAAGGTATACCAGATGGATGTGAAGAGTGCATTTCTATATGGCACTATTGAAGAAGAGATATATGTATGCCAACCACCAGGATTTGAAGATCCCAAGCATCCAAATAAAGTGTACAGATTGGACAAGGCACTTTATGGATTGCATCAGGCTCCTAGAGCATGGTACGATACTTTATCTGTTTATCTGTTGGTGAATGGTTTCAAGAGAGGTGCAATTGACAAAACCTTGTTTATCAAACGAATTAGAAATGATATCCTCCTAGTTCAAGTCTATGTAGATGATATTATTTTTGGTTCAACAAGGGATAGTCTTTGTAAAGAGTTTGAAGCTCTTATGCATCAGAAATTCAAGATGAGCTCTATGGGAGAGTTGACTTTCTTTCTAGGATTACAAGTTAAACAGCAGAAAGAAGAGATCTTCATAAGTCAAGGGAAATATGTTAATGACATTCTGGAGAAGTTTGGATACAAAGATGTAAAGATTGCTAGCACTCCAATGGAGACACACAAACCATTGCATGCAGATCTTGAGGGGGAGGATGTTGATGAACACCTCTACAGATCTATGATTGGATCCCTCATGTATATGACCTCAAGCAGACCAGATATTATGTTTGCTGTTTGTGTCTGTGCTAGATTCCAGGCAAATCCTAAAATGTCACATGTTCATGCAGTCAAGAGAATTTTTAGATATCTCAAAGGTCAACCAAAACTGGGCCTTTGGTATCCTAAAAATTCTTCCTTTGACTTGATTGCATACACTGACAGTGATTATGGAGGAGCCAATATGGATAGAAAATCTACATCAGGAGGTTGTCAATTTTAGGGAGGAAGACTTGTGTCTTGGCAATGCAAGAAGCAAACTATTGTTTCCACATTTACAGAAGAAGCAGAATATGTTGCAGCATCAAGTTGCTGTGCTCAAGTGCTTTGGATTCAGAATCAGATGTTGGACTATAGTTTGACCTTTCTAAATACTCCCATTTTTATTGATAACAACTCTGCTATCAGTATTATAAATAACCCTGTAAAACATTCTAAAACTAAGCACATTGAAATCAGATATCATTTTATAAGAGATTGTAATGAGAAAAGATTAATTCAGATTTTTAAAGTTCATACTGATAATCAGTTTGCAGATCTATTCACAAAAGCATTTGATGTGGGTAGATTTACATTCCTGGTTACAAGCATTGGAATGATAAATTCTTAATAAGTCTTTAGTTAATATTGCTCTTTGTAAAACTCTGTACTTATTCATGGGTTAATACTGATCTACTATTTTATGCCGTTAGTATTCTTAATACTGTCAAATATTAATACTGCTAGTCACTTTTAGTACTGCTAGTATTAATATTGTTAAGTATTTTAATACTGCTGTTAAAATTAGTACTGCTATTAATACTGATCTACTAAATAAGAATATGAGTATCTTTAATATTGTTAATGTTAATACTGTTATACGTGTTGCTTTTAGTACTGCTAGTGTTAATATTGTAGATATTTTTAATACTGCTACTTTTGTTTAGTATCGCTATTAATGCTTAGCATTATTAATACTGCTAATGTAGTTTACATTACTACTGTTAGTCATTGTTAATACTGCTGTCTGTAACTAATATATAATAGTACTACTTTCCCTCGTTAGTACTGTTAGTTATATTAGTACTGCTGGTTGTGATAAACGGTTTCTGCTAGCATAATTTTAGTACTGGGTATGTTTTAATACTGCTCGTACAAAATTCCTAATTTAATGCTGCTAGTACAATTTATTCTATTTCAAAATTAGGGCATTTAATGCTGCCCCTTTTCAAATAGTATAAATAGCAAACCTTTTTCACTGTTCGCTTTTCACCCACAGTTACTCTCGAACTACCAAAAAGCGATCAAAATCCACTTTTTCAAAGAACAATTTTCAACTTTTCAACTAAAATGACTTCTCATTCATCTTCCAACGTTGTTTTACCAACCGCAGATAAGCACAATCTGCTAAAACCAAAAGGAGGAGAAGATTTTTACGAAATTGTAAATTTTCTCAAACATAGCAACTTAAAGGTAGCTCTTTCTGTCAACCCCATCATTTTTATTTCACATATAAATGACTTTTGGACTTCTGCTGAAAAGACAGTCGTCGATGGGGTAGCTATCATTGTTGGCCAAGTTGCAGGGCAAACCGTCAGAGTTACAGAGGCATCTATTCGTGCTCATCTTCAACTTCATGATGAAGAAGGTATCGAATGCTTATATGTATCTCAAATTTATGAAAACCTATTGTTGCTAGGGTATGAGGGGGAGTTGAATAAACTTACTTTTTGAAAATCCATGTTCTCTCCCCAGTGGAAATTTTTGATTCATACCCTGCAACAATGCATATCTCAAAAGAGAACGTCATGGGATCAGTTTAGCAGTAACATAGCTTCTGCTTTGATCTGCTTAGCTAATAACATGAAGTTCAATTTTTCAAAAATGATCTTTACTGAAATGTTGTACAACTTGGAGCATCCCAACTCAAAATTTTTGATGTATCCAAGGTTTTTACAACATATTTTTGATAATAATTTAACTAATCTACCAAGAGTTGGTGGTAAAATTGTTCTCCTCTCTCATACACAAAAACTATTTTCAAACATGAGGAGAACAGGGTTAGTAAAAGGCGCCACATTTTCAGGGAGGGTCACAAATTTGACTGCACATATGCTTAGTGCATCCTCCACAGCAGATGAAGAAGTATCCACACCCACTACTTCTCAACCCACATCTGTTGTGACCCAAGCCAACCTCCAAGAAAGCCAAAAGGGCTAAGAAACATGCATCTGAGGCTCCTCTTTCTCAGATGCATCAGCCAATTGATCTAAATGAGGTGGTCAATGAAGAGGAAGGTGACCATATGGAAATGGCTGCCACTACTGATTATGTCCCATTGGGAGAACAGGACAGTGGTAATGGAACTAGAACCCAATTCATGGCAACACAGGATACAGAGATTCCATTGGATTCTCCTATTGCAGAAGATCCAGTGGATATCAATGCATCCAGTGGTCCCCGGTGCCAAGAAACCACAAGGGGGGCTAATGATGCTCAAACTAGGTCTGAGACATTAGCTAAATCTTCCAATGATCCACTAAGAGAGGGTAACACTTCTGGAAGTGGTGAGGATAGTTCTTTACTTAAGGAATTGATGGTTTTATGTACCAATTTGTCAGAAGAGGTGACTAGGCAGCAGGAAATGCTAGTATCTCAGGGAAATGAGATTGTGAGATTGAATGGGGTGGTCAAGCAGCTGTTGGAAAAGATGAATACTACTCCAGTTATTACTGCTAGTATTGGAATTAGTACTGCTGATGAAGAAAATATTAATACTGCTGGGCTAGATGAGCCAGTTAGTACTGTTGGAGTCAATGAAGAAGTTGTTGCTGCTGAGGCATTGATAAGGGTGTCTGAGAGCCCAAAAGAAAAGGAAAAACAGAAGCAAAAAGGTGTGAGCATCCAAGAACCATCTGAACACGCACCTACAAGAAAAGCACAGCAGATTGGAGCAAAGGATAAGGGTAAAGGGATAATGGTAGAAGAAGATAGGTCATTGAAGAGAAAACATCAAATTGAGGCTGATGAAGAATTAGCCAGAAAGCTGCAGGAGGAGGAGAGACAGTTATGTACAGAAGAGGAGAGGGAAGTTGAACTAGAAAGGTTATTAAATGAAAAGAGAAGAAGGGAGTCTGAGGCTAAATATAAAAAGCAGAGGGCCAAGCCAAAGACAAAAGCTCAACTGAAGAAAGATTATGTAGCATTTTTAAGAAATGCTTTGGACATAAATGTGAAGATCCTTCAGGGAATGTCATTTGATACTCTTAAGGAGATGTATGAGAGAGAGCAGAGGATCCTGAAAGAGGGATATGAAGATATAAGGATGGAGAGAGAAAGGAAAATAAAAGGGATGCATGATACTCCTGATGCAGAGGGTATTAAGAAATTTGAAAGAAAGAAAGGATCTGGTGAGAGACCAAAGGATGGGAACTATTTTGAAAGTCTGCAGAAGAAGCAGACAAAAGATAAGGAAAAAGATGTGCATACTGAGGTGCCATCTACAGATAATAAAGCAGACGAGGATAACAATAATAGAAGTTCGGTAATCATAGATACAGCCGACTGTGAGCCCTTGAAGGTGGAATATCCAATCATAGATTGGTACCAGACACTGGATAGTACAAACAAGAGGCACTATAAAATTGTTAGAGCAGGAGGATCATCTGAGCTATACAGAAACTTCTTTTCAATGCTCAAGGTTTTTAGAAGAAAAGACTTGGATGAAATGTTTGAAGTAGGCATGAAGAAGTTTGGTGAAAAGAGAGGCTATGATGATGATCATCAACTGTTCGAATATTTGAAGCAGATGTACTTGCCTGAAGCTGAAATGAGAATATTTATGAAAGAATTCTCACCTGCCAACTACTGGTATTGTTTTGATAGTTGTAGAGTACATATGGTAGGCCAGGTAGATGGAGGTGTAGGATATTTCTTGATGGGCAAAGAATATCCTTGGAATCCTGCTGTAATAAAAAGTATGTTAATGCTCAAGGTCAAATGCTCAAATCTGATTGTTGCAGCAGTTTTGGTAAAAGAATTAAAAAATTATCTGGAAAGGATGAGTAAGCAGAAGAAGTGAACCCCAATTTGGTTAAAAGGCAAATCTGGAGAAACTTAGTGCTGTTGGGAAGAAAGCATAAGTTTAGGGGGAGATTGTTGGGTTATAATAGATTAGTACTGCCAAGCAATTTAAGAGTTAGTACTGCTATTCAAAGTTTCTACTGCTCTTCATTTTTAGTACTGCTACAACCATTTCTACTGCCAGTGCACTTCCAGAGTTAGTACTGTCAGTATGATTTCCAGGATTAGTACTGCCAGTTTGTTTTACAAAGATTAGTACTGCTGGCATGATTTCTACAATTTGTACTACTAGACCAGTTTCCATTGTTTCCTCTGTTGGTTCGATTTACAGAGTTTCTACTGTTACTTGTTTCTACTGCTTAGTGGAGCTGTCAGACTACCCAAAAGTAAAGCAGTAAAGCATATTTTACTTTATGGACACAGAGCATGCTTGAAGAGTTGACTTATGTGCATTAATTGCTATAACGTGTAACAGAGTGTCTAGTTTACTTTTGTGGCATGCTTAGCATTGTAACTTGTGTAAATCCTAGGTTCATATACAAGTGAGTAAGCTTAGACAGAATATATACACAGATCAGTTAGCTTCAAGGTTATTGTAACCCTAATACAATCAAGTGTATTCGTATTATTTTCATAAATAATATTGGAGCTTTTTGTTATACAATTTGTATGTTATGTTGTTTACTATATACAAACACTTATACAAGTCACACATATAACTTCCAAACTTAACAAGTATTATTCCGCAAATTTCTTGTTAAGAAGTTCAAACACAGTTAAAATTTAATCTTGATCTTGATCAAGTCGATCCTGACAGTTGGTATTTAATTAGTGAAATAAGAAACATGTTATTTTGTTGAAAATGCACCCCCTACTGTGTTATTGACATTGAAAGATGGTTTGAAGCGAGATGAATCGTATTTTCATCATTGATGATTATGGATCATCCAAATTCTTGCAACGTAACTTCTCTAAGGATGCATGCTAAGGTGCATTAGTAAAAAGCCAAACTGATTATTTATATTGAAAATGAAGTTGATGAACGTACAAACTAACCTAATTAATCTTAAGTGAACTTTTAATTAATCGTTTGTTCAGTCTTATGCTTTCAAATGATTAATTAACTAGGTTAAAGTTTTTATTGTAACGTTGCATTAAAGATTTTGATTTAAGAGAAATAGGATTTGTTAGTTTAAATCTGCTAAAATTAATGGAGTTGGAAGTTCCGGAGTTAATCCAGATGGTACAATCTTTTTTGCCTGCAAAAGAAGCTGCCTGTACCATGTTGTTATCAAATTCATGGCTACACGCTTGGTCTACCAGCCCTACACTCAGGATCTAAGTTACTAGAGAACCGCCGATGTTTATTACAAGAAATTCGTTTACATTGCGGGAAGAGATGTTCTCCCGTGAAAACCGGAGTACGATTAGTGTAATTTTGAAATTGATGACGTCCCAAGAACATCGTTCTTTTGCTTTTAAGTCACCTTTGTCTTTTATGTTTATGGGGAATCCTCTAGCATTAAAGTCGAATTCAAATGGACAGAATGCTTTAGCAATTAACTCGGATTCATTTGGAAGCATGACGCAGCTATGTTTAAGCGGTGTGATCATGAGATGGCGTGTTGTTGGGTGTACCGTGTGAAAATCGATCACTTGCTTTTTGTTGAAGAGACTGAACCTCATATTGAAGGAAAGCGAGAAGATCAGCATACAAGTGTACGCTACAAATTTACTATTTTTTCGTTACGAGGGTGAGACAATGCCTAGTCTCTCGTTTCCAACCAGTGCTCCCCATGAAATTGATATAAAACTGAAGTTGAGCAATTCAATTTCTATGTTGTTCATTATCCTGATGAGGAAAGCACTCGATATATCAAGCAAGTTTAACATTGAAATTATAAGCACGGGTGGTTATTTTGCAGTGCGAAACGTTGATGCTCTCAAAAGAAGGGTCATGCTTATGGATGTTGAGGTCCTCACTCGTAGCTGTGTTTATTTGGATGTGCCATCCTAACTATGTCAAAGTGGTGTCCATTATCAGCAATTACTCCTGGAAGCGAATCGTAGAAGCGATTATTAAAATGAGAACAAGGCAGCGTGATCACCTCAAAGATGTGAAAAGAAAAAACGATAGCAATGGAACATGGAAAACTCTGAGTACGTTACGCTACGATAACTTCCCTTGATGATTTAAGATGCTATCCGTATACTGCCATGTTCAAACTAAGTTGGTATTCTCCATAGAATTTACTCATCTTGAGTTCGTACCCATTATTTTATCATTATTAAGTAGCTTATTTTCAATATTTACTTATTGAGATTTCGACATATATGCTTGTTTGTTATTACTTACTCTCACTTGTACTATTTAAGTTGAACTATATATTATGGGTTTTTAGACAAGAATATGATGTATCATTCTATCACTAGCTACTACATTGAATAAGGTTTTTAGACTTTTAGCAGAATAATATTCCATCTGGGTATAAAACTTCAAAAATCTCTTGATACAAAATACAGGGACTATCTTTAACAAGTTGTGTATCTCGGAGGACTCAAGTGTAAATTATACAGTAGTAGGTAACAGCTTTTCCCGCCTTTTGCTTCTTTTCAAGTACATAAACATATAATCGATTGTGTAACTGTAAACCCGTTGACACTTTTCAAAACCAATTTCTTCTGAATTCTCAAGTCTCTCTCTCTCTCTCTCTCTCAAAAGAAATAATGGATCAAAACCAGAAATGTGAACCCAATCTGCGCTTGCCGGAATTTTTACCGAAACCAGGTGGCCAAACGGCTCAGGATCTCTCTTTTGTGACAAATTTCGGTAAGTAAATGACGATCTTTACGAAATTTAATACATTACCTCCGTTCAATTTAGTGTATTTTTGTATTATTAACTTCTTTGTTGTAATTGATGAATGTTTATTCTGATTTATTTGATCAATTATTCCAATTGTTTGATTTCGGGATCAAGAAATCTATGTCAATAAGTATATTCCAGTAACAACATTTTTCTTTACATTTCGTTTTTGGGACTTCTTCATTTATTGAAATTGATCTTGGTAGTTGTTGTTACTTTATTGTTTCGGAAGCTTTCCCTCAAAGATATATACAAAAGCTTAATTTTTCTGTAATCTGATTTATTTAATCTGCTATTCAACTTATTTCTGTTTAATTCACCACCAAGATCACTGTAATCGACGATTTTTATCTGTTTAATGTCAATTTCAAGATTACCTGTGTTCTTGGTACTTTTCAGTGATTCAAGAAAGTTTTCTTTGGAGAATGTGTCCATTCTTTGTTTTTTGAGAAAGTTTTCTTATCAATAAGTTTTTCCCGTTAAATTTTAGGTCAAGAATATGCTGCGCCATGTAATCAATTTGTGCATTTTCTGTTCTTGGTACATTTTATTTGTTTCTATTCAAAAATAATTTATCTGGTTAATTATCAGAAGGTGATAATCAAAAAGGTCAGCATCTAGCTGATGCAGCTGCTTCTGGAGTGAATACAGAGAGGAAAGTATATCGTATTCGTAACAAAGACGTAAGCGACTTTTTACATCAAATCTGATTCTAAAAATATGATTCAGTCTTGCAAGCTTCTGATAATTCATTTTCTATTCTCAGCTTTTGGTAGTTCTTGGAAACCTGCCGGAAATTGAAAGAATCACAAATGCTGCAGTTGCGATAGTTGAAAATGCTGAAAGCAATGTTGTTGGTCACTCATTTATTGACTTGGTGGGTACAGATAACCAAATTAGAACTGCTGAACAATTCATCCTACATATCATCATCAAAAAGGTTGTTTCCTATTTCTTTTTATCTTCTTTGTTCCTTATCGTCTCATACTTACACGTCTATAAATTGTTTGCAGAGTTATAATATCTCGGTGTTTCCAGTGATTCTGATGTCACCAACTATTGAAAGGGAACGAATCACCATGCCCTTGTACAAGGTGAATAATCGTACCCAGTTGGAGTAAAAACTAGCATTCATTCATTATAAAGTTATTGAGTAAAGATCACATATGGTGTCTTTATTTATAGGTTGGAAGTCTCATCGGCCCTAATGGAAGTAATATCGTAAAACTGGAAATGGAGTCTCGGACATGGATAGCGGTTTGTTATTCACTCTACCATCTTGACGAATAAGTAGGAGAATGCATAATACTTGGCTTAATATTAAATTTTGTTTAACGATTTGTTCAGATTGATGATGGCCCTCATGATAGTTTAGTAGTCAACGTATATGGTCAACCAGATAATGTTATAAAGGCATTCTCATTGATTCAGTCTGAAATCCGTCAGGTGATCTTAGCTTAACTTCAGAAACTAGATGGGTTGTTCTTTGATCGATGTATAAGTGGCTTTTACTTTATTGCAGTTTTGTGAATCTTCTGAAGTTGATATAAAGATAGAGGAATTACTTAAAATTAAATCAGAAAAATATGCAAAGGCGAAAATCGAAGAACCAAGTCTGCGCCTGCCTAAAGCTTTACTAAACTCAAATACTGATCCGAGTAGTGGTGATATCTGCTATAAGCACATTTTTGGTAAGAAAATCAATCTGTATGACATTGTATAGGTATTAGTTACTGCTATTTCTTGCTTTTGTATGACTATTGACCACCACTTCTTGTGTCAATTTTTTCAGAAGAAGATAACAAAAAATATCAGCATCTAGCGAAGGCAGTTGTTGCAGGGGCAAAAGCAGATAGAAAATTATATCGGATTCGTGATAAAGAAGTATGTGACAATAGACAGTTTATCTGATTTTTCAAATACAGAACCCATATTTTATTGTCTTGCTGATAATTTGTAATATTCACAGCTTGTCAAAGCTCTTGGGGACAATTTTGAAGAAATAAAGAACATTCACAGAGTTTCAATATCCACAGTTGGCTTATTAACTAATCCTGAAAGCAGTCTTGTTAGTCAATCGTTTATTGAATTGATAGGTACTGAAGACCAAGTTAAAACTGCTGAGCAACTCATCCTAGATATAATCATAAAGGTTAATTAGTCATCTCTTAGTTCCATCCTGAATTAAGATTACTAGTTTGTAATTTTATATTTTGTTAGGCTCGTTTTGTACTTACATATCCTGAACTGTATGCAGGCATACAATGGCCTGATGTTCCCAACAATTTTGATGCCACCCACTGTATACTGGCACAAAAAGAAGCTTCCTTTAAACAAGGTGATAAATCTACACTCAAGTAGACTGAAACAACAGTTTATTTATTTGTTTTGAAGCCTTATCGTGTGTTTTTATTAATATTATTATTATATAGATTAATCGTCTCATGGGGGAAAACGGTAGTAATATCGTGGCAATGGAAATAGCATCTGGTGCATGGATTGAGGTTTGTGGTTTTATCAGCCATCTTGATTAAATAATTAACTCGATCCATATTTTCTTATTGAAATACTGAATATTCAGCTTGATAAAGGCCCGCATCCTAGTGGTGGTTCACGATTGGAGAGATTAGCCCACAGATATGGTCCCCCCCGATTGGACATATTTGTCCACATATATGGTCCCGTAGCAAACATTGTCACTGCGCTGTCCTTTATCAACTCAATAATCTATGAGGTGATCTTAGCTTAGTTTACTTGTTCTAAAACTCGCTAGGTTAAATGGTTGGTGCATTATATAAGTGTGACATTCTATTCTTTTGGATGCAGCCTGGGGACTCCACTGATGCAGAACATGAACTGGAGCAACTGTCTAAAGAATTTATGTTTGATGAGATGATGTGTGGTATGAAACCTTGCTTTAAAGTACTGGAGAAAAATGGATCTTACCAAGTAGAAGAAGCATGAGGATGTTTGGTTATGGATCTAGTTTGTGTCATGCATCTGAGTTTTGACGAAACATATGACTAAAACTTGTTGCTTAGAATTTCAAGTGCTTCAAACTATATGACAAAGTTAAAGGGTACTAAATTCTTTCAAAACATTACCGTGAATTTTAATAATGCTAATATCATACCAAAGCTTTGTTTTGTTTAGCTTGAATAATATGGGGTTGCTGAAGTTTATTAGTTATATCAAATGAGATCCCCAGAGCTCATCGTTTCTTTATAACTTATATCTCTATTCCATGTGAAATTAGAATTAGATATACATAATTGCTAAGATAAGAGATATTTTAAAGGGTGCAGAACGAAGAAAATGAGTAGCAACCTTACATCCATTGACCATAAAAAGAGGGAATCCTTTTGTGTTGTCCAAGTTTATTCTGGTACTCTCAACTGAATATGAACAAGTTGTACCTGCACATTTAGAGATTAAAATCCAGTTAAGAAGCTACATCAAACAACATTATTATGCCAAAATTGTATTAAGGGGACGGCCGTCTCTATGTAAAGTGTCGAACTTTATATTGCATAGTCAATTAGTTGGCTATCCGATGAAAACTTCAAATCAAATGTGAATTGTAACATCCAGTTGAATATCGAAGAAGAAAGCACATCACATAATTGGTCATCAACATTTCAAAAATAGTCAGTACTCCATTTCAAGTGTAAAATCAAGATTCTTACAGACAAAAGCTATTGAAATTCTGTAACAAGCAACAGCCCTGTTTCGGATTGATTAAGGGCAACAACTAACTAACATTCTACCTTCTATCATGTATATTCAAAATAACCCACTTTCAAAATCCAAACTTTATACCAAATCCACTTCCACATTAATAAATTGCATAACTTTCACTAATTTCAACGTTTATTGTTATTGGATTGAGGGGAAATTCGCAAGAGTTAAAGCCGTTTAAAAGGGAGACTTCAATACAGTAGTAGTTTATGCGAATCAGGGCAATTAGCATACCCTAAAAAATTTCCTGTAAAAAATGTTTTTGAAAGTAAAACCTAATTTTAAAAAATGAGAATAAAAACATACCAGAGTGATTAATTGCATAAGCAGCAGCACGAATATTGTTGTGATTCATACATCTAGTTCCATTATAGCAACACCAAGCTCGATGTGTAATCTGAACTTGCTAAAATCGCCATCACTAAAAGTTTTAATTTTATTATTATTAAAAAAAAACTCAGCTAAAATAACAAACGAGAATGAAATTATGGTGTGCACGAGGGAAAATCTATTTGCACTCCAAAAAGTGTTTTTTACACTCTTGATAGTGACGTGAAGGGATGTATAAAACATGAAACTTGACTATTTTTATTCATATATTATTATCTATAGTTATAGTTACTGCAAGTAAGTATGTAGTAGCTTAGTTTGTTTTTTTTTGTAATACAATTTGAAATACATATTTTTGATCAGTTTATTTTTACTTAAATATTCACATACTTTTATTCTTGTTTACTTATTTAACGAGTGTGTTTTTCATTCCATAATTAACCTTTTTTATACTCCTTTCGTCAAATATAGTCTGCATTTTTATTTTAGAAAGTCTCAAATTAATATTCGCTCCGTCTCAAAACTATTATCATCAGATAAAAAACACACAGATAAATAATAGTGCATTTGTTACAATTAACTACCAATAAAATTTCATTTTTATCATTTTTTAAAACATTTTGATTGGTTGATTTTGTAGGCGGACAATTACCTTGAAACATATCAAAACATAAAGGTGGATAATAATATTGGGACGGAGTTAGTAGTCCACTTCCAAAAATAGGAGGGTATAACTAAAAGTAGATTAAACAAATTACATAATTTTAACGAAACAAACTAGGGACGATTACTCCCAATATGTTCCAAAAGATCGGATTGAAGACCCTCGTGTATGTCGCCATCATTTAATTCCCTAGTTTTCCTCTTGTATGTGTTACACCTCTCGATTCAAGTACATTGTATAATCCTAACATGAACATAATACTCTTATGATTCGGCGATATTAAAACCGTTGTCTTCAACAATCATATTATACATGATTCGTTTTATAACGTTTTATAGCCAACGACTTTGGAGAACACCAAATGTTCGCTCAATATCATTTTGGTCGGCAGCTCGTACTCGTGTAAACTTCACTCTCTTTAGATTTTAACACCAAATACCAACACTCTATACGTTGTTCGTTAATAGCAAATCATAATCCACAGAATTTCAATATTCAATAATATATTCTCTGGCAAAATAAAAAAGAAAAAAAGAAAAGGAGTTTCATTCGATATTGAAAAATACCTTGCATTAGACAAATATAATATTAGCATAAATACTCTGTAACAAAAATGTAAATAAATTAGGTATATCTATATTCAAATTTAATAAGTAGAAATATTATATATAAAAAATATTTACGAAAAGCAAAATAATAAGCTAACTAATTATAGTAATAAAATATTATTATCAATAGTTAGTTAAAATTACTAGTATAAGAAAATATAGACATTCATAAGACACCTGTCTAAACTATGGTTTGACCATAATCTAACGGTCACCGTGCAAATAGTAGCACCCTGTCCACGACACTGAGGCGAAAAGAGTAGGTGTGAGTGACGTCACACTATTTTATACTCGTACCTCAATTAGGTCCCTTAATTTTATAAAATTTTAAAAATAAAATCTCTTAAATTTTTAATTTTAATTTAAATAACAATAATAAGGTCCTTCAATTTTATAAAATTTTAAAAATAAAACCCCTTAAATTTTTTATTTAAGTTTAAATAACAATAATTGTTATTATCATATTAATTAATTTAAAACAAATAAAAAGTAAACATAAAAATAAAAAGTGGTTGATAGAAATTCAATAATCATACTAAATTAACGTTTTAAATTATTTTATTTCTTCTTTTAGTTACTAAATAATAATATTTAACTATTAATTTCTCATATAATTTCAAAAATGTTGCTTGGTACTTACAATTCGAATACAATCACAATCACAATAAGATTTAAACGAAAGAAAATAACATTAAATAAATTAAATTACAACTACAAAATTTAAGTTATGAAAATTTATATAACTAAAAATGTTCTAATTTATTACATATCATATAAGGATTCTATCAATTTTTTATGAAAAAAAAATACAAATCCATCGGACCGTGTATATACACGGGTCTTAGAACTAGTTTTATATATTCAACTCTTAAAAAATAATTATACCTAATCAGTCCTTGTAAAAAAGCTAACGACACGTAAGAATTTATATACTTTACTACACATAATATTTTTCCAGTAAACTTTTTGTAATGTATGGTTATGTTACTTGCAAATAATTATCCTCGAGTACTTTTTCATACTCTCCTAACATCCACTAATCAAATTTATCATATTAATAATCAATTAAATTAAATCTTTTGTATATTTTTAGCCTTGTAAAGTTAGGCCTACATATATACATACTATTAGCAGTTTTCTTTGATTTTCAAATTATGATGGCTTAAATTTATAATGTAACAAAATGACGTGATACAATATATAGTAGAACTTAATAGCGTTAAAATCTAATTAAAAAAATTTAGTTAGAAAATGAGCTGAGAATACATGGATACACGGATTTGGTTCTAACAAGTGTATTGGCACAAACACGGGGCAACAGACAACATTGGTTCATCGCATTTTCGATCCATTCTTGAACTGTTTAGAACACCTTTCGCTACAACAACCCGTGAGGCAATTGTGGTTGCATAAACCACTAGTAGCCTTGCAACTCTTTGTGATTTTCGTCATTAGCTTTGTCGTGTTGGCACCTAACGACGTTTGCTCCTCAAATCCCAAAACTGATATGTATACAATCAAAAAATAAAAGCATTCATTAAAAGGCACTATTAAGTCCAAAATGTTAGTCAAAATTCGATTAAAACGAAACAAAATGAGATTTAACTGTAATTACCATGAAAACATGCAAGAAGTAGGAGGACCATAATGAGTTGAAGATGTGTTGATGTTTTAGCCAAAACCATAGCTATGATGACTTGAAGATGTATGAGCAAATTAAATTTATGAATATGGGGGTGATTTTATTTTGTCTTATATATAGCCACGAAAATGGCCTACACATTCTATCTTTAGTAAAAAGCATTTAGATTCGTAATCTTGTATTTGCTTTTCGGTGCTAAAACAATATCCACCGTTTTCAAAAGATTTATTTAAATTATTTTCTCAAGACATTTAAATAATGTTCCAAAAAAAATGTACCCAAATAATTCTTTTTTAATTTATGATAAATTGATAAAATGTCAGTTTAGCTTTTGTATTTAAAGCAAATTTGAGTGAAGATTACTAAGAATTAAATGATGTAGAGTAATAAATGAGTTATGGAGCTTAATAATTTTTATAGTTATTTTTTACAAGTAGATAATCTATTTTGGATAGATAAAAATAGTAACGTGAATATTCTTTTTAGGACGAAGGGAGTACTATTTTATTTATCATTATATTCGATTTAAAGGTAAATGCTTTTCAATTTGTTGGTGCTTATATGCGTAATTTTAAAATATATTAACCAGCTAATTAATTAAAGGATTTTTTTTAAACGTAACCCTCAGGACTATCGTTAACATGAATAAAATTATTGGACAGTTAGTTATTAATTTTAGGGTGTCAATTATTTTATTGTATAATGTTTTTATGCGTGTTAACGGTAGCTATAAGGGTTACATTTAGAAAAATTTTAATTAAATTAATTTAATAAAAAATTAAGTATATCTTTGTATCAATTTCAATACATTAAGTCGTAACAAAAATGGAAATTGTTGACTTATTAATCCGAACCCGATCCTTTTACATATTACCCGTTTTGTATGTTACCCATCCGAACTAACCCCACGGTTTGATACATTGATACAATATACAGAGACTAATCATGAATAAGTTATGAATCTCAGAGGACTAAAGTGTAAGTTATACAGTTACTAGTCATGTACTCATGTTAGTTAATAACAGAATTTCCCGCCTTTTTCAATTTTCAGGTACATAATCTTATCATCAGTTGTGTAAACAAACCACTTGACACTTTTCAAATCCCATTTTTCTGAAATTCTCAAAACCCATTTGTTGTGAAATTACCGTATCTCTACTAATCTCGAAAAATGGATCAAAACCAGAAATATGCTAGAGCGAAAATCGATGAACCCAATTCACACTTGCCAGAATCAATAGGCAAACAGGATATTTTCTCTGGCGATTTATCTTTTGTGAAAATTTTTGGTAAGAGCATCAAGATCTTTTTGAAATTGTCTACATCTCTGTATAATTGTGTTTTTGTATGATTAACTTGTATGTTCAAGTAATTGATGAATGTTTGTCTCGTTTCTTGAAATTGATCTCAGTTTTTGTTTCAGTTCTATTTATTTCATCTGTTATTTCATTTATTTGAGATAATAATAAGTTTATTCCAATAACAGTCTCATAAAATTTGTTTGATTACCTGTTTTCTTAATACTTTAAATTTCTGTAAATTGATCTCAGTTTATAAGTATTTCTTGTTAGTTTATTGTTTCAGTAATCCGATTTAGTCTAATCGATGAGTTTTTTCATTAAAAACACTTATTAAGTTTTTTCTTATAAACTTTAGTTTCAAGAATATGCAGTATGCAATCTATATGTGCCTTTTTGTGTTCTTGGCACTTTTACTTATTTATTCCTATTTAAAACATGATGATGAAAATATTTTTTTCTTTAGCATTTTCACTCGACACTTCTGAAGTGAAAACAGAGAGGAAAGTATATCGGGTTCGTAATAAAGACGTAACATATCACATTTGATCTGTTTCTGATTTAGTCTGCAAGCTCTTGATAATTTGTACATTATTCTCAGCTTACCGATGTTCTTGGGAAAGATTGCAAAATTTTGGAGGACATTCATGAACTTACAAACACCACAATTGCATTATTAGCTGATCCTGAAAGTGATATTCTTGGTCACAAGTATATTGACTTGATGGGTACAGTTGACCAAATTAAAGCTGCTGAAGAACTTATCCTGGATTTAGTCCTTAAGGTTAACCATTTCCTTTTTCCTTTTTGTGTTGAAATCGATAGTCATTCATATTATGTACGGTTTCATTTTGTTAGGGTCGTTTCATACTTACATGTAACAATATTGTTTGCAGACATATGATAGCAATGTGTTTCCAGTAATTCTGATGCCACCAACTATTGATGGGCTACAAATCACTATGCCCTTGCACAAGGTGATTAATCGTACTCAATTGGACTAAAAACTACTATTCGATCATTATTATGTTTTTTTAAGTCTTGTTTCTTTCTTTATTTATAGGTTGGGTGTGTCATTGGCACTAATGTATCTAATATTTCAAAACTGGAAATGGATTCTGGGGCATGGATAGAGGTTTCTTATCTACTTTTCCATCTTGATGAATAAGTAGTAGAATGCACAGAACTTGGGTTAATATATATTTTATTTAACGATTTGTTATATCACTAATATGGTGAAATTTTCAGATTGACAAGGGCAGTTCAGCAATGTAGAGTGTAATCAACGTATATGGTCCCCGAGAAAATGTTATAAAGGCATTATCATTGATGCAGTCTACAATCCGTCAGGTAATTTTATCTTAACTGTTCAAAAACTCGATAGGTCATTGATACGTATAAGTTGATTTTACTTGGTTTGCAATTGCAGTTTAGTGACTCTTCTGAAGTAGATAAAAAACTTGAGGAATTGTTTAAAATACCTCAACGTGAATCAGAAAAAGGGAAGCAGCAGCTTCAAGTGAATATAGACAAATATGCAAAGGTGAAAATTGTAGACCCAAATCAGCGCCTGTGTATAGCTTTAATGCAACCAAGTTTCGATCGAAATAGTAACACTATCTACTATAAGAATTTGTTTGGTAAGAAGTTCAATCTCTTAGACATTCTATACGTTACTGCTATTTGTTTTTTAGTATGACCGCCACTTCTTGTGTCAAAATTTTCAGAAGAAGATAAGAACAAATCTCAGCATCTAGCGGAGGCATTTGCTGCAGGGGCAAAAGTAGATAGAAGAATGTATCGGATTCGCGATGCAGAAGTATGTGACTTTTAAACATTATATCTGTTTCTTCAAATACAAAATCTGTATTTCACTCTCTTGCTATTAATTTGTAATTTTCATAGCTTGAAAAAGTTGTTGGAGATCACTGTGAAGAGATAAAGAACATTCAGAGAGTCTCAAAATGCACAATTGGGTTATTACTTGGTCCTGATAGCATTGTTGCTAGTCAATCATTTATTTGGTACAGTTGACCAAGTTGAGACTGCTGAGAAACTCATTCTAGATAAAATCCTAAAGGTTAATCATCTCCGATTCCATCCTATTTTGATACTAAATTTTTTGCTAGGCTCGTTTTGTACTTACATATCCCAAACTGTATGCAGACGTATCCTGGCCCGAGTTTCCCAATAATTCTGATGCCACCGTTTGTTCACTGGCACCAAACGAAGCTCCCCTTGTACAAGGTGATAAATCTACACTCAAGTGGACCAAAAAAGTGTAGTATGTAAATTTATTGCTCTGAAGTATTGTTGGTTTTGTTTGGCTATATAGATTGTGCGTCTCTATGGGGAAAATTTTGACAGAGTCGGCAATTGAGATAATAACTGGTGCATGGATAGAGGTTTGTTAAATTATTATGGTCCATGAATCTTGATATATATTATAATTAATTCAGCCCGTATCTGTTAATTAGTAAACTTGAATATTCAGATTGAGAAAAGCACTCTTCCTGGTCACCCACAATCGGAGAGATGTGTTCACATACATGGTCCCAAGCCACGTGCTATCAATGCGCTCTCATTAATCAACTCGTACATCTATGAGGTGATCTTAGCTGAATTAATTTGTTCCAAAACTCTCTAAGTTAATTAGTTGGGTCACTATATATGTCTGGCACTTTTAATATTTTTGTTGCAGCCTGGGGAATGTATCGATGCAGAACGTGAATTGGAGCAACTGTTGTTACTTATGATGAGATAATGTGTGGTATGAAAACTCGTTTTAAAGAATTGGACCCAAATGGATCTAGGCTGCAGGTTGATGCAGGTGCTTCTGGTTCCGGTTCTGGTCAAGCTGCAGAAGAATAGAAGGTGCTTTCCCTTTGGTGTCACACATTTTAGTTTTCACAACACATGACAAAAACTTGTTGCATAGAATTTCAGGTGCTTCAAACTATTACTCTAATACAGGAATATAACATGAGTTCTGATGATAACAACCAAAGATTTGTTTGATTTAGCTTGATTAATGATGGTAATGAGTTTAGTGCATTACAAATATCATGACATCGTAAAGCCAACTATACCCTCTGACTACGTATTTGTAGCTAATTATCTGCTTAATTAGAGCCTTGGACTATATATCTGACTGAAACTTGCAGTGGTGAACTTTTTGGTTGTTGCAAAGAATTACAAGCACTGCAGTCTATGAAATTCGACTCAAAGGATTGATGATACACCCACAGTTAAAAATGACTATTAGAGTCCTAAAATCGAATTTACAGTACAAGACAAGTGGCCTAATACAATCTTGTTTATGTGTTAAAAAGACCAAAGGGAATATAAAAATGTTGAAATCGAAAACTTGGTCCTAAAATTGAATTTACAGTACAAGACAAGTGGCCTAATACAATCTTGTTTATGTGTAAAAAATGTATCTTCCATGAGAACTTATATCCATGTATGTTTACATTATGCAATATTAATGCATACTGTTTACCATTCTAACCCGCAAATTTCCAACAACATTTGGTTGTATCACAAAACATTTAAACATTATATTTTATCTTAGTTGTAAACGGTTACGATTCTATGATGTGAAAACGTTGCATCCAAAATATTCATCATTTTTTCCATTTTTATCCGAGCAATAATGTATCGGATCGTAATCTTACTATGATACTACCATAATCAAGTGTATAATTATGTGCATTTTCAGCTAATAGAATTTCAAACCTTATAATTTAAGTTACAATCAGAATGTTAAAAACTTACGAAATTTATAGTGTTCATCTCAGAAAAAGAAAATTAAAAGTTAAATAAAAATAATAATAAATATATAGAATATCGTAATCACCATCATTTACAGTTTTACACACCTTTTTACAATCATGAAAATAAATAAATAAATAAATAAAAAGTTTTGCTAAAGTGTGACATGTGATACATGTTAAGGGGCATTCAATGAACCCGTAATTTTCTTAAATATGAGAATTTGTAACTAAAGTATACATAAAAAGTAATTATTAGATTGAATTAATTAGTATTAAATACAAATGATAATATTTAAGAAAGTTTCGAATTCATTAAGCACGTCTTATCGTCTGCGACGGGTAACACTCGAGAAAACCCATAAATAAGTAATAAAGAATTAAAAAGTTTAATAAAAAATGTATAAAGAAAGGGATAATTGATAATTCTCTGGTTGTTGGATTGCACGTTCTTTCATTTATCTCCCCTCACAAACAGTTGGGTTGCGTCCCCGCGAAGACCGCGCTTCCTTACACGCACACATCAGATTTTTGAATTTATCGATCAGAGATATATACAAAGATATCAATCTTCCGCCGTCGATCACCGTCGTCACCACCCGCACCTTCCGGTAAGTTCAGTCAAACTCCTTTCTTTTAGTCAACACTTACCTGCCAATTTAACAAATTCTTCTATTTTTTAATTCCACAAATAAAACCCTAAATCATACTAGTAAGTTATTAGAATTCTTAGGTCATCTCTGTTCAAAAATAAAGGACTCACTTAGGTTAGGGTTTCCGACAGATTATTATTGTTTTGAATTTGTATTAATTGTATGATGTAAAAACAACTAGTGGATGTGAGAAAAATTAAAATTAGGGGAAAAGAAAGAGGGTTTGGTAGGTGTTGTGCTAGCTTATCTTTTAAAACACATAAAGTCGATAAACTTATGTGAAATGATCAATAAGTATATAACTTGTATGTATTGATGTTCAGGTAGATGAAGGTTTTACAAGGGAGGACTTGAAGATCAAGAAGATTTGAAGCCCCCTTGTTTGACCTAATTGACATGTCTATAGATTCATCTTCCTTATCTGAGCCTACTCCTGTTCATCCTTCTTGGTTTACTCCCAAAAGGTAAAGTAATGTGGAATTTATGGAATTTTCAGTCTTTCTTAGAGATATGAAATTGGAATGTGTTCTAAAAATCTTCTGTGCTGTAACGGACCTAACGGTTGATCAAGCTGGAATGTTTAATAAGTGCATTTGTTAGTTGTTATTAATGATTACAGTTACTTCTTACTGAAATATTTACGGTGAGATAAGATTCATAGGTGGAACTTTTGGATCGTGTCATGGTGGTTACATTAATCTCAAATAAATTTTAGTTTCTCTGCTTAGTTACAACATAGGGGTTATCCATTCTTGACAGTTTGATCTATTTGTGAGAATGATTTGATTTCATGGAGCTTATCGGATCTATATGCACAGGTTGCTTGTAGTGTTTTGTGTGATCAACTTAGTAAACTATGTGGATCGAGGAGCAATTGCAAGTAATGGTGTAAATGGGAGTCCAAGAAGTTGCACAGAGAGTGGTGTGTGCTCAGATGGTAGTGGAATTCAGTAAGTCTATGGTTTTCTAAGTATGGTTGGTTACTTTACAACATTATTGCTCAGATGTTTTCTGTATCTTTATTGTTCTGCAGGGGAGATTTTGACTTGACAAACTTTAGAGATGGTGTCATTTCATCTGCTTTCATGGTTGGACTTCTTGTTGCATCTCCAATTTTTGCATCCTTGGCCAAGAGGTAATTTAATCAATCCACATCATTAGGTACCGTTTTTGGCTGAGTGTATGAGCTTGCTAGTTAACATCATTCTGAAGTGTAAGCTAATATAGGTAAAGTGTTTGACTATGCTACTTGAACAAGAGTTTTATGTTAAAGCTTTCGGCTATTAGATTCTTAGCCTGAAGTACTGGTGTGAAGGCAGTACAAATCAAACCTGAAGCTCATTATACTACTCGTGCCTGAGTTTTGAGTATTGTTCTAGACAGCTTTTTTAAGGCAACAACTTTAGGATCTGTTACTTTTGTTACTGCCTTGCCCCTAGGCAATGTGAAATTAAAAACTGTTCTGTTTATATAATTCCCATTGAAGTGTGTGCAGAAATGCTTTTTTGGCTAGGGATTCTAAAATCACTACAAGAATCCTTGTTAACAAAATAATCAATACAAGAAAGTAAGTAAACTTTCTGCATTTGAAAGCAACCGTACTCTCAGTAGATCCAGCATAATTAGCTAATACCCCTAAACATAGTTGCCATACATAACTTGGGAAATAGCAGAAGTGTCATATTAGCTAAGGATTTTTCATAGTTGTCATCTTTGAGATCTACATATACATCAAATATGTGGCGAAAGGGGTGGGTTTGGTGAATTGAATAATGTGTCAGATATCTAATAGATGTAATGAGCAGCATCTAAATTGGTTAGTTTTCTGGAATTGGTCATGGTCATATGGGTTAGGTCGACACGATGTATCCGAACACTCTTCTCTATTTCCTCGTCTCTTTGGAAAAACAAATGTGGCAAGACACAGTGATGTGGGCATACACACACTGGCAGACTATATAAAACAAATAAAACTACAACAAAATATACGTAGTTAATTAATAAATCACTAAAAATCTGAAAATATTGAAGTGTACTTACATATGACCGCTAACAGTCTAAACATAAATAATATTCTGTATCTACAAAGAAGTGGTTGACTGTTAGATACAATGCTTATAATATCAAGTTATCAACATATTTGAAAGTTACCTTATCTCACATTTTCAGATTCTGTAGTCTTTATCATTCATTCATGACGTATCATTTTGTATTGTGTCATATCATAGTGGAATATCCATCATCTAATCTTGCCATATAAAGGAAGATTTTTTCATCTCTTCAATACCATTTTGTAACTAATTTTCACTTTATTCCAATCTGTACTTCATCATAGAATTTTGTACTATTTTATATAGTTTGCTTTGTATTCTATCATTTGTATTGTATTGTGCTACATTTCTAGTCAAATAATATGGAATGTTGATCTAAATATTGTTTATATGGTCAGCGTCAATCCTTTTAGACTTATTGGAGTTGGGCTTTCAGTGTGGACTCTCGCTGCAGCTGGTTGTGGGTTATCAGTTGACTTTTGGTCCATCACAATCTGCCGAATGTGCGTTGACTACTTCAAACACCATAAACTTTCATAACATGTGACATCTCTTTGTAGCTTTTGGTATCGCTGAAATATTGTTGATTCCAGGCTAGTTGGTGTTGGTGAAGCGTCTTTCATAAGTCTTGCAGCTCCATTCATTGATGACAATGCTCCAGTACCTCAGGTTCTCTTTCTCACTGGGTAATTACCCATAATTCATATACGCATCCAAGGATCCATAAAGTTTTTCAATTTCATGTCTATGTTCTTAACAATAAAGTTTTCCGATTTCATGTTTATGTTCTCAAAAACTATAATCTGGAATCTGGATATATATGTTGTTTGACACCTAAAGTGTCATGGGCTCATCATTTTTACCCATTTAGGTGGTAAGGCAAGAAAAAGACTAAGCATTTAGTGTTCGTTTCAACTTAGTTTGCCAATTGATACGAAAAGATCTTCATTTATACGGAAAGATTATATGAGGTTGAAGACCAAACTTAGTAAAACATATATTTAAAAAAAAATACTTCTAGTAAAAACTCACACCCATTTCTTCTGCAGAAAACAGCATGGCTGGGAATTTTCTACATGTGCATACCGACTGGAATTGCTATTGGTTATGTTTATGGTGGAGTGGTAACACATGACTTTATTTCTTATAGTGAACCTTGAATCTTGATGATTAATTTGACCAAAAGTGGTCAGATGGCTGATATTTTTTTATTCATAGGTTGGAGCTGGTTTTGGTTGGCGTTTTGCATTTTTTGGTGAGGCAATTCTAATGCTGCCATTTTCTATTTTGGGTTTTGCCATGAAACCTTTACAAATGAAAGGTACTTTTTATATTAGATTTGTATTCAACGTATAACGAATATTCCACAGTGACCATAGTATAACGAGTTCTGTTTTATATTTAGGGATGTCAAATGACAAACAGTTCCCTACGTCCTTGAATGAAGATTTCTCTGACCATAGCTCTAACGAACACTTCAGGTACTTCTGAAAATGATAACAATATATATAAATCGCTGTCTATAAATTAATGATATCTGGATTTGAGGATTATACTATTTTTATATTATATGTCGCTTCCTTTTTATTTGGTTGCAGCTATGTTTCATATACTTCCAATCAGTTATCCAGATTTTGGCAAGATATAAAGGATCTTTTGAGTGAGAAGATATATGTCATAAATGTTCTAGGTTATATTGCATATAATTTTGTCATTGGTGCGTATTCGTACTGGGGACCAAAGGCTGGTTATAGCATATATCAAATGGTAAGCACATTCGACTTTTTTGTTGACTGTCTACTTTTTACAAACGATATACTTCATGTGATTAAGTTAAAATAAAAAGAAATTTATAGCTGCCAAAGTTTCCCATCTGAATTTTTCATCTTGTACAGAACAATGCTGATATATTATTTGGAGGAATAACAATTGTTGGTGGAATTGTGGGGACATTAGGGGGGAGTATTATCTTGGATCGCATGAATTCCACAATCCCCAATGCTTTTAAGGTACAGATTTTCTTTGAATGTTGTGCTTACATTCGTACATCCTGCCAGTCTTCAAACTAGAGGTGGCAGTTTGGACCCATGTACCTCTTTATGGATCGATCTGGGTTATGTTTTATCTTTAAATGTTCAAAGTTCTAACTGCTAAACTAAAATATAGCTGAAAAGGAAACGGATTAAAAGGGTATATAATTATTGACTTCATATGAATTCTGTAATCATATTTGACACCTTAATTATTTATAAAGGAAAAAAGGATAAATTTTTTCATGTTGAGTTGACTTGAGTCACTTGACCCAACCTGTTTCAACCCACACGGCCGCATTTTGACCACGTATTCGACCTGCCCGACTCTACTATTTTGCCACCGCTGCTTCAAATTGTGCATTGATGATCTGAATATACTGCAACTTCAAGTAGGTAACCTATTTCCTGAGAGTTGAGCCACTAATTTGTGTTTTATATTGATTGTTACTCTTTGCAGCTTCTTTCTACAGCAACATTCCTTGGAGCAGTATTTTGCTTTAGTGCCTTTTGTTTCAGTAACTTGTACGTCTACATGGTCCTCTTTCTAATTGGGGAGATCCTCGTTTTTGCCACTCAGGTAACTTTTGTGTTTAGGATGTGATTTATCAAGTTTGACATGTATTTTTGATAAAAAAACCTTCTTATTCTGATATGGGAAGTACATCACATATGCTGCAGGGGCCTGTAAATTTTGTGTGTCTTCATACTGTTAAACCTAGTTTACGACCATTATCTATGGCTATGTCAACTGTCTCTATTCACATATTTGGTGACGTGCCATCCTCTCCACTTGTCGGGATTCTGCAGGTTTGCCTTTCTGTTTCATACTGTAGCTAAATACTATAGGTGGAAAAGGGGCAGGTTGGTATCAGGTCAAATCAGGTTCTTATAAAAGGAATGCCATATATGGTTACAGATACTATGTTATATCAATAACAATCTTGTTTGTTGAATAAGATGATTTTAGGAGTTTTATGCATTAAAATACACTTCGGAGACTTGATGGGCTCAATTATATTCTAATGAAAATGATTACATGACACTTCGGACATAGTTCTACACTTCTAACTCTACATTGCCAGCTTATCTTTATAATTATATCTTTTTTGCATGTTATTGCGAATCAGTTTACATGTTATGGACTTCCAATAAAAACAAGCAAGTCTTGGAAATTATTTTTTGAGGATAAGCTATATTTGTATAATAAATTTTTGTACTTATTAAGAATCAATATTCTTATGTGGACGCAGGACAAAGTTGACAACTGGAGGACATCTGCTTTGGTCCTGACTTCAGTATTCTTTTTGGCGTCAGGGATATGGTTTATAGGTACGATGCTACAATAACAATTAAGTTCTAATGCTTTCTTAATTTTGGTAAAATTATATGCTCAATTATACATGTCTTTCCACGTTATCTATTACAAGTATTTCTACATTATTATTAAAGGGCAATTTAGATATGACTAGGTCAATACACTTGAACTAAACAACGGGTAAAGAATTCTAATGAGTTTGAAGTGATTGAAATTGTCAAGTATTAAACTAAGTGCAGCCAAGTGGGATTTCAAAATCGTTCACATTTTCATGTTTCCTTGGTGCATTTTTATTCTGTAGGTATCTTTATTCCTAGTGTGGACAAGTACAGTGAAGACAGCGAGAATCAAGTGACCACTGTTGAACAGTCAGACGTAATACCATTGCTGGAAAATAAGCCAGATGATGCAATTCCTGTTTCTTCCTTACCATAAACATGAAGAACTCGATAATAGACTCGGCAGAAAGCAAATGTATAGCGTCCCCGCCCATTGTTGTTTGTAACTCATAGAAGTCTTTCATTTTGTGTTGTAACATTTTTTTGGCATATTTGTGACCCTCACTCATGTAACAATCTAGGGGTCTGCGTGCGTCATAGGTTGGATGGACTCGATACACTATGCATAGAAACTTATCTCAAATTCTAATCAAGTTTTATTTGCCTTATATAATATGAAATTGCTAATCTACCTACTAGGTTGATCGTGTTACCCCACAGGAAACTAGGTCCATATAATCATATAGGTCCGATGTGGGAACAACTCTTGTCTAATACGTATTAATTTGCAAGTGTGGATTATAAATATACGTTGTTCTTATAATATCGTAGCTCAACAGTTCATGGTTTAACCTCATTATCTTAAGATGATTAAGTAGTAATCTCAACATCATGCTATTTTGTGAAATAATGTGTTGATGAATCCTTTCTATAATCTCCATATAACAAGTTTTATTCATTTTTCCTTTTTACTTTTATATCAAAAAATTTACAAACCTTCTAATACGGCTTCGAACGAAGTTGAACTTGAACTTACGCCCACTTAATCTGGGATGCATCTTGGCACGTTGGTTTAGAACGCCACAACTGTTTTACAAATATTATTTTCTATCTCAAACATATTACTAAAATATGGGTAAAGTTATCATATAAGTCATAGTTTTGTAGTGTGAAGTGCCAAAACAAAATAATGAGGATATAAATTGCAATGTATGACAAACTTTCAAACATAAATTTTAAGAAATTAATCCAGAGAGATACGGAACACCACTTAATAACAACACCATAACACAAGAACAAAACAGAAATTAAAGCAAACTTGAAATGTAAATCTGACACCTGTTGACAGTATAACAAAAAGTGTTTTTGTGATGGCATTCTTCTTCAACAAAAATAACATTTTGGCAGACTTTACAACAACAAACATACACTCAACACATAGGGATTATTATTACATGAAATGGGTGTTGCAGATGAAGAAGGGTCCAATAATTATGTCAAAAATGTTCCTCCTATTGATATCGATATAGACAACGATTCAAATGATTCATTTAAAGTTTCACGGTTCACACCTAAGAGGTAACCATATAATGATTATATTCCCTTGTCCATTAATGTGAGAATTCGCAGATCTGTGATTTGTCATGATTCTTTTCATTAATACGAATGTTGGATATCCTTGTTATTTGATCTCATTTAAACGTTTATGTAAATGGAACACATGAATCATTTGTGAAATGTGATGTAAGTTGTAAGTATGAGCAGAAATTGCAAGTGTAAGTGATTGTGTATTCAATATTTCACAGGTTGCTTGTGTTATTCTGTGTGATAAACTTGGTAACTTATTTGGATCGAGGAGTAATTGCAAGTACGGGTGTAAATGGGGTTCCAGGAAGTTGTAAGCCAAATGGAGAATGCTCACGTGGTACCGGAATTCAGTAAGTCTTATTGATATATTTTGGTACTAGTTTTGATATTCATTTTCGAGATAACTTTATAACTTTGTTTGATTTGCAGGGGTGAGTTTTATTTGAACAATTTTGAAGATGGTATTCTATCTTCTGCTTTTATGGTTGGACTTTTAGTGGCATCTCCAATATTTGCATCACTGGCTAAGAGGTAAGTATAAACCTTAAAAACACCAGTTCCCCATTTATTTTGTAATAAAAAGAATGTTGGGGTCGATATAATTAGCAATGTTCTTGTGCAGTATCAATCCCTTCAGGCTTATTGCAGTTGGGTTGTCGGTTTGGACTTTATCTGCAATTGGTTGTGGAATTTCACTTGGTTTTTGGACAATTACGTTCTGCCGAATGTGAGCAAACCAAGTCTAATCATCAAAACTTGCAACTTCTCTTTGATTTTGACATTGTGATGCAAAACCTTTGGTATTTTCAGGTTAGTAGGTGTTGGTGAAGCTTCTTTTATAAGTCTTGCAGCTCCATTCATCGACGAAAACGCACCAGTTACTCAGGTTCCCATTCTTGCTGACTAACTACCTTACTGTCAGAAGCTTTCGATATATGTATGGACATTAATGTGCATAAAAATGATAGTCGTATCAACAGCTAAACTTGTATCCAAAATTCCATCACAGAGATCAGCATGGCTGGGTATATTCTACATGTGTATACCTACGGGAGTTGCCCTTGGCTATGTTTATGGTGGACTAGTAAGTGACAGCATGTATTTCTCTGTTACTTGAACTATGCATACTCTACTACTTCTATATTTGTAATTTAGTCCTAACAGGCCAGACTAATGGCTCTTGGTGTCTGTTTTCAGGTTGGAGATGGTTACGGTTGGCGTTATGCATTTTTTGGTGAGGCCGTTCTGATGGTACCATTTGTTGTTTTGGGTTTTATAATGAAACCATTGCAACTCAAAGGTACCATACATTTCCATATGCAGTTGTAGGCTCATTTTAGATCCTTCTTTCTTTTCGTTTAGCTCATAGTCTGTATTTGCGCAGGTGTTTCAGTTGAAAAAGATGTTATTGGGTCTCCAAAAGAGAAGTTCACCGATCATAAATCAGACAAAACTTTCTGGTTTGTTATCGAATAAAATGATATGAACTTATCTTATAGTATCAAACTTCACCCATTTAACCTATTTATTATGGGGGTGTTTTTTGCTGCAGGTCTACTGGCGCATATACTTCTTGTAGTCATTTATCTAGCTTTTGTGAAGATGTTAAAGCTCTTCTTCTTGAGAGGATATATGTAGTAAATGTTTTAGGTACTTGTTTCACACAACCTTTTCTATAGAAACTTGTGAAGTTTTACTGATGCAACACATCCTAACTGTCTAATTTCTGATGCCTTTTGCAGGTTATATTTCGTACAACTTTGTGATAGGGGCTTATTCATACTGGGGTCCCAAGGCTGGCTACAGCATATATCGTATGGTAATAACATTCGCCTTGTGTTAAGATGTTGGTTATGTTTTGCAGATGACAACCCAAGAAACTAAAGTTAAGGTTTAGTTGACCTACTTTTTAATAATTTCTTTCATAGAGCAATGCTGATATGATGTTTGGAGGGATCACAATCGTTGGTGGAATCGTTGGGACATTAGCAGGAGGTTTTATCCTAGATCATATTAGTTCTACAATCCCAAATGCTTTTAAGGTACACATTTTTCGTTGAAAACTATGGATACTTTCAGCATTGATCTTCATTTCTAAAAGAAACTACCTGTGTTTTATATTCATGAATGTTGTTATTACTCCACAGCTTTTGTCCACAACAACATTTTTCGGGGCAATATTTTGCTTTAGTGCTTTTTGTTTCAAGAACATGTACGTTTTCGTCGTTCTCTTTCTAATTGGGGAGATATTGGTTTTTGCCACTCAGGTAACTTTTTCTCCATGTACATATTGCCACTGTTATAATGACAGACTCCTTTCTATAATGAAACATTATATACTAACGAGTGCAGGGTCCTGTAAATTTTGTTTCTATGCACGCTGTTAAACCGAGCTTACGTCCATTGGCTATGGCTATGTCGACTGTGTCTATTCATGTCTTTGGTGACGTACCTTCCTCTCCACTTGTTGGAGTTATGCAGGTGTCTTTCGCTTCAATAACGAAATGAATTAGGTAGTTTGATGACAAGTTCTTATACTTTATATGTAACAAAACAGGACGAATTAAAAAACTGGAGAAAATCTACTTTGATCTTGACTTCAATACTGTTTTTGGCAGCTGGAATATGGTTAATAGGTATGCTAAATCAAACCTGGTATTTTGTCTCATAACTAAATCCCTGATAACTCTAATGTATTTTTGGTGAATTTTGTTCATACAGGTGTCTTCCTTCCTAGTGTTGATAGATATAATGAAGATAAAGAGACCACTACTGAGCAGTCAAACACAACAACTTCGATTGAAGATAATGCGGCCAAAACGACTACTGAACCATAAACTTGCCAGTTTTAACTCCTCTTTTATATTGATCTTGTGTTATGAATGTACAGATTACTGCCATAATTTCTGCCACAATGCTACTTATTCAATTTTGGCAGTAGTAATACGTTGTAGCCGTACAGCAAGAATATATAATATCAAATCAATGTGATTGATCGATTTATGTTATGAGTTTCTTAAATCAATGACTGGGAAATATTCAAGTTGCCGTTACGACACAAATGATGTAAAAAAGATGCATCAAATGTCACTCTAATAAAAAGGATTTCTGACTTAAAATACATAGGCTGGCAAATTAGACCAGCAGCTCATAGAAATCTTTAAGAATTTGCACCTACACAAGTGAAAGCTCCCCAGCTGGGGTTGTTCTCTTGACAAGCTTAGCCCACGACTCATTTGTCTCGGTGATCACCCTTAAAGCATAATCCTGTTTCATTTCAAAGCAAATTAAGCGTTAAAATAACAGAATTCAGTGTTATCCACTTGTAAGTTACATGAAACAATGAAACAGGAATAGAAAAAGGTGGCACAAGATTTTTGGATACGAGTTCGGATTTATAAACAATTTTCAGGATTACTATTTTGATGTAAGTAAAAGTAAATTATGTGGGTTCAACTACGCTCACCCAAGTCATAAAATGCATATACCTTATTAGCTGCTTTGTTGCCAAGACCAAAGTTGTTGGCAGGTTTGCCATCAGGGATCTTGTAGTCCCTGAACCAGTCTCTGATTGCGGTAAGAGTGCCCTGAAAAAACCCGGTTGATTAGTCCCAATGTACAATATGCTATATTCAGTCTACAACTAGACAGTACCTATTCATTGTAGCAATTAAGTAATTGTAGTTTTCAACAGTTAGAATTGAATGTGGACAACTCAATAGATGAAAGGTAGTTCAGTAGTTTTAAATTTCCTATGAAACACGGTAGAGGTGGCTGTCTCAACCCATTTACTACTGAATGGATCACTGACTCACTTCATGTTATGTTTAGTCTATAACTGGTCATGTTAAAGCTCCGGGGTGAAAATACAGTAAGGAAATCAATTACCGTATATATGCATTAAATTAAACGGAAACATTATAAAATATGTTCAACATACAATACACTTCTTAAATCAACCCAGCTTGACTGGTTTCGACCTGTAACCCACCGACCCACTTTAAAAACTCAGAATATCAACTTGTACTTTTCTCCAAGAAATAAGTCTAAACAAAACCTATAAACCATTCAGAACTCTTAATTTTTAAACATATCTTCATTCAATCTTATTAAACACGACCTCTATCAAACAAATATATACATGATTACTTGGAAATAAACATACCGGAAAATGCTTCTCAACATCATCGACATCATTAACAAGCGAAGCCCTTGGATCATCCAAAGAAATTGCTATAACTTTCCAGTCAAGTTCTCCTTCGTCAATCATAGCTAGACAGCCTAAGGGTTTGACTTTCATAAGTTGACCCACCTTCCCACGGCTCTCACCAATTTCAACTACATCAACTGCAGAAATAACATAAAAGACCAAGTAAAAATGTTATATGAATGTTTGGTTTTTCATTTAATTCTAGTATATGAAAGGAGAGTGAGTAAACCCAAAATTTGTAACGCAGCCACTTGTAATCAACTGCACCAAAAACAGCATAAAGAAATTCATAATTACCAGGATCGTTGTCTCCAAATGCTCCATCAACATCAGGGTTTGCAAATGATGGATCTTCCCATGTTTGTGGAAGCAATCCGTAATTCCAGTTAATATTGTACCTGCGATATATAAGCATTTATTACCACTATTGATCCAAAGAAAAAAGGCACACAAAAGCTAAGTTACTTTAATAAATGTAGCTTAGTGTATGGGAGACTAAATGAGGAGAATTTTAAAGCCAAGATTCAATAAACAACTCTACGCATCTTGGTCATTTAACATTTTCATATTGTGGGTCACATTTACGTCGTGAAAGTAAGATGTGATAGTAAGTTTCATTCATTAATGACATAGTAAGAACGTTATTTAGTACACTCAATCATTTTTTAAAAAAAAAGACAGCACACTTGTGCAATGTGCGCTTGTGATTAACCCAAAAAGGTAACGCCTCGGTGGAAATGGGAGTTGGGACACCACAAAATGGAAAACGTTGCAAATTCTATGATTTTATGGGACAAAAAGGAGTAATAAGATAAATGTCTTACGGGTAGTATCTAAGTTTCCCTTTCTTTGTATCCTGCTTAATGGGGGTGAATATCTCATCCGTAGCAACCTCCATCTTTGCACTCGATTCTTTGGGAATTTCAACAATAAAATTAAAAGCTCCATCACCCACGTGCAACGGTATATCATGCCACGGTGAAACCTGAAACCAACAATTCACTTTATCATCCCTACAACCATTAACATGGCCTTTTCACAATCAAGCATTACAGAAATCATTTTCAACATCCGAACAATCCAATTTATAATGCACCCTAAATGGTGAAGAGCATATCATCTTACGTCCGAAAATCAAGAACTAAACTCAAAGCAGCTAATTTTAACACAAAACAAAAATTTTATCTTTCTGGATTTAACAAGTCTGCAGCTTCCGGAATCCATACACATATATAAACCCTAAATCAAAAATTACCATACCCACGTTTAATTACAAGAAACCCCAGTCATTCATCATTCATATTAATATATCATCTAAATATTAACCATATACGAATAAATAATCACACCCTAATAAGTGAAAACACAAAATTTATTTATAGGGTTGAATAAAAATCAAACCTTTTTGCCAGAATTATCAACAAAAAACACTCTGTAATCTAGGGTTTCAGGTAATCCTTCTTCCTGGATCTGAACATCAGGTCTGTAAAGAGATGAACAAGAAAAACCCCGTTTCTTGAAAACTAATTTTGTGTTGTTGTAAAGGCTTAAAGATTGAGGCTTAAAAAATGCTGTTTTGAAGAGTGAAGAAGATGATGCACCAATGTTTGTTGTTGAAATCATGATTCTTGCAGCTGCCATTGATGATGATGATGATGATGATGATGGGTAGAAAATGAGGTTTCAAATAGCAGCCACAAAGAAGAGAAAAGAGGCGTTATGAACCAGTGGACTGTGTTGTAGAATGTTGACTAGATACTGATGGAGCACTTCATTTTTACAATATATTTATTTATTAATTGTAGTTATTATAAAGAAGTGGATCACAAGTGGTATATACTTTTGATTTAATTTTTTTTCTCTTGAAAAGTGGCAATAACTATATGGAAAGACAACTGTTCTTAGATTTAGCTACTGTTCTTAGATTTTAGCTACTATACTATAAGGTTACATATAACTTATAAATATCCTACTAGATACAAATTTTTGTATTTAACTTTTTGTAAGGCATTAATGATATATATAGTTCATGAATAAAGGAAAAGTAATACCTCCTCTAACCCTAAGGGGCATCACAAAGTTATGAATTTTAGGAGGTGTTACACGTAATATGGATTCTTGGATTCCATAATAGATTTTAATTTATCATTTAAGTTGATTAGTTAATTTGAAATTTGTTTTTGTTTAATATTAGGCAACGTCAACTTTTTTCTCAAAGCTAGTGTTGAAGGCTCATTGACCAATGGTTGAATTACTAATGATAGTTATGGTAGGTCTTGCCATTTTTTTTTCTTTTTTTATAGTTGAGTCGGTTAAAAATAATATTGTAGGTGTCTTTCCACACTGTATAGTGTACTACCACATCAATTCAGTTCACCTATTAATGAAACTCGATATATGTAACTTAATGTCAAACTTAATAGCAAGTTTAATATCGAATGACTTCTTATACTCTTACACGATTATAATACATGATCAAAAGTAAAGATATATGAAGATGATTACTCTTATAATCAATTGACAAAGTAGTTGAGCATTTTCTCATGACAATGTAAAAGGGTATTATAGTAAAATGCTATTAGATACCATGATAAACTAACTTGCTCAAATAATCATGATAAATTGATATTTTAATATTTCACTTTCACCCCTAAACCATTTAAGTTCTTGCATAATAATTTGATGCATTTCAAAAATTACACAATTATCCCTTTTGATTATTTACTCATTGCATACATCTTTACTTAGCAAATTGCATTTAAAATATAAAATACATTTAGTATCATCACTGGCGTCTTATTTTTATTTTTTTACCGTAAGTATATACTATTATAAATATTATGAATTTTAATCCAATTATTTCATTTATATTCTATTTGCAATAGTTATCTCTAAAATAATATTGCAAAAAAAAAAAAAAAAAAAAAAAAATGACAAGTATAAAATTAGCAACATTTTTGTCTTATATGAAAAAAGATTTTATTTTACTACTACGAAAATTTTTACTACCAAGTAAGTAATCGACATCTATGTACATGTAAATCATTATAAACTTTTTAAAGAACAAAATTAAAACGATTAATATAAATCAAGCGTAATCTAATCTAATTAGTAATATACATTTGACACAATGCGCGAACAATTTGTACCTCATTAGGGTTATTTTTTAATTTTGATGGGTATGTGTCATAAATAATAATAAATAATATGAAGACGAGCATCTGCAGCGCCTTGGGGGTTGGCATAGGGTTGGAGTGGGGTTCAATAGGGGTTGGCGAAGTTCCACCGTCAACTTTTCGGGTTTGGCATTGAAAAAGTAAAAATGTGGTCACAATGTCGAGACTTCTCTCCTCTTTCTTTATTTCTTTTTTTTTTCTTCCCTTTTCTCGTTTACTTTATGTGATTTTTTATTTTGCTTGATTTTGTTTTAGAGCTTGAAGGAAACGGCGTGCTGTTGTAGAAAGATAAGGGTTAGAGTTGGGCTTTTGTTTTCTTATGATTGGTGGACTTTTAAATAGTTTTAATTGTTACAAGAATTAAAAGGTAAAAAATAATGTGTTTTTTTTATTATATGTTTCATTGCATTTTTCTTTTAACTTATATTAATGTTTTAGTTTTTTAATGAAATGAAGTTTATTTTTAATGAAATGTATTTTTATTTGGTTTTAATAATTAACAAGTAGATAAAGTGAGTTGAAATGGATTCCATTGAAGTGAAAATGGGGTTGAAAGTGATTGACGTGAAAAATTGGTGAAAAATTGGTGAAAAATTGATGTGTCGCTGATGTATCAAATGTAGTTCAGTTTTCCACTGCAGATGCTCTAAGAGCATGCGCAATCGGCTAGGGGTTGCCTGGGGTTGAAGGCCATGTGTGTAGGGTTGGGTTGGGGATGATTTAGTGGTTGGGATCAAAAGATCAAAATTGCATTTTTTTCATTTTTTATTTCCTTTTCATGTTTCAAAAAATGACTACAATATTTTAAATATAACATTTTACCTTTAATCCCTCAATTTCTAATATATAGTAATTTAAAGTGTGTAATGTTTATTTTATTAATGAAATTTGATTTTTATGAAATCTATTTTTATTGTCTAATAATTTGTTGTATTAAAAAATAAGGCAAAAAGAAAAGGAGGGTTGAAAGGGGTTCTATTGTGGTGAAAATGTGATTGAAAGTGATTGAAATGAAAAGTTGATGTGGCATTGATGTGTACATATATCTCATATAATATTTGTACATATTTTTTGAAAAATGCATACCACCGTTAAAAAACAAAACAAATTTACAATCTATGAATACAACCCACAAGACTAAACCCCATATTACAAGGCATAAATTGAGGGATAAGCAAAACAAAAATAAAACTACCCTTATATGATCAACCACACAGCACCAAAGACAAAAACATTCTTGACTACTCTTGACCTACACCTCCATGTTTGTACATATGACATATATATTATCTACACATTGTCTCTCACAAAGTTTAAGCTTACAATCTTTAGGTTGAGTACATATATCTGACATTCACAAACTAAATTAAGGGTTAAGTACTTTAAAATGTATTTATTTATAGTATGACATTCACAGTATTCAATAAAGTATTCAGACTTTTATTGTGTGTGATAAACTTGTTATTCATTACTATTGTATGCAACTTTTGGTACTTACACTTACGTATCAGATGTATTAGGTAACACGTGTTATCATTACAAGTTATCACGTCAACAAAATACATACAATTGAAACAAATTAAAAGTTTATTACACACAATAGAAGTCCGAGTACTTTCTTACATACTATGAATGTAAGACCATAAATAAGTACATTTCATAGTATTTAATCCTTAAATCAAAAGCCATTAGAAAACAAATAAATTAACATCTACTTATATTTTAGTCAAATAAACGCTTTAAAACACAAATTCCAAACATCTCCTCTGCCGTTTGATTTAGTTGGTTTGGTTCATCAATTACTTCGTAGCAAACTCTACTTAAAATTGTTTAATTTTAGTGAAATCGTTATTTCTATAATTCTATTTTGGGAGAAAAACAAAAAAGGAGACGTGGTACGTAATAATACTACAATTACAATTACTACGAAACGAAATACGTAATAACATATATCTATCCATCCACAAAATATATATCAACTCTTTTTCTTTCGCAAAAAACGAGGAGCAGGTACGATATTTAATTAATGATACCCGCACAACTAGAAAGAAAACCACCATTGTCGTGCTGGAAAATGCAAGACACACGTGTCACAGTAGGCCCCAAAAAATGCTGCGTCATCAACTTTCATATATCCGACTTTGAAGTTTGAACCCGTTTGCAGATCCATAAAAATGAACCCCAAATTAAACTTATTATTATTTGATTAATAACTTTACCCAAGTCTTTATGAATATAAACGTAACACATATTGGTTCGCCTTTTGCATATCCGTTTTACATGGAATCCTTTGTACGTGTTGCTGAAAAACGGGTTACCCGATACCAAATCGGTTTAAATCTGGAACCATAAACAGACCCGAACCATACTTCGTATCACCGCCATAATCTGTTAAAATGGGTGAAACGTGGACGGTGGAGATCAACAATTACAGTAATAGTTTGCAGCTTATAAATAGCAGTAACTCGTTCAACAGAATATACATACATACACTCCATTGATTAATATTATAGTTTTTCATAACAAAACCAAATCACTCTAAAACTTTGAAGCAACAAAAGAATGTCTTCTTCATCTTGCTGTGCTGGAAAGTGTGGCTGTGGCTCTGGTTGCAAGTGCGGCAGCAGCTGTACCGGGTATAAGCTTAAATCTATATGAATTGTTGCTCTATACCTGCCTTTTTGAATCTATATAAATGTATTCCTTACTAAATTATCATTGTTTGTTGGTTGCAGGTGCAAGATGTACCCAGATACAAGCTCTTTTGAGACCACTACAACCACTGAAACTCTTATTCTTGGTGTTGCACCCAGCAAAAAGTTAGTTATTCCAGATTCAACTAGCACAAAATTAATAAAAAGTGATAATGATATGAAATGAAATAAAAAATGGCAGGTAAGGGATGGTACAGGGTACAAGTACATATCAGCAGAATATATATATGGCTTGTTTATTCACTTTATTGTTTTAATGGATTTTGTATTTTGTATGTGTGTCTAATGATTTTTGTGGGTGGTGGTGCAGTGGAATAGAGACTGGAGGTGCAACGGCTGAGCATGGAGGGTGCAAGTGCAATCCATGCAACTGTGATCCATGCAGCTGCAAATGAGGAATGATCAGTATTCCGAAAGTACTGGAGTCTCATGGTGTTTTAGTATAATACTCCTATTAGAGAAGCTAGTTTACATATAACATGTATTCCCATTAGCCTTGTATTTCCCTTTTAACCACGTATTAGCGTCTAATAAAAGCAGGCAGGCATAGAGGCTCTGCTTTTGTGTGTTTTGATCTACCAATGAAGTACTGGTTAATTATCAGTTTTAATGCTTGACTTCACCATGGGATTAAAACCATCTGACCCAAAAATCTGTTTTCCATTAGAACCTTTTAGTTTTATCAACAAAGCATCCTACAAAATGAATAAAGATGATCTTGGTCATCGCAGTAAGTATATATGATGTATAGAAGTGTACACCAATTATAAAAGGACGTCCGTTTTATGTTGAATAAACGTGTAAATAACAATTGAACAATGCTCAACTTTTTTGAATTCCGCTAGGCCATGTCTGATTCTTGACTGGTTTCAGCATGTCTTCAACTTCGGCTAGTGTTTCCTCGTCTTTCTCACCCTTTGCAAGTTCTATAGCAGCCGCAACATTAAGCTGCACCTGATTGAGGAAGAAGAAGAGGACATTGTCAAATACTAATGAACTAAGATAGTATGTAACTGGTCAAAACCAGTAACTTCTTAGTGCAGGTCAAATGGGTCAGGTGGATCTAATTTATAAAACGACATGATTACAAATTAAACAATAATACTGTTTTCTGAAAATTATTGACTATAAGGTCATAAGCATTTAAAGTACGACCCATATGTCCTGAACTCCTGATGTTCATTTCCCTTGGAGCTAAATATTTTCATTTGGTTCACTATCAATATGATAGCAAAATTATTAGATGTTTGCGTTTTATGCTTCTCGAATATAGAATTGGACCAATGAGTTGGACATATTTGTAGACACGTGGGAATCTATATACCATGCAGCTTGGTAAAGAATGAAGATAAAACGTGTTATTAGTGACACGTTTGGCATCGTACAAAGTTAAAAAAGACTCATCTCAGTTAGAAAATGAAATGTGCTGTTTACATGATCAGGTTAGGGCACATGAAAACCTACATCAGTACTAGTCTACTACATTTTTTAGGTATAATTAGGAATCATGAAAGGCAAAGTCTGACCTGTTCAACGGATCTCATTCCCACAAGTATGGTAGAAATATCTTTGTTACACAAGCTGTATTGCATAGCTAATTTTGATATATTCTTCCCCTTCTGCTTACAGAAGGCAGCCACATTCTGGCATGCAGCCTGAGACCAAACAGAGCGAATAAGTATTATAACATTAAAACATCAACTTTAAATATATGATCATAAACTGTGGTTTTGAGCAACCTTGAGTTCAGGTGAAGCTGGGTGCCATCCTGGAGGGCCACTTTCTGTTAAAAGTCCCATTGCTAAAGGGGATGCACTTATGAGACCAACTCCCTTGCTTTTTAGGTATGGCATTAGATCCTCCAATGTTGTATCATTAATTCCATAATGACAATATGAAAGAATTACATCAACCGTACCCTGTGGTACCCGATCAAGCACATAACTAAAAATTTCTAATGGAAGTCCAGTTATACCAATGAACCGGATTTTCCCTGATTCTTTCAACTTCTGGAGAGCAGGAATTGTTTCATTTATAACCTATAACCAATAATCAGTAGATTTATAAGTGACGGTTACATCTAATTACTCTATAAGATGGAAATGTTACAATAAACCAATGTGATAATTTACAACTTTTTGATTAAGAACCTGATCAAGTGAGCCGAATTCAATGTCATGACACTGCAAGATATCAACATACTCCATTTGTAGCCTTTCCAAGCTCTCGTCGATACTTTTGGTCACCCTTGCAGCACTAAAATCAAAACCTTCTTTATACCTTCCACACTTTGTTGAAATAATGTACTCACTTCTCGGCACTCCAACTGCTTTCAACGCCTTCCCAAGGACTTTCTCAGACAACGTTCCTCCGTAAAACCTAAAACTCAGAACGAACAAAGTGAACTCTCAATTCTAACAAAGACCGCAAAAAACGCAAAGAAATTACACTAAAAAGTCACTTATGCAGCCTGAAAACTTAGGTTCCCTTTGAAAATGAAACATTCTAAATGTAATTTTGATAAGGTTGTATGTGTAGTTATTTAAAATACATTAATCATTCAGTGACACTTAAAGGCATAATTGACCTTAAACTAAATCAGAACACCACATGTGCAACTAGAATATAGCTGAAAACTAGAAGGATTAGATAATTATCTACCCTCAGTTTCCCCAATATATATAACTAGACAATCGAAATAGCAAGGGACGGCTCAAATTAAAACACTTAATTGTAAAAGTCTAGAAATTACTGACGGTGAAGTGTCGAAGAAGTTAATGCCGAGACGAAATGCTTCGCGGACGGTGGCAATGGCTTCTTCATCCGAAACAGAGCCGAAGACGCTGCCGAGAGGTGATGCACCGAATCCGACGCAACTGAGCTTCAGTCCGGTGTTACCGAGGGATCGAAGCTCCAGCGAATTCTCCATTTCCACTGCTTTTGATTTTAGGGTTTTGGAGTTTGAGGATAAGGACTAGAGGACACAGTTAATATTCCCGGGAAAGTGAACGTTTGAGGTGATGTTTGGATTTTTGCAACGTAAAATACAAAAAGGTTTGAAAGTAAAAAATGACATAAAAATGGAATATAAGTGTTCCTAATTTATATAGACAATAATTAAGATAAAATTGTTGTAACTTTTAACATTGGTTTCACTTATAGAAAATTATGACTAGGAAAATCATTATCATATTTTTGTTGTTTAAATTTAGTTGAACAATTAAGTAATACAAAATTCCCAATGTAAAGAGAATAAATAAGTATTAAACCCATTCAAGGTTTATGTTATCCAATCCGATATACGAGGATTTCTTCACGACTTTTCCACTCTAAGAGCAAGGGTTGGAAGAAATTTTTTTTAGTGTTCATCGTATTGAACGCCAGGTTGTCGGTGTTCACGACACTCGATCAATGTTCTCGTTCATTGTTCTTCTTCGGTGTTCAAGTTTTCATGCCAGATTCTCAACGTTTCCCTCTCTTTTTTTGTTTTCCTTTAATATGATTGGTCCAAATATATTTTTGTGGGTCCATTTTAATTTCGAGTTGAACACTGAACCACTCTCCTCAAAATCGTACACAATGTTAAAATCAATTGTTAAACTGAACACTGAGTTGAACATTGAACCACTCATTGTGCTTTAATAGACATCGAAAAACTCATTTTTCATGTTTTTTATAGTTTTTTTTCCTGAAAAATAAGATAAAAAGTTTACGATATATGCATTTTTAAAGTTGACACCTATAATGAGACATAGGAAGTATATGCTATAAACTTTTGTAACGTGGTAGCTTCAATACGGAGTATTATATTCGCGGCAAAGCGCGATCATATATACCTCGTTAGTACATCACTTTAAATGACTTCGATCTAATCTGAGACAAATTTTAATTGCTTAGATTAAAGACGACCAATATAAAAAGTTACTATAAAATCAACTTCGGATCTATCAAGTAAACACAATTACAATCACCAATTTGGTGCACAAAAGTTAAATAGGTTATATGGAATATTTGGATCATTAAGATGGAAGACTTGATTTGGTCGGTAGGACGGGGTTCGATTTGTTAATTAAAATATAAACGAATAAGACAAAAAAAATTCCCGATAAATGTGGCGGACTTGTTTCCAAACTTAAGACTTGTAAAAATTCTGCTCACATGGGCCACCATGTGAAACATTTGTTTTTCAATCGACCCTATGCTTTTATTATTTAAAAGAAAACGGTTAAAATCGACGATCTGAAAGTCTCTCACAGACTGTTCCTACAATTAGGGTATGTTTGGCAAAACGAGCTATAGGCTGTAGGTTGTAGCTGTTAGTAGTAGCTGTAGGTTGTAGCTGTTAGTAATAGTTGTAAGCTGTAGCTTTTCATTGAAGCTGTAGGTTGTAGATATATTTTTCTAAATGTGTTTGGTAAAGTAGTTGTAGCTGTAATTGAAATGAGTAAAATAACAATAAAAGACAATGATAAAAATAATAAAATTAAATGGTATATATATTTAACATAATAATTCATAATATAAATAACTAAATTATTTATATTTTGGTTAACATATTCGTTTTCTTATAATTAGGGTAACATTATAAAAAATATGTATGGTTAATAGTTATAAAATGAAACTACTATATTATAATAATATAAAATAATATGTATAGTATATGTATAAAAATAATATAATAAATATAACTAAATATAAATTTGAAAAATAATATTTTAGTGTAAAAACGATAATGATTCAAGTATCATTTCTTAATATCAAAATTATATGTATATGTATTAAATATTTTGATACAATAATGATTATGAGTTAATGTATTACATACTATATTTCGCGTAGTACTAATGTGAACATGTCTACTGTTATTTTGAAAAGTGTTTATAATATTTATTTTGAGGGACGTCAATATTGTTAATTATTAATTAGGTTTAATTTCTTATTAATTTATTGAAAACAAAAATTACAATAACTTCGAAAAATCATTTGGATAACTAGTGCCTATAAACTAACTAGTCTCAAATGACGAGGACAATCATAAATATATTCATTAAAAGCTCTTTTCAATTTTCAAAGCTTGTAGGATTAGCTTTTCATTTACAAGCTTTTTGGAGCTTTTAAAAGAAATTAAAAGCTCAAAACTATTTCATCCAAATGAAGCTTTTAGAAATGAGAAATTTTTCAATTTAAAAATAAAAAGCTAAAGTTTCAAAAAGCTCTTAAAAGCTCTTCGCCAAACACATCCTTATATGAGAGAGAAAAATCATATAACTAGTGATTTTAGAAATAAGAATGGAGATTAAACCCATAACTTCCGCATTTATGCTATGGGTGTGTTTGGCGAAGAGCTTTTAAGAGCTTTTTGAAGCTTTAGCTTGTTGTTTTCAAATTGAAAAACTTCTTATTTCTAAAAGCTTCGTTTGGATAAAAGAGCTTTGAGTTTTTTTTTTTAAGCTCCAAAAAGCTTGTAAATGAAAAGCTAATCCTACAAGCTTTGAAAATTGAAAAGAGCTTTTAGTGAATATATTTACATGATTGCCCTCGTCATTTATATTTACAATTTGAGACTAGTTAATTTATCGGCACTAGTATTCCAAATGATTTTTCGAAGTTATTGTCCTTTTTGTTTTCAATAAATTAATAAGGAATTAAACCTAGTTAATTATTAACAATACTGACGACCTGACGTCCCTCAAAATATTAGAAACACTTTTTAAAATAACAGTGGACATATTCATATTAGTACTATACAAAATATAGTATGTAATACATTAACTCATAATCATTTTTGTATCAAATCAAATATTTAATACATACACATAAATTTTGACATTAAGAGGTGATATTTGAATCATTATCATTTTTCTTACACTTAAATATTATTTGTCAAATTTATATTTAGTTATATTTATTATTATTTTTATATTCATATACACATATACTATACATATTATTTCATATTATTATTATAAAGTAGTTTCATATTATAACTATTAACTATACATATTTTTTATAATGTTGTCTTAATTATAAGAAAATGAATATGTTAACAAAAATATAAATAATTTAGTTATTTATATTAAAAGTATAAATAATTTAGTTATTTATATTATATTATTATGAGTTATATACGTTAAATATATATATATATATATATATATATCATTTAATTTAATTTTATTTTATTTTATCATTGTCCTTTATTGTCATTTTACTCATTTCAATTACAGCTAGAGCTACTTTACCAAACACATTTAGAAAAATATATCTACAACTTATAGCTTCAATTAAAAGTTACATCTTACGGCTACATCTTACGGCTACAGCCTAAAGCTACAGCTACAGCCTACATCTCGTTTTGCCAAACATACCTACATGTCCCCATTACTAAACTACTATAACGTGGACTCTATTACTTTATTATTAAACAAATAATAATGTGTATTGTGTTCTTTCTTTATTGTGATTAAATAAAATTTTACCAAAATAAAACGGTATAACATACTTACTAGTAGGTTTTTAAACGAACCAAACGAACATGAATAACATGAATGGAGATTGTTCATGTTCGGTCATTAAGATAATGGGTTTGTTCATAAACATAAACAAATACAAAAGAACAAATACATAAATTAATACATCATCAACATGATTAATGTACAAAGTCAAACTTATAAAAAACATCTCTAATATGATTTCATTATCGAGAAGGATATGAAATTACAAATCATAAGATAATTGAGATAAATAAAATAAAAAGTAAGGTATATAAAAGTTTTACATTCACATAAAGTTATATGAAAATAAAACGATCTTGATGAACGTTCACGAAAGTAATTGAACGGACGAAAAATATGTGTGTATTCGCTCATTTAACTGAAAGAACAAAAAAAATCACATTTGTATTCGTTCATTTACTTTAACTAAACGAATGAAGATAAAAGAATTTTTGCCGATCGGCTCACGTATATTCGTTGAACGTTTGATTCGTTTAAAGAACTAGATATTACTACCTCGTATGAGTCATGACCGATAACAACAAGAAGCATGTTTTTCATGTGAAAAATTATAAAATTCAAAACAGGGGTAGGGTCATCACGGATTGAAGTAAACATTAGGTGATAAAAAGTCTAATCAACAGTTCACCGGCCATCATTTATTTCTTGAATAAGTCTTTAAGCACCTCTTAAGTCGTAATTATTAAACACAGCACAAAATCCTTTATAAAAACCACTTGATTCCATTCAAACTACCCACCATAATATAATTAACCTTTTTATTTTATTTCAAGTAGCCATGTATAGAGCACATTGCCAACCCCTAGAGAGAGAAAAAAAAGTACCCATAACTGGCATGTACACTATATGTACATCTATCTATATCTATCTGTATATATATAAACCTTAAGTTAGTATCTTCATTACATAATAAAGCTTGGTTCTTTATACCAAAAAGGTAACAACTTTCATCTATGTTCATGTTTATAACATGATTCTTGATTTTGGATATATGCATAATCTGATGTTATGTGTTCTTTTTTTATCTTTTCAGGGTTCTTTTTCAGTTCTGTTTTTTTCTGGTTTAACCAGTTTTGTATAATAATTTATCAAAGAAAGTTATGGAGATTTCAAATTTTAGAGGGTTCTCAGAAATGATAGGAATGGAAGACCATTCTTTCAATTTCCAGTGTCCAGTTAACTCATTTGATGATCAACTCGGTTCGATTGCTGATACGTTTGGAGATAACAGGATTCATAATCATATTAATGGTCAGGTTAATGTAGGTGTGTTTGATTATTACAAACCTGTTATGGAACTATCTCCAAGACCAACTAAACAGATGAAAACTTGTAGTTGGAATTCATCCATAAGTAGTGATCACTCCTTGATGAATCATAATCAAAATCATAATCAAATCACTGTAACGCCTAAAGAAGAAATGACTGTTTCTTCCAAGATTAACAAGGGGTTGTTCACCAATCCTCATCTCCAATTTGACCAACAAGTCAACTCTGGTTTTGATAAAGGTTATCATGGTGGTGTTGATGTTGCTAAAAATAGCACAAAAGTTGCACCAGCTCAAGATCACATCTTAGCTGAAAGAAAAAGGAGAGAAAAACTTAGCCAGAGGTTCATTGCTCTCTCTGCTTTAGTCCCTGGCCTTAAAAAGGTAGTATATTTTTTCCTCCTTTTTTTTCATCCTATTATATCATAAGTTGTATACATTTTATCATATAACCTGTATATGTTATTAACAGATGGATAAGGCTTCTGTTCTTGGAGATGCCATCAAGCACATGAAAACGCTTCAAGAGAAAGTGAAGACACTTGAGGATCAGATGAAGAAAAGACCAAACACAGAATCAGTAGTTTTCGTTAAGAGATATGAGTTGTTAGCTGATTCTAGTGAAAGTTTTTCATCGAATGATGGCCCAGTTCATGAGCAGCTCCCTGAAATTGAGGCAAGATTCTTAGGTAACGATGTTCTGATAAGAATTCACTGTGAGAAAAAGGCAGGTGCTTTTGAAAAGATTCTAAATGAAATTGAAAAGCTTCATTTATCCGTTATTAATAGCACTGCCTTGACATTTGCCGACTGCGCACTTGATATCACGGTTATTGCTAAGGTACCAAAGTTTACATTTTTATGAGATACTATTCATTTTGATAACTGTGAATTGTGATTTTGTTCAACATATTTGAGACGCATAAAATTCTTGTTGCAGATTGATAAAGAATTTGCTATGACAATGAAGGACCTCATGAAGAATCTACGTTTCGCTCTCAAGCAATTTGTGTGATGATTGATACTACTTTATTTCATTTTGTGGGCTCGATATTCGCTTATAATCGTGCATGCAAAACAATAATGTCTTGTTTTTTTACAATTTCTTTTTTTATTTTAAACATTTGGTGACCATGGGCCTGGGTTTGTCCATCACTTTAGAACCAATTTCATGCCTTCAAACCTTATTTTGCTATGGGGTTCATTTTGCAGGAGGTTTTTTTTTATACCTTTTTTTCATGGTTGACTTGTTGACCATGATAACAATCCTCTTGTTGTAAACTAGCAACCTCATGGCTATAAATTGATAGGCATTTTTTTCCACAACTTTTTACCCTTTTACTTGAACTTGAGAGGGGTTTTTAGATGGTTCGTTTCTGATGGATAAAAAAACAGGGCTATGAATCAGTCCAAGTGCTTGGTGATGAATGCTTTAAAGGTCTTTTTTCTTCTGTATTCTGTTGGTAAATTCTTGGTTCATAGTAATGCAATAATTCTTGTAATTTTCATGGAATGATTGATAGATATCTTCTCCCAGAAATATATCGAACGTTATTTATGAGTTCATATCATGTCATTTGCTAAAAATGGACGCAATAGTATCGCCCCATTTGGTTGATTCTGAGTAGTATTTATAAAGCATATACAGAAAATGTTTGAAGCTCAACCTAACATAATTTGACTAAAACTTTAAAAGAAAACATCTTCTGGCATGATTTCATTTTGACCTTCTGATTTGCCACATCCTGATTAGATTATTGATTAAAGAATTAAGATCTGTATTCATAATTCTGTATTCATGTAACGTTGTTATGAACTTATTTTCACCTTCAAAAACTTACTTTTCACTAGAATTGCCTTTAATTCAATGTTAATTAGGGAAAATCCTAGTGAAATGTCTTGTACATATATGTTTAATCTATATAAGGTATAATCTTTTTTGTTTATTTTGATTTAAGTCATAATTTTTACATACAAGAAATGACTTTTCGACTTGTTTAGCATGTAAACGGTCAATTATCAAGTTGGATCATTGATTTTCCAACGAGTTTTTTGGTTTATAAATAGTGAGTGCTGATAAATTTATCATTATTTTTTTATGAATTTACTAAAACTGTACATTATATGTCTATATAGGACAACTTCATGATATGATTTTCCAAGTTAAATGTAGTTTCATGTACTCTAATGTGGCTAATTTTTAAGGTGACTTGTAAGTAACAGATTTAGATGAAAAGGCATTGAACGTAGTTTCATATAGCCTGGTGTGGCTAACTTTTAAGGTGACTTGTAGAGTTGTAGTTGACAAATTTAGATGAAAAAGCTCTTGTTTGATTTATATAATAAATCAAAATAAAGTTCGATATCTTAAATAAAATAATAATGATAATAATAATAATAATTAATTTAATAATTTTGATAATAATAACAATAAAAAATTATGCATAAAGATTACGGAGTATATACGAGAGTTGTTATATTATGATGTTGATCAATTGTTGTCATCACGTCAGCTAAAATATGATTATAAAAAAATCCTTATAATATATTCATATTAAACTTTACCTTTATTTTTTTAAATTTAAAACATGACGATACCTTCTTTCAAGCAATTTAATAACAACTTCAACGTATGTAACGTGATAACTTTTTTTCCTAAATGATATACAATTTTATAATAATCACTCCGATCTTGTACAATTTTTTTTTTTATAGATTGTGTATAGCTTTAACTATTCGAATAAAATACAAATATTTTTTTTCCAAATAACTAAAACTAAAATTGGTTAAGTTAGATGGTTCAATAACTTGATTTTCTAAATAAATAAAAAAAGATGGGAAAAAATATTCAAATAAATTAAATTCGACTTCATAGTCTTTTTTATTTAGGTAATTCGAAACATGACCGGATAAATCAAATCGTTATTTGGGTACTCTGAGTTTGGTGACCCTAGATTTTGGTTTGGAGCTCTCGTGGACTAGAGGTTACTTAAAATCTGAAAATCAAAATCAGGAACCTATTTGATTCAATATCCAGGTTCAACAATAAAAAAATATATAAAAAATACAAGTGAATTCGAATTCGATTTTCAGTTTTAACCGACACCGAACCGAATTCAAATTCGATTCTCGGTTTGGTTTACAACTTTGAATTCGATTTTTGGTTCTACTCTCAAAAATTTCAAAACCGAACAAGTCGAACTGAATACACCGAAGAAAATATAAACCAAACCGATGAACACACCTAGTGAAATCTTTTTGTGAACTTCACATATGCACCTACATGACTACTTAATAAAAGCGAAAAAAAGAAAAAAACACCTTTCAATATATACTCTCAGGAAACACACAAGATATTTTAGCTAGGTTCATCGAGCATAGATGAATGAACGGGACAATTTTTTGCATTAATTCGTCAAATTAGTCCATTTACATTGGTGACGAAATATTGTGGGACTAGATGCTACCACATCAACCATGACATTGTGTCGTCTCACGACACTTTGAAGTGCAAACTTTCACAATATTTTATGACACCCAGCTGGACTCACAATTTATTTTTGTTTTAGATTAAAAGGTAAAAAAATGAACTGAAAAAGGAAAGAAAAAAATTAGGGCCCACTTTTCTTCCGTTTTGCTCCATGGTGTGGGTGACAACACGCCACCACAAATTGCCCCATCTCGCTCGTCGTGGATATTGTGGTGGCATAACCAGTGGCGAAAACGAGAACACTACGAATGGTCTTAGGCTAAACCTCATTTAACAAGTATAAAGATAAAAGATATTGAAGATATTTTCGCACAACACTCGGGTAAAAGTTTTATTTTTACAATCTTGCGAAACATTTGATTATTCTGTTTCTAGAACCGAAATACAAAAACAAATTATATTATGCATTTTATATTGATGTTCGTATATAATTTTACAAAAATATCTATTAATTAAACCTTGGAGATCCCGGCTAATCCTCTTGGAGTCTTGGGTCAACGATTTAAGGGGATTTTTCGATTCTCTAGGTGTGTAAATATATATTTCATATCAATTAATATTAATAATTTGAATTTTATATTAAGGTGGAAATATTATATAAGTTTCAAACTGGACCAATAAACTTAGGTTCCAACTAACGTAAAATTATTGGTGGATTATAATTGGATTACATCATTTGGTATACATATAATTTAATTTTCTTTAATAAAAAAAATTAGAAAAATGATTATTGGATGTCAATATGTCATTTTCACCTTTTTGCCAGAAATTATTGGCTTGAAAATATAGGCCATGCGATAAATTATTCAATACCAGTTAAATTTAAATAATTAAAGACTCCAAATCCGGCTATGTAAGATATCAAAGTAATTATAGTTCATTACATGTAGTGAAAGTTTCATTGTTATCAAATTTATGAGGGCTAAGTTAATTTTTGAGAAAGTTACTTAAATGGTCAAATTTGACCTCCTATGTCTAAATATGGACAAAATCTTGAAAAATATTCATTTTGGTCAAGAATCTCACTCTATCACATCAACTTAGAGCGAAATGTAGTGTTTTTTTTTAAATTGGAGCGAAATGTAGTATGTTTTTTTTCAATTGGAGCGAATTTCTAAGCATTTGATCGAATTCATAGACATTTGAGCGAATTGTTGTGCATTTGAGCGAATTGTTGTGCATTTGAGCGAATTATTGGGCCTTAGAGCGAATTGTTGAGTATTTTAGCGAATTCATGTGTATTTTGAAATAATCGGGGCGAATTGTTGGTCATTTGAGCGAAATGTATATTTTTTAATAAAAGGTATTTGAGCGAATTGTTGGGAATTTGAGGGAATTCATGTGTAATTTTTACCAAATGGAGCGAATTGTTGGGCATTTAGTTGGAGCGAACTTATAAAGATTTTTTTATACTACAATTCGCTCCAAATTGATGTGATGAAGCGAAATCTTTGATCAAAATGGATATTGTTGTAGATTTTGACCATTTCAAGATATTGGAGATCAAATTAAACCAAATAGGTAATTTACTCTTAATTTTTTTGCAAATTAAGAGTGAAAATATTCAAGTTTTCGCATTTTATTCACATACTTTCTTTATCTTCTGAATTTATATTTTCACTTCTTCTAAGGAGCAACAAAATTCTTGCAACCCATTAAAAATTGAGATTTTGATCACATGTTTTGAATAATTTCCTCCAATACAAAATCCGGGGGAGATGAAAAATGTTTTTCATGTTCAGATTATTCGGAGAGAGCGAGGTTTTTTTTACTCGGATGTACGCTGACTAACCGGGTATCCCCGTGACCGTTTATGACCTTTTTCCTGGTCACCCTCGAAATGTTTACGTAGCGAGGTTCGAACATGTGACTTCTTGTGAAGAAACGTGACGTTTTACCACTAAGCCATCTTGGTGATTCATGATTGTTAATTCCCTCCAATACAAAGATAGATTAAACTTTTTATTAAAAATGGGAAATTTTGTGATACATACTATTAAATATGTATAACCGATATGTCAGGATTTCGAATATGTGTTTCAGCATATGTGGGTGATTTGTGAACAAATGATTTGTCTGACGTTGATGCTCTTTGCAAATGGGGTGAACCCGTAGTATGATACGAGGTTTAGGTACCCTTCAAATTACTTTTTTTTTTCTTAATATATATTAACCAAGGGTATTTTCGATGGAGTTTTTACCTAAATGATTTTTTTTATCAAAGAGATATTTTAGAACATCTTTTATTTATCGGAAGAAAAACTATGTTAGCTAAAAACTTGAGATTTATCAAGGTATTGTTGTAAAACTTTTTTATCTAAACATATTCATTTTATATTTTTCATTTGTGCTAAAAAGTTTTTGATATTTTTTTTTTAATATTGGAGTAAATCTTTTCTCAGACCCGGCCTTAAGGGTAGGCATGAACAAAACCCGGTTTCCCGGAAAACCGGTTGGGGTTGAAAAACCGAACCGGTTTTTTTTCGAAAGTCAAAAACCGGTTTTTACAAAAATCGGGTTGGAACCGAACCGGTTTGAGGGGGAGAAAAACCCTAACCGGTTGTAACCGGTTTGGACCGGGTTGGAACCGGTTCGGGTTCAAAAACCGGTTTCAAAACGGTTTTCCTATATAATTCGGGTTTTTTTCGAGCGTTGAGCGTTTTAGGGAAAATCGACGTATTCTTCAAATTTTTTCCGATAGAATGTTAGTACATTATGAATGAAACATAACCTAACAATAACTTAAAACAAAGTCTTCTAAATCTTCATAAAAATATTATTGAAACCAATAATTCTATATAATTCAATCTTATTCGAGCGTTAAGCGTTTTAGGGAAAACCAACGTATTCTTCAAAATTTTTCCGATAGAATGTTAGTACATTAGGTATGAAAACATAACCTAACAATAACTTAAAACAAAGTCTTCTAAATCTTCATAAAAATATTATAGAAACCAATAATTCTATATAATTCAATCTTATTCGAGCGTTAAGCGTTTTAGGGGAAATCGACGTATTCTTCAAATTTTTCCGATAGAATGCTAGTACATTATGAATGGAAACATAACCTAACAATAACTTAAAACAAAGTCTTCTAAATCTTCATAAAAATATTATTGAAACCAATAATTCTTCATAATCTTCAAAAATCTTCAACTTTAATTAATCTTCAATTCTTCTAACATCTTCAATTTGAGTAGTCTTCAAAAGTCGAAATCTTCTTCGGAGGAAGCCTCTCGCGAAGCTTGATCGAGAGCAATTTCTTCATCGGAAAGTGATATTGCCATACCCGCTTCCACCACGATATCGTGTATATCTCCTTCGTATTCCAATTCACCTTCAAGACTTGAAACGTTTTGTATACGTTCTGCGGCGTCTAAGTGATCCTTCAAACATATACACATCTCTAATGAGGCCGGTGTGAGTCTTGTTCTTCGTATGGATAGTACCCTACCACTAAGAGAAAAAGTGGATTCTGAAGCTACCGTAGAAGCTTGGACGGTTAGTAAATCTCGGGCCATGATGGTTAGAATGGGAAATTGAGATTCCTTCCCTTTCCACCAACCCAAAATATCAAAATGTGCGAATTCTTCGGGTCCCATTGAGGCTAAAAAATTCGTTCCGGTATATTTCCCATATTCGCTAGTGGCCCTTTGGTCACCATCACCCCTTGCCCGTTTATGGTTTTATTGTCTTAAACTATTATATAAATTAATCATTGGATCTCGGGAAGAAGATGATGAAGCAAACATTGTGGAAGCCGAACTAGAAGAAACCATTCTTGTTGAACTATATTTTTGAAAATAATGACCAAATAAATCTTTAAAAGATTTGTTAAAATAGTCTTTTGTATTTTGAGAAAAAAATGGATCCTCATCATTCAAATCCAAATCGTTACAAATGTTATCGATAAGTAATTCCACCCCGGAAATGTTCAAACATGGGTTTAACTTGGCGGCACAACTAATTACCGATGACATTTCTTTAAAATATTTTCTTAGTTTTGCTTTCATGGGAGCCACCATTATTGCATATACATTACCACAAAATTCGTATTCGCTTAGTTTTGAACTCATTAAAAATATTTGATTAAGTACCAAATGACTTGTGGGATAATAAACACCTGATAATAAAGTAGTTGCGGTTTAGAAACTTTGAGCAATTCGGTTATCTTTTGAATAACCTCCCAATAGTCGAAGGAAAATGATGTTGCAAGACCTTTTTGAATAAGTTGATCATGAAAAACGTATAAAGTGTCGCGTTGCCGTAAACCACACATAAACATGTTGTAAGTCGAATTCCATCTTACGGGAATATCCCAATTAGGGGGTAAAAAGATGGAATCCGTTTCCTTACATAATCTCATATAATGTTTGTATTTAGCCTTACCCGAACAAAATATATCTTGTAACATAATTTTATACGCGTTTTTTACTACGCTTATTTCTTGAACTGCTAGTCCGTCTTGTACAGCCAAGTTAATGATGTGTGCAACACATCTACTATGGTAGAAAATGCCTTTCAAAAGTGGTTCTTATTTTAGCATTAACCTTTGAACGGCGTTTGTATTATTAGTCGCGTTATCAAACGAGATTGAAAAAACCTTTTGTTCTATTTTAAACATTTTCATTACATCTCGTAACATGTAAAATAAGTTTTTACCCGTGTGAGGATAGTCAAAGTTTTCAAAAGCAATGGTACGTTTCATCATTTGCCAAGTTGCGGCATCAACCCAATGTGCGGCAACACAAAGGTACGAACCGGGCAAACCATGAGGAGCCGACCAAACATCGGTTGTTAAAGATACATTTGTATTTAAGTTTTCAAAACCGATTATTAGTTGACTTTTAGCATTTTTTTCACAATTTAATAGCATCACGTCTAAGAGTAAGACGACTTACATGATTATATCGCGGTTGAAGAGTATTTTGAATGACCCTAGTAAGCCGAGGGTTGTCGAAGTGGTTGAACGGCAAAGCTTCTTGAATCACAAAGCCGGCAAATGCTTCTCGACGCCGCTCTGCTTCGTATGTAAAAATACCCCTATCCCGTGAGATAGTTGCTTGACTCGACTCGGGATTACTTTTGACTCCATCACAATACTTTGTATCATGTGATTTCAAAGTAGAGTTGGAGTCGGCTTTCAAAAATTTCCCGCAACGTTTACAAAATGCCTTAGTGGAACCATCCGACAATAACACTTTGTCGTAATTACACCAAATCTCGGGATTTCGTTTGGTTACCAAAACTTGAACAATAGTTGGTGCATTTGAAGAACCAACACCGGCGGAAGTTGAAGAAGATTGAGTGGCCATTTTGATAGCGTTTTGAGAGGAGTAGAGAATTTTTTGAGAGTTTCGTACGTAAATCATAAGCGTTTTGAGTGTTTAAAGACTAGAATTAACAAGATTGAGTGTTGTGACTAAACCAAACCCAAGGTATCTATTTATACTAGTTTTAAGATGGCAAAATGGTAAAAAAAAACAAAAAACAAAACGGTCAAAAACGGTAACAAACGGCTATATTTCGAACAGCTCAAAAAACCGGTTCCAAACCGGTTTTTATAACCGGTTTTCCAAACCGGTTCGGGTAAAACCGGTTACAAACCGGTTCGCCAACGGAATTATTCAAACCGGTCCCAAACCGGCGATTTTTATAAAAACCGAACCGGTTTTTATAAAAACCGGTTTCAACCGGTTTCGGGTTCGGTTTTTTTTTTTTCAGTTTCGGGTCGGGACCCGGTTTTTTTGGTCAACTTTACTTAGGGGTGTTCAAAGTGGGCCTATGAACAGGGCCCATGTTTCGGTAGGGGCTCAATGTTTTAAAAAAATTGTTATACTTCAGTAGAGGTGCAAAAAAAATCGGTTTTTTTCGGTTTTCGGTTTTTTAAAAACCGGTTTTTTGAAAAATCGGTTTCGGTTAAAAACGGTTTTTTCGGAATCAGTTTTTTTCGATTTTAAATGTTCGGAATCGGTTTTTTCGGTTTTGGTCCGGTTTCAATCGGTTAATTTTTTCGGGTTTTTTTTCGGATTCGAATTCGGTATAAGTGTATAACAAAATTTAAATAATACAAATGAAAATATAAAATACAAACATAACTTTTATTTAAACAATGCAATTACAACTAAAATTATCTTCAAATACAAACATAACTTTTATTTAAACAAAATTACCACTAAAATATAAAATACAAATACGAATACATTTCGAGCTTCGGCATGGCCATCACCCAGAAACGTAATCGTATAGTAAAGTGTATCGAGCTTCGGCATTGCCATCACCCGGATACACTTAACTAGCTATGTCATCCCAAACTTCATCTTCATCCACGGATTCAACTTCAAGTTCTTCAAATTCACCTTCATCTAATTCGGTCGTTGGAGGTGATATCCCTAATTCGATTTCTTCATCTTCAATAATTTCTTCAACGTTACCTAATAATGGGCCTTCCAAGGTTGTTACATTTTGTATCCTATCAACTCCGTCCAAATAATCTTTCAAACATACACATACTTCCACGGATTGAGCGGTTAGTCTTGACCTTCTTTCCGATATTATTTGACCGCTAGTAGAAAAGGCCGATTCGGAAGCTACTGTCGAAGCTTGGACGGACAATAAATCTCGAGCCATAGCGGATAAAATGGAAAATTGTACTTCTCTTTCTTTCCACCAACTCAAAATGTCAAAATTACGAAACTCATCAACACTTAAAGTGGTTAAAAAGTTTGTAGACATATAGTGTCCCAACTCGCTTGTTGGAGCCGATGTTCGTTGACGCTTTGTAACATCTTCAAGTAATTGATTATAAAGATTTATATTTATGTCGTTGGATGATGACCGAGATGTTCCCGCCCGCATTGAGTCAACAATTGGGTTATGATGTTGACCATATTTTGTTGCATAAATTCCAAATAAACTCTTAAAATTATCTTCAAATTTAGAAAGTTCATTTTGTATATAGTTCGGGTCGTCGGATAAGTGTAAGTCTAAATTTTGTAAAATTGTTGTTATTATACGTTGTACGCCGCCAACATTTAAAGTTGGATTTAGTGCGGCGGAACAAGTAAAAACCAAAGGCAAACTACTAAAATATTTTATAAATTTCTTTTTTATAGCTCTAACCATTTTTCTAAACATCGGATATGTCGAGGATTCAAATTCTTGTAATTTTTCGATCATTATAAAAATTTGGTTTAGAACTAACGAGCTAGTTGGGTAATATACACCCGATAATGTAGTAGTAGCCTCTTTAAAAACTACTAAAAACGAAGTTAAATCATTTAGTCGATCCCATTCATAATCGGTTATAGATACGGACTTATTTTTAGCAACTAACATATCATTAAAAGCACTTAAAGTAGCACGTTGTCGTAAAATATTTTCAAACATAGTGTGAGTAGAATTCCACCTAGTATTATTATCGTAACAAGGTCCTAGGGGAGTTTCACCACATTGTGCACGAAAACGTCTATAATTAGCTTGTCGTTCGTTACTCGAACTATATATAGTTACTAATAAACTCTTAAATTTTTCACGTATATTAGCACATATTTGTAACGCCGCTTGCACAACAAATTTATAACATGAGCAACACAACGAGAATGAAAAAAAGTGCCATTTAAAATTGGTTTTATACGTAAATTTAGTAAATTCATAGCTCTAGTATTATTTGATGCATTATCTAGTGAAATTGTAAAAACTTTATCGTTTAAATTATATTCAATTAAAGTGTCATTTAAAATTTTTCGCAAATTGCATCTCGTATGCGGATAACCAAACAATTTAAAAGCAATTGTACGTTTCATCAATAACCAAGACTCGGGATGAAACCAATGGGCCGTAACGGCTAAATAAGAATTTACCGTACCATGTGGTGCGGTCCAAACATCACAAGTAATAGAAACGCCATATTTATAGTTTTGAAAACCATCAATTATATCTTTTTTAGTTGTTTTCCATAATTTATACGCATCGTTCTCTAAGGGTAGTACGACTTACTTGTTGGTAACGCGGTTGTAGTCTCTTTTTGATGATATTCGTAAGTCGTTGGTTGTCGAAGTGGTTGAATGGAAGCGCCTCTTGGATGACAAACTTCGTAAAATCTTCTCGAAGCGCATCATTATCGTATATAAATACGCTACCATCTGAACCAAGTGTCGATTGTGACGCATCTTGATTAGCCGCCCTACAAGACCCGTTTTTGTGACTTCTTAATGTTGAGTTTGATATGGGGTTATAAAACCTCCCACATCTTTTGCAACGGACCTTTTTCGCCCCATCATTCATAACACACAACTCGTAATTCGACCAAATTTCCGGGTTCCGATTTGTTGATTTAACTTGTACTACATCAATGTTTGTGTAAACTTTGTTGCGTACATTGCTACCAACGGAAGCAGAACCGGAACCGGAAGCTTGTGATTGTATGCTTTCCATTTTTCGCAAACAAAAAGTATATAAATATCGAGATTTAGAGTGTTTTTGAGAGAAGAAGAGAATGTTTGTTGGTGTGTTTTGAACCCAAACCAATTAGGGCTATTTATAGGGATTTGGAGGTGCCAAAATACCCAAAAAAATTCAAAAAATGCTCCCCCATAGCTCCCAACGGCTACTGTCCGGTTATGTGCATTTAAAAAAAAACGGTTAAAACCGGTTTTTTTTAAAAACCGGTTAAAACCGGTTAAAAAATCGAAAAAAACCGATTTTACTAAAAACTGAAAACCGATCAAACCGGTTTCGGTTTTATAAAAACTAAACCGGTTTTTAAAAAATCGGTTATCCAAAAAACCGATTTCGGTTATTTGACCGCTTAAAAAAAAAACCGATTTTTCTTTCACCTCTACACTTCATTATGCATAGTAGCCCAAAGTGAGCCTAGTTACGAGTTTTAGTGTCTATGCACGAAACAACCTCTCAATTAATTCAAAGTAGACCAATTATTGTTCAAATTAATTTTTAAGACATCATTATTTCTCATAAAAACAGTCTCTCAATTACAAATCATTAGGAGTACCGTCACTTTACTTTGTCAACAATATTACATACACCATTGGAACCAAACATGTATGTAGTCTTAATATATATTTATTTACTGAGTTTTTTGTTTATATATCTTATTAATTTGAATGTTCAATCATTCAATTTACATACTGGGGTTTTAGTAATTTGACATTATATAATATAAATTTATATGTGAGTTTTGGACTTTATATGAATCACATTTAGACACTTGTCTTATTGTTTAATTGTGTTAATATCTAAATTAGGCCTCCTATACAACAATCCGGATATCAATAGGAGAGCCTATTTTTTATTCGTCGCACCGGGCCACCAAATCTCACGTGCCGACCTTGTCTTTTCTTAATAGTTTTTTTTCTTCTGATAAGAATGATCTTGATGTTAGAAAAGAATTAATTTTTTTTTTTTAATAAAGGATTGTCAAATTGTCAATATCATAAAAAAGAATTTTTTGTATATATATTAGACTAAACATATATATAGTATTTGATTTTGCAAAGCTAGTGCGTCATTCCCGCGTTAATTACCGGAAATGTCATGGTCGTTAGACACTGTAGGGCCCAGTTTAATTTTCACTTACAAACGACGTGGACCAATCAAATCTGATCACCGTAATGGCGTAATGTACTCTGTACCATTGCTTCCACGTCATTAATTCATTATCTTCTCCAGAACAATTTATTAATTCCCAGTTTAACAATTTTTACCATCAACCTTGAACACGAAAAGACAAACTTTTTTGACAACGTAAAAAAGACTAACAAAAGTAAATAAATTAAAGAACAATTTTATCACCTGTTGAAAATCCCCAGAATCTTGAATCAAATTACACCTTTCAATTGACAAATTACCTTTTAATTTTTAAATGGCCGTTAAGATGTTAAATAGCGTTGGTTATGTGTTGATTTTTACGTTAATCGTGCAATGTAATGGTTCAATGGCTGCGATCTCGATGACAACGGACGTTAATCATTATCCCAAAGCCATACATGTAAGTAAAATTCTCTCAAAATGTTAAAAAAGTTCTTTCCATCTGGAATTTATTTTGGGTTCATGATCTAATATTGTGATATCTAAATATCAAAACCATTGGCAGAACTGTGAATTTCTGACAGCCCTGCGACATAGTCACAAAGTCGACCCTCAAATTCTAAATTATATATGTAAGAAATGTTTATTAATATAGCGAAAATTGTTACAAGTTCATTATTATAGGTGACGGTTCCTAGAACTAATGGTGAGCTTGGGATTGCGTTTTGAAGAAGAGATTATTTAACTATCGTATTTGCAAAATGCAAGTAATGAGAAATTGCATTTTGAAGAGATTATTTAATTATCGTATTTGCAAAACACGAGTAATCAGAAAAAATTGTGTTTGGCAAAAAATGATTAAAAATGTTTATTCTAATTGCTTAAAAGTTTTTTTGAGTATGCGATTTCGTGAATATTATTGGGCAAATAAGAAGGATTGTTAAACTAACATATATGGACCTTTGTAGTTCAGGATTTGGAAGAAGCTATAGTTAAGGGATTAGGGTTTCAATCGGATGATCTTAAGATATCTGGGTTCGATTTTAAGGATGCTTTAGTGGGTCGATCCATTGCTTACGAGTTTGATTTGGAAAGTCACAATAATGTGCTTCCATTGAAACTTTTGGATGATGTTAATAGATGGAAACATATGGATTTGCCCATTCTTCAGGTGCAAGATGATCATGCAACAAATACCAGCAATGAGAATGGATTGGTAGCAAAGAAGAAAACCAAAAAGAAGGGTTCACAACGGTCACCTGTTTTGGATCGGTTCCAGCTTGCTGGTCCAATGGAGCTATGGATTCAAGATACCAAGGACTTGAAACATTCATTACCTGTAAGTTCACAAGTTGATGCCGGTGAGTTAAGGAAAGTAATCCTAGAAGAAGGAGCGATTGTCACAGTCAAGGGAGCGAAATCAGTCAGCTTACTCAGACCGATTGAGTTGAACTTCCTTTGACCAAAACCCAAGATGGGTTTGCGTCAGGTTTCCTGACGCTAGCTGACCGCCTGCGACACGCTTCTCGTACACGAAGTCAACTAGTCTCTCTACTTATTGTGGGCCCTACATCAATCACTTATCCTAAACCGTCTCGCTCAGCTAACAAGCTGAAGGCAGTGAACCACCTAATCACATCGTGGCCCGTTGTGTCAGTTAATGGGTCAAACACACACTTGACTGGTTTCGGGTCACTACTCTTTTCAGTTTTGGGTTCTAAAGCCAGTGAAGAGGGTTCTTTCAGGCTGTTGAGAGCGGAAGTATCAGCCCAGACATTTGTGAAGATAGGGTTCCAGGTCGAGAAGTTGGCAGGAAACGGGCCAGAGTGGGCAGGTTATCCCAAGTGGAGAACAAAACCCGAGATCATACGGATGCATTTTGAGGTGTTGGCTCGATTGGATGGGGACAAGATGGTGCCCGAGAGAGTAATTCAGGTTGACCCGGTTAGGGTAAAGGACACTATAGCACCTAATGTCATTACTGGTAATATTTCCTCATCAGTGGCTTTTACTATGGGTCATCCTAAGCTATTTACCTTGTAAAGTCTTTGGAGGTCAATTTTGACAGGTCTAGGCAAGTTTAAAGATGGAAGCTTTTTCTTGTTTTCTTTTTTGAGCCTTTGCAAGATCATGTTTTGTGTATAATAGTAAAATGGTCTTGGTTTGTTAGCAGTATACGGACAATGCATCTTTCTTGTAGGATTTGGGTTGATTTATCAATCATGGTGTGCTACAAAGTACTTGGGAAATAATAAACCTTTAAACAACAAATATGGGTGTAAAAAGAATAGCATAATATATATATAGGTATCCTGATACATCTATTGTAGGTATAATAAGATTAAGATTGGTACATTATTAGAAACACGAAGTAATAAACAAAGCCATGATAAGAGAATCAACATTTGTGTACCACCTCAACCTCACAGCCCTTCATTTTCTAATGAAAGTAACTCCCTTCTCAATGCTAGTTGCCAACTCTTTTTTGGCTTCCTCCAATCCAGCCCTGTTTATGTAAAATAAATTAAAGATAAAATTCTATTATTTCAACTACAAGTCACAAACAAGGTAATTTTTTGTGTACATGTCTTACCTTTCATACTCATTCAAAGGTCCAAGTTGAAGTACTTCTTCCGCACCACCACGACCTAGTTTGACTTGGGTTGCAAAGAAAGGTAGTTCTGTGACCTGTTAACCGACATTTTACAAGCACTTCATTAACTCTGATCCGAGAAAATGGATAAGTATACCCAATAAAGTTGGCAAGATGAATGCGTTGTATGGGTAAGGTAAGGGGTCAAAACAGGTCTGGGTTGAATGTGTCACTTATTAGTACAAGTCGCAATGGGTCGGGTTGACCCGATAATATTTTATTTGTCCTTTTCTAAACTTCCATGATTAAATAAAGTGTTTACAATGATACAATACTGTTAAAATTATAGTCTAAACTTTTGAATAATACCCATTTAGGAGGTCCTAATTTGTACCTGAGAAGCTACATAAGCACACTCCACAATGCCAGCATCTCCTCTTAAACCACGAAGACAGCAATCTGCAAACTTTACTGCTGCATATGCCTGTGCAATTAAAAAATCCTCTATTATATTTTCATGGGCTTCGATACTACACACTTCCTTCAAAAGGAAATAAGAGTTATATGGCTCACCATTGATAGTGTTGCAGAACCAGCTCCAGCTTTTGCCTGAAATGGTTACTTAGGTTATATAATCAACCTAAATATAAATTGCAGAGAACGAAAACTAGAGAAAGTTCATTAAAGAATGGGTATTCAGGTTATGTTTTTATATCTAAAATGTCGCACTGTAAAACGGAAAACATTAGCTTAAGAACAAAAAGAGTAAAACGGGTCAAAAGTCACCCAAAGTGCCATTATGACATTATTTATAAGAAATGTACAAAATTTGGACAAAAAGTGTGTCAGGTCAACCTGGCCCGGCCCGTTTTGACCTGTTACCCAACCTGCCTATTTTGCCAAGGAAGACAGATATGGTTTACCTGAACAACTTCAGTTCCACCATCTTGAATGCGCTTTGTTAAGTATTCCGTTTCTTCTTTTGTGAAGGAGCAGGGAGGTTTGACCTGCAAAGTTGATAAAATTATGAGTATAAAGTTCATATCTTTTAACCTGGATCTAGCTCTTCCTTTACCTGTGAAAGTAGGGGCAGAATTGTAACTCCAGCATGTCCTCCAACCACCGGGACACTAACTTCTCTTGGATCAAGTCCCAAAACTTCAGCCTGAATCAGTGAAACATTTAAAAAATCTCTACAATACAAAAGGATGTTAATAACAGAAACTTGTGAACATGAACACAACTGATTGCATACCACAAAAGTATTGGCTCTAACAACATCAAGCATAGTGACACCTAGCAGCCTTTTGGGATCATAAGTGCCAGCTTTCTTGAAAACTTCAGCCGCAATTGGAACTGTAGAGTTCACAGGATTGCTAATTAAGTTGACAATTGCATTAGGGCAAGACCTTGCAATTCCTTCACATAGTGTTTTGACAATTCCAGCATTAATCTTGAAAAGGTCGTCCCTTGTCATTCCAGGCTTTCTTGGAACACCAGCAGGTATAATCACAAGGTCCATTCCTGTTAGTGCAGCATCAAGCTGTGGTTGCCCTAGAAAACCTCTCACCTGACAAGAAAAAGAACAGTTACACATTTTATAGTAAATCATTAATCAAAGATTGCTATGCATCCATAATGGCTTAAGATCGCTATTAAAAAAAGAAAGTTACCACAGCGCCAGTATCCATGTGGCTAATATCAGCTGTGACACCAGGGGAATTAACAACATCATACAGATGAAGAACCGAAACCAATGGATTCATCTTCATTAGCATAGCTAGAGGTTGACCAATCCCTCCAGCAGCACCCAATATTGCAACTTTGAACCCAGGTGAACCTCCCTTTGCTCTGCAATTAGCCCGCTCCAATACCGACCCTCCCTGCATCTTCCGGTACATAATTCAACAAAAAAAGTTATTACAGGAAACAAAACATGAAATTTTCGAGAAACCTAAATGTATATCCTTTTTCACAAACCTCAAAGAAAACAGATATATTGATGTTACTACTATATCCAATTTAAGTCCTACCCGATACTTATAACTAAGTTACAAGTCGGGTTTATAATCATTGAAATGTCCGGAGTCCTCAAAACTCTGTCATCAATAACTTCTCTCTGTCAGATTTACATCTTTAAATGTGGAATCACAAACTCAGTGGTAAAGTTTTAAACTCTATCCAGATTTAGCATTACCCATTATCAAGATTTAAGTTTTATACACAATTATATAGTAGAAGACCATCAAGCAATCAAAAATCATGAAATCGGAGGAACCCATAAGTAAAAATTTTACTAATTTTTTGATCAGTTACAATTTACAAACCAGGTTGTACATTTTGAACTTCAATGAAATTAAGCACTCCCCAATAGTAAGATTCAAATTTAATACGGAGTACACAATTATGGAAAAACACACCATCCTCAATTACTCATAAACACCCCCAACCTCTTGATCAAACTGTAACAGATTATGAACCCTTAAGGGTCATGTCATCCGTAACAAATAGTGTACTTGTAAGAACAGAATACCAAATAACAAAAATTCAATAAAAACATATGGATTACAAATTATGAAATTAAGGATCAAGGGAAGAAAAGAAACCTGGAGATTTGTCGGGTGGAGATGCGCTGCAATTCTTGCAATTCTCTGATTGGCTTCCATATTTTGCTACAAAAAAATTTATATCTTTATGGTAAAACTGTTTATTGTTGATCAAGAGAAATGAATAAATGAGGTTTAACAAAAGGTGGGAAGGTGTAGAAGATAAAAGTAAGGATAAAATAATAAATTATTTGGTGCCAATTTAATAGTTAGGAAAAAAATAAATATTTGTGGAAAATAAGCCCTTATCCTATATCTAAAGCTTTTGTGGCTCTGTGTGCAGATATGGTGACTGATTTTTGTATTCTTCTGAATCTTGATTGAAAACCCAGATAGAGAATTAGGTTCAAGATCCGAATCCCTTGAATTGGGGGGAAAATTTAGGGTTTTGATCAAGATTGTAAAATTCAATTCTAAATTGGGGAAGAAGGTAATTGGACCAACTGATTGAACGTGTGTGCAGAATTAGTTGCACCGAACTTATCTTAAAATCTTGCCACGTGGACTGCTGCAGGTTACAGTTGAGCAAGGGTTGGACTAGGGTGTCTGGATCACTGGATGTGGTGTAAAGTATAAACAGCTTTTGATTCTAAGAAATATAATCAGAATTATATGTAGTTATATGTACTAATTAATCATTTTAAATTAGAGAGTTTAAAAGCACAACCCTTTATGATGAATCTATTATCCGAAAACCTACAGAGAAACTACAACAATCTTTACGTCGCACCTAAGTGGCTAAGTGCATGCAATTTTACAACTTAACTTGATCACTACTCATCACTGGCATTTAGAGTATAATAAGTGGTTCGGTACTGAGTATATTTCAAAGAATAGTTCAATATTAAACTTATGTAAAAAATGACTCACAAAATAGTTTTAAATCAATAAAATCTAAGATAAATGAAAAATAAAAAGTTAACACTTAATTTTTCAACATTCGAGACTTAACTTTAAGCTTTAACTTCGAAGGAAAGTGGTGTTCAAGTGTTCAAAGTGAAAAACCTCGGTATTTTTCAACCCACTCTTAATGCTCTTTAGATAACGAGTATGTTTGGCAACAACATTTTAAGGGATTCTTGAAAATTGAGATTTTAAATTTCAAGAAACTCCATCTACAATCTATGTTTGACAAATACAAAAGTAAGGATTTTCTATCTCAATCCAATGTTGCCAAACACACCCAACATATAAACCAAGAGTAGTCACCACCAATGATTACCGATGATCACCAATGATCAGTCTCATAACCTACATAAAAAGGGTAAATTGCATAATTGCATATTGCATAATCCATTTAAAGGAAATATGAAAATATAAACTAAATCTATAACATTCGTCTTTATAATGTAGTATATTTCTCTCATCGTTACACTATCATAGTTGCAGGATCACTCGAACTATATTTTAATGTTGTATCATATTAATTATACGACATTCGTAACACACAGCTTCATATATCTGAACAATGTTGCATTTACTGACCATATACTATATACTTTTAATTGATAACAATCACCGTATCATTTTCCAATAATCGTTTTCCAATAATCGTGATAGGATTTAATTGTTTAATCGATTACTAAACTCTACAAGTTTTGAGCCACCCAATAATACAAGTCCAAAGCATGTAAAACTTCGCGTTAGTAATAAATATTTGACACGAAGGTCACAAAAGTTAACAGTAACAAGATTAAACGAATTTCACTGATATATAACGTACGTAGGCACAACTGTTTGAGTCAAACACTTAGATGAACACGTAACAAAAGTTGCATATCCCACGTGGGATTATGGAGGCTTAGTCAACGTTGGGCGGCCGCCATTCGAGTCAAACAACTTTTACATGCATGTCCTTTCGATCATATATTATATTTTCATCTCAATATTGCAAAATAAATAAATCATTACTGTATAATTTATTTGAAATATTATTGTTTTCTATAGCAAAAGAATTTACTGATATTGACATTGGATATATCATATCTTCTTAGTTGAAAAAACAACGTTTATATTATTATTTGGCGTTGTTTGTCAAGATAACATAAGTCAAAAACCACTCTGAGTTTTGACAAGGACAATGTATAAAGATTACAAATGCTTAGCGTTAAAGTATATTACAAATGCTTTTAATATGGACCATGTGAAATAACATTATTTGATCTTGATTATTAGTGAATAATAAACAATTTAAATCCACAATTGTAGAAAGAAAGAAAAAAATGAATCTTGATGCTTTTAGGACAAAATAGTTGGTGGAATCTCTTAGAAGGAAAGATACTAATTAATAAATGACCAATTGCCTTATTAAATCGTAATAATTATAATAGAAGGATTTACGATCTAGTAGCATGTGATGAACTTATCAATCTAGTGGATGGTGGTTCAAAACACTGTGAGAGACAATTTATAAATATTCTGATGGTTATATATATTATCGTAAGATAGATAGTGTAGGATTGTCTTTCTAATTTTTTTTTAATAATTATAAGCATTTTAAAATTTAAATTGTTGTTAAAATTGCAATATTCATTTTGTCAATTGCTCAAAATTAGATATTATCTTTAGACTAGAGACAAAAAAAAGTGTTGAAAAAGTACTTTAAAACTAGTGGCGAGCTAGTGATAAAGTTACAACGTTCGTGTCATATATTGCTTCAATCATGTCAACTACGAAACTTCTACCCAATAACTCAAAACCAAATATTTTCTTCCTTTCTCATTTCACATGCCAATCCCAACAAACATTTTAACCAAAAATAATAAATAAAAAAATCCCTCCATTATCCGTCCGACCGGCCGGCATGTCGTCGGAACCAAAATCCGGTCACCGCCGTCTTATTCTCTTTATTCTAACTCTTCTTCTCTCAACATTCTACTCGTCTTCCCAATCAGACCAACGTCAAAATCTGTACAAATTCAAATCCACCCTCCAAACTTCAAACTCACAACTTTTCACTTCATGGAATGACCAAACTCCAATCTGCAACTTCACCGGAATTATTTGTAACTCCGATGATTCAGTTAAAGAAATCAACCTTTCAGAACAACAACTCACAGGCAGTCTTTCTTTCGAGTCACTTTGCTCTATTAATTCACTCCAAAAAATCTCACTTGGGTCAAATTTTTTGTACGGAACAATCACTACCCATTTGTCAAATTGTACTAATTTGAATTACCTTGATTTGGGAGGTAATTTATTTTCCGGAGAAGTTCCGGATTTATCGTTATTATCTCGTATCGAGTTTCTAAATTTAAACCTGAGCGGATTTTCTGGGCGATTTCCATGGGAATCGCTCAGAAATATGTCAGCTCTCGGTTATTTAAGTTTAGGAGACAATCATTTTGATAAAAGTCCATTTCCTTTAGAGATATTAAATCTTCGGAACCTATACACGGTTTATCTTTCGAATTGTAGCATTGAAGGGGAAATACCGGAACAAATTGAAAACTTGAGCTTGTTAGAAAGTTTCGAGCTCGCGGATAGTTATATGGTGGGAAAGATTCCGATTGGGATCACGAAACTAACAAAGCTTAAAAGGCTTGAGCTTTATAATAATGAGTTTTCAGGGGTTCTTCCAGTTGGGTTAAGTAATTTAGTTGATCTTGTTCAATTTGATGTATCAAATAATAGTCTTGAAGGAGATATCTCCGAGTTAAGAACCTTAACTCGGTTAGAGTCTATACAGTTGTTTGAAAACGGTTTCTCGGGCTCAATTCCACAAGAGTTTGGAGAATTTAAGTTTTTGAAGCAGTTTTCGGTTTATGATAATAAGTTTGTAGGTGAACTCCCTGCGAAAATTGGGTCATGGGCCGAGTTTGAGTTCATTGATGTATCACAAAACTTTTTCACTGGTTTGATTCCACCTGATATGTGTAAAATGGGGACGATGGAAGAACTTTTGATGCTCGAAAATAACTTCACTGGCGGGCTGCCCGAGACGTATGTGGGCTGTTCTTCATTGCTTCGGTTGAGACTGAGTAATAATTCGCTTTCGGGCCAAGTTCCTGATGGGATTTGGAGTTTGCCCAAGTTAAGTATGATTGATCTTGCAATGAATCAGTTTGAGGGTCAAGTGCCATCAAATATTGGTGAATCAAACTCATTAACCCAGCTTTTTCTAGCTAACAATCGTTTTTCGGGTGAATTACCTAAGGAAATATCGCATGTTTCATCTTTAGTGGAAATTGAGCTGATTTCAAATAATTTTTCGGGTCCAATTCCATCGAACATCGGTGAACTGAAGAAGCTCAGTAATCTTCATTTACAAGGTAACATGTTTTCGGGTGCTATTCCGGAGTCTTTGGGTTCATGTGTGTCTCTAAACGAAATTAACCTTGCCAGAAATTCGTTATCGGGCCAAATTCCATCGAGTTTAGGGTCTTTACCGAGTTTGAACTCATTAAACCTATCAGGTAACAAACTATCTGGTGTAATTCCAACGAGGTTATCGTCATTGAGGCTGACTCTTATTGACTTGTCGAACAACATGTTGATTGGGCGGGTACCACCGTCACTTTTATTGGTGGCGTACAATGGCAGTTTTGCTGGGAACCCGGGATTATGTGCTGATGGAAGTAAGGATCTGCGGGAGTGTTCGTCAGTTTCTCACAAGTCAGAGAATCGGTTACGAGTTGGTGTGTATTGTTTCATTGCTGGTTCGGTTTTGGTGCTGTTGTCGTTGTTGATTTTGCTCTTTATTAAGTTGCGAAAGAACAATGGCGAAAGTATGGTCAATCGGGTTTATTCGTGGGATGTGAGACGGTTTCATGTTCTAAAGATTAGAGAAGATGAAGTGCTAAGATCTCTCAAGGAAGAGAATATAATCGGGAAAGGTGGTTCTGGCAATGTTTATAAAGTCGTTCTTGAATGCGGCGAACAACTAGCGGTGAAACATATGTGGAAGTCAGCTTCCATGGATTCTGGTAGTTGGAGTAGTAGTCAGAGTAGTGCTGCGATCTTACCCCAAGGAAAAAGCCGATGGCCGGAATATGAGGCCGAGGTGGCAGCTTTGAGCTCGCTTCGCCACATGAATGTGGTCAAGTTGTACTGTAGTATTACTAGCGAGGACTCGAATTTGTTGGTATATGAGTACATGCCGAATGGGAGCTTGTGGGACCGGCTACATACATATCAGAAGATCGAGATGGCTTGGAGTGTTCGTTATGAGATCGCATTGGGGGCCGCAAGGGGATTGGAGTACCTACATCACGCTTGTGATAGACCCGTGATACACCGAGATGTGAAGTCTAGCAATATTTTGTTGGATGAAGAAATGAAACCGAAAATAGCCGATTTTGGTCTAGCAAAGATTGTGCAAACCGAAAAGGTCATGAACTCGACCCACATGATCGCAGGAACATATGGTTACATCGCTCCTGGTAAGTTTTTCAATTTATATGTTGTTGACTGCACTCAAACTTACGTGAAACAAGGTTTAACCCAAGAAACATGATGGGTAGGTTCGATGCACTTTAGATGTTAGTGCATCCCCTATATTTTTAGTGTTAAATTGATTTATGTAACTTTTTCTGCAGAATATGGATACACAACTAATGTGACTGAGAAAAGTGATATCTATAGTTTTGGAGTTGTTTTGATGGAACTGGTAACTGGGAAAAAGCCCATGGAACCCGAGTTTGGTGAAAATAAGGACATAGTTTATTGGGTTCACAATGAAATGAGAAGTAAAGATAACGTGATAGCGTTGGTGGACCCTAGCATTTCAAAGGATGCAAAGGAGGAGGCGGTTAAGGTGTTAAGTATTGCGGTCCACTGCACGATGAAGCTCCCGACGCTTAGACCCTCGATGAGGATGGTCGTTAAAATGTTGGAAGAGATCGAGTCTAGTTCACTTACCGATATATTAATCGATAAAGGGGGTTAAAATGTCGTTTCATTCGGTAAACGTTGAATCTTGTACATTTAACAAGTATAGTAAACAGTGAAACAATGCACAATCTTTTTTGTCTAGTATTAGAGAGTTTAATTATGCTAATATCACTTTCTATTTCCGGTTGTTTAATATGTAACTTAAGGTTATATAACTTTATAAAATAATACTCTGTATATTAAGTTTAAGTAAACGCTATATAAATGGTTACAATGTCATATTTTGCAAAAATGTTTGATTTTAGAAGGATTCTTACTTGTAACTTTATTTTGCTAAAAATATATAAAGTTTGTCAATGTAAAATATATACTAATTTCTTACTCTTCACACTTCACGGAAAATCAAATTTCTTACATTGAGAAATATTAGATTTTAAATAAATATCTTTAATAACTTTCTTTAAGGCTAAAGATGGAGTATTAAAAAGGCTAGAAAATAACATTATACTTTTAAGTAATTCATGAAAAATACTCCGTACCATTTTTTAACTCCCTCAAATTTGAGACACGTGCCTTTATTTTTATAGCATTAAAATCGCAAATGCCTTTTTGTCTTAAGATGTAAAAGTAAAGTAAGAGGGTCATTAGCCTCTAGGTTCGAGTCTCATAAAATATATTTTTATATATTGTAAAGTTGGGTTGCATATAGGGTGAAAACGAGCCGAGCCGAACTCGAGCTCGTCTCGTTTAAAATTCACTAAGCTCAAGATCAACTCGTTTCGATCCTAGTATGTAAAGATCGAGCTCGGCTTGTTTGATATTATACAGGCTCGAGCTCGGCTCAGGCTCGAGCTCGTTTATTCCATAATATTCTTTATTTAAATAATTATTTTATTAATCAATAATATTTATTTGTTCTTTGTCTAATTTTTAACTACATATAATACGATTAACTACTATTATATTAAGTATTATATATATATATATATATATATATATATATATATATATGTAGATTATTATTATTGTATAATTATATATTATATTATTATATAAAAAATTATTAAGGTATATAATTGAAAAGCTCGTTTAGGCTCGGCTTGATCATATAAGATGCCTGAGCTCGAACTCGTTTATTAAACGAGTTCCAAATATGTTCAAGCTCGGGTTCGAGCTCGTTTAGGCTCGGCTCGAATCGAGCTTTTAACGAGTCGAACTCGAGCAGCGTGCGAGCTGACTCTACTCATTAACGTCATGAAAATGACATTAAACCTTTCTTAAATCATACTACATTTACATAGGGCAGATCTGGTGAGCAAACGCATAGAGCCTCGGTTTTTTAGGGCCCAAATTTAGGATGCATATAGGTTGATTTTCTTAGCTTTTAGTCCCATTAAAAGAAGTTTATGTGAAAATAATAATAATCTAATAATTTTTGTGCAAAAACAAAATTCTATGTTTGAAAGGGTCTATATTTTAATTATGGCATTGGGCAATTAAAATCTAAGGGGACGGCCATGCATTTACATGACATAGTAAATATTGAATACAAATTTAAATTTAATTTGGAGTATATATGATACAAGTCTCCTTCAATTTGCCATTTTGGACACTTAGCGTGTTTGTTACCACATGTTGTCACTTACTTGATAATATCCTTCACAACCTTTATAAGATCAGGTGGAACATAACCAACCTCACAAAATGCTTCTGACTCCCATTACTCCCTCCATCCCATTTTCACCGTCACTAAACCGTCGCCAGCGCCGTTTGCTCATCAACAACACCACCAAACAAACACTTCACAAAACAGTCACCAAAATCTTTATATCAACAGCAGCATCAGTGGCAATAGTATTATCCACTAACATGTCCGCAATTGCCATGTCACCAAGCAACCCACCGCCTGATGCAGCAGAAACACTTGAAAACGTACCACAAACGTTATCTGGAGAGTGTGTTATGGGACAAGATGGGGATTGCAAAAAAGCTAGAATTCAAAAGCCGAAATCTAGGAAAGCGGAATCTTGTACGATAAAATGTGTAACGACTTGCATACGAGGTGGAGATGGGTCGCCTGGTGAAGGACCGATTAATGTTAGGAAACCGTTGGTTGTGTTCAAGCAAGGGTTTAGGAGTAGACATTATTGTTTGGTTGAATGTTCGGATATTTGTAATTTGATTCGAGATGGAGAGGATGGACCTTAAAGATATTGATTGAGTTATAATTATTTGTGTGGATTATTGAGTTTGATAGCATGTAATAGCAATTTTTATAATTATTTGAAATATGTTTATAAAAGATGATTTACAATTAACACGAGGTTTTGTTTTTAAGTGAGTAGTAAAACTTTATTCATGAGTCAAGAAGAAGAATTTATTGGTTTTGTATTAGAAGGAGAATGGCGATTTGGCGTTCTACAAGTCGGAAATTTGGTAGAGTTGCAATGGGGAATTTGTCCTTGAAACCAATTCTGACCTTTTCAGCCATTCATTAATCTTTGTCATTTGCGTACTCTTCCTCTATATATTCTTTGCATTCCAAGCTATCATCAAAACTTGCTTCTTCAAATTTCACTATCCAATCCATAGTGCAATCATGATCTTCAAATCTACTTCCTTGGACAGTTGACTAAAAGAAGTCAACTGCAAAACTTTGCAATTTCGGTTTTCTTTGAAGGAGATATTCTGATCAAATTTCTTCATTTATAATTTCAATCATTTGATAAACATTCCTGTAGAATTTATGAACATCTTCAAGTCATCATCTCTGCCTTCATATCCAATGTCATCAGACATATATAATCTGGTCAATTTGACAGCATAAAGTCAAACTGCACCAATTTTGGAGTTCTCTAATCTTCAATGCAAACCAGTACAGTGTCCGAATTTCAATACTGAAACACATTAATACAATGAACCTTTCTTGACCTGATATCATCCAAATTCCCATCAAATCTTCTATCAGACTCAAAATGTACATGACATCTTTGACTAAAAAGAGTCAACAACCATAACAGGTTCCTCATTTCAAGCCCCAGATAATACAATTGCACCAAAACAGACTATAAGACATCCTGCACCAGCATTCAATTTAATTCTCCTTCAAATTCCATCAAACGACATTTTGCAGCTTCAGGTTTTGACTTATTAAAAATCCAACACCTCAAATTTTCCTTCAATCCAGATTTGTAGCAACATTGTATTTTCTTTTCCAAAAATATGGTTTCAACATGTAGATTTGATAACAAACCATCCAAAGCAAAATCATTCTATTTTTCCCTCTACCAAATATTCCTTTCATACTAATTAAATTTAACCACTCTTTATGCAACACAGAAAACAAATGAACCAACTCGGAATAAGTAAAATTAACTTGAATGGATTCAAATGAACCAAATTTATAAAGAAAACAAACCTAGACCAATGGGTGACATAACACAACCATATAAAACATACCCAATGACTGTTTGACCAACAGAGCAAGTCAAACACAACCCAGAAACCACTTCAAATATAACAAGTTATACTACTACACTTGCTAAGATGCAATTTTAATTCAGGGATAGTTATCTCACTACAAAATGAAAAGCATAGGTCAAAGGACACAGAAATGAAAGAAACAACAGTGTTTGATGACACATGCCAGCATACACACCTTATATCCCCTACAGAAATAACAATAATGCCATACCCCTGCATATATGACACATTTACCCAACCTTTTCAATTGGACTTAAGAATTTTAGAAATCATATGTTGCTGGACTTCTAACCAAACAGACAGATTTTTAAATAGACTTGAGAAACCAAACAATCCACTACAGCTTTAGTAAGACTCGCACACAATGTTTACACAACACACACCATTTAACCACAAGGACAATACCAAATATGACTCACACAGTCACACACACCAAACCAGATACCTGAGAATACTACCATATATTTCACTAACCCATACCCATATATTTCCACCCCAATCCTATCTTACACATACTGGGCCTGAGAGGGTTAAATTCGAAAGTGGGCTTTTAAGATAGTGGACTTGGTGGATATAATTCATTGTGGATGGAATTAGTGGATATGTGTTTGCCAAAGCAAGGCCATCCGTAGAGGTGGTCAAAAAATCCGGGTTCAAAATCCAACCCGAAAAAAACCCGAAAAACCGACCCGGTCAAATTCAGGGTTTGACTCAACCCGGTTGGGGTTTTCTGGAACCCGGCGGGTAGAAACCAGTTCCTGGGTTAGCCGTTACAAACCGGTTCGAAACCGATTTTTTCCAACCCGGTTTCAAAAACCGGTTTCCAACCCGGTTTTTTTTTAGCCTTTTTTCTAGCCGTTTTTTGGTTAATTTGACCGTTTTTTTGTTTTTTTTACCATTTTGCCATTCCAAGTTTATTATATATACAAACCTTGAGTTTAGGTTCAATCACAACATTCAAACACTCATATAAACTCAAAACGCTCTCAAAACGCATACAAAATTCTCATTTCTCAAATGGCAAATCAATCTTCTTCCTCTTCCTTCGGTGTTGGTTCTTCAAGTTCACCAACGATTGTTCGAAAATTGGTTAACAAAAGAAATCCGGAGGTGTGGGATTTATACGACAAAGTGTTGTTGTCGGATGGTACGACTAAGGCACATTGTAAACGATGTGGGAAATTTTTAAAAGCCGACTCCAACACAACGTTGAAACATCATAAAGAAAAGTATTGTGTGGGACTCAAAACTAATCCGGAAGCAAGTGGTCAAGCTTCTATGTCACGAGATGGAGCTATATTTTCATACGAAGCGGAACGGTGTCGAGAAGCTTTTGCGGGTTTTGTGATTCAAGAAGCTTTGCCGTTCAACCACTTCGACAACCATCGACTTACTAGGGTGATTCAAAATACTCTTCAACCGCGATATAATCATGTAAGTCGTATTACTCTTAAACGTGATGCCCTTAAATTGTGGAAAGAAGCTAAAAAAACAACTAATAATCGGTTTTGAAAACTTAAATACAAGTGTATCATTAACAACCGACGTTTGGTCGGCTCCTCATGGTTTGCCCGGTTCGTACCTTTGTGTTACCGCACATTGGGTTGATCCCGTAACTTGGCAAATGATGAAACGTACCATTGCTTTTGAAGACTTTGAGTATCCTCACACGGGTCAAAACTTATTTTACATGTTACGATATGTTACGAGGTGGAAGAGGGTATGGTAATATCACTTTCCGACGAAGAAATTGCTCTCGATCAAGCTTCGCGCGAGGCTACCTCGAAGAAGATTTTGACTTTTGAAGAATTGAAGATTAATATAAGTTGAAGATTATGAAGACTTATGAAGACTTATGAAGAATATGAAGAATATGAAGAATATGAAGAATTATGAAGAGTTTTTGGATTCAATAATATTTTGAAGAAGACTTAGAAGACCTTTGTTTAAGTTATTGTTCAATTATGTTTCCATTACTAATGTTTTATGAATTCAATGAAAAATTTTTGGCCCTTGTTTTTCCCTAAAACGCTTAACGCTCGAAAAAAATTGAATTATATAGAGTTTTTGGATTCAATAATATTTTTAAGAAGACTTAGAAGACCTTTGTTTAAGTTATTGTTCAATTATGTTTCCATTACTAATGTTTTATGAATTTAATGAAAAAAATTTGGCCTAAACGTTGTTTTTCCCTAAAACGCTTAACGCTCGAAAACAATTGAATTATATAGAGTTTTTGGATTCAATAATATTTTTAAGAAGATTTAGAAGCCTTTTGGTTAAGTTATTGATCAATTATGTTTCCATTACTAATGTTTTATGAATTCAATGAAAAAAATCGAAAAATACATTGTTTTTCCCTAAAACGCTCAACGATCGAAAAAATATACATTTTTATAAAAAAACCGGGTTGAACCGGGTTGAACCGGTTTCAAACCGGTTCCAACCGGTTTGGATCGGGTAGGGTTTTTTAGGTTTAAAATCGGGTCGGGTTCGGGTCGGGTTTGGTCAAAACCCGGTTTCTCTTTGTTGACTAAAACCCGGTTCGGGTTTCCGGGTCGGGTCGGGTTGGGGCCAACCCGGTTTTTGTTCATGCCTAGCCATCCGTCCTTTTTCTCATAAATCAAGGTTCAAGTTGAAAATGTCAAATTAGCATATACAAAACATTATCTACTTATGTTCTTGTTTTTGTATAAAATACTCAACGAATTAGTCAATCTCGTTTGATAACATTAATTAGCTTTAAAGAAATCCATATTTAATTATGTGAAAGCATCATATGTTTAGAAAACATAATGACTCACAAAATACTTGATATGGCCGGCAGTTGACTTAGACTTGATGAATAACAGAAAACGTACTCGAACTAATTTGTTGTCCTTTTAAAAATCGTGAGCTTAGTAAAACAAACTGTAGTAGACTAAACTGATTTTGCTTCCAGATTCCAGAATCGTGGCCATCTTAATATGCCTTTTTCTGTTGCTAATTCCGTACGTAGCCTCAATTACTTTCAACTTGACAAATATTAGTCCAAATTCCCGGGACAACCTCACATTACGCGGTGAAGCTTCTGTCTCTGATGACGGAATTCAGGTGACCCCAGAAAAACAAGTTAACAAATTTAAACATAGTGGTCGGGCAACATACTTTAAACCACTTCATTTTTGGGACAAGGCCTCTGGTGAGCTAGCAAGCTTTTCTACCAGTTTCTCGTTTGTGATTGATTCTTACGAGAAACCTAGTTATGTTGATGGCCTTACATTCTTCCTCGCTGAGGATAATACGGTATTTGGCATAGGAGGAGCCATGGGTCTTCCATTTGATGCGAAACTACAAGTCAGCATGAATCCATTTGTTGCAGTGGAGTTTGATACTTATAGTTTGAATATTTGGGATAACATTTCAGTAAATGATCATGTAGGTATCGATGTTAACAGTCTTTATTCTGTTAAGTTTTTGAAATGGTGGTCTGACATACCTAATGGAAGACGTTGTCAAGCTTGGATTGAGTACGATTCCGCTTCGAAAAATTTTAGTGTCTCTTTCACTAATTTTAAACACAATAGTGTTGAAAGGCAAGATGGTCTTTATCATACTATTGATTTAAGAGACGTGTTGCCTGAATGGGTTATTTTCGGGTTTTCAGCTTCTACTGGCGAGGATTTGCATCAGAAAAACAACGTAAAAGATTGGTATTTTACTAGTTCTAACCTACAAGTTGATAACAAGAAAGAGTTACCACAAACCCCTGACCTGAATCGAGCGACGGGGAAAAACAAGAGCAGACAACTCGTAGTAGGATTAATAACTGGGCTATCGGTTCTGGTTACCTTTTTGGTTATACTTGCAGTCATTTTGTGGAGGAAAATCAAAAACTATGAAGATGAAATGGGGGAACTTCGATTTTCTGTGGAGATGAACAATGAATTTGAAATGCAGGCCACTGGACCTAGAAGATTCTCTTACCGTGAATTAGCTCGGTCAACTAGTGATTTTGCGGAGAATGAGAAGCTCGGAGAGGGAGGCTTTGGTGGGGTTTACAGAGGTTTCTTAAAAGATTCGAGAACCTATGTTGCAGTGAAAAGGGTGTCAAAGACATCCAAACAAGGTATTAAGGAGTATGCATCAGAAGTCAAGATCATTAGCCGATTGAGGCATAGAAATTTTGTCCAACTAACAGGCTGGTGTCATCAGAAAGGCGAACTCCTGCTTGTTTACGAATATATGGAAAATGGAAGCTTAGATTCACATCTTTTCAAGGATCAAAGCTTGTTAACATGGGACACAAGGTACAAAATTGCACATGGTCTATCTTCTGCTTTGTTGTATCTACATGAAGAATGGGAGCAATGTGTTTTGCATAGAGATATCAAATCAAGTAATGTGATGTTGGACACAAATTTCAATGCAAAGCTAGGTGACTTTGGGTTAGCTAAGTTGGTTGACCACGAGAAAGGCTCTCATACAACTATGTTGGCTGGAACCTTGGGTTACATGGCTCCTGAATGTTTAGTGACCGGCAAGGCTAGCAAAGATTCAGATGTTTATAGCTTCGGGGTTGTTGCATTGGAAATAGCGTGTGGGAGAAAGCCCATCGAGCACATGGCACCAGAAAAGCAAATACGGTTAATAGAGTGGGTTTGGATGCTTTACGGAAATGGGGCTCTCTTAGAAGCAGTTGATCCGCGCCTAGGGTTAGATTTTGATGGAGAAGAAATTAAGCGTTTGATGACGGTCGGGTTATGGTGTGTCCACCCTGACTCGGAACTTCGTCCATCAATGAGACAAGTGATTCATGTACTAAACTCGGAAGCTTCCTTGCCTATACTCCCCTCAATTATGCCGGTGGCGTCTTACTTGACTCCTTCCACAACGTCGTTATTTGGTGTCACTTCCGTCATCCAAAATCAATCATCAAGTAGCGTCTCTAATGTGGATTCATCATCAAAGCAAACTACATCGTCAACTGACTCATCCTACTTATATGGTCGTTAAACACTTTAATTCGTAACCTGATCGCAAAGCCAAATCGAAAATAAAAAATAAAAATCTAATTCGTAATATTCGTCTTGTCATTGTAAAACTTTTTGTTAATTTTCGAAGAAGATGAAATACAATTTCAGATTCAGATTGTAGATAATCGAATTGCTTGATGACGATCAAAGCCCTAATTTTTGGGGGATTCAATTTTGAAAACGGGTAATACTGATCCGGGTTTTGCTGGATCCGGGTTTAACAAAAGCAATTGGACTGTGCATCTATCCAAACATTAGTGGGCTTCATAGCAGGCCTATTTAACCGGTGGAAAATGTTGGGCCATAAAGTTCCTGAATAATGTGTTTGACTGTAATTTCCTGATCAAATATTCATTTTTTGGTTTCCTTTGTTTACTGTGGAGGGTATAACAGGAACTTCCTAATGCTTATAATCGGTTTAGTTGGATTTTTTATAATAAAATGGGTAATTTTGAAAGTTTGAATGTTTATATCGGGTGTATATGATATTTACAAATATTAGATGGGTAAATATGATATTAGGAGGTTTTGATCATCATTATCATCATCATCATAGAACTATATGTGTATCTTGCTGGTAAATACGGGGCTCTGACAGTTGCACTAAAATTTATTAATTATTAATTTTTAATTTGAAAATTTGTGTTATTTAATATTTAGTATAACTATAAACAATTTTTTTCATAAAAGTATATGCAGAAAACTTGTTGATACATTTAAAACCCATACAATATTTTTATCAACGGAAGTATAGAAAAGCACTCCATGTAAACAAAGTTAATCTTTTAATCATTTAATTTTTTAATGAGATGTTTTTCATAATGTTTTTTTTTGTCTATAGAAAATCATTGAAAGACTTTTTACCACCGAGTCGCCCAAATTGGGTCTTTGCTAAAGTCCTTCTTTTTTTCAGCGTGTGCATCTTTTAAATTTGAAAAGGCTTTCAAAAACAATCTCCGTTGAAATTCATTACTTTTTCAATATATATATAAAACAAATTGATGAAATGAGGTATAAATAAAGTATAAAAGAAAAAAAGAAAAAACAATTAATGATTTTTTTTACTAAATGGTGTCTTAATCAACAATTTCCTGTTGGACAACATTCTTTCACTCCCCAATAGTGTTCTTTAAAGTGTCCGGTATGCGACGCTGTTTGGTTATTATTTATTTATTTTTGTTTTCAAAGGACAACATTGATTCGAAAAGTAAGTAAAAAATAAATTTTGAATAAACTATAAACTCAATATATTCCACTCCTTCACCTTTTAAACATTAGTATTTTTAATCGTAAAAATACTGTAAATAAAGTGTCACCAGACTAGTGCTCTCGTAACAGTTCCAATCAAATCAAATATTTAAAAGTTCCAATCAAATCAAATATTTAAAAGTAAAAGTAAAAGTATGAGAAGAGGGGTATAGTATGACCATATTCCACATGGCATGTTGAAAGACTAAAGACTTCTCATATGGCAGTTGACTCGATCCAATAAGTTTAATTTGCTTGGTAGATGGCCGATCGAGTTAATGTTAATTAGTTAGCAATTTGTTTAGTAAGTTTTCATAATCATGGCCTTGTTAACTACTGCATTCTTCCTTCTTGTCTTAATCCGTTATGCAGCTTCAATTTCTTTCAATCTTCCAAATATTAGTCCAACATCTAATTACATGTTCCTATGTAGCAAAGGAGCTTACGTATCTGATGAAGGACTGCAGGTGACCCCAGAAAATAGACGTGAAGATTCGATCAAGTTCGCTGGCCGGGCAACATACGTCGAACCGCTTCATCTTTGGGACAAAACCTCTGAGGAGCTAGCCAGCTTTGATACCGAATTCTCATTTGTTATTGATTCAAACGGATCTAGCGAATTTGCTGACGGCCTTACATTCTTCCTTGCTGAAAATAATTCGCTGGTAACAGCAGGCGGAGCTTTGGGACTTCCAGTTGATGACACTAATTATACCATGATGTATCCGTTTATCGCTGTGGAATTTGATACTTTTTGGAGAAATAACTGGGACATCCCCAATATTCCCGACAAGCATGTAGGCATTGATGTTAACAATCTTACTGCTGTTACGTCTAAGCTATGGTTGAACGATATACAAGGAGGAACAGAGAATCGAGCTTTAATCAATTATGATTCTTTATCGAACAATCTTAGTGTTTTAGTCTCCAACGATGAGTATGGTGTGATTAAATTATCTTACACCGTTGATCTAAGGAACGTGTTGCCAGAATGGGTTATTTTTGGCTTTTCTGCTGCAACTGGACAACAGTTTGAGAAAAACAATGTAAAATCTTGGAACTTCAACAGTTCAATATTACAGGTTGATGAAGTAAAGACCGTACCACCAACCACGAGCCTACCGCCAACCACTAGCCAGCCGCCAACCACACGCCAACCAATAGCCACGAGCCAACCGACAGTCACAAGCGACAATAACAGTACTCTATCGAAGACAAAATTTAAGACAAAAATTGTAGTGGGATTGTTAGCTGGTGCATTATTCGTTGTACTTGTTTTGGCTATCTTTGCCTCTTTCTTATGGAGAAAGAAAAACAGAGGAGAAAAAGTGGAAGAAGATGCGTTTGTTATTGAGATGAACAAAGATTTCGAAATGGGGACCGGGCCTAAAAGATTCTCTTACCGTGAATTAGTTCAGGCAACAGATGGCTTTGTAGAGTCGAACAAACTTGGGGAGGGAGGTTTTGGAGGGGTTTATAAAGGTTTCTTAAAAGACCAAGGCATGTATGTGGCAGTTAAACGGCTGTCCAAGACGTCTGTACAAGGGAATAAGGAGTATGCGTCAGAAGTCAAGATCATTAGCCGACTTGGACATAAAAATCTGGTGGAACTCAAGGGTTGGTGCCACGAGAAAGGTGAACTTATGCTTGTTTACGAGTTTATGGAAAATGGAAGTTTAGATTTACATCTTTTTAACGGAAAGAGTTTGTTGACTTGGAGCACACGGTACAAAATTGCCCATGGCTTAGCTTCTGCTCTGGTGTATCTACATCATGAATGGGAGAAATGTGTTTTGCATAGAGATATCAAGTCTAGTAACTTGATGTTGGACTCAAATTTCAATGCAAAGCTTGGTGATTTCGGGTTAGCTAAGTTGGTTGACCACGAGAAAGGGTCTCATACAACTAAGTTGGCTGGAACCTTGGGTTACATGGCTCCCGAATGTGCAATGACGGGCAAAGCTAGCAAAGAATCAGATGTTTATAGCTTCGGGGCTGTTGCATTGGAAATTGCATGTGGGAGAAAGCCTTTCGAGTGCACGGCACCAGAGGGTCAAATATGGTTAAAAGAATGGGTTTGGAAGCTTTATGGAACTGGGACTCTTTTAGAAGCAGTCGATCCGCGTCTAGGGTTAGATTTTGAGGAAGCAGAAATTAGGTGTTTAATGACAGTTGGATTATGGTGTGTCCACCCTGACTCAGAACTTCGTCCGTCGATGAGACACGTGATTCAAGTATTGAACTCTGAAGCTTCCTTGCCTACACTACCCTCAACTATGCCAGTGGCATCATACTTGGCCCCTTCCGTGTAGTTATTTGGTGTCACTTCCATCGTCTTAAATCAATCTTCAAGTAGCATCTCTAATGTGGATTCATCAAAGCAAACTACGGCATAGTTCATACTCATATGGACGTTGTTAGAAACGAGGGTTGTTTAATCAAAACTGATTTTTTTAGTATGTACCTCTTTGGTAATGCTAGCTGGCTTACTGTACTTGCATTATATGTAGTTATAGATTATAGATAACTTTGATATGTAAAGAGTTAAGTTACTTGCATAAACTATATTTTCTTAGACTGTAGTCACGTACGTTCAGATAACATACCTTTTAGTTACGATTGAGGCTACCCAACTTGACAGAATCCAAATCTGAGTCTTATTTCATTTTACGAAATTAGTAACGCTAAGCATTTACCTTGAAACTTCGAACTGAAGATTATTGGTTTAAAAAGTGCAGTAAAATACTTGAAAGCATAATTAACGGAGTAGATTGCAGATTGACTATAAAAACTTTGATAAAAAGGCCAGCAGTTGATTAATTAAGTCTGCTAATATTGTCCTTTTGTCGATCATTAGCTCAGCAAGCAAACTTTACCAGATAAATATGATTTGCTTGATAGATGGCAGAACTAAAAAGCTAGGCTTCCTTTGTTCTAACTTTACCTTATTCCGTTTCCATTTTCCAGAATCATGGCCATCTTAATATGTTAATATGTTTCCTTCTGTTGTTCATGATCCCGTACGCAGCTTCAATTACTTTCAATTTGACAAATATTAGTCCAGATTCGGGGAACATGTTTACATTAAGTGGCGACACTTATATCTCTCAGGATGGAATCCAGGTGACCCCAGAAAACAAAGGTCCAAATAAGACGTGGTATAGTGGCCGAGCAACATACGTCAAACAGCTTCATCTTTGGGACAGGACCTCGGTTGAGCTAGCAAGCTTTTCGAGGCGCCATGGGTCTTCCATTTGATACAAATCTACAAGTCAGTATGTATCCATTTGTTGCAGTGGAGTTTGATACTTCTGGTTTGAATGATTGGGATAACCAGTCATTGAAAAACGACCATGTAGGCATCGATATTAACAGTCTTTCTTCTGTTAGGCTTTCAGAATGGCGGACCAACATACCTAATGGAAGACAATGTCAAGCTTTCTGATTACAAAAATCTTAGTATCTCTTTCACTAATTTTATAAACAATAGTGTTGAAAGGCAAGATGGTCTTTGTTACGCTATTGATCTGAGAAACGTGTTGCCTGAATGGGTTATTTTCGGGTTTTCAGCTGCTGCCGGTGATTTGTATGAGAAAAATACCGTAAACGATTGGTATTTTACTAGTTCTATTTTACAAGTTGATAATAAGATAGGGTTATCACCACCCAATAGTTCAGAAGATACAGATCGACATAAGAGGGTACCACCAACGAAGAAAAACAAGAGCAGTCGACATATATCACTGGGGTTAATAACTGGACTATCAGTTCTAGTTGCCTTTTTAGTTATACTTGTATTTTTTTCTGGCGGAAAACCAAAAACTGTGAAGATGAAGTTGAGGAACTTAAATTCGCCGTAGAGATGAACAATGAATTCGAAATGCAGGCAACTGGGCCTAGAAGATTCTCTTACCTTGAATTAGCTTGGTCAACTGATGGCTTTGCAGAAAAGGAGAAGCTTGGAGAAGGGGGTTTCGGTAAGGTTTATAAAGGTTAACTGACAGATTCAAGCACGTATGCTGCAGTGAAAAGGGTGTCAAAGAGTTCCACGCAAGGGATCAAGAAGTGTGCATCAGAAGCAAGGATCATTAGCCGCTTAAGGCATGGAAATTTGGTGCAACTCACAGGTTGGTGCCACCAAAAAGGTGAACTCTTACTTGTATATGAATATCTAGAAAACGGAAGCTTAGATTCACATCTTTTCAAGGCTAAGAGTTTGTTGACATGGGGCACAAGGTACAAAATTGCCATGGTCTAGCTTCTGCTTTGTTGTATCTGCATGAAGAAAGGGAGCAATGTGTTTTACATAGAGATATCAAATCAACGGCGCTAGCTGGTGATTTTCGGTTAGCTAAGTTGGTTGACCACGAGAAAGGCTATAAGACAATGGCGCTAGCAGGAACTAGGGGTTACATGGCTCCTGAATGTTTTGTGACACGCAAAGCAAGTACAGAATCAGATGTTTTTAGCTTTGGAGTTGTTGCACTTGAAACAGCGTGTGGGCGAAAACCTATAGACAACACAGCTCAAGAAAATAAAAAAATTGTTACTCAAATGGGTTTGGGAACTCTACGGGATGGGGACTCTTTTAGAAGCAGTTGACCCACGTCTAGGGTCAAGTTTTGAGGAAGAAGAAATCAAATGTCTAATGACGGTGGGATTATGGTGTGTGCCCCAGACCCAATACATCACCCATCGATAAAACAAGTGATTCAAATACTAAACTCTGAAGCTTCTTGCCAACACTCCCCTCAAAAACGCCGGTGGCTTTATTGGGTGTCTCTAATGTGAACTTGTCAAACCAAAAAACACCATCAGCAAATTTATCTTTTTTATATGGTAGCTAACTATCTTTATTGGCCACTCTTTTTGATAATAAACTAGTGCTTCAATATAATGAGCTAGCTGATTACCAAAATGTAATAGACTTCAACATGTACGTTTTCTTCTTTATATTATGTTCAATAAAACCGTGCTTTATAAACTAGCGCTTTAAAATTATGATGCCTTTTCAATTGAGGTACATTAAACCCTCGGAACATAGTACCACATAATCGAATTACAATTTAATAGTCAGATTATGATTTGTTTTTGGGTGCAAATATTTAACAACACATAAAATAGCACACAGACATATACAAACATACATGTATGTACACAGAGATATTATTGAGACATTTCATCAGACTGCTTATGTGCATTTATTATATACTCATCGATTCTTTTACCCTTTTTATCCATTCAATCTTTTCGTTCAAGTTAAATAAAATTGATCTCAATAGCTCGGATGCAGTTGCTCATCAAAAGGTGATTAGCACAATCAGAGCAGCATCATGATAAATTATGCATCTTAAAAGAAATTAAGGAATTGATACGAATAAAGCTCAAACTGATTAAATTAAATACATGCTATAGTGAGGATTCGATTAGTGAGCTGGAGAAATTAGGGCAAAAAAATGACATCACGTGAACAGAGACATGAAATTAAAATCTATAAGGCAATATAAATAGCAACTTAGGTTTTACAACTTTACATTCAATTTTAGGGATTTTGGAATTAAGATTACCCGTCAAATTTAACGATTTAGGAGCGCATCCGTCGTCGCCGTACGAAGTTAGCAGTTGGCGTCACCAGTCAGCATGAATCCCAGTGGACGTCGGATCGGAATCGATACGGGAATAGTACGTCCAGGTAGTGGGCCTAATATAATCTGGGCTAAGTACGATAAACAAACACATTTACATTTTTGGGCCGGATGGACTGAGCCCATCACCCTAAGTTAATGAGTTGGATCTAGGCATGAACAAAAATCGGGTTGGCCCCAACCCGACACGGAAACCCAAACCGGGTTTAGTCAACAAAGAGAACCGGGTTTTGACCAAACCCGACTCGAACCCGACTCGAACCCGACCCGATTTTAAACCTAAAAAACCCTACCCAATCCAAACCGGTTGGAACCGGTTTGAAACCGGTCCGGGTTGAAAACCCGGTTCCAACCCGGTTTTTTTTTATAAAAATGTATATTTTTTCGATCGTTGAGCGTTTTAGGGAAAAACAATGTATTTTTCGATTTTTTTTTCATTGAATTCATAAAACATTAGTAATGGAAACATAATTGATCAATAACTTAACCAAAAGGCTTCTAAATCTTCTTAAAAATATTATTGAATCCAAAAACTCTATATAATTCAATTTTTTTCGAGCGTTAAGCGTTTTAGAGAAAAACAACGTTTGGGCCAAAAAAATTTCATTGAATTCGTAAAACATTAGTAATGGAAATATAATTGAACAATAACTTAAACAAAGGTCTTCTAAGTCTTCTTAAAAATATTATTGAATCCAAAAACTCTTCATAATTCTTCATAAGTCTTCATAAGTCTTCATAATCTTCAACTTATATTAATCTTCAATTCTTCAAAAGTCAAAATCTTCTTCGGAGGTAGCCTCGCGCGAAGCTTGATCGAGAGCAATTTCTTCGTCGGAAAGTGATATTACCATCCCTCTTCCACCTCGACATTATGTATATCTCCTTCGTATTCCATTTCACCTTCAAGACTTGAAACATTTTGTATACGTTCAGCGGCGTCTAAGTGATCCTTCAAGCAAATACACATCTCTAAGGAGGCCGGTGTGAGTTTTGTTCTTCGTATAGATAATACCCTGCCACTAAGAGAAAATGCGGATTCCGAAGCTACCGTAGAAGCTTGGATGGTTAGTAAATCTCGGGCCATGATGGCTAGAACGGAAAATTGAGATTCCCTCTCTTTCCACCAAGCCAAAATATCAAATTGTTCGAACTCATTAGGTAGAATAGTGGACAAAAAATCCGTTGAGGTATATCTCCCATATTCGCTAGTCGTTTGGTTACCTTCACCCCTTGCCCGTTTATGGTTTTCTTGTCTTAAACTATTATATAAGTTAAGCATTGCATTGTTGGAAGAAGATAAACTAAACGTTGTGGAAATCGAACAAACCGGCGCATTTATTGTTGAACTATATTTTTGAAAATATACGCCAAATAAATCTTGTAAAGAACTCTTAAAAAACGTTTTTGTATTATCGGAAAACATTGGGTTCTCTTCATTCAAATCCAAATTGTGACAAATATTATCGATAAGCATTTCCACCCCAGTGGTGTTCAAACACGGGTTCATTGCGGCGGAACAAGCAATTACCGGTGGCATTTCTCAAAAATATTTTTTTAGTTTTTCTTTCATGGGAGCCACCATCTTTTCAAATAAAACATCTTCATATTCGTATTCGTTTAATTTTGAAGTCAACAACCAAATTTGATTAAGTACCAAATGACTAGTGGGATAATAAACACCCGATAATAAAGTAGTCGCGATTTTGAAAACTCTGAGCAATTCGGTTAACTTTTTAATAACCTCCCAAAATTTTATGGGAAATGGTGTTGCAAGACCTTTTTGAACAAGGTTATCATGAAAAAGTTATAATGTATCACGTTGGCGTAAACCACATACAAACATGTGGTAGGTCGAATTCCATCTAACGGGCATGTCCCAATTAGGGGTTAAAAAAATGGAATCCGTTTCCTTACACAATCTCATATAAGCTTTGTATCTAATTTTACCCTTTTGAAATATGTCTTGTAACATAGTTTTATACGCCAATTTTACGGCGTCTATTTCTTCAACCGCTAGTCCCGCTTGCACAATCAAGTTAATGATGTGTGCAACACATCGACTATGATAAGAGATGCCCTTCAAAGGTGGTCCGTATTTTAGTATTAATTTTAAAACGGCGAGTGTATTATTACTCGCGTTATCAAACGATATTGAAAAAACCTTTCCTTGTAATTTAAACGTTTTAATTACATATCGTAACATGTAAAATATGTTTTGACCCGTGTGAGGATACTCAAAGTCTTCAAAAGCAATGGTACGTTTCATCATTTGCCAAGTTACGGGATCAACCCAATGTGCGGTAACACAAAGGTACGAATCGGGCAAACCATAAGGAGCCGACCAAACATCGGTTGTTAATGATACACTTATATTTAAGTTTTCAAAACCGATTATTAATTATTTTTTAGCTTCTTTCCACAATTTAAGGGCATCACGTTTAAGAGTAATACGACTTATATGATTATATCGCGGTTGAAGAGTATTTTGATTTACCCTAGTAAGTCGAGGGTATTTGAAGTGGTTGAACGGCAAAGCTTCTTGAATCACAAAACCCGCAAAAGCTTCTCGACACCGTTCCCCTTTGTATGAAAATATAGCTCCATCTCGTGGCATAGAAGATTGACCACTTGCTTCCGGATTAGTTTTGAGTCCCACATAATACTTTTCTTTATGATGTTTCAACGTTGTGTTGGAGTCGGCTTTTAAGAATTTCCCACATCGTTTACAATGTGCCTTAGTCGTACCATCCGACAACAACACTTTGTCGTATAAATCCCACACCTCCGGATTTCTTTTGTTAACCAATTTTCGAACAATCGTTGGTGAACTTGAAGAACCAACACCGAAGGAAGAGGAAGAAGATTGATTTGCCATTTGAGAAATGAGAATTTTGTATGCGTTTTGAGAGCGTTTTGAGTTTGTATGAGTGTTTGAATGTTGTGATTGAACATAAACTCAAGGTTTGTATATATAGTAAACTTGGAATCGCAAAATGGTAAAACAAAAACAAAAAAAAAAACGGTCAAATTAACCAAAAAAACGGCTAGAAAAACGGCTAGAAAAACCCGGGTTGGAAACCGGGTTATAAACCGGGTTTTGAAACCGGATTGGAAAAAACCGGTTTGTAACGGCTAACCCAGGAACCGGTTCCTACCCGCCTGGTGTTTTAGAGAACTATTTCTCTGGCCCAAAATAAGTAACTAGTAACTGCACACAATTTCAGATAAAGTTAAAAAATTTAACATTTTAAAATGGACATATGAGATAAAAATTGGCTGCGTAGAAGTCAAAATTGTTCCACATATGTAACATATCCATTTTATTGTCCAATTACGTATTAAACTGAAATATTTCGTATCGATATCAGCAACATTATAGCTTTAAAGGTTAAGTACGTATAAACGTATCAAACTATAGTATGATATTCGTAGTATGTAGCGAACTACTCGGGATTTCATTTTATGTAACAAACTTGTAATTTTTTTACATTGTATGTATTTTTGTCAAATTAACGGTTCTAAGGGCACCACGTGGCAGCTTATATAGTCAACACGTGACAATAGTATCATAAATTACATACAATGTAAAGAATTTACAAGTTCGTTACATACAATGGAGGTCCGAATAATTTGCTACATACTACGAATATCAGTCTATAGTTTGATAAATTTGCGCGTACTAAACGCTAGCTTTAAACAAATTCAATTAACCATGTAAGTGCATCATAAAAAAAAAGATATTGTCTGACTAATTGAAGACTTGATATGGCTGGCCGGCAGTCGACTAAGACTTGCAGAATAACAGAAAACGTACTCCAACTCCACTTAAATTATTGTCCTTATAATGATCATAAGCTCAGTAAACAAACTGTGTTAATTTTGTTTCCATACTCCAGAATCATGGCCATCTTAATATGCTTTTTTCTATTGTTAATCCCGTACGCAGCTTCAATTACATTCAATTTAACAAATATTAGTCCAAATTTTCGGGACAATTTCACATTAGGGGGTCAAGCTGACATCTCCGATGGCGGAATGCAAGTGACCCCAGAAAAAAAAGAGTCCAAATAAGGCGTGGTATAGTGGCGGTGCGACTTACATAGAAAAGCTTCATCTTTGGGACAAGACCTCTAATGAGCTAGCAAGCTTTTCTACCAGTTTCTCATTTGTGATTGATTCATATCCAGAACCTCGTTATGCTGATGGTCTCACATTCTTCCTTGCTGAGGATAATAAGGTATATGGCTTAGCAGGCAGAATGGGTCTTCCATTTGATTCATCACTAATGGTCAGTATGTATCCATTTGTTGCAGTGGAGTTTGATACTTTTAGCTGGAATAATTGGGATAATCATTCGTTAAATGACCATGTAGGTATCGATATTAACAATATTTCTTCTGTTAGAGTTTCTGAATGGTGGACGGACATACCTAATGGAAGACGGTGTCAAGCTTGGATAGACTACGATTCTAATTCGAAAATCTTAGTGTCTCCACTAATTTTAGAAACAATAGAGTTGAAAGGCAAGATGGTCTTTATTACAATATTGATCTAAGGGACGTGTTGCCTGAATGGGTTTTTTTGGGGTTTTCAGCTTCTATTGGCGCAGATTCGTATCAGAAAAACACTGTGAAGGATTGGTATTTTACTAGTTCTAATCTACAAGTTGATAATAAGATAGAGTTATCACCACCCAATAGCTCAGAAGATGTAGATCAGAACAAGAGGGTAGCACCAACCAAGAAAAATAAGAGCAGAAGACACATGGTACTGGGGTTAATAACTGGACTAAGTGTTCTAGTTGCCTTTTTAGCTATACTTGCACTTGTTTTCTGGCGGAAAACCAAAAAATATGAAGATGAAGTTGAGGAACTTAGATTTGCTGTGGAGATGACCAACGAATTTGAAATGCAGGCAACTGGGCCTACAAGATTCTCTTACCTTGAATTAGCTCGATCAACTGCTGGCTTTGCAGAGAAGGAGAAGCTTGGAGAAGGAGGTTTCGGTGAGGTTTACAAAGGTTTACTGAAAGATTCAAGCACGTATGTTGCAGTCAAAAGGGTGTCAAAGACTTCCAAACAAGGGATTAAGGAGTATGCATCGGAAGTAAGGATCATTAGCCGGTTAAGGCACAAAAATTTGGTGCAACTCACTGGTTGGTGCCACCAAAAAGGAGAACTCCTGCTTGTATACGAATATATGGAAAATGGAAGTTTAGATTTACAACTCTTCAAAGGAAAAAGCTTGTTGACATGGGACACACGGTATAAAATTGCTCATGGTCTGGCTTCTGCTTTGTTGTACCTACATGAAGAATGGGAGCAATGCGTTTTGCATAGGGATATCAAATCGAGTAATGTGATGTTGGACACAAATTTCAATGTGAAGCTTGGTGATTTTGGGTTCGCTAAGTTGTTGATCATGAGAAAGGCTATAAGACAACAACATTGGCTGGAACTAGGGGTTACATGGCCCCTGAATGTTTTGTGACAGGTAAAGCAAGTAAAGAATCGGATGTGTTTAGCTTTGGAGTTGTTGCATTGGAAATAGTGTGTGGACGAAAACCTATAGACAATACGGCTCAAGAAGATAGAATACGGTTAGTCGAATGGGTTTGGGAACTCTACGGCATGGGGACTCTTTTAGACGCAGTTGATCCGCGTCTAGGGTCAGATTTTGAGGAAAAAGAAATCAAGTGTGCGATGACCGTTGGGTTATGGTGCATGCACCCAGACCCAGAACATCGACCATCGATAAGACAAGCGATTCAAATACTTAACTCTGAAGCTTCTTTGCCTATACTCCCCTTAAAAATGCCTGTGGTGTCGTACTCAACGCCCCACGTGTCCTTATTGAGTGCCTCTAATGTGAATTTGTCAAAGCAAAAGACACCATCAGCAACTTTATCTTCTCTGTATGGTCGTTAATTAAATACCTTTGTTGGCCACTTTTTCTTATACTCATAAACTAGTGCTCTAAAACAATGACTATCTTATTACCAGTGGAATAGACCTCAACATGTACGCATTCTGAAAAGATCTTACTATATATACTTGTTCATGTATTAATTATCTTTAATATATGAAACTGTACTTTGTGAACGTACTATACTAGATCACACATGTTCAGATAAGGTAAAATTCATCTGTTTTACATAATTAATGCTAATGAAATAACGTGGTAATCAATGTGGTTTTTGGACTCTGAATCGCTAGTTTTTTAGTATATATACCACCGTCCATATATTTTGTAAAGAAAAATGAAGCATTTCTTTGCAACTTTGAAGTAAATTGACATTGAGAATGTTAATATTCTACTCAAGTAGTTTTGAAAGAATCAATCTAGCAATGTCATAGCATAATAAAAATAACACATTGACTAACGACATGATATGGCCGGCAGTTGACTTTTGATGATCATAAGCTCAGCAATTCAAACAAACTTTACAGATATAATCGAGTTAATAGACAAATAAATTACTCTACTTTATGAAAATTTTCAACTAAGTTACCGACCTATTAACTTTTTTGATTGAATTACTAAACTTAATAAAACAAGATATGTAAGTTACTTAACTTATAAATATTAACATTAAGATCATTTTACTTAATTTTTGAATTCAAGTAAGTTACTTATGCAAAAAAGTTAAATTTAGATATAAAAATAGTTTAGTAATCCAATTGAACAAATTAGTAATACAGTGACCTACTTGAACATTTTAACAAATTACAGTAACATATTTGTCTATTAACTCAAATTTTAATTTATATGATTTTCTTGATAGATATATGGCTTAATTTAGAAGCTAGCTAGGATTCTTTCATTCTAACTACCAACAGCAACCACTTTTTTTTTTTTGTTTATATTCTCCAAAATCGATCGTCATGGCCATATATGCTTCTTTCTTGTCTTGATCCCGTATGCAGCTTCTATTACTTTTAATCTGACAAATATTAGTCCAACTTCGGGGAACTTGTTCCCTTTAACTGGTGACGCTTCTATCTCTGCTGACGGTATCCAGGTGACCCGAGAAAACAAAGGTACAGACAAAACACAGTACATTGGTCGGGCTACATACATCAAAGAGCTTCATCTTTGGGACAAGACCTCTAATGAGCTAGCAAGCTTTTCTACCAGTTTCTCATTTGTGATTAATTCAAATCTAGAATGTCATTATGGTGATGGTATCACATTCTTCCTTGTTGGGAAAAATAATGATCAAACCTAAGTTATAAATCTGAAGAGTCAAAATCTATCTCAGTTGTATTCAGGAAAAACTTAGTGAATTCCTGAGTCTGTGTTTCTGAGTCTGTGCTTCACAGACTGAAGAAGTTTCTGAGTCTGTGCTTCACAGACTGAAGAACTCTCACAGACTGAAAGTCGTGCTCTATTTGAAGACTTATGGATTCATCATCTGAAGAATGAAGACTGAAGACAGAAGACTTCACAGACTGAAGATCACAGACTGAAGATCACAGACTAAAGATCACAGACTGAGAGCACAGACTGAAGAGCACAGATTGAAGAATGAAAGTATAATCGTACAAAAGAAGTTCTTCTTTCCCAAGGCTACATTACAACTGATGAGATGTTTGAGTAAAGTCAAACATTGGATAAAGGTTTTCTTCTCAGCAAAGAAACCTTTTACCTTTTGCCTTTTCTATTTCCAAGAAAAGCAAAAAGGAGAGCGTGCAAAGTTGGCCAAGATGCATCTGTTATTCCTTGGACAACTATGTGAACTGGATAATATAGAGTTACACCCAACTCTATAAATAGCAGTTCAAAAAGCACTGCTAAGTATCCAAGCAATTCAAAGCGAATTAGTATACAAGACCTTTAAGCTTAGGCTCAAAGCATTATCACACTAACTGTTAAGTTTGTAGTGATAATTGTATCTTTATATACTACTTGGATCGTATTCAAACCATCTGTGTGGGTTTGAATACTTTGTCATCTGTGTGAGACAAATACATTTATTGTGAATAGTACTTTGATTCATAATAAACTCTGTGTCATAATTAATCTTGTTTTCCGCCTTGATTAATTAAACTTGTTTGATATAAACTTGGATATAAACTAACACGTTAAGATACTTGTTATTTAATCTGTATCTAAGTTTTGGGAACCTTCAAGACCTAACATTCCTTGCTGAGAATAATGCGGTATATGGCGTAGGAGGCGGAATGGGACTTCCGATTGATCCATTAGTTGCAGTGGAGTTTGACACGTTTAGTGAGAATGACTGGGATGATCATTCAGTAAACGAGCATGTAGGAATCGATGTTAACAATCTTTCTTTTGTTAAGTTTTCGGAATGGTTACATACCTAATGGAAGACGATGTCAAGTTTGGATAGAGTACGATTCAGATTCCAAAAATCTTAGTTTCTCCTTCACTAATTTTGGAAACAATAGAGTTGAAAAGCAAGATGGTTTATATTATAGTATTGATCTAATTAGGGACGTATTGCCTGAATGGGTTATTTTCGGGTTTACAGGTGACGCTAGTGTCTATTATGAGAAAATCAACGTTAAAGATTGGATCTTTAATAGTTCCGATTTACTGGTTGATGATAAAAAGGGACTACCACCAACTAGTAACCAGAAGTTAACGAAGGGGAACAGGGAAGGCTCTAGGGTAATGCCAGTAAAGACATCACTTTAGGCCTCACAAATTTGAAGGCTCCATATATGTGTATGTGTGTGTATATATACATAATTAATTTAGTAGAAATATGTCTATATAATTATTTGTTAACTGAACATGTATTTTCCTGAAGACTTTAAATATCCTACCTATTTTTAAGGCCCATTTTATTATTATAGCCTTGCAAAGTCCATATGACCATCTTTTTAGCCTTTTAAGGTCATCTACAGTAATGTACTCTGAATACAGAGGACATAGAAGTCATATTTAAAAATTCTTACACTCTAAAATTGATTAATCTGCGAATATATACTCAATAATTAGAGTATAGTGAAAATTATGGAGTACATGAATAATGATATTCTATATTTGGAGTAAAATGCCGATCCTCCAAATATGGAGTATATTATTGGAGTATGGTTGGAGATGATTCATCCTCCAAATATGCTAATGGGTCAAAGTTCACATTTCATATCTAGCTTCTTCTTTTTTTTCCTTTTTGACTACTTTGACAATCTCCATTCATAATAGTAAATCGATTATCAAACTCAAAGTAACTAATCTTCTCGCCTTCTTGTTTTTTTGCTTTCACATTTCACTAATGAGGCCTATCTAATTTCTCATAGTCTCAAATACATTATCACTTTTTTTTATTTTTTACAAGATGAATCACTGAATGAGGCTTGAAGCAATCAGTGATTGAAAATTGTGTTAACCATTCCTATATAGTAACAGTTACTTCATGCGAAAGAAGTTTTTCAAAGCTTAAAATTATGAAAAGAATATTTAAGTTTAACAATGACACATGAAAGGTTAAATGGATTAGCTACTTTATCAATTGAAAAGCAGTTAATAAACGAAACTGATTTTAATGACGTCGTAATTAGAGATTTTGCATAAAAATTTGAGAAAAATAAATTTTATATAAAATATAATAGGTTAAAAAAATTTAAGAAAAAATATCCCATTTTGAAAGTTCGCTTTAGGCCTCGAATAGCCTCGAGCCGCTCCTGAAGGGGAACAAGAAGAGTCGACAACATCTCGTGGGGTTGATAACTGGATTATCAGTTCTAGTTACCTTTTTAGTCGTACTAGCATTTCTTTTATGGCGGAAAACCAAAAGCTATGAAGATGAATTGGAGGAACTTTGTTTTGCTGTTGAAATGAACAATGAATTTGAAATGCAGGCCACTGGACCTAGAAGATTCTCTTACCGTGAATTAGCTCGGTCAACTAGTGATTTCGCTGAAGTTCGGTGAGGGAGGTTTTGGTGGGTTTACATAGGTTTCTTAAAAGAGTCAAGAACATATGTTGCAGTGAAAAGGGTGTCAAAGACTTCCAAACAAGGGATCAAGGAGTACGCATCAGAAGTTAAGATCATTAGTCAATTGAGGCATAGAAATCTTGTCCAACTAACAGGATGGTGTCACCAAAAAGGCGAGCTCTTGTTTGTATACGAATATATTAGATCCACATATTTTCATGGCTAAGAGCATGTTGGCATGGGGAACAAGGTACAAAATTGCATGTGGTCTAGCTTACGTTTTGTTGTATCTACATGAAGAATGAGAGCAATGTGTTTTGCATAGAGATATCAAATCGAGTAACGTGATGTTGGACTTGAATTTCAATGTGAAGCTTGCTGATTTTGGGTTGGCTAAGATGGTTGACCATGAGAAAGGCTATAAGACAACAATGTTGGCCGGAACCCTGGGTTACATGGCTCCTGAACGTTTAGTGACAGGCAAAGCAAGCAAAGAATCAGATGTGTTAGCTTTGGAGTTGTTGCATTGGAAATAGTGTGTGGGCGCAAACCTACAGATCACTTGGCTCAAGAAAATCAAATACGGTTGGTTGAATGGGTTTGGGAGCTTTACGACATGGGGACTCGTCTAGAAGCAGTTGTCCGCATCTAGAGTCAGAATTTGATGAAGAAGAAATTAAGTGTCTGATGATTGTTGGGTTATGGTGTGTGCACCCAGACCATCGATTAGACAAGTGACTTAAATACTAAACTCTGAAGCTTCTTTGCCTATACTTCCCTCAAAAATGTCGGTGGCATCTTACTTGACGCCACCCATGTCATTATTTGGTGTCTCCAATGTGAATTTGTAGAGAAAAAGACACCGTCAACAACTTTATTTTCTTTATATGACACTATACGTGCATGCTTTGAACTTATTAGCAAATTTAATGGGATAGTTTTCAACATGTAATACGAAAAGATGCATATCTTATATATTGTACTTGTCTGTATTTACCTATATTATATTGAAACCGTACTCTATGATATATTACCAAACGTTTTGTGCTAATTAATATGATCAGTCCGACATAGTATTAGAGATAGTACATCTATCATATATATACATATACTTTGTAATTATATGAGGTTTTTGTATTTGAACATTAAATAATAGTTTACATGTTTAAACAAATAAAACAATATTGAAAAAAATTCGTGGAAATTCATATGGGATACATGATGAATAAGTCAAACATGATGTAGAATAGCTAGAGAAGACATTAGAAAAGGTCAAAATTAAAAATCAAATATTAATATTATAATTATAATTCGTAATCATGTATTCATATTGTCGTTGATATTTCTGATATTATTTTTCGTTAATTTTTTTTTTTCCTTCAGTAAGTTTCGAAGTAATAATTCCGGTATTTGTATTGGCATTTTAGGACTTTGCGGTCCGCTTGCCACCTGGGCCGCTGAACGTGTCTTTGAATTTGAAGATTTCTTAATTTTCTGAAAAATCGAATCAATCAAATTTTATTACTAAAACAAAGACTCCAAGACAGCACAACCAAGAATCATTTTGGTTCGAAGATTAGATCGAGTTTTTTCTTTTTTGAGCGTTTGTAAAAAAAGAAAATTGTTAATTGCATGTTTGGTCCTCGTAGTTTACATACAGTAACATCAGTTCATTATTTGCAGTGAAAGTCCAAAAAAACAAAACTTATTGCATAAACCGTCTTTCTGTCGTTAGGTTTAACATTTTAGGTATTATTTACATTAAAATGACAATTTCAACCATTGAACAAAATCGAGTATTCTTCAAATCATCTTCTACCATTAGCAAAGGTGGTCCCTCCCTCTAAAATCTCCCTAACAATGGGGTTAAAATGGTCATTTTAATGTACATAACGGCCGAAATGTTAAGGTTAACTAGGAAGGGACCATTTATTAAAAGTAAAGGGAGTGTTCAAGAGGTAATTGTTTTTTTTAAGGGGAAACGTTAATATTCATCACGAACAATATTACACTTACAAATTAAAATGTCAACAAAAAAAATATTTTTACCAATAAATAGTAATCAAAATCGATGCTATAAAGAATATATTATGAAGCACCCCTTACTTTCGAGTGACATAAATCTCATTTATTTAATAGCAACGAATGAAAAGGTGGAGTTCTATATGAACTCGTGGAATCGAACATAATACATTACATGAATATTATACAATATGTTTGAGTTTAAAGTATACAATACATTACATTACTATAACTACTCATAAGATTTCTCGGTCTCGATACCCTTTTCTGCTTCATAACCTGGGTGTTAAAATTTTAAGAGTGAGCGACAACGCCCAACGAGTAACTATATACAAGGGTAGGTATTTCTATGCAAGTGGGTATGACGAATTTATTGAGAGATAACGATAATAGTATAATTGAATATCAAATGAAAGTGAGAGTTATTTGAGTATGAACATAAAACCCTTACACGTACTTGGAACAAATGAGCATGCCAATATTTAAATAACGTAATCCTTCTTCCTCATGAATATTACAATGTATCATTTTTTATGCAACAAATTTTAGAACTTCTGTTGAAAATAGCGAAGTACGAAAGCGTATGTGTGTTACCATATAACCAAAAAAAATTAGGCAAGCTTTACTGTTTGCTTTTTTTCTTTTTTCTTCAACAAAATTAAATAACACAATATAAAACACTGACTATAGAAAATTAGAAAGTTGACTTTTCCGAGAAAAAAGATATTGCGAGGTTATTTATTTATTTTTTCTAATTTTTGAGCAGCACAAAGTTGACTGATTATAGCTCAGAGAAGACTTTTTGATATGCTATGGTCCCTGGTTTAATATTCATGCTAATTGTCAAGAACAACCACTTACAAAAAAAATTGCAAATTCTTTTAGCAACTTTCTTGAATCATGACCATTTTAACATGCTTCCTTCTTATCCTAATCCCATATGCAAATTCTATTACATTCAACATTACAAATATTAATCCAAATTCCCAAAACATGTTCTCATTAGAGGGTGAAGCTTATATCTCTAATAATGGAATCCAGGTGACCCCAGAAACCAACCTTTCAGCTTCAAACAGGTTCACTGCAGGCAGGGCGACGTACATCAAACCGCTTCATCTATGGGACAACACGTCAAACGAGCTAGCCAGCTTTTCTACCAGTTTCTCATTTGTGATTGAAGCAGACCTGAATAACCGTTACCATCCAGATGATGGCTTCACATTCTTCCTTGCAGAAAATTCTCTAATACATGGCTTGGGACCTATGGGTCTTCCATTTAATAACACATCCAATAATGGTACAGTTCCATTTGTCGCGGTGGAGTTTGATACTTATTGCAGCGATTGGGATAATGCTTCAAAATGTGATCATGTTGGTATAAGTATTAACTCTCTTGCTTCTGTTATGCATCAAGAATGGTTTAATGACGTATCAAATGGAAGAGAGTATCAAGCATGGATTGAATATGATTCGGCTTCAAAAAATTTAAGTGTTTCGTTCACTGGCTTTCAAAACAATACGATCGTACATCAAGATGGACTAGTTTACACGGTCGATCTTAGGAATAAGTTACCTGAATGGGTTATTTTCGGGTTTTCAGCTGCAGCTAGTGTGTCAAATGAGAAAAACAGCGTAAAATCTTGGATGTTTAATAGTTCTAGTTTACAAATTGATGAAAATGATGGGTTACCATCAAATAAGACTGGGCTTGTGGTGGGATTAATAGTTGGACCATTGGTTTTATTTAGTATTTTGGTTATAGTTGCATTGGTTATTTGGAGAAAGAAGAAAAATAATGAAAAAAAGGTGGAGGAAGTTAGATCTTCTATTGAGATGAATAATGAATTTGAAATGGGCGCAACTGGGCCTAGAAGGTTTTCTTACCTTGAAATAGCTCGGTCAACTACGGGGTTTGCAGAGAAACTGAAGCTTGGAGAGGGAGGTTTTGGAGGTGTTTATAAAGGTTATTTGAAAGATTTGAGCAAATATGTGGCTGTCAAAAGGTTCTCAAAGACTTCGAAACAGGGAATCAAGCAGTATGCATCGGAAGTTAGGATCATTAGCCATTTAAGGCACAAAAATCTAGTGCAACTTACTGGTTGGTGTCACGAGCAAGGAGAACTCCTCCTTGTTTACGAGTTTATGGAAAATGGGAGCTTAGATTTACATCTCTTTAAGGGTAAGAGCTTGCTGACGTGGGCCACACGCTACAAAATTGCACGTGGCCTGGCTTCTGCTTTGCTATATCTACATGAAGAATGGAAGCAATGTGTTTTGCATAGAGATATCAAGTCGAGTAATGTGATGTTGGACTCAAGTTTCAATGCAAAGCTTGGCGATTTTGGGTTAGCTAAATTGGTTGACCACGAGAAAAGCTCTCAGATGACGATGCTTGCTGGAACTTTGGGTTACATGGCTCCAGAATGTGTAGTGACAGGCAAGGCAAGCAAAGAATCAGATGTGTTTAGTTTCGGAGTTGTTGCATTAGAAATAGCATGTGGGAGAAAACCTATCGAGTATAACACTCAAGAAGGGCAAATTAGGTTACCAACCTGGGTTTGGGAGCACTACGGGATTGGGACTCTATTAGAGGCCGCCGATCCCCGACTAGGGTTAGATTTTGATGAAGAAGAAATCATTCGTTTGATGATCGTTGGGTTATGGTGTGTGCACCCTGATTCAGAATTTCGCCCATCGATGAGACAAGTATTTCAAGTATTAAATTCTGAAGCTTCTTTGCCTATACTCCCCTCAAAGATGCCGGTGGCATCTTATTCGAAGCCTCCTATCTCTTCTATTGTCGAAATCCAATCATCAAGTACTGTCTATAATGTGGATCTTTCAGAGCAAACGATATCGTCAACAGCTTCTTACTTATATGGTCGTTAAATATCTATATAGACAACCTTTCCTAATTCCTAAAATGTATCCCCAACAGTTTTTGAAAATTTTTGAAGGATATTTACCATTTTAATTTGGTAATTGCTGGCCTATAACTTATCAGTTTCGTTTAATTATTAATGGAATGGAATGCCAGGATAAAAACTGCTGCAAAACATATATATTATGTTCCTTCCCCTGTATTCTGATCTTATAAATATATCATAATCGTTACATAACTATGGATCAGTTAACTAAATAAATAATTTAAATCTAGATTTAAATATGTAGATTAATTGGATTTTAGGTTAGAAACTAATTTATTGACTTAAAGTCTATATCTCCACCTATAATAATAATAATAATAAATAATAAATAGGGAGCGGCTAACTAGTGCCCTTAGGGCACTTGATAAGGGTCACTAATTACGTTCAAGATTCTAATCCTAATCTTAATGACACATTAAATTGTTTTTATTTTCTCAATCTTCCATTTTTACCCTTTCTTTACTATTGCAAATCAATTTATTTATTTCATAATAAAAAAACAAGATACTCCCTCCCTTTTTTTTTCGTACAGTAATCCAATTTAATTAATTAAAAATCCTTTTAACTTTCACTCTTTTATGTCTAAAATAAATTCATTTGTTTTATTCTTCAATGTACATTTTCTTTAAGTCAATTTAATATTCTCTGTACATCTTTTTTCTTCCTATCGTTACGATGTCATAAAAAATAATAACAATATGTTATTAAAGAAACATGATTTATTTTGATAGGCTTTTATTTTTAATAGTGATAATAAAAAAATAAGTTCAATCATATCATAAATAATAGCAATCGGACTATGAAATGTAACAATAAGATTACGGTCCTAACATTTCTTAGAAAAGATTGGATTAACATCTTCATTTTCTGAATCAATTCTCTTTTTCTTGCTAGAAACTTGTGCATATGCACTGTAAAACTCATCACCTTTTCTTTCTTTACATGTGCTAATCTTGTGACCAAAACCCTTGCAAAATCCACAACGCCTTTGTTTTGCCATTTCCTTTCCACTTTTCATCCTCCTTTGATTGGGTCGTCCTTTGGTTTTTGATTTAATAGGACACTGAACCAAGTCAATCGCATTAGCTACAACCTCATCATTGCTAGAAGTATTTGAATCGACAAGAATTGCTTCTTGGTGTAATGAACATGTTTCATCAACTTGAGATCTTTGCGACTCCATCGTGGATGCCAATAAGTAGAGGGAACTTGAAAGCAACCCTTATGGATAAATACACTTAAAATATGGCGACAAAGAATGCCAACAAATTCAAAGTTTTTGCACGTGCACTTAGCCACCTTACCATCCCAAGCCACATAATGGCATCGTGTTGCTTTTTGATGTTTGACAATAAAGTTGATGGTGTTCTTTTCATGACCCGAATATTGAATTCCTTAAACCGAATATTGCATTGCCAGACCACACTGCTGTTGGAATTTTTTAAAAGCAAATGGAGTTAAAAAGCGATGACCTTGTTCTTCTAATGGTGAAAGTGATCTCAAATACGGCCCCCTATATTTCTGCAACATAGTATCATGTATTTGTTTTTGCTGAACATCTTCTACTGCAAGATCAACCTAAAAAAATACGTTAAACAACAACTAACCATGACTAAAAGAATTAATTGACACAATTCAACTAACGATGACTACTTACTTGTCTAATAAAGTCACGTAGACATGTACGAGAAGATATAATTTTTTTTATAAACGCATTAATACTTTCCGATCTTCCAGTTGTTGTCATACCACCAAAAAAGAACTCACGAAGATAAGCCGGTACCCAAAATAACTTTATCTTATACAAGCCTGTAACATGCTTATTGTTGGCAAGATTGTATTTTGCAATAACCAATGGCCAATGTTGCTCGAATTCTTCAATTGTGTCTAACTTATATAAGGTGTAGAATTCTGAACACTAACTTGAATACTCACTTCTTAACACTGACATAAACCAACTACAAATTTAGTAGTGATGTGCCATATGCAAAATGCATGTTTAGCATAAGGCATTTCTATTGAAATTGCTTTAGTCATCCATTGATCTTGATCTGTCAAAATTGTTTGTGGGGACCTTTTCATAAGTAAACAAAAGTTCTGCAAATTATAAACAAGTAATTAGGGAGCAAGTGATTGATTCAACAAAACGAGATACAAATTTATGAGAAGATAAAATAATATAATGATGAATTGCATAAAAATAACGAAAGGTACCTTGAAAAGCCATTGAAATGTATTCGTTGTCTCGTCCCGTAGAAGTGCACAACCAAATAAAATGGTTCTTCCGTGATTGTCAACACCAACAAATATGCCAAAAGGCATGTCATACGAATTGACTTTGTATGTAGTATCAAATACCACAACGTCTCCGTATTTTTGATACATATCAAAACAATGAGCATGAGCCCAAAAAATATGCTCTAGTCTATTATCACCATCAAGTGAAAATGCATATTGAAATTTAGAATTTAGAATTTTTTTCATTTTTACAATACTCCAGTAGCTCTTTGGCATCATTTTTTGAGTGTAATTTATGATTTTTGCCTATAAAATTATTAACATCTTTCCTAAGAAAACGAAGGTTTCCGTACTTTACATTTTTTTCAAGCTCCATCACACGCATAATTTGTCTAATAGACAACCCCCCTTCTTTTAACAAGAGTATACGTTTCTCATCTTCCATTGTAATACTACGATAAGAAGGAAGAAAACGAACCTCTTGAGGAGACAACAAATCGTGATTAAGCACCAAAACAAACTTCGTGACTTGCCACTCTTCCGGAAAAATTTCATTAATTCTCCTCAGTGATATGCGCATGTGGGCCTTGCATTCACAAACTATACAACCCCGATTTCTTTGTTTTTTTTGAGTAATTAACCATTTTAGGTTTCGGTTTTCCGTAACGATGACAAAAGAAGTCTCGTCTACTCTTTTCTCCATTCTTGTTCACAAACCTTCCTTTACGAATAGAAAATCCATTCCTTCTAGCATAGTTTTGATAAAAAACAAAAGCCTCTTCTTCACTTAAAAATTATTGACCAACAAATGATTCATCTAAATCTACGTTTTTGTTTTCACCCTCTTCTTCGATATCACTTCCTTCGTCTTCAAAATTTATAGAGTCTTCCTCCACATGTATTTCATTTAAGTCAATCATATCTAGTTTATTCATGTACAAGAAACAAAAAAATAATATAATCATCATAAATATAATATAATAATTGATAGAAAAAGAAATTAATCTATTAAATATTGAATGATCATTACCTCTTGATATTGGTGATCGGTGATGACGTCCAGTAACAACTAATAGAGAGAAAGCATGAAGCAATTTATTTTTTAACAATTAAGTTGAAAAATCTTATTGTATTTAAAAATTATCCTTTCAAATGTAAAAGAGGGAAAAATCAGAGGGATTTTTAATTAATTAAAATGGATCAAATATTAAAATATTTTGTGTATTAAGACTGTACGTACAAAATGGGAGGTAGTATCTTTTTTTATTATGAGTTAAACAAATTGATTTGATTTACAATATTAAAGAAAGTGTAAAAATAGAAGAGTAGAAAAAGATTAACTATTTAATGTGTCATTAAAATTAGGTTTAGAATCTTGAATGTAATTAATGATTCTTATCACGTGCCCTTAGGCCACTTCTTAGCTTTTCCCTTATAAATAATAACTTATACAAAATCAGAGTGATTAAAATCCGCACGATTAATTCGAATGTTGAATAAAATCTAAGATTAGTCAACATGAGTTATATGCAGGATCTAGTCTAATTTCATGTTCAAAAAATATAGGTCAATGTTGACCGCATACATATGAATTATTAGCTAAAGTATTGGGATGACTTTGTTGAACATTCTATGAAAAATAACAAACGGCTTCTTTGAAATTTCAATGTCATTTGTGAACATCAGAAAGCTGTATTTCAATCTGTAACCCATTAACACATCATCTCAACAGAAAATCTGTAACCATTTCTAACAATGTTTCTTTAGTTTATAGTTTCATGACTTCCTTCAATACCCATCTGATCATATGCTTCCATTTTCTCTTGATCACTTATGTAACCTCATTAACCTTCAATTTGACAAATATCGGTCCACTTAATCAGAATCGAGAGATAGATATTGAAGGTGACGGAGCATACATCTCCGACGGTGGAATCCAGGTTACCCCGGATGGTTTTGTAGCCAATCAGAGCGAGAAAGCGGGACGGGCGACATACTTCAGACATCTTCATCTTTGGGACAGCAGATCTGATGAAGTAGCAAGCTTTTCGACCGATTTTACCTTTGTGATTAATTCAAACAGAAGTACTTCCTATGGTGATGGCCTCACATTTTTCCTTGCGCAGAATAATTCTGTCTTGACAGCCGGCGGAGCCATGGGGCTTCCGATCACTGCATCAACAACTGCCACGAGGATACGATTTGTTGCAGTTGAGTTTGATACTTCGTGGGACCGTTGGGACCCATATGACCCTAGCAACACTTCCATGGGTGATCATGTGGGTATCAGCATTAGCTCTCTTGAGTCTGTTAGGTCCCAGAAATGGTTAAGTAATGTAACTGGTGGAGGAGTGTGTCAAGCTTGGATTAAGTATGATTCCGTTTTGAAAAATCTAAGTGTTTCCTTCACTGGTTTTCAAAACAATACGGTTGTACGTCAAGATGGCCTTGTTCACATGGTTGATCTCAAAAATGAGTTGCCCGAATGGGTTATATTCGGGTTTTCAGCTGCAACTGGAGCTCAGTTTCAGAGAAATACCGTCAGATCTTGGACTTTTGACAGTTCTGATTTAAAGATTGATGAAAACAATGGGATAATACCCGACCCGGGTCCTGATCCGGTGAACGGGAAAAATAGCAAGGCAGGATTAGTAGTTGGAATATCGGTTACATTTACTTTTTTGGTTGTGCTTGCATCTGTTTTGTGGAGGAAGAAGATGAAGAAGAAGAAGAAAAGCATGGAAGTTGAAGCACAAGAAATTGGATTTGAAGTTGAGATGAACAATGAATTTGAAATGGGCACAGGGCCTAAAAGATTCTCCTACCTGGAACTAGCGGAGTCTACCGGTGAGTTTGCTGAGAACGAGAAGCTTGGAGAGGGAGGTTTCGGTGGTGTTTATAGAGGTCTCTTGAAAGATTCAAACACGTACGTTGCAGTCAAAAGGGTGTCCAAGAGTTCCGAGCAGGGGATCAAGGAGTACGCATCGGAAGTCAAGATCATTAGCCGATTGAGGCACAAAAATATAATGGAACTCAAGGGTTGGTGCCATGATAAAGGCGAACTCATGCTAGTTTATGAGTATATGGAAAACGGAAGCTTAGATTCACATCTTTTCAAGGCTAAAAGCTTGTTGACATGGGGAACAAGGTACAAAATTACCCAAGGTCTGGCTTCTGCCTTGTTATATTTACATGAAGAATGGGAGCAATGTGTTTTACACAGAGATATTAAACCAAGTAATGTCATGTTGGATTCAAATTTCAACGCAAAGCTTGGTGATTTTGGGTTAGCTAAGTTGGTTGACCTTGAGAAAGGCTCGCAAACAACAATGTTGGCTGGAACTTTGGGTTACATAGCTCCTGAATGTATAGTGACCGGAAAAGCAAGCAAAGAATCAGACGTTTATAGCTTTGGAATTGTTGCATTGGAAATAGCTTGTGGGCGAAAGCCCATCATGTACGACGCACAAGAAAAACAAATACGTTTACTAGAACGGGTTTGGGTGCTCTATGGGACCGGGAGACTTTTAGAAGCAGTTGATCCACGTCTGGGCTTAGAATTTTTGGAAGAAGAGATCGAGCGCTTGATGATCGTTGGGTTATGGTGTGCGCAACCTGACTCAGAACTTCGTCCATCGATGAGACAAGCAATTCAAGTAATGAACTTTGAAGCTTCCCTGCCAATACTCCCCTCAAAGATGCCAGTTGCGTCTTACTTAACACCTAACATCTCTTCGCTGTATGATATTGCTTCTATCACCCAAAACAGATCATCAAGTAGTGTCTCTAACACTACGGATTCATCGAAGCAAAAGACATCTTCGACAAAGTCTTCTTCTTCTCCTTCTATATCACTATTGCACTCAATGTAATGACATGTACAAGGCCTTTTAAACTTTTTTGTACACAAAATACGATTTTCAGATGAAACATGGAACTTATCTGTTATCCTCAAACAAGAATGAACTGACTTTACATATACTTAACGAATTGGGCTTTAATGTCGTTAGTTACACTGTAACTGGCATCATTGGTGTAATCACGACTTATCATTCTAGTGAGCCAAATAAGTATCACAAGAAGATAAATAAATAAATATAAATAAAAACTAGAGGATCTATAAAAAATAAATACTAGGAGCACGGTGACTGTGTTGACATTATATTTACAGTGAACTTTTCACAAGCGGAAGAGTGAGAGATATTTAGTTTACAGTATTCTTCAAATTTATTTTTAATTTTTTAAATCAATGTACGTGTGTATGAAAATTGTTATTGAGGATGGCACCACTCCATATACTCTAATTTCAGTTAGTTTTAATTTTAAACCTATTTAGTTTTAAAAAAACAACAAAAAATGACCTATACGTATGATGCTTGAAAAAAATTTAAAAAAGCATTCTCAATCTCAATCTCAAATAAATATGAAAAAAGAAAAAGAAAAACCCGTTTACGAACTCGGTTTTTTAGAAACAAGTAAATTCTTGTTGAGAGAGAGAGAAAAAAAAAGAATAAATTTTAAAATCAGCAACCCTCGGCTGTTAGGCACTTAGGCCTAACTAGTTTCTATTCATTGGGCTAAATGCCTAAATTTATATAGCTGGACCGGGCCGGACCGAAAAAACAAAACGAGCAAATTTTAAACTCCGCAAACCTCGTGCAAATTTGTTAGGCTGAATTAGTTTCTATTCAGTGGGCTTAATGTATATAGCTGAGCGGGGCTAAATTTTTTTATTTTTTATTTTTTTTTTAAAGTGATTATACATAGCCGGCATGTAAATTCAAATTCACAACGATCATAAGAATTTAGCAATTCATTTTATAAATCGCAATTCAGTTTAAAGATCGCGATAAAGTGATAATATATAACAAATTTGTTATTTCTTACTAGTCGAGTATGCTCTTTACGACGGTGAAAGTTGTAACATCGACTATAAATGATGTGATCAAGTGTTTGTGAACATTATTATGTCTTAAATTAAACAAATGATAAATTACTATGATAATCATAATTAATGTGACATATATTAGGTACCGAAATATACAACTTAGATAATTAAAATAAATGAACACGTAAAACATCAACAAAACATGGAACATACAAAGCCTATACAATTAAAAAATGTAAGATGCCAAAATATAGAGGCACATTTAATATACCGTTTTTATGATGAAATATATGTAATAGATTTGTTTTTAACATGAACAAACAAAGTAAGTTATTTATTGGTTCTTTCCAAACGTTGGATTATTCATGAACAAAATTACATTTTATGTAATATATAAAGGTTGTTTATGGACAGGACATATATTTTTTATTTATGTACAAATAAAAGAAAGTATTTTCCAAACGTATAGGTTGTTGCTTTAGTTAGGACGGAGTATTTTAGTCTATTTTGAAGTGTCCAAAATTTTTTATTTCTTTTTATAGAAGTACGTGATTCTGTCAATAGGGTACGCGATCGCGTACCAGATACAAGAAGAGAGTACGCGATCATACAAAAGGGTACGCGATCGCGTACTCACTATATGAGAATATTCTGTTCAAATTTTAGTACACGGTACGCGATCCCAGTGAGGGTACGTGATCGCGTACTGGACACAAAAAGGGATTACACGATTCTACCAACGGGAACGCGATAGCGTATTAGATACAAGAAAGGAGTACGCGATCCTATAAAACGGTACTCGATCGCGTACTCACTACATGAGAATTCTCTGTTCAAGTTTTAGTACAAGTTACGCGATCCCAGTGAGGGTACGTGATCGCGTACTGGACACAGAAAGGGATTACACAATTCTATCAACGGGTACGCGATCGTGTACTAGATACAAGAAAGGAGTACGCGATCCTACAAAAAGGTACACGATCGCGTACTCACTACATGAGAATTCTCTGTTCAAATTTTAGTACAAGGTACATGATCCCGGTGAGGGTACGTGATCGCGTACTGGACACAAAAAGGAATTACGCGATCCTACCAACGGGTACGCGATTGCGTACTCACTACATGAAAGTTTTCTGATCAATTTATAGAACAAGGTACGCGATCTCGGTGAGAGTACAAGGACGAAAGCTTTGATTGTGTTATGCTATGGTGGCTTTTTTCCTTGCCTAAAACGAACCATCAAGAGACCCGCAGCATAAGGTACATGAATCTCCTTCCCATCCTTATTCTTCTGAAATATGATTTCGATCGCGTACCTATACTGAATTTTTAAAAAGTGCAGCAACTCAATATTTGGACCAAACAAACGGTTGACAAACTCTTAACTCATGAACATTCAAATTACCAAATTTTGTAGACTTCATTCCAACCCTTTTAGGAACAACTTTCATTTGACACATTTGCCAAGCTTACAACCATTGCAAATTTTGAACATGAGATCAAAAGGACACTTAGTCACTTGCTACAATATCAAAACAACTTGTTTATTACTATAAAACTTGATACTTACAAGTTACACATGTAAATTCCCAACGTTCATATACTCAAAACGTGGTACCAAAATCACAACTTCGACAAAATCCTTACATGACGCACACTTGCCCATTTTGACACTTCAATTGGAACCATGCTTTCCTCAAAATATAAGAGGGCGATTTTATACAAGTTGTATTCACAACGATAATTCAAAAGAAATAGGGACTTGCCAAAACCCCAAATATAACAAGTGCAATCCACGTCAATTCTTCACAATTGTTTTCCCTCCCGATAATCACCTCGATCTTTCGACCCACTTGCACCTACAGCATTAAATAACTTAACGAATAAGCAATAAGCTTAGTGAGCATATAGGCAATTAATTTGGGCATTAAACAACAAGAAATTAACAACTAACAAATTGGGCAATGTAGAGATTAAAAACCACTTAGGCGGATCCACAATTAACTACAACTCGCAACAACTTGCACAACGTGCAACAACTTAGGCTAGCATAAAGTTAGCTAATCTCTACAATGCATCAACAACAATAACAATCAAGTATGAATATAAAAAAACAACTCCACTTGGTCGTATGAAATCTCTTGCACGTATGCAATCTGGAATTCATATAACCCGTTACCCAAATAACCCCCATATCACTCACCTTTGCGATTTAAGCACAATAATGATCACAAAAAACCTCCAATTTCCTTAGCACCTATCAAACTTCACATAGCAATTTAACAACTTATCCAACATCTATTAACATTCTATTCAACTTATTTCATCACCAACTCACCTTTTCCTCTAATTTGACCAGTTTGACTTTTAAGTCAACCAATCAAAATTCTACTAACACAAGCCTATATTAATTATATGGTTTGATTATTCTTAATACCACTTTAATCATTATCAACACATCATATAACTCTTTTTAAACTAATAATTAGATGAGTTATCACCTATTTGTAAGAATTCATCAAAACCTCAACTTAGTTACATATGAACACTTATCAAATTTCAATCTTTAGTTTTGTTTGAGGTTAACAATGAAAATTACTAAGCTTAACTAACATTATTCAAACATAACTACCCTTAATTCGTTCAACTCATCACTACACCCTCAATTCATCATATCTCCAATTTCTAGGTTAAACAAACAAAAAATTATACATACCTTGAGTTAGGAATAATCAATAGGATGTGAATTTAATTTCTCTAGGTTTAATTTGATAATTTAGGGCTGAAATTCCGTTTCTTTTTTTCTCTTTCTTCCTCCTTCGCGATACTTCTTCTTCTGGAACTAAGTTTTATGTGTTTTTGAATGTATGTATGTATATATGTCCATATATATAAAATTTGTTTTAATTTCAATTAAACCCATATTTTTCATTGGCATTTACATTTCCAGCCATTCAAGTCTCATTATTTTTTAATATAACACTTAACTAACTATTCCCAACTTATTATTTAAACAACTTTAAATATTTTATAACTACTAATATTTTATACCACAATTTTTAATAAGTATTTTATACCTATAAAATAATACATCAGATTTCGGGATGTTACATTTTGTTGATGTCGGGGTATTGTTTTTATTTTCGTTCTTTAAACATGTAAGACAATAAAGAAGCTAAAAGTTTTATAAGGGTATTAGATTACCGTAACATTTATTGATCAAGAAGTTTTCAGATTTAAATAAGTAAAATATATTAAAAGTAAAGGGAGTGTTCAAGAGGTAATTGTTTTTTTTAGGGGAAACGTTAATATTCATCACGAACAATATTACACTTACCAATCAAAATGTCAATAAAAAAAATATTTTTACCAATAAATAGTAATCAAAATCGATGCTATAAAGAATATATTATGAAGCACCCTTACTTTCGAGTGACATCAATCTCATTTATTTAATAGCAACGAATGAAAAAGGTGGAGTTCTATATGAACTCGTGGAATCGAACATAATACATTACATGAATATTATACAATATGTTTGAGTTTAAAGTATACAATACAATACATTACTATAACTACTCATAAGATTTCTCGGTCTCGATACCCTTTTCTGCTTCATAAGCTGGGTGCTAAAATTTTAAGAGTGAGCGACAACGCCCAACGAGTAACTATATACAAGGGTAGGTATTTCTATGCAAGTGGGTATGACGAATTTATTGAGGGATAACGATAATAGTATAACTGAATATCAAATGAAAGTGAGAGTTATTTGAGTATGAACATAAAACCCTTACACATACTTGGAACAAATAAGCATGCCAATATTTAAATAACGTAATCCTTCTTCCTCATGAATATTATAATGTATCATTTTTTATTTCCTTTACAAAAATCTATTGGCATTCATCATCCATGTATGTTCATATAAAACATCATTTCATCATTTTTTTTCCTTTACTATACTAGTCCTAATTTAATTAGGAACGTAGTATTCATTCTTTCATCACTTTTCGTCGTTCTTAAAACGTCATAATCCTTTACCATGCCGGTAGTTTTATAATATTCATTTTTATGCATGCTCATAATAACGGGATATCAATAACTTAAAATATGCACAATAACAATATAGCTCAAGGTTTTTTATAGATTACTGGATCACAACGAATATATAAAACAGTAATAATCATAAATAACAGGATGAAGGTTCAGTTTAATTGATCCAGCATAACGAAATGAAGATAAAGTCCAAAGTGAAAGCATATAGAAACTTATATATATTCAGAAAATGGAAAATCCATTTGATTTCTTTAACATTGCAAATCTAACTCTGATGATTAAATCAAAGCATTTATATAAAGTCAAGTTGAAAGTGAACGTAGAGAATTGGTGCATCTTCATTGGCAGATTTCATATGCAATTTATACGCAATGTTTTGACATAGAAGTGAATTATATGGAGTAAACTTTTGTATCGATTAAAAATTGGATAGAAGCCTACAATCCTCATAAATGCATTCCATATTGAAATGACTACTCCAGATCATCAATCGGTTGTCCTTTTATGCTTGACATCTTACCACTTAATATATACTTATTTTACATTACTTGCATATCTCTATTTATTATATTTGTTTATATTTGAAATTTGATTAAAGTCTACAAATAGTTTAATATTTTATTACACATAAATAAAGAAGTACATATAACTTATACTTTGATTTTAGGTATATCCTATATTTTTATACATGGTATTCTTGTCTACACACACACTGACACACACACACACAGATATATACTTATAAATTTAATTTTTATTTTATATATATATATATATACTTATAAATTTAACTTTTATAGTGTAAAGTTTTACTACTATCAAATTTTATTATTGTCCATCATTATTACTTATTTTGTCGACACAATCAGTCTATATAATTCAGTGCTTTTTATTAGCACATAAAATTTTACGTAAAATCTTGGAGGTGTTAAATTAGCATTTATAGGCTAGAATAATCAATAAACATTTTTCATATTTTATGTCAAATGTGCATGTCTCAATTATTCAAGACATTGTTGGGGATTGTTTTTTCATTCTTCCATGATCATCCTTTTTAATTATTTTTTTGTTGTTTTCCTTTTCTCACTTTTTTACTACCGACGACGTCTATACAGATATAATTTATTCACTTTATTACATGTGGGGTTGCATCTCACATGCATATGTCTATCATCAATTTTTTCGTAAATAATATAAATTCTTAAAGACTACATAATGACCACATTTGTACCCCTAACTCATTTTTGTGTTAACTCATATTGGGTTTTATAATTGTATGTAGTGTTAATATATCCGAATTCTCTTAGATTTAAGTAGTCGTATAACAATTCACGCATAAAGCTTGTCCCATACTTTATTATTCTATTTTATTAGTAATACAAAAATATTTATGTCATTAATTTTATACCTTTTTTTTTAAATACGAGGCGTTACATATTAGCGGAAGAATTTCATTTTTAAGTTATAACATTAGTTGATTAATATTTATTTAATAAATTGTTAACATTCATCGTAATGAATGTTAACTAACATTCATTACGATGAATGTTAAAACATCACGTTTGAAGAATATTTTTAATTTTAACATTCATCACCATGAATGTTAACTAACATTCACCGCGATGAATATTAATAATTTTGGGTCTAATATTCATAAATTTATGTTATAACCCGTAAAAAGAATTTTTCAAAAAAGCTTAACGTTCATAGTATTGATTATGACTAACATTACTAAATTTCACTTTAGTTTTTGTGAAATTTGCATTTTCGAAATTAAGATGCTCCATGATGAATAATAATACTTCTCCCTTTTCTCATAAAAGTGTTTCCTCCTGAATCGTCCAACTTAAAAACTAATTTGTTCATTCCTTCGACATTTTCAAAAGATTATACATACTATGAACTCCTTATCGTCCTCTAATTAATTTTCATAATTGCATTAATAAAAATTTATTATTAAAATATTATATTATAGTTATAAAAATATTACAAATTACAAATTGTTAGTCAAGTCGCTGTCGACTGATATCAGAAGGTTCTAGGAAAGAATCAGAGACGCCTTAGTTTGATTTCTTTTTCAAATTGACAAAAAGTATACCCAATTGGCGACTTGCATTACTCAACTGTAGCATAGTTATTTTAGCATTTCATTTTAGGATGTCCCAAATCATTGTACACAAATCATTATCCACTATTGGTTCACACAGTAATTAAATTGAGGTGAAAGAACACTTTTTTTGAGTCATGTTCATGTTCAAAAGACAATATAGCTGCTAATTTTATAGCAATTTTCTAATAATCATGGCTCATCTGATCACTTTCTTTCTTCTAATTTCAATCCCTTTTGCAACTTCAATTTCGTTCGATTTACAAAATATCGGTACCCAGAATTTGAATCGAGAAATACTGACACAAGGTGACGGTGCTTACATCTCAGATAGGGGGATCCAAGTGACCCCAGATGGAATTAACGCCGAACAAAAAATGAAAGCAGGACGAGCGATTTACACGACCCCATTACATCTTTGGGACAACAAATCTGGTGAGCTAGCAAGTTTTTCGACCAATTTCACCTTTGTGATTGATTCAAACACGGCTACAAATTACGGAGACGGCCTCACTTTCTTTCTTGCCGAAAACAATTCTGTAATTACAGCAGGTAGAGCCATGGGACTTCCGGTAAACATTACAAACGCTGCAGCTGTGAACCGATATGTTGCGGTTGAGTTTGATACTTACTGGAACGGCATTGATCCATATGTCTCTGTTAATAGATCAATGGGTGATCATGTAGGTATCGACATTAACTCTCTTACATCTGTTAGGTCTCAAAAATGGTTAAGTAATGTAACTGGTGGGGGAGAGTGTCAAGCTTGGATTACTTATGATTCGGTTTTGAAAAATCTTAGTGTTTCTTTCAACGGTTTTCAAAATAATACGGCCATACGTCAAGATGGGCTTTTTTACACGGTTGATCTAAAGAACGAGTTGCCCGAATGGGTTATTTTCGGATTTTCAGCATCGACTGGCGCAGCATTCCAGAGCAATACGGTTAAATCTTGGACTTTCAAAAGTTTGGATTTACAGGTTGATGAAAATAATGGGACACAAACGAACCCAGGCCCGGATTTCCCAGGCCCAGATCCAGTTAGTGGGAAAAGCAACAAGCTGGGATTAATAATTGGAATATCATCTACGATTGTTTTTATGCTCGTTCTTGCGTTTGTGTTATGGAGGAGAAAGAAAAATAAGAGACAGAGCATGGAAGATGAAGTAGAGGAAATTTCATTTGATGTTGAAATGAACAATGAATTTGAGATGGGAACAGGGCCTAAAAGATTCTCATATAATGAATTAGCCCGCTCGACTAGTGACTTTGCAGAGAAAGAGAAGCTTGGAGAGGGAGGTTTTGGTGGGGTTTACAGAGGTTTCTTAAGAGATTCAAACACATATGTTGCAGTGAAAAGGGTGTCAAAGAGTTCCAAACAAGGGATCAAAGAGTATGCATCAGAAGTCAAGATCATTAGCCGATTGAGGCATAGAAATCTTGTCCAACTTACAGGTTGGTGTCACCAAAAAGGCGAACTCCTGCTTATCTATGAATATATGGAACACGGAAGCTTAGATTCACATCTTTTCAAGGAAAAAAGCTTATTAACATGGGGCACAAGGTACAAAATTGCTCATGGTCTAGCTTCTGCGTTGTTATATCTACATGAAGAATGGGAGCAATGTGTTTTGCATAGAGATATCAAATCGAGTAATGTGATGTTGGATTCGAATTTCAATGCGAAGCTTGGTGATTTTGGGTTGGCTAAGATGGTTGACCACGAGAAAGGCTCGCATACAACTATGGTGGCTGGAACCTTAGGCTATATGGCTCCTGAATATGTAGTGACCGGTAAGGCAAGCAAAGAATCGGATGTCTATAGCTTTGGGGTTGTTGCGTTGGAAATTGCTTGTGGGCGAAAGCCCATTGAGTACAAGTTACCACAAAAGCAAATACGGTTACTAGAATGGGTTTGGGATCTTTATGGAAATGAGTCTCTTTTAGAAGCAGTCGATCCACGTCTAGGATCAGATTTTGAGGAAGAAGAAATCAAACGTTTAGTGATCGTTGGGTTATGGTGTGTGCACCCAGACTCAGAACATCGACCTTCGATGAGGCAGGCGATTCAAGTACTCAAGTTTGAAGCTTCCCTGCCTATACTACCCTCAAAGATGCCGGTGGCATCTTATTTGACGCCTCCGATGTCATCATTATATGGTGTTACTTCCATCCTAGAAAATGAATCATCAAGTACCATTTCCTCAAAGCAAACAACATCGTCCACGAATTCTTCATCTGCATCACTATTGCATTCAATGTCCTGATGACATGTAAAATTGTAATCTAGTATTGTTCGTTAATACATTATTATTAACAACCTTCTACTAAATTGTAATCTGCCTATGTCCTCTTACCTCTGTTGCTGTTGTAGTGTTGTGCCTTCCACACTCTCATAAAAATAATAATAATAAAATATAAAATATAAAAAACTTCTCTGGGTGGTCCGGAGGTGGATCCAGCAGGCCTCCAAATCCAGGTGAGCTGGGTAGTGGCATTTGATGATAATTTTCTAGAAGTTCCCAAAACCTAAATATTAGTCAGGCTCAATAAAGAGCCCATTTATATGAAAATACGTAAATTGGCCCTCTTGTTTGTTGTACAGAAAAATTGAACATTAGCTTGCATTTTTAACTTATCATTTGCTACGGAGTATATTAACAAAAATAAAAATTGATAGTGGCATCAATACGTGACAACATGTTTAATATATTTTTATTTATATATAATAAATTTTATGCTCCTGATTCCTGAATATTAATAATTAATGTATATAAGGGCTCTTATTAACAAAACGCAAATGTGTTTGACCCCATGATGTCAATTCTTGGATCCGCCTGCCACTCAGTCTATAGATGTCGAAAATGTGTCTGAAAATTCCTCTAATTGTTTGTCTAATCATAAATTTTTGACACATTAAGTATACTTATTCTCTATGTTTATCTTCACCGATCATTTTACATATTCACCAGTTATATATTAATATCTAGTTTTAGCTCCATGTTAATAGGCACATCGAGCATTTTTCTTTATAAAAAACATAAGATGTAAAATATTTCAGTTAGTTTTAGTTTTAGGTCTATTTAGTTAAACAAAACAAAGATATTATTACCTATACGTACGATGCTAGCAATATATATAAAAAGACGTTCTGAAATAAATATGAAAAAAAACTCTTTACGAACTCAGTTTTACAAAACTTGTAAATTCTTTATAATTTATCAGTTTTTCTTCACCCAAAGAAAAAAAAAACAAACAAAAAAAAGGTAAATTCATTGTTCGGAGAAAAAAAAGAGCAAATTTTAAAATAAGCAACCCTCCTACAAAATGGTTTGGCCTAACTAGTTTCTATTCATTGGGCTTAATGCCTAAATGTATATAGCCGGGTCGGATCGGGTCGGACCGGGCCTAAAGAATTTAAGATAGATATATTAAGAAAAATAGAAGATAGAAAATGGACAAAGCGATTGATACTAGTAACATAAACGAAAAATGGTTATAGTGTCTAAAAAGGTAAATCTAAATCTAAAGTAAAATATTGACAGTAAACATTTTTTATTTTTTTTTGACAACGTATTAAGTTTTCCTTTGATTTATCTTGAAAGAGCAGTTGGAAATTAGGTCGTGGTTGACTATTAATTATAATTAAGAACGTTCTAAGAAAGAATCAAAGACGTCTAACTTTGATTTCTTGTCTTTGATTTCTTTCAGGCAACATGTTCAAATCACAAACTATAATGACCGATTCAACTCAGCAAAAAGTATAACCAATTCAACTAAATTAACTTTAACACTAGCTTAGTTACAAATCTGTTACTTTTGAGTCCTTGCTAGGTAGCAGTTTTCCAATAATCATGATCACTTTCTTTCTTCTAGTTTCAATCCCTTTTGCAGCTTCAATTTCATTCAATTTACCAAATATCGGTACGCAGAATTAGAATCGAGAAATACTTACACAAGGTGATGGTGCTTATATCTCAGATGGCGGGATCCAAGTGACCCCAGATGGCATTAGCGCTGACCGAAACCAGAAAGCAGGACGAGCGATTTACACGAGCCCGTTGCATCTTTGGGACAACACTTCTGGGGAGCTAGCAAGTTTTTCGACCAATTTCACCTTTGTGATTGATTCAAATCGGGCTACATCTTACTGTGAGGCCTCACTTTCTTTCTTGCCGAAAACAATTCTGTAATTACCACAGGTAGACCCATGGGACTTCCAGTAAACATTACAGATGCTGCAGCGCTGAACCGATTTGTTGCGGTTGAGTTTGATACTTTCTGGAACCAAAATTTGGATCCATTAAACTCCAGCAATATGTCCATCGGTGATCATGTAGGTATCAACATTAACTCTCTTAGATCTATAAGGTCTCAGAAATGGTCAAGTAATGTAACTGGTGGGGGAGAGTGTCAAGCTTGGATTATTTATGATTTGGTTTTGAAAAATCTTAGTGTTTCTTTCACTGGTTTTCAAAATAATACGGTCATACGTCAAGATGGGCTTGTTTACATGGTTGATCTAAGGAATGAGTTGCCCGAATCGGTTATTTTTGGGTTTTCAGCAGCGACTGGAGCTTTGTATGAGAGAAATAATGTGAAATCTTGGAGTTTCGATAGTTCGGTTTTACAGGTCGATGAAAATAATGGAACGCCCCCAAACCCCGGACAGAACCCAGGCCCGGATCCAGTAAGTGGGAAAAGCAACAAGATGGGATTAATAATTGGAATATCAGTTACGATTGTTTTTATGCTCATTCTTGCGTTTGTTTTATGGAGGAGAAAGCAGAAGGAGAAGCGGAGAATGGAAGATGAAGTAGATGAAATTTCATTTGATGTTAAGATGAACAATGATTTCGAGATGGGTACAGGGCGTAAGAGATTCTCATATAACGAATTAGCCCGCTCGACTAGTGACTTTGCGGAGAATGAGAAGCTCGGAGAGGGAGGCTTTGGTGGGGTTTACAGAGGTTTTTTAAAAGATTCGAGCATGTTGAAACGTGAACCAAAAGTTTGGTTTTTCTTTTCCTTCAAGGAATTGTATCTATCTATCTTCTATCCCAAACAATAAAATAAAAAGGGATCTTGGCCACCATATGTGTCTCCACCTCCTTCGTCCACGCCAACAATTTCCCGCCAAATTCCCCTCCAAATTTTCCTTAACTTCTGTTTACTTTGTTATAACGTACAACCCAAAAAAACTTCCAAAAAGTATAAGTGTGTATATATATATATATATATATATATATATATATATATATATATATATATATATCTTTCTATCTATAATCTTCTATCTAGAAAAAATCCAAACGAACATCCTCTAACTTCTCCTGCATAAGATATCCACAACAAAACAACGGTACACATATTATCCTTTAACTTATATCTTCATTGATTTTAATTTTCAACATGGCAATATTACGTACGCTGTAATTTTAATATCATAGTGTAATCCGATTTTCTTCAATTTACTTCATTGTTTGATTGCGCATTAAAGATTTCTAAAACCAAGTATGTAATATCCTGTTAGATCAAAGTCGTCAAAGAAAAACAATTCTTTAACCAACTATGCATATAACCTGTTTGATGAAAGTCCTCAATGAAAAACATCAATTTTTTATGTTAATTGGAAGATTTCTTTTATACTACTCTGTAGTATGATTTTTTTATAAAAAAATTTCTCACACCAACAATGCATAATCCTATTATGTGTGTGTGTAAATCATGTCAAGATTATTGAATATAATATGCAAATATACTCAAAATTATACAGCATGATCATATGTGTATGTGTGTAAAAGATAACAAGATTATTGAATATAGTTCTATGAAAATAAACTAAAAAATTAGTATGAAAGAAAAAAATTTGTTGTTACCAGGCTTAAGCCATGAAATCAGTTAGTATTATTGTTAGTTATTGAATGAAAATAATGGATTTAGAGATTGCATTTAATAAACTTGAAAGGCTACTAATGAATAGGAGTGCCTATCATTTGCCATGTCACTTATTGTGTACTGACTTCGATTGTAATTACTGAATTTCTATTCCTTTTCAGGCAAAAATGTCATCCTCAGTAACTTCCGTGAACAACATCACCAAAGATTCAAATAATACTTCCATACGTGTCATGATTCTACGTCTATGGAGAACTCCGGGTTATGACAACACTGCAAAGCCACATACCATCGAAATGGTGTTTGTGGATGAACAGGTTATTAATTCTTATTACATATCCATCTGATGTAAAGTTTTTAGACGTGTTTATTTTCAAGCATGTGTCTTTTTTTCTCTTTTAGCTATAAACAAATAACATATTTATATTATAAATGCCTCTGTAGAATATCAGAATACATGGGACTGTCAACAGAGACCAAATTGACCTGTTCAATAACATTTTATTTGAAGGTGATACGATCATTCTCTCCAATTTCAACACTCGTCTAAACAACATTGGATACGACTTCACAAAACATTCATACAAGATCATTTTCCTACCAGAGACAACTGTCAAAAGTATTGATGACTTTCACGGGCATGTTGATCCCTATAAGCTGGTTTCGATCCAGGACATTGTATCAAACAACTTTCCTGATGATGAAATAGTTGGTATGAATTTTCATTACATTTTAAAAAACTGCTAAATTTGTTCAACCCCTGCTTTACAACCATTTTTTAATTTTTAATTTCTACGGATGTTATTGGACATGTCGTTCATGTTGAACCAATTATAACCGGCACATACAAGACGAAGCCAAATAAACGAAGAACAATGCAACTCCAAGATTTACAGTAACATTTCTCTCAACACTACCAATAAATTTAACTTTCTGTTATATTTCTTACTCACAATTTAGTGAAACTTCAACAAAAATTACAGTTTCAGAAGTGTGGAATGCACCTTGTGGGATTCTTATGTTGACCAGTTTAGTACATTCGTAACAAACAACGTCAATGCACAATTTATCATCATGCTTATACAATTCGCCAAAGTCAAAAAATGGAATCGTAAGTGTCTTTTAAAAGTCATGTAAACTTCATATTTCCACTTTCAAACAACCAACACTTTGCCTTATCAACATCTGACCATATCTAATTTTCTATATTAACTTACAGGTAAAGGTGCTATTGGGAATGCTATGTTCAGTACACAAGTGTATATCAACGACTATAGCATACTAGAAATTGCTGACTTTAAGAAAAGGTTAATATGACTTTCATTACTCATATTCAACAATTACTAATTTTAATTAGTTTATTGCATATTAACTTTAGTAGTTACTAACTTGCCAGCCTCCTTGCTAACATTGCAAATACATCATTCACACTTGATGTGTCATCGATATCTACTCAACCTGAACAATCTAGGCCAGAATCTTTTTGGAAAAATTGCAGACGAGTAACTCTTGATGACATTCCTAAAGTCACAGAGGTTAACCTTTAAAACAAGCTTTCTTTACACTCTTACTCCATACATACACATATTCAACATTCATATTATTTCTTCCACTAAGTTATCAGATTATTTTCAATCCTAATTATTTATTTATCTCTTCTTTTTTTAGGTGACAGATTGTGTTGCTCTGGCTACAATAAATAGTGTTTGTAGCAATAAGCCTTGGTATTATATAAGTTGCCAAAAATGCACTTATAAAGTTACTCATAATGATACTAATGGTGCTTGGATATGTAAATCATGTGGCCCCAACGTGTCTAATGTGGTCCCACGGTAACAACAACTCCAAACAAAGATCCACTTTATTACACTCATAACGATCTATTTAATTTTTTGTTGGTTCATACAGAACAAATTATTACTTATTCCCATTTTGTAGCTTGAATCACAATTTGCATTATCATCATTTGAACATTCTTTTATCGGGTATCGAATCCAGATTTCAGTCAGTGATAACAAAGGTTCGGCATATTTCTACTTATTTGAAAGAGATGTCATGCAACTAATCTCCACACCTTGTGTTAATATGAGATTACAAGTATCTGAGCACAATGACAATTTCCCTGAGGAACTCAATGACCTTTGTGGTCATACAATTCTATTTGTTTTCTTAGTTTCCTCATTCAATCTTGAAAACGAATCATGTGTCTACACTGTCAAGAAAATTAGAGTTGAATCCGTTATTGATGCCTTCAATAAGTTGCCTGCTTCAAATGAGGTATGTTACACTAACTTCAACTTTTCTAATTTCTAATATTTGTTTTTGCTTAACTGTTTTCTCATTATTTTTCTTTGAAGGATGACTTCTCTACTCAAGTCACACCTACTGACAAAACCCAATTTGGTGAGACCACCATCTCAACATCAAAGGTTTGTTTCAGAACATCTCACAACACAACTACAGTCTAAATATTATATATATCAAAACAATTGAATGGTAAACACCATTTTCGAGAAAAAAAAAAACAAAACTATACTCCCTAAATTACATTCTACACAATACTTTACAACTCCTTTTGTTATGTATCTTTTTTTATTTTTTTAACAACAGGCAGGTACAATACCCAAGAACAAAAACAAGAAACAAGACATTAAACAAAAAAATGTCTCAAATTGTTGTGGCAAGCGACTTTCCTCAGCCAATCAAGATACCACGTTGAAAGCAAAGCACAATTTATTCAAGAAAAACAAGAATTGTGATGCTAATGATCACCAGGTAGTCTCAACACCAAAGTTATATGTAACAACATAAGCACATTCACAACAGAATTTTCATCTACATTCACTTATAGATTTCCCAAAATTATTCATTTTTGATGGCTTAATATAATCTTATGTTATTTTAATTTCAGGATACATCTTCATTATCACAAAACAATAATCATGGCCTGCTCTCTGTAAAACCTATCAGAAAACCTACTTCATCAGCCACCAGCCCTAAACAGAAACAAATGTACAAGGGAAACAACAAACGCACCCACAATAAATAGCACACTTTGTTATAGTTTAATCGTTTACTACTGATAAATGAAGTTCTCTATTATACGTTGTATACAAGAAGTTATATACATTATTTATTAAATATTTGTTATGAAAACTAATTGTACTAAAGTGTAAATTTTAACAATATCCTCAAAAAATTAACCTAAACAAAACCTTTGGCCAAAAGACATGAGAATGACAACATTTCAGTCCAAAAAAGAAATAGTTGTGCTACAACAATGAAACTCATTGTAAAAATTAAAACTTCATTCATGTCAACAAGCAGAATATACTATAAAAATAGAATATTGATTTAATACGTGTCCCTAATACAACCTCTTTAGAACCCACATGTCCAACACTAAGAATGCGATTCTACAAAAATAAATTCATGTTATATACTACAAAGGATAAACAATAATTAAATAACAAATTAAAATAATCGTTCACAGATATATTTCAAATACTAATAACGACTTACACTCACATAAAATATATAATTTTAATCATTTGCTAATTATTATAGTAATTTCAAATTATGACCAAACATACTCTCAAACGAAATCTATCCGGTATCATATCTGATACAACACATGAATCAGACTTCCAAAACTGTAATTTAAACGATGAACAAATTAATTGATTCTATCTGTTCATTCTAATATTTCAAATTTATATTATACTTGCGTAATATCTCATATACTAACTTTCTAACTATTTGCAGGGAATTTGTCCGCAAGTGAACAACAAAAGTGTGCACGTAAAAGAAGAAGGCATATATTGGAAACAAAGAAGAATACAAAGAAACAAAGAAAAAATATTAACTTGGAGACACATCAAGCCAAAGCTTATCCGACACGTAATTTTCTAAAACCGTATATTTATTTTAAATCTCCATCAATTATGAACTAGATTGCTGTTCTTTAATGTAAACGTTAATTTTAGTCAATTATTACCTACAAAATCAACAAGTATATGAAACCATCTTCAAAATTATTACAGAAACAACTAAGAATTCAAAAATTCCTTCAACATCACAAAATCACCAACAACATCGGCAACACCCATCAACACTCGGACAATCATCAACATCAATTAGTAAGTCCATGTTTCACATTCAATATATTTTATTCTACATACTTTGTTAAACTTTTTCTCACATAATTATTAAATCATCTAAATTATAATTTATTGCTCTAATCTTGACATTTGAATAATTTATATCTCTCAGAGCAAATTCCTTTTAGCAGCACATATTTCACTCAACAATATGATCATGAAGCTTCATCTTCTACACAACCTAATCAAAAGGCAAAACCGAGATACAGCATGTGTTTTTTCGATGTCTTATTAATAATTGATACACTAATTCTTCTTGCAATTATTACTAACATCCTTCTCTTGGTTATGGTTATATTCTAACAGTCAACTCTTCAAGATTTGCTGCTATATACAATCCACACCTCTCTACTCATTCACCACAACCCACCGCAATAAATATGACAAAATCATTGCAATCAGGCACACACATGATAACAAGTAAAGCACCTGTGATGACAAATACAAATTCAATGAATAATGATTATTATCCATTTATTAAATTTGTGCTTTACACTTTCTTTCAAAACATAAGTTTAGTCTCTCTGAATATTTTTAGACTATTATGATCATGGTGATCCAACTTATAAATGTCCGATGTGTGGAGCATTCATGTGGTATGAAGAAACACTTAGAGGAACTACACATGGAGAACGTTATGGCTACTCACTTTGTTGCTTAAATGGAAAGGTTGTTAGGCCAACACCAACAGCAGAGCCACCTCAATTATTTGTCGATTTGTTATCCAACAATCATCCAATGAGTAAAAATTTCATTGAAAATATTCGCCAATACAACATGATGTTTTCATTCACATCTATGGGTGCTAAGGTTGATTCAAAAATTAACAAGGGAAAAGGACCTTATGTCTTTCGCATAAACGGTCAGAATTCTCACAGGCTAGGGGGTTTAGTTCCAACAAAAAAATCTGAACCCCAATACGCTCAATTATATATATATATATATATATATATATATATATATATATATATATATATGACACAACTAATGAAATAAACAACCGAATAGCATCTGTCAGGTATGTCCCTAACACCTTTAACTTTCGGTTTAATTGTAATTTAAATTTGAACACCTCCAACATTTTACTCAACTTTTAATTTACAGTAGGAAACACACCAACAGAGATCACTCAAAGAACTCAGCAAAACTTCTACCTCTGCTAGCTAGCAACATTAAAGCAGTCTTAGATGCATAAAATCCATTGGTAAAGAAATCTAGAATGGCAAGGGATTGTTACATGAAAGATAACACCAAGGATTTCAAGTTAAAACTTATTGGAAAAAAAAGGCAGAGATGGTCACACATATAATCTTCCAACTGCTGATGAAGTGGCAGCTTTAATTGTTGGTGATGTTGGCATAGAACTCGATAAAAGAGATATCATTTTAGAGAAACAATCAGGTAAACTCAAAAGAATAAGCGAGTTACACCCATTGTACCTACCACTTCAATATCCATTGCTAATTCCATATGCTGATGATGGATACCGATCAGATATATATCACCGTGTAATCAATGACAAAAAATCACAAAAGAAAAAGAACAAAACAGCAGTCACAATGCGTGAATACTTTGCGTATAGAATACAACAGAGAGACCATGGTTATTCTCTACTCCTTAACTCAAGAAAGTTATTCCAACAGTACATAGTTGATGCCTATACCTTGGTCGAGTCACAACGACTTTCATACATACAAAACCAACAGAAAAATCTTCGCGCCACTCCTTACGATACAATTTCATCTGCTGTATCCAATGGAACCACAGATCCAAAATCAATTGGTAAGCGAATCATGTTGCCTTCAACTTTTACAGGTGGATCTAGATACATGGTTCAAAAATACCTAGATGCTATGGCATTATGCAAAGCATTTGGTTATCCCGATCTATTTATTACATTCACATGTAACCCAAAATGGCCAGAATTGACTCGAGTTACCAAAAATCAACATTTAAGCCCATCTGATCGAGCCGATTATGTTACTAGAATGTTCAAAATAAAGCTTGATCAATTTGTATCAGATATTAAAGAAGGGCAAATATTTGGAGAAGTACAAGCAGATATTTTTATATCACAATGTATTTTTTCAATGACTACTACTTCATTAAATATATGAGTTCTAATTATCTAAACCATATGCTAATTTCACAGTGGTCTACACCGTGGAGTTTCAAAAAAGAGGACTTCCACATGTTCACCTATGTCTTTTTTTAATGTCAAAGGACAAGCTACCTACACCAAATGATATAGATCGCGTCATATCAGCTGAGATTCCAAATGCATATGAAGATCTTGAATTATACAGATTAGTCTCTGACTTTATGCTTCATGGTCCATGTGGTCTAGAAAACACATCCGCCCCCTGCACAACAACTAACGGAACATGTACAAAGAGATTCCCTCGAAAGTTTTCATCAACCACAAAAATTGATCAAGAGGGATTTCTCGTCTATAAATGCCCAGATAATGGTCGTACAATTAAAAAGTCTAATTCTCAGTTAGACAACAGACATGTGGTGGGTTATAATAGCTTTCTTTTAAAAAGGTATCAAGCACACATCAATGTGGAATGGTGCAATCAGGTTGGTTCTATTAAATATCTTTTCAAATATATAAATAAGTGCAGTGATAGAGTTACATTGGGTGTTGCTGACGAAGAAGTAGATGAAATTTCCAATTATCTAGATTGCAGATACATATCAACATGTGAATCCATCTGGCGAATATATAGCTTTGATATTCACTATCGTACTCCCTCGGTAATGCGACTTCCTTTTCATCTTCCTGGTAAACATAATGTTATATATGATGAGAACAAGTCACTCAATCAAGTTCTACACAACCCGACAGTTAAATCAACAATGTTTTTAAAATGGTTTGAATGTAACAAAATGTATCCAGAAGCTCGTGATCTGACATATGTTGACTTTCCAAGATATTTTGTTTGGCAACAAGATACGAAGGAATGGACTCCTAGGAAACATGGATATAGCGTTGGCAGACTTCACCACGTATCCCCTACAGCCGGTGATTTATATTATTTGAGAATATTGTTAAATAAGATTAAAGGCCCAACGTCTTTTGAATCAATAAGAACAGTTAATTATCACATTTATACAACCTATAAGGATGCATGTTATGCACTAGGTTTGTTGGATGATGACAAAGAATATATCGATGGCATCAAAGAGGCAAGCTTTTGGGCATCAGGAGGATTTCTAAGGTCCTTATTTGCAATGTTATCGCTAACAAATAGCTTAACCAAACTAGAGGAAGTCTAGGCAAAAACACGATCTCTTTTGGTAGACGGAATTCTACAGAGACAAAGATTTATACTAAACCGACCAGGTATTTTTTCTATTGTATTAACCCAATGTATTTTATTCTTATGAATACCCATTCCGATCGAATTCAAGAAATCTTTAGAGACTAACTAAAATTTCATGTGTACAATGTATGACCAACTATTAATAGTGTAGATATTGAATACAACCAAGTGTACCAATTTATCTTTTTTCCTATATTTTAAAATTAATATAAAGAACATTTTAAACTCCCAAAGAACTTTACAAATCTTTTAAATTATAATTTTTTCCTAACTCTACTTCTTTTCTAGGATTGGAACTCAGCCCTGAAGTTAAAGAGGACCTAGCACTGGTAGATATAGCGAAATTCTTACGAAGAAATGGGTCATCACTAAGAAAGTTTGACAATATGACATACCCATCAGAAGCATCACTTTTTGCAAGTTCGAATAAACTTCTACAAGATGAGCTTTGTTATAAAAGAAGTCAATTAAAAAGAGACCACCTACAACTATCTACTCAACTCACAGATGAACAAAGGGTTGTGTATCGCACAATAATGAATGCTGTAGACTCAAAACAGGGAGGAATGTTTTTCCTTTATGGTTACGGAGGGACTGGAAAAACATATGTGTGGAGGACATTATCAGCAGCCCTACAAAGTAAAGGAGAAATTGTATTAAATGTGGCTTCAAGTGGGATTGCTTCATTATTATTAAGTGGTGGTCGAACAGCTCATTCAAGATTTGCAATTCCTATCAATGTCACAGAGGACACATTTTGTCATATTACACCAGATAGTGATCTTGCTGATCTAATAAGGCATACTAGCCTAATAATATGGGATGAGGCTCCAATGATACATAAACACTCTTTTGAAGCGCTGGACAAAACATTCCGCGATATCCTACGCTCATCAAATCTAAACAGCTTGGAACAACCTTTTGGAGGGAAAGTTATAGTTTTTGGTGGTGATATTAGACAAACTTTACCCGTTGTTCCAAATGGAAGCCAAAGTGACATTGTAAATGCTTCTCTAAAGGCATCATACTTATGGAACCATTGCACTGTATTAACACTTACAAAGAATATGCGTCTCCAACAACAGACCAAAAGCCGCCAAATGATCAAAACTGAGGAATTTGCAAATTGGATTCTGAATATTGGAAATGGTACTTTATCAATACAACACTATGAAGATGAGATCGTGGAAATCCCAAACGACATCTTGATATCCAACACAACTGACCCACTCAAAGCCCTAATAAGCCACACATATCCAAACTTTCTACAAAACTTTTCTAGCAGTACCTTCTTCCAAGACAGAGCAATTTTGGCTCCAACTCATAACGTTGTCAATAGTATCAATGATCATTTAATGGAATGGGTACCAGGAGAAGCAAAGACATACTTGAGCTCGGATAGAATTTTAGAAGCTGATTTGGGTCCACACCTAAGCTCTGACTTATATTGTCCAGATTATCTTAACACACTCAACCTACCGGGTCTTCCTAATCACAGCTTGACATTAAAAACAGGTGTTCCAATTATGTTGATGCGCAATATTGACCAACCAGGAGGATTGTGTAATGGAACAAGGCTACAAGTTATGCAACTCGGAGAACATGTGATTGAAGCTAAAATTATTTCAGGAACATACGTTGGCAAAACAACCTTGATTTTTAGGATGCGGTTAGATACTTCAGACAGAATACTTCTCTTCCAATTTCAAAGACGACAATTTCCTATATCCATTTGTTTTGCAATGACAATAAACAAGAGCCAGGGTCAGTCGTTAACACATGTTGGTTTGTACTTGCCACGCCCTGTATTTTCCCATGGTCAACTATATGTGGCACTATCTAGAGTGACAAGTAGAGAAGGTTTGAAAGTTCTAATTTGTGATGATAAGGGTAATGTATCTAACACTACTACAAATGTGGTGTACAAAGAAATCTTACAAGACTTGTGAAAGAAGCATCCAACCTCTATTAGTTTTAACCAATAAATGTAACATAACTTATATGTTTGTGTACTGTCAGTGTAACTGCTGCTATTAAGTATGTGCCAAAATGAATATGTGGATATCTGTCTCAAGTTATTACTAATCCATTTTAACTTACTCACAATTCTAATATTTTCAAGACTTAGGTTACATTCAACAAAAATAATCAACATTTTGCATAATTTTTGAGTTTTCCGTGCAACGCACGGGTAATAATCTAGTTCCTAATTAATTTAGGATTACTTCTCTATTATATATAGAGATCTCTGCCACATTCCATTAATACATATACATCAACAATATATTTACGTACGAAAAACACATCATATACATTCGTACGAACCGTTTCCTTCTGCCATATATTTTAATCCCTATTTGTTTAGATTAAGAGTGTTCTTGAGAATTATTTAGTTCTCTTTTATACTTCAATTGGCCTATACACCGTTGAAGGTTTTATACTCTTTATTATTACAGTGGATTTTTCGTCGTCATCGCCCGTGGTTTTTTCTCCCATTAAATTGGGGGTTTCCACGCAAATCGCTTGTGTTCTTCGTTTACTTTCGTTACTTTATTATTGGTTGATTATTGTCTTGGTTTAATATTTGCTTCCACACACGCTTTAAATCCAACAAGTGGTATCAGAGCGTTGTCACAATTGTCACCAAGTTTGATATTAATAAGTTTGATGGCAAGATTAGTTTTGCTATTTGGAAAGTTCATATGCAAGCGATACTAACGCATCACGGGTACAAGAAGGCCCTAAAGGGCGTGGCACACAAACCGGCCGACATGTCGGATGCCGATTGGGAAGAATTAGACGAGAAGGCTCTCGCCACAATCCAACTTTTTCTAACTAAAGAAGTTCTCCGAGAGGTTATACATGAGAAAACCGCAGCTAGTTTATGGCTCAAGTTGGAATCTCTCTACATGACAGAGTCTTGCAAATAAGCTTTGTTTGAAGGATCGTCTCTACACTTTTCGTATGAAACCGAGCACACCCGTTCAAGATCATCTAGATGAATTTAATAGTATTCTCATTGATTTGGAGAATCTAGATGTTGATATTGATGATGAGGATAAGGCGGTGTTATTGGTTATCTCTTTGCCCGCGTCTTTTAAACACTTTAAGGAAATCATGTTTTATGGTAACCGTGAAACATTATCGTTTGATGATGTTAAATCTGCCTTGTTGTCCAAGCAAAAGTATGATGATGATGCCGAACCAGAAAGTGGTGAAGGACTGGTTGCAAGAGGCCGAAATTCTGAACGAGGCGAGAGTAGTAATAACAATAAGAAACATCGATCACAATCTCGTGGAAAATATTCGAACGAGACTTGCAAGAATTGCAAGAAAGTTGGACACATTGTTTCTGATTGTTACAAGTTGAAGAACAAGTTAGAGAGAGAAGGTAAAGGGAATAATGACAAGAAACCCGAAAAATCCGCTGAGGTAGCTGTCGCTGAGGTGGAGTCTGATGGTGACGTATACTTGGCTATTGACACCGAAAAATCCAGAGATGAATGGATAGTTGACTCGGGTTGTACCTTTCACATGACTCCCCATCGAAGTTGGTTTGCTACTTATGAATCTTTTAATGGTGGCAATGTGTATATGGGGAATCATACTGTTTGTCCAGTTATCGGGAAGGGTAATATTCGGATCAAGATGCATGATGGTGTTGTTAGGACCGTCACCGAGGTTCGACATGTTCCTGACTTAAAAAGAAATCTTTTATCTCTTAGCACTCTCGAGGCTAATGGATATAATTACTCGGGTCAAGATGGAGTTATGAAAATATTCAAAGGAGCTTTGGTGTTGATGAAGGCAATTCAATCATTCGGTTTGTACGTACTACAAGGAACTACAATTGTTGGTACTGCTATAGTTGCCACATCAAAATCTCACTCGAACGATTCTAAGCTTTGGCATTATCGCTTAGGTCACATGGGCGAGAAAGGCATGAATATTTTGGCCAAGAAAGGTCTCCTTAAGAATCCGTGCAACCTTGAGTTTTGTGAACATTGTGTGTTTGGCAAGCAGAAAAGGGTAAGCTTTTCTTCTTGTATAATAGAACCATGGGTACTCTTGACTACATCCATTCGGATCTATGGGGACCATCTCCTATTTCCTCTCGAGGAGGTAAACGATATATGTTGACTATTATTGATGATTTTTCTTGTAAAGTCTGGACGTTTTTCTTAAAACACAAAGATGAGGTGTTTCCCACTTTTAAGGAGTGGAAAGTCTTGATCGAAAACCAAACTGAACGAAAGATCAAGAAGTTGAGGACCGACAATGGTCTTGAGTTTTGTGGAGAAAATTTCAATGCTTTATGTCGAAAAGAAGGCATTGCCCGACATCACACACTTGTTAGGACACCACAACAAAACGGCGTTGCAGAAATAATGAATAGAACTATAATGGAGAAAGTACGATGTATGCTTTCTCATGCCAAACTGGAGAAGGATTTTTGGGTTGAAGCTGCAACCACCGCAACATATTTGATAAATCGTACTCCACACAAATCCCTTGATGGTAATATTTCAGAAATTTTATGGTCAGGTAATTCAGTCGATTATTCTCATCTCAGAATATTTGGATGTCCAGTTTAGTCCATGTAAATGAGGGAAAATTAGCTCCCCATGCTATTAAATGTGTCTTCTTGGGTTACGGATTCGGGGTCAAAGGTTATCGTGTTTAGTGCCCCGATCCTAAGTATCGTAAGATCATCCATAGTAGAGATGTAACCTTTAATGAAGACGTTATCTTAAATCCGGGTAAAGATCACATGTCATCTCAAAATTCTGGTACTAGTGATGATAGTACAAAGGGTAAGGTGGAGTTTGAAGTCGATGTTGAAACCCAAGTTGATGGCACCGTACCTACTAGTCCACAAAATCAGCCTCAAGCTTATTATCTTTTGGCTCGGGATCGCGAAAGGCGACAAATTAATAGACCTCCAAGACTTGAGGATTATGAATGTGACTTGGTTGCTTATGCTTTTGCTGCTGCAACTTATATTGAAAATTGTGAGCCTAAAAATTATTCTGAGGCAATCTCATGTCATGAAAGTGATAAATGGGTTGTCGCAATGCAAGAAGAGGTTGAAAGCTTGCACAAGAATGAAACATGGGAATTGGTCAAACTTCCTAAGGAGAAACGAGTGATAAGCTGCAAGTGGTTATTCAAGATTAAAGATGGAATTCCCGAGGTTGAAAGTAAGAGGTACAAAGCGCGATTTGTGGTTCGCGGTTTTGATCAACGTGAGGGGATTGATTTTAATGAGGTATTCTCCCCCGTTGTTCGTCATACTTCTATTAGACTTTTACTTTCTATTGTTGCTTTGCAAGATTTAGAGCTGGAACAAATGGACGTGAAAACTGCTTTTCTTCATGGTCATCTTGAAGAAGAAATTTACATCCGGCAACCCGAGGGTTTTGAAGTTCCCGAAAAAGAAGACTATGTTTGCAAATTGAAAAAGTCACTCTATGGTTTAAAGCATTCGCCTCGACAGTGGTATAAAAGGTTTGACTCCTTTATGATTAGTCATGGCTATGATCGTTATAGCTATGATGAGTATGTCTATCTCCGAAAATTCCTGGATAGATCTTTTCTTTATTTAGTACTTTACGTGGACGATATGTTACTTGCGGCACCCAATAAAGTCCAAATCATGGAGTTAAAAAATCAGCTTAGTAACGAATTTGAGATGAAAGATTTGGGAGCTGCTAAAAGGATTTTAAACATTGAAATTCAACGAGATCGTAAAGCGGGTAAACTTACTTTATCTCAAACTAACTATATTCTTAAAGTGCTCGAAAGGTTTAGCATGAGTAATTGTAAACCTGTTGCTACTCCGTTGGCACCACATTTTAAGTTATCATATGAACAGTGCCCTATATCCGAGGAAGACAAGAAACATATGTCTCTTATCCCCTATTCTAGTGCAGTTGGCAGTTTAATGTACGCCATGGTGTGTACCCGGCCTGATTTGGCACATGCCGTTAGTGTGGTGAGTAGATACATGCATAATCCGGGTAAGGCACATTGGGAAGTTGTTAAATGGATCCTTCGTTATTTGAAAGGGTCTAGAGATATTGGTTTATCTTTTGAGAAGGGTCGGGCTAGTTCGAATGGAGTAGTAGGATATGTTGATTCCGATTATGGAGGTGACCTCGATAAAAGGAAGTGTCTTTCTTCATACATATTCTCTCATTGCGGTTCTGCTATCAGTTGGTATTCTTCTTTGCAAGCTATTGCAGCTTTGTCAACCACTGAGGCAGAATATATTTCTACTACCGAAGGAGTGAAAGAAGTTATATGGCTCCGTGGAATGGCGAATGAACTTGGTCTACCTCAAGATGTACTTGTTGTGTATTGTGATGATCAAAGTGCCGTGCATTTAACTAAGAACAACAAGTTTCATTCCAAGACCAAACATATTGAAGTACGACACCATTTTGTTCGAGGTATTGTTGAAAAAGGAGAAGTGATTGTCGATAAAGTACATACCAACGACAATCCCGCTGATATGTTGACTAAGATTCTCCCCACCACTAAGTTCAAACATTGCTTGGACTTAGTTGGTGTCATTGGTGTTTAATACCATTCGGGATGCGGCGACGAAAACGACGAAGGTTACGACTTTTGGTTCAAGGTGGAGATTGTTGAAACGTGAACCAAAAGTTTGGTTTTTCTTTTCCTTCAAGGAATTGTATTCCTAATTAATTTAGGATTACTTCTCTATTTTATATAGAGATCTCTGCCACATTCCATTAATACATATACATCAACAATATATTTACTTACGAAAAACACATCATATACATTCGTACGAACCGTTTCCTTCTGCCATATATTTTAATCCCTATTTGTTTAGATTAAGAGTGTTCTTGAGAATTATTTAGTTCTCTTTTATACTTCAATTAGCCTATACACCCTTGAAGGTTTTGTACTCTTTATTATTACAGTGGATTGTTCGTGGTCGTCGCCCGTGGTTTTTTCTCCCATTAAATTGGGGGTTTCCACGCAAATCGCTTGTGTTCTTCGTTTACTTTCGTTACTTTATTATTGGTTGATTATTGTCTTGGTTTAATATTTGTTTCCGCACACGCTTTAAATCCAACAGAGCACATATGTTGCAGTGAAGAGGGTGTCAAAGAGTTCCAAACAAGGGATCAAAGAGTATGCATCGGAAGTCAAGATCCTTAGCCGATTGAGACATAGAAATCTTGTCCAATTAACAGGATGGTGTCATCAAAAAGGCGAACTCCTGCTTGTATACGATTATATGGAAAACGGAAGCTTAGATTCACATCTTTTCAAGGAAAAAAGCTTGTTGACATGGGGCACAAGGTACAAAATTGCACATGGTCTAGCTTCTGCTATGTTATATCTACATGAAGAATGGGAGCAGTGTGTTTTGCATAGAGATATCAAATCGAGTAATGTGATGTTGGATTCAAATTTCAATGCGAAGCTTGGTGATTTTGGGTTGGCTAAGATGGTTGACCACGAGAAAGGCTCGCATACAACTATGTTGGCTGGAACCTTAAGCTACATGGCTCCTGAATGTGTAGTCACTGGCAAGGCAAGCAAAGAATCAGATGTTTATAGCTTTGGAGTTGTTGCGTTGAAAATAGCTTGTGGGTGAAAGCCCATCGAGTACAAGGCACCAGAAAAGCAAATACGGCTACTAGAATGGGTTTGGGATCTCTATGGAACTGGATATCTTCTAGAAGCAGTCGATCCACGTCTAGGATCAGGTTATGAGGAAGAAGAAATTAAACGTTTGATGATTGTTGGGTTATGGTGTGTGCACCCTGACTCAGAACTTCGACCTTCGAAGAGACAAGCGATTCAAGTACTCAAGTTTGAATCTTCTCTCCCTATACTCCCTTCAAAGATGCCGGTGGCATCTTATTTGACGCCCCCAATGTCGTCATTATTTAGTGTCACTTCCATCGTCGAAAATCAATTATCAAGTAGTGTCTCTAACACTACGAATTCGTCCAAGCAAACAACATCTTCGACAAAGTCTTCTTCTTCTCCATCTGTATCACTATTGCACTCAAAGCAATGATATGTAAAAGTCCTTATAACTTTTTCTGTTCACAAAATACGATTATTAGATGAAACACAGAACTTATTCGATATCCTTCCTCAACAAGACGAACTGACTTTACATATACATAAAGAAAGAATTGAGTTTCACTGTTGTGGGCATCACTGGCGTAGTCAAAATTTATCATCTGGGATGGGCCAAATAAAGTATTACAAAAAAAATTGAAAAAAAATAAACGATTAAATAAAATAAAAATAACATAATAATGAAAAAAGAAACGAACCCTTGCAAACTCAGCAAAGCCTCGTTTAAAAAAGTTGTTAGGCCCAATTAATTTCAGTTCATTGGGCTAAATGTTTATATCTGGGCCGGGCCGGGCCCAAAAAGATATAAAAGTGTTTGGATAGATGACATCCTCCATGGCCTACCCTAGTCCCTAGCCAGTGATTGGTTGTGTATTCAATGTTCACGATATTAAAGCTTTTGGTTAAATGTAACATGGTGAATTATTGGAAATTTTAGCAGGCTGGACTTGGATACTCTGTTATCTTCCAATTAATTTATATATTTATATTATATTATATTATATTATATTATATTATATTATATTATATTAATAAAAAATCATAACAAAATGTTAACCCAGGTCGTTGTTGACTATTTTTAAGTATAATTAAGAACATTCTAAGAAAGAATCAGAGACGGCTTTATTTTGATTTATTTTTCAGGCAATATGTTAACATCACAAACGATACTTTAATCGGAAACCAAATTCATGACTGATTCAACTCGAGAAAAAGAATACCCAATTCCATTAATTAACTCTAGCATAGTTACAAAACCTGCTACTTTTGTAGCAATTTCCAACTATAATGGCGTTCTCCATGATCCATCTGACCGCATTCTTCCTTCTTGTTTCAATCCCTTTTGCCATTTCAATTTCGTTCAATTTACCAAATATCGGTACGCGGAATCAGAATCGAGAAATACTTACACAAGGTAATGATTCTTATATCTCAGATGGGGGGATCCAAGTGACCCCAGATGGTATTAGCGCTGACCGAAACCAGAAAGCAGGACGAGCGATCTACATGAGCCCGTTGCATCTTTGGGACAACACTTCTGGTGAGCTAGCAAGTTTTTCGACTAATTTCACCTTTGTGATTGATTCAAACGGGGCAACATTATACGGTGATGGCCTCACTTTTTTTCTTGCTGAGAATAATTCTTTGATGACTGCTGGTGGGGCGATGGGGCTCCCGATCAATGCCACAACCATTGAGGTGGTTAACCGATTTGTGGCGATTGAGTTTGATACGTTTTGGAACGGTTGGGATCCTTTTGTGTCTAGCAATATTTCAATGGGTGATCATGTGGGTATTAGCATTAGCTCTCTCACTTCTGTTAGATCTCAAAAATGGTTAAGTAATGTAACTGGAGGTGGAGAGTGTCAAGCTTGGATTAATTATGATTCCGTTTCGAATAATCTTAGTGTTTCCTTCACTGGTTTTCAAAATAATACGGTTGTACGTCAAGATGGATTTTTTTACACGGTTGATCTAAGGAAAGAGTTGCCTGAATGGGTTATTTTTGGGTTTTCAGCAGCGACTGGAGCATTGTTCGAGAGAAATAACGTGAAATCTTGGACTTTTGATAGTTCGGATTTACAGGTTGATGAAAACCCAGGGATGCCGCCGAATCCAGGACAGAACCCAGGCCCAGATCCTGTCAGTGGGAAAAGCAGCAACAAGATGGGATTAATAATTGGAATATCGGGAACCATTGTTGCAATTTTTGTTGTTGCATTTGTTTTTTGGAGAATAAAGAAGAAGAAAAATATAGAAGATGAAGCAGATGAAATTTCGTTTGATGTTGAGATGAACAATGAATTCGAGATGGGCACAGGGCCTAAACAATTCTCATACAACGAATTGGCCCGTTCAACTAGTGACTTTGCGGAGAATGAGAAGCTTGGAGAGGGAGGTTTTGGTGGGGTTTACAGAGGTTTCTTAAAAGATTCGAGCATGTATGTTGCAGTGAAAAGGGTGTCAAAGAGTTCCAAACAAGGGATTAAGGAGTATGCATCGGAAGTCAAGATCATTAGCCGATTGAGGCACAGAAATCTTGTCCAACTAACAGGCTGGTGTCATCAGAAAGGCGAACTACTGCTTGTATACGAATATATGGAAAACGGAAGCTTAGACTCACATCTTTTCAAGGAAAAAAGCTTGTTGACATGGGGCACAAGGTACAAAATTGCTCATGGTGTAGCTTCTGCGTTGTTATATCTACATGAAGAATGGGAGCAGTGTGTTTTGCATAGAGATATTAAATCGAGTAATGTGATGTTGGATTCAAATTTTAATGCGAAGCTTGGTGATTTTGGGTTGGCTAAGATGGTTGACCATGAGAAAGGCTCACAGACAACTATGTTAGCTGGAACCTTAGGCTACATGGCTCCTGAATGTGTAGTCACCGGTAAGGCAAGCAAAGAATCAGACGTTTTTAGCTTTGGGGTTGTTGCGTTGGAAATAGCTTGTGGACGAAAGCCCATTGAGTACAAGGCACCAGAAAAGCAAATACGGTTACTAGAATGGGTTTGGGATCTCTATGGGATTGGGGCTCTTTTAGAAGCAGTCGATCCACGTCTAGGGTCAGATTTTGAAGAAGAAGAAATCAAATGTTTGATGACCCTCGGGTTATGGTGTGTGCACCCTGACTCAGAACTTCGACCTTCTATGAGACAGGCTATTCAAGTACTCAAGTCTGAAGCTTCCCTGCCTATACTTCCCTCAAAGATGCCGGTGGCATCTTATTTAACGCCTCCAATGTCATCATTATTTGCTGTCAGTTCCATTGTCGAAAATCACTCATCAAGTACCATTTCCTCAAAGCAAACAACATCGTCGACAAATTCTTCATCTGCGTCACTATTGCATTCAATGTCATGACATGTAAATTGTAATCTATTATTGTTCATTAATACATTATTAAACAACCTTCTACTATATATCCTAGAAGACTGGAGTTTTGGAGTTATATCTTTTGACAATTGCTGTTAAGTAAACTGTGTTGGGATATAAAGAAGTTAATACTGCTAAAGTCTACAAGTTAGTACTGCCAGTTCACTTTAAAGTTTCTACTGCCAGAGCAAAATGAAGATTAGTACTGCCAGTACATTTTACTAAGTTAGTACTGCTGGACCAATTTACATTGTTTCCACTGTTGGTTCAATTTACAGAGTTTCTACTGCTGCTTGTTTCTACTGCTTAGTGGAGCTGTCAGACCACTCAAAAGTAAAGCAGTAAAGCATATTTCACTTTATGGACACAGAGCACGCTTGAAGAAGTTGACTTATGTACATTAATTGCTATAACGTGTAACAGAGTGTCTAGTTTACTTTTGTGGCATGCTTAACATTGTAACTTGTGTAAATCCTAGTAGTATATGTAAGTGAGCAAGCTTAGACAGAAATATACACATAGTTTTTTTTCAGCTTCAAGGTTATTGTAACCCTAATACAATCAAGTGTATTCGTATTATTAATCTTAATAATATTGGAGTTTTTGTTATTCAACTTGTGTGTTTTATTGTTCTTTGTCTATTGAAATACAAACATCCATACAAAACATACATACAACTTCCAAACCTAACAAGTATTATTCCGCAAATTTCTTGTTAAGAAGTTCAAGCATAGTAAAACTTAATCTTGATCTTGATCAAGTCGATCCTGACAAGTGGTATCAGAGCATCAGGTTGCTTTGAACTTTTGGAAGTCACAATTTAGTTTGTTTAAAAGCTTTTTTTAAAAACTTTTAAAATGTCTTCTGAAGAAACTCAGGCAAACAAAATCCCAATACTCAGGCCAGATGAGTATGATATGTGGAAAAATAGGATGAAGCAGTATATGTTGCTTACAGACTATCAACTATGGGATATTTGTGTAAATGGTCCTAAGTATCCTGTTAATGGTGATGGTGTCAGGATTCCAAGGGCCCCACCAAGTACAGATGCTGAAAGAAAGGAAAGAGCTACAGAATTTAAAGCTCTTAGCATTCTATTGATATCCATTCCTAATGAATATCAAAGAAAGTTTGAAAATTGTGAGGATGCAAAGGTTCTTTTAGAATCAATAGAGAAAAGATTTGGTGGCAATGAAAGCACCAAGAAAAATAAAAGATCCCTTTTGAAACAACAATTTGAAAACTTTAAATCTGTAAGGACTGAAACATTAACACAAGTTTTTGACAGATTTTCTAAACTTGTGGGTGATCTTGAAAACCACAATGTTAGGATTGACAAAGATGATCTTAACAGAAAGTTTCTAAGATCACTTGGAGATGAATGGACCATGTATACTGTTGCTTTGAGGCAGGGCAGTAATTTGGATGACAAGGAGCTTGATGATCTATACAATGATCTAAGATCATTTGAGCCAGAAGTAGAAAACAAGAAACAAGCCACTGGATACACTTCAAATATGCAGAATGCTGCATTTATGTCATCAGGAGGAGTACAGGTAGATCCAAACTCAGCATATGTATCTACCTCTAATGTTACAGGTTCTGCATCTGGGTCATCATCAAAAGACAACACTGGTGATCAAGTGTTGGAAGCATTCTTTGCCAGTCATGTGAATTCATCTCTGACAAATGAAGAGCTTGAGCAAGTTAATCCAGATGATCTTGAAGAGATGGATATTAAGTGGCAGATGGCCATGTTGACTGTAAGGGCAAAGAGATTTATGCAAAGAACTGGGAGAAACAACTTTGCATATAAGAGAGAAGATGGAGCAGGATTTGATAAGAGCAAAGTTGAGTGCTTTAAGTGTCACAAGAATGGACACTTTGCAAGAGAATGCAGAAGTACTGGAAGAGCTAATGATAGTGGCCAAAGGGCAGGGAGCTTTAATGGAATGCAAAGAAGAAACATTCCAATTCAAAACAATTCAAACTCAACAGCACTGATGTCACAAAGTGAGTTTGAATTTGATTGGAGTGATCAAGAAGAGCATGCTGTGACAAATCAAGCTTTAATGGCCATTACAGAAGCAGAAGCGAAATCTCCTGAAGTGCCTCAAGAGGTACAAAATAAATTATGTTCATCTATCTGCATGAAAACTGTTAAACACTATAGAGATCATAATCTATTTATCTGTGCTGAACTTGAAAAGTGGGAAGTTAGGAATAGAAGCACAATTGCATCAATTGAAAACCTAGAACAACAAATAAAAGCATATCAGAAGAATGAATCACAATATGTGTATGATATTGAATATGCTAGGTGGGAAAGAGATTGTCAAAAGGACAAGGTTGATGAATTGAGCAAAGATTTAGAGAATGTGAGAACTGAAAGAGATAGCATTAAACTGAAAATAGATAATCTAGAAAATGCTTCTCAAAACGTTCAAAATCTAATTAAATCTCAGATTCATGATAAACTCAAAACTGGATTGGGATACAACAATGTTCCTCCACCTTATAACAACAATTACTTTCCTCCAAAATGCGATACTGAGATTGAAACTTTAAAGGAGAATGTAGAAATTGAAGTTATAAAGGCTGATCCAATCAAAGGTTTAGCTGAACCTGAGATAGATTTAGATAATGTAGAAATCACTAGTTGGGTATCTGATGATGACATAGAAAGAGAACTTACTGAGCTAGTTGAATCAACTAAGAAAGATATTAAGAAAGTAAGTAGTGCATCAGATACTATCTTAACTGGTAATAAACTAGCAGAGGGTAAGAGATTATTCAAAGAAAAGGCTAAGTTTATATCTGCTCAAAAGAAGAACACCACTAACAAGAATGAAAAGAATCAAGCCTGTGATAAATGTAATTGTAAAGCAGGTATTCAAAAACCATACAATTATACAAAATCTGTTCCTAGAGGAAATCAAAGAAATTGGAACCAAATGGTTTCACAAAAACTAGGAAAGGGTTTTGTCATGATTAAAGAAAAGGCTTGTTACATCTGTGGTAAAACAAACCATCTTCAGAATGAGTGTCATCATAATCCAAGAAATAAAAGGGTTATGAGATCACCATGGACAGTTACTAACAGAATTAATCATCACAACTTTAAAACTAAAATTAATTCTGTTAATACTGTGAAGAAAATAAAGGCTCAATCAGTTAATACTGCTGTGTCAAAATTTACTACAGCAGCATTAATCAGAAACAGAGCCAACAGTACTAAGACTCAAACATCATTAAAAATTAATACTGTCAGGCGTATTAACACTGCTATCAATGTTAATACTGGTAAGCAGAATACTACTGCTTCAGTTAAAACTGTTGCACCAGTTAATACTGGTAGAACAGTTAAAACTGCTCAGGCAATTAATACTGCTAGGCAGGCTGCGAACAGAATTAATACTGCCAGGCATATTAACAAAGTTAATACTGCCAGACATATTAATACTGCAAACAGAATTAATACTGCCAGACATGTTAATACCGTTGGTCATCTTAATGCTGTTAATAAGTCTAACATTCGTTGGATTTGGAAACCTGTGCCTACAATAAAAACAAAAGTTTCCAAAACCAACAGTACACCACAAGCAGTGATTCTTGAAAGAGTTGACTTTGTGGATGTACAAGGGAGACCCAAAACCAGATTGGTTTGGGTTCCCAAAGAAAACTGATAATCCTTATTGTTTTATCTGTGCAGAGCAAGCCAAGAAGTTTGTGGCATGTTGATAGTGGATGCTCAAGGCACATGACGGGGGATAGAAGTAAGCTACAGAACTTCAAGGAGATTGATGGTGGATATGTAGCTTTTGGAAGTAATCCTAAAGGTGGTAGGATTACAGGAAAAGGGACTGTCAACAGTGATAAGATAAGCTTTTAAGATGTTTATTATGTTGAACAGTTGAGATTCAATTTGCTAAGTGTGAGTCAAATCACAGAGAAAAAGAATCCAGTTCTTTTTACTGACACAGAATGTTTTATTCTTTCTGATAAATTCAATCTAGATGAAAACATGATTTTAATGAAAATTCCCAGAAAGAATAATGTGTACTGTTGTGACTTAGCATACATGAAACCTCAACAAGATTTAAACTGTCTTATCTCAAAGGCATCTGTTGATGAGTCTGATCTTTGGCATAGAAGAATGTGTCACATGAATTTCAAAACTATTAACAAACTGGTTAAAAACAAACTTGTTAGAGGTTTACCTGAAAAGACATATTCATGTGATGACCAATGTGTTGCATGTTTAAAGGGGAAGCAACACAAATCTTCTTATAAGACCAAAGGTGTGAACTCAAACTTTTCTTCTTTACATCTACTGCATATGGACCTGTTTGGACCAACCAATGTCAGTAGTATAAGAAAGAAAGTTTATTGCTTGGTAATCATTGATGACTTTAGCAGATTTAGTTGGGTATTCTTTCTTAGAACCAAGGATGAAACAGGTGAAATGCTTAGATCATTCATTACTAGGATTGAAAACCAAACTGATCAAAAGGTTAAAATCATCAGGTCTGATAATGGAACAGAATTTAAGAATCATGAGATGAATAAATTCTGTGAAACAAAAGGAATAGAAAGACAGTTTAGTGCTCCTAGAACTCCACAACAAAATGGAGTAGCAGAAAGAAGAAATAGGACACTAATTGAGGCAGCTAGAACCATGTTAGCAGATGCTAAACTTCCAATGACTTTCTGGGCAGAAGCAGTTAGTACTGCTTGTTATGTTCAGAACAGGGCACTAGTAGTAAAGCCTCATAACAAGACACCATATGAATTGTTTTTCAAAAGAAAACCTTTGATTAGCTTTTTAAAACCATTTGGATGTCCTGTTACTATCTTAAATTCCAAAGATCACCTAGGCAAGTTTGAGAGCAAGGTTGATGAGGGAGTCTTTGTTGGATACTCTACCCAAAGCAAAGCATATAGAGTATTCAACCATAGGACTAGAATAGTGGAGGAAACCATGAATGTGACCTTTAATGAACATACACCTAGTGTTGTAGGCAAAGGTCCAGATTGGTTATTTGATATTGATGCTCTAACCCAATCTTTCAGATATGTGAATGAGTCATCAAATGCAGGTACAAATGCTGGTGAATCAAGTGTAGCTAACTAGAACAAAGATACACCATTAGAGTACATCACTCTACCCTTCTGGTCACCTGATTCACCTGAAGATGTTCATCCTCCTCCACAACAACAAGCTCAGAGTTCAGAACCAATCACATCAAGTCAGGAACAGTATGGTGTTTATGATGATGGCCATACCTCCTCAGATCCTGAAATGCTTCCAGAAGAAGAAGCAAATGGTGTGAATACATCTGAGAATGCAGAAAGAAGTGCAGATGTAATTGCAGAAGAAAATGTAGATGAGAATCAAGATCCAACTAGTCTATCCTTGTCTGAGACTAGCATTCTCATAGAACAAAATGATACAAACTTGGAATCTGGGATTCCTATGTCATCTACTGGTCAGTATCAACAATACAAAGCCTATCATCCATTGGAGAATATAATAGGTGATATTGACTCTGCAATGCAAACCAGAAGATCTGCCAGATTAAATGAAGAAGACATCAATACTTCTTTATTTGTCTGTTTTCTATCTCAGATAGAGCCCAAGAAGGCAAATGAAGCCTTGAAAGATCCAAGTTGGGTTGAAGCAATGCAAGAAGAGCTGCTTCAGTTTAAGATTCAAGATGTTTGGACATTGGTGGATCTCCCAAAAGGAAAAAGAGCTATTGGAACAAGATGGGTATACAGAAACAAGAAAGATGAGAGAGGCATTGTGATCAAGAACAAAGCAAGGCTGGTTGCTCAGGGATATTCTCAAGAAGAGGGCATTGACTATGATGAAGTCTTTGCTCCTGTGGCTAGAATAGAAGCAATTAGGTTGTTCTTGGCATATGCATCTTTCAAGGACTTCAAGGTATACCAGATGGATGTGAAGAGTGCATTTCTATATGGCACTATTGAAGAAGAGGTTTATGTATGCCAACCACCAGGATTTGAAGATCCCAAGCATCCAAATAAAGTGTACAGATTGGACAAGGCACTTTATGGACTGCATCAGGCTCCTAGAGCATGGTATGATACTTTATCAGTTTATCTGTTGGAGAATGGTTTCAAAAGAGGTGCAATTGACAAAACCTTGTTTATCAAACGGATTAGAAATGATATCCTACTAGTTCAAGTCTATGTAGATGATATTATCTTTGGTTCAACAAGGGATAGTCTTTGTAAAGAATTTGAAGCTCTTATGCATCAGAAATTCAAGATGAGCTCTATGGGAGAATTGACTTTCTTTCTAGGATTACAAGTTAAACAGCAGAAAGAAGGGATCTTCATAAGTCAAGGGAAATATGTTAATGACATTCTGGAGAGGTTTGGATACAAAGATGTAAAGATTGCTAGCACTCCAATGGAGACACACAAACCATTGCATGCAGATCTTGAGGGGGAGGATGTTGATGAACACCTCTACAGATCTATGATTGGGTCCCTCATGTATCTGACCTCAAGCAGACCAGATATTATGTTTGCTGTCTGTGTCTGTGCTAGATTCCAGGCAAATCCTAAAATGTCACATGTTCATGCAGTCAAGAGAATTTTTAGATATCTCAAAGGTCAACCAAAACTGGGACTTTGGTATCCTAAAAATTCTTCCTTTGACTTGATTGCATACACTGACAGTGATTATGGAGGAGCAAATATGGATAGAAAAATCTACATCTGGGGGTTGTCAATTTTTGGGAGGAAGACTTGTGTCTTGGCAATGCAAAAAGCAAACTACAGTGTCTACATCTACAGCAAAAGCAGAATATGTTGCAGCATCGAGTTGCTGTGCTCAAGTGCTTTGGATTCAGAATCAGATGTTGGACTATGGTTTGACCTTTCTAAATACTCCCATTTTTATTGATAACAACTCTGCTATCAGTATTATAAATAACCCTGTAAAACATTCTAAAACTAAGCACATTGAAATCGGATACCATTTTATAAGAGATTGTAATAAGAAAAGATTAATTCAGATTTTTAAAGTTCATACTGATAATCAGTTTGCAGATCTGTTCACAAAAGCATTTGATGTGGGTAGATTTACATTCCTGGTTACAAGTATTGGAATGATAAATTCTTCATAAATCTTTGATTAATACTGCTCTTTGCAAAACCTTGTGCTTCTTAATGGGTTAATACTGATCCACTAATTTATACTGTATGTATTCTTAGTGCTGTCAATACTAATGCTGCTTGTTACTTTTAGTACTGCTGGTGTTAATATTGATAAGTAATTTTAATACTGCTGATAAAATTAGTACTGTCATTAATACTGCTCTACTACTTAAGGATAAAAGTATTCTTACTACTGCCAACATTAGTACTGCTTGTTACTCCTAAGCACTGACAGTATTGATATTGTGATTATTTTTAATATTGTTATCCTCATTTAGTACTGCTGTTAATGATTAGCATTATTAATACTGCTGATGTAATTTCCATTACTACTGTTAGTCATTATTAATACTGCTGTCTGTAACTAATATATAATAGTACTGCTTTCCTTAGTTAGTACTGTTAGTTATATTAGTACTGCTGGTTGTGATAAAACAGTTTCTGCTGCTAGCATAATTTTAGTACTGGGCATGTTTTAGTACTGCTCGTACAAAATTCCTAATTTAATACTGCTAGTGCAATTTATTCTATTTTAAAATTAGGGCATTTAATGCTGCTCCTTTTCAAATAGTATAAATAGCAAACCTTTTTCACTGTTCGCTTTTCACCTACTGTTAATCTCATACAACCAAAAGCGATCAAAATTCATCTTTTCTCAAGAAAACTTTGCTTTTCAAACTTTCACTTCTAAAATGACTTCTTCTCCATCTTCTAACGCTGTTTTACCAACTGCCGATAAGCACAATCTGCGTGCTTATCTGCTAAAACCCAAAGGAGCAGAAGATTTTTATGAAATCGTAAATTTTCTTAAAAATAGCAACTTAATGGTAGCACTTTCTGTCAACCCCATCATTTTTATTTCACATATAAACGATTTTTGGACTTCTGCCGAAAAGACAGAAGTCGATGGGGTGGCTACCATTGTTAGTCAAGTTGCAGGGCAGACCATCAGAGTTACAGAGACATCTGTTCGTGCTCATCTTCAACTTCATGATGAAGAAGGTATTGAATGCTTATCTGTACCTCAAATTTATGAAAACTTATTGTTGCTAGGGTATGAGGGGGAGTTGAATAAACTTACTTTTTGGAAATCCATGTTCTCTCCCCAGTGGAAATTTTTAATTCATACCCTGCAACAATGTATATCTCAGAAGAGAACGGCATGGGATCAGTTTAGCAGTAACATAGCTTCGGCTTTGATCTGCTTAGCTAATAACATGAAGTTCAATTTTTCAAAAATGATTTTTACTGGAATGATATACAACCTGGAACATCCCGACTCAAAATTTTTGATGTATCCAAGGTTTCTACAACACATTTTTGAAAATGAACTAACTATCCTGACAAGAGTGAGTGGTAAAATTGTTCTCCTCTCACATACACAAAAACTTTTTTCGAACATGAGGAGAACAGGGTTAGTTAAAGGTACCACATTTTCTGGGAGGGTCACAAATTTGACTGCACATATGCTTAGTGCACCCTCCACAGCAGATGAAGAAGTAGCCATACCCACTACTTCTCAACCCACATCTGCTGTCAAATCCAAGAAAACAAGGGACCCCAAGCCAACCTCCAAGAAAGCCACAAGGGCTAAGAAACATGCATCTGAGGCTCCTCTTCCTCAGATGCATCAGCCAATTGATTTAAATGAGGTGGTCAATGAAGAGGAAGGTGACCATATGGAAAGGGCTGCCACTACTGATTCTGCCCCATTGGGAGAACAGGACAGTGGTAATGGAATTAGGACCCAATCCATGGCAACACAGGATACAGAGATTCCATTGGACTCTTCTATTGCAGAAGATCCAGTGGATATCAATGTATCCAGTGGTCCCAGGTGCCAAGAAACCACAATGGGGGCTAGTGATGCTCAGACTAGGTCTGAGACATTAGCTAAATCTTCCAATGATCCACTAAAAGAGGGTAACACTTCTAGCAGTGGTGAGGATAGCTCATTACTTAAGGAATTGATGGTAATATGTACCAATTTGTCAGAAGAGGTGGCTAGGCAGAAGGAAATGCTAGCATCTCAAGGAGGTGAGATTGTAAGGTTGAATGGGGTGGTGAAGCAGCTGTTGGAAAAGATGAATACTACTCCAGTTACTACTGCTAGTATTGGAGTTAGTACTGCTGATGAAGAAGATGTTAATACTGCTGGGCTAGATGAGCCAGTTAGTACTGTTGGGGTAAATGAAGAAGTTGCTGCTGCTGAGGTATTGATAAGGGTGTCTGAGAGCCCAAAAGAGAAGGATAAACATATAGAGAAAGGTGTGAGCTTTAAAGAACCATCAGAACATACATCTACAAGAAAAGCACAGCAGATTGGGGCCAAAGATAAGGGTAAAGGGATAATGATTGAAGAAGTCAGACCTCTGAAAAGAAAACATCAAATAGAGGCTGATGAGGAATTGGCCAGAAAGTTACAAGAAGAGGAAAGGCAAAGATATATAGAAGAGGAGAGGGAAGCTGAATTAGAAAGATTATTAAATGAAAAGAAGAGAAGAGTGTCTGAGACTAAATTCAAAAGGCAGAAAGCTAAGCCAAAGACAAAAGCTCAACTGAAGAAGGACTATGTAGCATGTCTAAGGAATGCCTTGGGCATAAATGTCAAGATTCTTCAAGCCATGTCCTTTGAAGCTCTAAAACAGATGTACTATAAAGAGCAGGACATTCTCCAGAAAAATAAAGAGGAAGATATAAGGTGGGAAAAAGAAAAGAAGCTGAAAGGCATGAATGATACACCTGCTGCAGAGGTTATCAGGATTTTTGAAAGAAAGAAGAAGGGCACACAGAGTAAAAGCTACATTGAACAGGTGCAGAAGAAGCAGAATGTTGAACAAGATGTGCATACTGATGTGCCATCTACAGCTCAAGATGATGATTTGATTAGGGAGATGATAGTGGTTGAGACAGCTCTCACTCCAACCCCATTGGCTACAGATTATCCAATTCTAGATTGGTTCTTCACAATGGGAAATGATAAGAAGAAATATTATAAAGTTGTGAGAGCTGGAGGTATAGAAGAAAAATATGCTGCAATACTGACCATATTCAGAAGCTGTACCAGAAGAGACTTGGATCAGTTCTGGGAAATTGCACAAAGAAAATATGCCAAGCAGGGACATTTTGATGATAATAAACTTCTGTATGATTGTCTTCTTCAAATGTATAAACCCAGTATGGAGATGAACATATTCAGAAAGGGATTTGTTCCTGTAAACAAATGGTATCGCTATGACTTGTGCAGAGTACATGTTATCCACCAGAAAGATGCATAAGTTGGATATTTCCTAATGGATAAGGAATATCCCTGGAATTTATCTGTGCTCAAACATATGCTGCAACTGAAGGTGAGCTGTGCAAATCTCAGAGTTGCTTCAGAACTGATCAGACAAATCCAAGCATATCTCCGGAGCAAATTAAGAAGATAAACTTAATCTATTTGAGTGAGAGATTAAGTTTAGGGGGAGATTGTTGGGATATAAAGAAGTTAATACTGCTAAAGTCTACAAGTTAGTACTGCCAGTTCACTTCAAAGTTTCTACTGCCAGAGCAAAATGAAGATTAGTACTGCCAGTACATTTTACTAAGTTAGTACTGCTGGACCAATTTACATTGTTTCCACTGTTGGTTCAATTTACAGAGTTTCTACTGCTGCTTGTTTCTACTGCTTAGTGGAGCTGTCAGACCACTCAAAAGTAAAGCAGTAAAGCATATTTCACTTTATGGACACAGAGCACGCTTGAAGAAGTTGACTTATGTACATTAATTGCTATAACGTGTAACAGAGTGTCTAGTTTACTTTTGTGGCATGCTTAACATTGTAACTTGTGTAAATCCTAGTAGTATATGTAAGTGAGCAAGCTTAGACAGAAATATACACATAGTTTTTTTTCAGCTTCAAGGTTATTGTAACTCTAATACAATCAAGTGTATTCGTATTATTAATCTTAATAATATTGGAGTTTTTGTTATTCAACTTGTGTGTTTTATTGTTCTTTGTCTATTGAAATACAAACATCCATACAAAACATACATACAACTTCCAAACCTAACAAGTATTATTCCGCAAATTTCTTGTTAAGAAGTTCAAGCATAGTAAAACTTAATCTTGATCTTGATCAAGTCGATCCTGACAAACTGTTTGACAACAAACCTTAAAAATTATGTTCAGGCTCACTAAAAAATCTTTTCTTCGATTCGTCAGTGGGTTCTTAACTCAGTTAGTACACGTATAGATGATATGCTAAATAAAATAAAAAAAGCAATATACTCTGTTATGATATCCGCAATAGTATGACTACAAATGCAGTGCTCTAAACTCTAATGGCGTGAATCAGCATATATATCTAAAGGTAAGATAACATGAAAATTATTTGACCTAGTTCCATATGCATATAAAATGTAGACAGCTTGACTTTTCAGTACATTCTGAGAAAGAATTGTGTACGTCTTGTTTAATCTTTTAATATTTTTTGTCAATTTCATAAACCGAACTCAAGACCAATTCCATAGCCTTTCTGTTATAGATAGTTAAGTTGAGTAAAGTTTTTGACAACAAACTATAAAATTTGGGACGGAGGAAGTAGTTAGTATCCACAATCATGGCCTTCTGCATGACCCATATGATCACATGCTTCCTTTTTGTCTCCATCCCTTATGTAGCCTCAATTACGTTCGATTTGACTAATATAGGTCCACAAAATATGAATCGGGAGATAGTAATGGATGGTAAGGTAGCTAATATCACTGATGGTGGTATCCAGTTGACCCCAGATGGGATTGTAGCCAATCAGAGCGCGAAAGCAGGACAAGCGACATACTTCAGACGACTTCATCTTTGGGACAGTAGATCTGGGGAGCTTGCAAGCTTCACTACAAATTTCACTTTTGTGATTGATTCAAACACGACTACATACTACGGTGATGGCCTCACTTTCTTTCTTGCTCAGAATAATTCTGAGATATATCCTGGTGGATCCATGGGGCTTCCGGTCATTGGTACAAATATGAGTTTGATAAACCCGTTTGTTGCAGTTGAGTTTGATACTTTTTGGAACCGTAATTGGGATCCATTAGACGCTACAAATACTTCCATTGGTGATCATGTTGGTATCAGTATTAACTCTCTTAATTCTGTTAGGTCTCAAAAATGGTTAAGTAATGTACCTGGTGGAGGAGTATGTCAAGCTTGGGTTACGTATGATTCAGTTTTGAAAAATCTTAGCGTTTCCTTCACTGGTTTTCAAGATGGTGAAACTGTTCGTCAAGATGCGCTTTTTTACACTATTGATCTGATGTCAGTGTTACCTGAATGGGTTATTTTTGGCTTTTCAGCAGCAACTGGAGCTCTATTCCAGAAAAATAGTGTGAGATCTTGGACTTTCGATAGTTCGAATTTACCAGGTGATGAAACGAATGAGCTGCCACCAATACCCAGTCCTGATACTGTTAATGGGAAAAATAGCAAGGTGGGTTTGCTGGTTGGTTTAATAGTTGGATTAGTACTGGTTACGATTGCTTTTCTGGGTGTGCTTGTGTTTGTGTTGAGGAAGAAGAACAAAAGCAGGAATAAAGAAGCTGAAAAAGGTGGAGTCGATGTTGATATGAACAACGAATTTCAAATGGGCATCGGGCCTAAACAATTCTCTTACCGTGAATTAGCTAGATCAACCCAGAATTTTGCAGAGATTGAGAAGCTTGGGGAGGGAGGTTTTGGTGGGGTTTATAGAGGTTTTTTAAAAGATTTAAATACATATGTTGCGGTCAAGAGGGTATCGAAGAGTTCCAAACAAGGGATCAATGAGTATGCATCAGAAGTACGGATCATTAGCCGATTGAGGCACAGAAATTTGGTGCAGCTCATGGGTTGGTGTCATGAGAAAGGCAAACTCCTGCTTGTTTATGAGTATATGGAAAACGGAAGCTTAGATTCACATCTTTTCAAAGAAAAAAGCTTGTTAACATGGAACACCAGGTACAAGATTGCTCATGGTCTGGCTTCTGCTTTGTTGTACCTACATGAAGAATGGGAGCAATGTATTTTGCACAGAGATATTAAATCGAGTAATGTGATGTTGGATTCGAATTTCAATGCAAAGCTTGGAGATTTTGGGTTAGCTAAGTTGGTTGACCATGAGAAAGGGTCAGAAACAACGAGAATGGCTGGAACAATGGGTTACATGGCTCCTGAATGTGTAGCGACCGGCAAGGCAACCAAAGAATCAGACGTTTTTAGTTTTGGAGTTGTTGCATTAGAAATAGCTTGTGGGCGAAAACCCATCGAGTACAAGTCTCAAGAAAATCAAATATGGTTGCTAGAATGGGTTTGGGAGCTTTATGGGGCCGGGACTCTATTACAAGCAGCTGATCCGCGTCTAGGGTCAGAGTTTGATGAAGACGAAGTCAAGCATTTGATGATTGTTGGGTTATGGTGTGTGCACCCTGATTCTGAAGTTCGCCCAGCGATGAGACAAGTGATTCAAGTACTGAAACATGAAGCTTCCCTGCCCAGATTCCCCTCAAAGATGCCGATTTCATCTTACTGGATTCCTTCAATCGTCCCAAACCAATCATTTATTGTCGTCTCTAATAGAGATTCCTCAAACCAATCCTTATTTGTTGGTCGTTAAATAATTGTATTGACAAACTTATCCAATTTTTATTTTTCACAATTGTTATTTGGAGTCTAAGAAACCTTCTTTGTTTTCTGTGAACAAAAGCTTTACTAACTCTGCATATAGACATAACAACACCTCTGTAACATGGAAGTTATTGGACATATAGTCTTAACTTCTTAACAAGTGAAACTACCATACTTGTTATCCTAAACAACTCTTAAGAAATTAGATGAATTTATTTAGAGTTGTATAGCCTTAATCATGATTAGATTGATCTTTTATGAAATTTTAAATTTTGGTTACGTAAAACATTGTATAATCTGTTAGCTAATAGTGATGCTAATGTGATTATGACACCTTGCCTAGCTAGCATATATGGCCGGCTGTTAAGTCAAATTAAGATACCGAATGGTTTTATATCTTAATCTTAATTAACAATAATTAGCACGACCACTTCAAACAAATAAACATTAATTCTCTTTTCATCTCGATCACTTTCTAGGAAAGTAGTAATATGTAGACATTTATTTCGTTTGCATATATATAATAATGTGTTAGCCAGGTCCGTACTTAACTTTTCTGAACGTTCCCAGAAGAATCAATGTCACTAGCTTCATGTCAATACGATAAACTCTTTTAATCTGATAATCAAACCTAGAATGCATCTAAAGATCTAACTAATACATGCTTGTCATTATTTAATGTGTAAATACTCGAAGAGGGTGACTCTTTCTTCTTCTTTTTGACGTAGATGTACGAAACATAACGGGAGCATCCATTGGACCAATTTTGATCCTTTCTCTAACCAACCCCAAGATGTTTATTTACAAAGATTCGAACTTAAGACAAGTACATTAGGATGCCTTATCACTGTTCCACCTTATGATGCTTTGTCAAATTATTAATGTGCTTTTGACTTTTTCAAATGCATAGATTTTATGATAAAATAAGTGTAGTTTGAAGTGATCAATTCTGTAGGATTATGTTTAGAGTGATATAATATTACACAAACAAAAAAATCTTAGCCAATTTCAGTAGTCTTCTCAAGCTAATTATAGCTTCTTGTGTTTGACTGATATATGTTCATGTGAAGAAACATTTCCAACAATCATGGGGTACTTCACAATACCTCATCGGATCACTTTCTTCCTTCTTGCTTTGATCCCTTATGCAGCTTCAATCACCTTCAACTTCACAAATATCAGCTCACAGAATCATAATCCTGACATAATAATCGAAGGAAAAGGAGCTGATATCTCCAATGGAGGAATTCAGTTGACCCCATATATGATTGATTCTAATATGAGTGGAAAGAGCGCAGGAAGGGTGACATACATCAAACAGCTACATCTTTGGGACAGTAGATCCAATGAAATCGCAAACTTCTCAACCAATTTTACTTTTGTGATCGATTCAATCCGGAGTACTTCTTATGGTGATGGTCTCACATTCTTTCTTGCTCAGAATAATTCTGTCATGACAGAAGGTGGAGCCATGGGGCTTCCGTTCAATGACACGTCAGACATGCCCAATTTTGCAGCTTCCCGATTTGTTGCTGTGGAGTTCGATACCTTTCAGAACGAGTGGGATCCAACAATCGGCAGGGGTGAGCGTGTGGGTGATCATGTAGGTATTGACGTTAGCTCTCTTGCTTCTGCTAATTCTTCAAAATGGTTAAGTAATGTAACTGGAGGGGGTGTGTGTCAAGCTTGGATTACATATGATTCGGTTTCCAGAAATCTTAGTGTTTCCTTCACTGGTTTTCAAAACAATACAGTCGTACGTCAAGATGGACTTTTTTTTACGGTTGATCTAAGGAGTCAGCTGTCAGAATGGGTTATTTTTGGGTTTTCAGCAGCGACGGGATCAATGTTCCAGAGAAATACCATAAGATCATGGACTTTTGATAGTTCAGATTTACCGGATGAAAGAAACAGCGAGGTGCCGCCAGTCCCGGCCCCTGATGTATTTCTCCCAATTCCTGATTCGAAGAATGGGAAAAACGGAAAGGTGGGATTAATTGTTGGATTACCGGTTTCAATAACTTTGGTTGCTGTGCTTGCATTATATGTTTTATGGAGAAGGAAAAAGAAGAGAAACGAAGATGAAGTAGAAGAAGTTGCATTTGATGTTGAGATGAACGAAGAATTCAAAATGGGGATCGGGCCAAAACAGTTCTCTTACAACGAGTTAGCTCAATCGACTAGTGACTTTGCTGAGAACAAGAAGCTTGGAGAGGGAGGTTTTGGTGGGGTCTACAGAGGTTATTTGAAAGATTCAAACACATACATTGCAGTCAAAAGGGTGTCAAAGAGTTCAAAACAAGGGATCGAGGAGTATGCATCTGAAGTTAGGATTATTAGCCAATTAAGACATAGAAACCTGGTACAACTCACAGGTTGGTGTCACGAGAAAGGTGAACTGTTGCTTGTTTACGAGTATATGGAAAACGGAAGTTTAGATTCGCATCTTTTTAAGGCGAAGGGTTTGTTGAGTTGGTGCACAAGGTACAAAATCGCCAATGGTTTGGCTTACGCTTTGTTGTATCTACATGAAGAATGGGAGCAATGTGTTTTACATAGGGATATTAAATCGAGTAATGTGATGTTAGATTCGAATTTCAACGCAAAGCTTGGTGATTTTGGGTTAGCTAAGCTGGTTGACCACGAGAAAGGCTCGCATACAACAACGTTTGCTGGAACCTTAGGTTACATGGCTCCTGAATATGTAGTAACCGGCAAAGCAAGCAAAGAATCAGATGTTTTTAGCTTTGGAGTTGTTGCGTTAGAGATAGCATGTGGGCGAAAACCCATCGAGTACAAGGCTCAAGAAAATCAAATTCAGTTACTACAATGGATTTGGGGGCTTTATGGGACCGGGGCTCTTTTAGAAGCAGTTGATCCACGTCTAGGGTCAGATTTTGATGAAGAAGAAATCAAACGGTTGATGATCGTTGGATTATGGTGTGTGCACTCTGACTTGGGACTTCGCCCAACAATGAGACAAGCGATTCAAGTTCTCAACTCTGAAGCTTCTCTGCCTACACTCCCCACAACGATGCCCGTAGCCTCTTATTTAGCGCCTCGCATTTTGTCGCTATTTGGTGTCGCTTCCGTTATCCAAAACTAATACGAGTAGTCAAATCGCACACTGACTAAAAAGAGTATACAACATTGTTGTATAGATCGACTAGGTTTGTTAAATATCGTTATTATTATATTGACAATTGACGATTTTCTGTATAGATCGACTAGGTTTTGGAATGTTATCTTAAGGAAATTGTCGATTAAATGTTACAAAAGCGATCCTTCATGATCGATGCTTTGTTTTGTGTCGCAAAACATATTTAAAACGGCTAATCATAGCTAGAAATTGAACCACTATATGACAATATTCTATTAATTACACCATTGTCAACAACGAAACTACAAAGAAATGTACACGATGAGACGCACAATTAAAAATTTACCTTGTGATACATAAATTGTTTCTATATATGATTTTTTATACCTAGAAGTTAAAAATTAATACCTCATATATAAATATATATATATATATATATATATATATATATATATATATATATAATAATTACAATAGGTTACATTTATTATTTTACTAATTTATTAATTATATTTATTTATTATCATCTAATTACTCCGTATATATCTGTATTCATTCATGGAAATTGTGACTGTTTACTTTGGGAAATTTTTAAACCTGACAAAATTAGAACAACCTTATTAGGACTTAGGAGTGCCAATTCAGTATTGATTCCTAACTGGGCCTGGAAGACCCTAATTCTTAGTGGGCCTGAACATGATCAATATGTGGGGTTTCTCACTCCTTTTGGATAATAAAAAGTAGATAGTTGGGCTAATTCGTAATGGGCCTGAACATGTTCCACCAACTATTCTAGCAAAAACAATGGTATAACATAACAATCTATCTATCTAATCTAACTATAAATAATTATTTCAGCATTTACTATGTAGGTAAATGAATGCCACATGGTAAGTTCTAAAAAATTTCTTAATTAATAATCAAAATATATGAAAAATATATAAATATTTAATTTAAAACGCAAATAAGATTCGTTATCAAAGTGTAATTTGAACAAACGATCAAAACATATCATCATTAATTTACAACATAGTAAATTTCAAATTATTACATTAACATTTATCAAAGTATAACAAAATTTACTTTCTTTCACATTTTTAAATATTTAATATTTCACAAACAAAAAATCAAAAAATTATAAAAATTGCACCATAAAAATCAGCATTTTTTTCTCTTCGATTAGGCATCCTACTAGGTATACTTTCGATGATTTTTTTTTCATTTTCGGTGAGTTTTATAAACAACTATCATACGTGATGCCAACGACTATCACACGTGATGCCAACGACTATCACACGTGATGTCAAAGACTATCACACGTGATGCCAACGACTATCACTCGTGATGCCCACGACTATCACTCGTGATGCCCACGACTATCACTCGTGATGCCCACGACTATCACTCGTGATGCCAACGACTATCACACGTGATGCCAACGCCTATCACACGTGATCCCACCGAGTATCACCTGTGATACTAATAGTTTACAATTTGTAACACCCATAAAAAAAGTCGTTGGAAATATATCACGTGAGATGTCTAATCGAAGAGAAAAAAATGATGATTTTTATTATGCAAATTTTTATTTTTTCAATGAGCCATTTTTGACTTTGAGATATTTAATTTTTAAAAACGTAAGAAAAAATAAGTTTTGTGACACGTAACACATTCTTATTGATTCTTTCATTATCACCAAAATTTTAATTCTAATTTGAACCTCACTTGTTTGTAATAATTATATTTGTATTTATTTATTTATGTATATCAATAGGAAAGGGTTAGTCAATACGCCTACAATAGCAACAATAATATTAAATTAAAATTGAATCATTACAATCTCTTGATATAAATTAAAAATCTATATTGTGAGTAAATTAAAGTCTTAAGAATTCGGAAAAGACGTATGCATGGAAAAATCATAACGATGAGTTAATCGGTTGCAATGACCGTTCTGAGTCAACCATAAGGAGTACTAGATTCGTTTCGCTAGAATGATTACTATATTATATTAAACTAGGGTTTATTGCGCGTAAATGTATCAAACTATAGTTTTACATTCATTGTATGAAGCGAACTAATCGGGCTTCCATTGTATGTAACGAATTTATAATTTTTTTACAATGTCTGTAATTTATGGTACTTTTTCACGTGCCAACTATACAAGTTCGTTACATACAATTGAAGTCTAAGTAGTTTGCTATATTTATTGAATGTCAGACTATAGTTTGATATATTTGCGCACACTTTACCCATTGAATTACTCATCAAGTTCTTCCTTGGATATATAATCTGGTATTAAATTCTTCTACTTTTAAATAATGTTATTACTCTACACTAATTTGTAGTAATCTGGTATTAAAATCATCAACTTCAGAGGTTCATGCCATAAAATTTTTACGTGTTTTGTTGAATAATAGAAGCTATTTGGACTTCATTAGCTTTAGGCATTTGAATAAGTATGTAATCTCAAATTTTGGGCTTATTGATGTCTTAGTGGTTAATTAGTGCTTATGGTGTTGTAGGATGGTTTATGAGGGTTAATTAACAATCAATTTTTAATTTTACATTTAATTAGTGCTTAATTATGGGTGTTGTAGGATGGTTTGATAGTTGATTTTGGTAGACCTGTTATGACCTTAAGAAGATGTTAATTAAGTGGTGAAATATAATCTATACGATATTAAATCATATATCTTAAATTATAATTATACTAGTTTATGACTCGTACGATGCACGATTATATTAAAAATTGTTTAATTTTTCGTAACATTATGTAACTAATAATGTTGGTAGAAAGTATCCATTACAGTAAAAATGGCAAAGCTTTTTAGAGTATAATTTCGTTCAATAACGTTATAACATAATTTCTAAAACCTGAAAAAATATATGTTATCAAATTAAAACATAACCTTCTAGAAATGTCTCTCTAAATGAGCACACGATAACGCATGACAATCAATTTGACATTAAAATACCAAACAACAATAAATTACTACAAACTTATCATACCAAAAATAATAAATCAACAAAGTTGATCATCAACCAATGTCACATTAGCCCACGACCCGTTGAAAGTCACAAGCTAGCACGAAAATTCAAAATAAAATCAAACGTCAGAGAAAAAGAAGGAAATTGATAAATATAAAATAACATAAAAATAAAGCACATGTTGGGACGATTATCATTTAACGAAATGGTGCTTCTTTCCATTTGGGTTACAATTACAATAGAACGATTATTAACATAAAAATAGCTGCTTGGCAGGAAAAGGAGTGACGTGGCGACAAAAGATTATGTTGCATTAAATGGTTAATATCTCATTTTACTTTGTTGGATAGACAGATAAATAGATATATTTGTCACAAATTATCTAGGATAGTACATCATTTTTCAGCGCATACTAATCAGCTGATTGATGTTATTATATAACGACTAAATCACCGACAATTATTTATTAAAAATGACGGGCCTACACCTAGAATATATATATATATATATATATATATATATATATATATATATATATATAGTACTTTCGATGAGATGATATGACAACTTGTGTGTATATGTCATTTGACACCTTACACAGACAAATCATCAAATTAAGGTACATTAAAATACATACAATTGCGATCGGTATTTGAAAGTTTAATATACACAGTAAATTAAAAATGAAGTTGAATACATAATATAGAGTTTAAATTAAACTTAAGTAAATTTCTACGCGCTAATCACTTACTTAAATGCCAGCTGCATACGGTGTATCAAGTGTAAAAACGTTGAGCTATTTGAAAATTCTTCGAAAGTTGATGTTTACTAAGAGAACAAATCTTATTCAAAGATGCGAGAAGAATCAAAGTCATAGGTCGTCGATACAATGTTGACGTTTTTATGTAGTAATACAGATTCGTATCATAGCTTACTCAGCATTTTTTGGATATATCCAAAATAGTGATGTTAATTAATTTAAATAATTGAATATATTAATTATATCACTCACTAATAGTACGTGTTAAATAGCTTCATATATTCTATATATAGTAATTATGGCCGGCTTTTTATACTATACAGTGACCTCCACAACAATATCATGAGGGTGCAGACGTGGAGTGATAATATTGGTTAATGAAGTTAAAAACACATCCGACTTCTCATTTCTTTCCTATTATGTACTTCTTCAATCTTCAATTTACCTTAACACACCATGATATGTTTCACTTTTGCCCCTTAAAGGTTTAGCACAGGTTAAAATTTAACCCAACTCTATCCAAATATTACATATTAATAGTTACCTTATTTCTTACCCTTTTACTAATTACCTACATAATTACATAAAAATTTGCTTTTAATTTGTAAATCTTTAATTCATTAAATTTATCTCCTTATTACGCTCGCAATGAACTAAATATTGTAATTTTTGACAATCAAAACTCTTTATAAAACCATATAAACTATTAATAATATGTTAACACCTATAGTATATTTACAAATACTTCTTTAGCTTTATAAATTTCTCAAAATGATCCTTGTTATATTAATAATTTAGCTCACTGACCGTTGAAAAAGTATACAAATAGTTTTGCTAGCATCATCATCATGTATATAGGATGATGATGATGATGATGATCCACTATATATTCTTTTCTTCATCAATAATGAAATACATATATTGGTGAGATAAATATCTAAGAATACATTTAACTTGTACTCGATGAATATTTTGTGTACCAAATATACATTTGCTATTTTTAATACATCCGATTTTAAAAAAAAATGTGTTTTAATATATTTATTGACATGTGATAATACGGGTTTGATGAAAATAAATATAATATTATATTTGATAAATTTTAACTATAATAAATGTCGAAATAATGATTACGTATTAAAATTTTATTTTATTACATTTTGTAGGCATTTTAGTGATACATTTATGTAACATAAAAGAATCTTAAAAAAGGGTCAAGCATATTGCAATTTAGTTCAGAATAGAAAATGTTGGATTTTAAAAGTTTGTTAAAGATGTAAGTTAATATCCTACTTCAAACAGTCACACATTACAATAAACTCGCTTATCCACTTTGATCTCCTTTTTCAGGCAAGGTGCCGGTCGGTGATGACGGAAAATCGGCTTGTGGTTCTCGAAAATTGAAACAAAATGTTTGCTGGCAGCCTGTTATGCTTTTTCATTTTACTCGGCGAATTTCGGGTCACCGGGTCATCGGTCCGACCGGAAAAAACCTGGCGGGTCAAACCGAGTTAAAAAATAACATGATGTAGTTACTGGAGATTTGTTTATACCACTAATTCTTCAAACTATTTTAACCTCGTATGATTTATAGAAGTCATAATTAAAGGCAACAAATTATAAATATAATCCATTTTCACCATTTTTCTCACCCCAATTTACACATTTAAGAAAATCAGGATTTTTGAATACTATATATGACCTATATCAGACTTGACAGACCCACTAAAGGAAAACCACTATGAATTATGCAAATACATATCAGATCACAAACTCGATCAAATGAATTAATATACACATCTAAGACAATACAATAGAATGAGTTCATCCTTGGTTCTAAATTTGCAACCGAACCCACCATTCCCACTTCACCATTCATAACATCATACCATGATCTTCTCCTCATGCATCCAAAACTGATGTAGTTCAAAGTTAGCATATCGCTTTATTCAGATAAAATCCGAAATACAAAAAAAAACTCATAATGAATCAATACCACACAAGAATGCCTAGGCAGTACTTAAGCTTTAGAAGCATTACTCGGTATAACAAACCTCAAGCTTAAACACTTAAATTTGTCAATCCACTACTAACAGGGATGAGAAAGGACCATGGACTAATTGCATATCTACTCCTTCATAGAAGTATATTGTGATTTCTATAGTCGATTAACAAAACAACTTCACTACACATAAGAAGCATAGAACCAAACCTATTTTCGCAAATTTAAATTTAAAGCCAGAAAAGAAAAACAAATGCAGGAGGAAAAACTAAAACACGGAGAAATAGAGTGAGAAGGTACCTAAACTTATACATTAATCAAATGGTTCCAATCATCATCTTCATCTTTAATGCACCATTTTCTTAGAGCATCCTTTGATTGTTTAGACAAAATCAATGTCAATAAAACAGATTCACATCAACTTCATGACATCAGCTGAAGCAAACTAATAAGAAAAGAGTCAAAGTGGAACAAACAAAACACTAAAACCATACTAATTAAACACCAAAAGTCATAAGAAAACTAAATTTAATACTAATCGACAAATACAAAAGATGAATGGAACCCTATAACTTAAAAAGTGTGTTTTAATATATTATGTGTGTCAATTTCTATGAATGTCATGTGACACCTTAAACAGCTGACACATACACAAAATACATAAAATAATGATTTTTGAAAGTTATACGTATTATAAATAGCAAACGTAAGTTATATAACACAATAAATATAGATATAAGGTACAAATCGGATACACTTATCCCTATATTGCTAATAAAAAATATTAAGCTATTTGTGATTTTAGTATACATGCACTTTTAACTTAGAAAAGAAGTAATATACGTAAACATATCCCAATCAAAGCATGCGTCAGCTAGCTAGCAAAAAAATATTTAAATAATTAAACTCAAAAGACTTTTGTTGGTCACTTGGTCCAGGGTAGCTGGTGACTAGCTAAGTATACAACTTGGAACTGGTCACTTAAGCTTCTATATATAATATATCTATCTTCTTTGTTATTATTTGTTCTTGCAAACTAAACATGAAGTACTTCATTTTTGTTCATATTGTTATCATCACAATATGTTTTAATCATATAACAACTTCTCTTATATTTGATATGGCTCATATCAGTCCTCATAATCATAACAAAGATATACGAATCGATGGTCCCGGAACTTATATTTCCAGTGATGGCATCCAACTTTCCAGCAAAGAAGACGTCCCAAGCCAAGACGCAGTTGGTTTTGCCACCTATGCGAAATTGCTGCATCTATGGGACACTGTTTCGGGTCAAATTGTCGATTTCACCACCAACTTCACCTTTTCTATCAGCTCGAATGATCCAGCAGATTATGGTGATGGACTTTGTTTCTTTCTTGCTAGGAACGGTTCTTTTGAAACTGTGAAAGGCGACCTGGAGCTGCCTGTGATCATTAACGCTTCGAATGCCCACATGACATCATCGAGTCAATTCGTTGCAGTTAAATTTGATACTTATTGGAACAAAGTAGGTATAAACATAAATTCTATAGGTAATCTTACAAACAACAAAGAATGTGCTGTTAGTATTGTATATAATTCTACCTTACAAAACTTAAGTGTTACTGTCATGGACTTGTTTAATGACACTATTATTCCGAATCAATCTGAGCTTCATTATGCAGTTGATTTGAGAAGGGAATTGCCGGAATGGGTTATGTTCGGTTTTAGATCATTGTCATCTAGAGACAGTTTTAGTGAAAACGTTGTGATTAAGTCGTGGTTTTTCAATAGCTCCGATTTACAAGTTGATCAGATAAGATGCAGAAAATGTAAGAAGAAAAGGAAAATTTGGGTTGGTGCTGGATCTTCAATTGCTTTGATTGCGCTTTTCGTGGTTTTTGTTCGTGTTTATTTCTGGAAGAGGAAGCAAAACAATGATCATGTTCGCAAAGATCCTGAAATAACCTTGGACGCAAATCAACATCCACGAGCTTTTTTCTTTAAGGAACTTTCACAAGCGACAAACAACTTTAACGAAGAAAAGAAGCTCGGGGAAGGAGGTTTTGGTGCAGTCTACAAAGGGGTTTTACGTAATGGCCTTCAAGTTGCCGTCAAAAGAGTATCGACAACTTCTAAACAAGGGAACAAGGAATACAAAGCAGAAGTCGAGATCATAAGTAAAGCAAGACATCGACATTTGGTTCAACTCCTTGGTTGGTGTCACGAGATGGAAGGCGAACTCTTGGTTGTTTACGAGTTGATGGAAAATAGAAGCTTAGATGGTCATCTTTTCAAATCAAGATCGTCGTTACCTTGGAACGTAAGGTATAATATTGCAAAAGGATTAGCAATGGCACTACGTTATTTACACGAAGAATGTGTGCAATGTATTTTGCATAGAGATATAAAGTCAAGTAATGTAATGTTAGATTCAGAGTTCAATCCCAAACTTGGTGATTTTGGGTTAGCTAAGCTTGTTGATCATGACAAGCTACCAGATACCACAATTTTAGCTGGTACGCTCGGTTACTTGGCTCCTGAATGCATTTCTAACGGCAATGTTAGCCGCCAATCAGATGTTTATAGTTATGGAGTCGTGGCTTTAGAGATTGCAACAGGACGAAAATGTACCGACCCTAATGCTCGAGAAAATCAAAGATCATTGGTGAATTGGGTTAGGGAATTGTATAGAAACGATAATGACCGGATTCTTGAAGCTGTTGATTCAAAACTAGGTAATGTTTATAACGAAAAACAAATGAAAGGATTGATAATGCTTGGGTTATGGTGTGTTCATCCTAACCCCGACGAACGACCCTCCATAAGGGAAGTTTTACGTGCACTAAATAACTTCGATGATCCACTTTCAGATGTATATCACAAGATTCCTACCAGCCTTGTTCATAACTCGCCCATTCCTCCTCAATCTCTTGATTTGCCACTAGAAAATTCTCAGAATTTTGAAACAAGGGAAGTTTCGAAGCCAAATCTACTTGTGGCTTTGTGGTCTGGTAGCACGAAATCGCTACTCCACTTATGGCATCAGCTCGAGATCGAATGAACAACCAGTCGTGAGTCATCAATCAATGACACGATCGATGGTTCTTATCTAATAAAATGATGTCTAATTATTGTGTATAATTGTATTTACATCCATGAAACATGGTCATGTATTTGGTGTGACCTATTTATTAATTTGCAATATGCTGTAAATTAATTATTGTACATCATGAATTGTTGTAAAAATTGTAATTGTAACATAATTAATGATAATCTGTGAAAATTTAGAATTCCAGGTGCTTAATTCCACCCAAAGTTATATACTCTGAAAATATCATCGATACATCATATTTAAGCTTTATAGAAAAAATATTTTCTAATTTTTCCAACTATAAATAGTTTTCGTAAATGATTGTAAATTTGAGTCAGCCCATTAGATAAATGGAAAGGGCCTTATCTAAGTCAGCCCACCAGCAATATTCTAGGGCCATGATAACCAAAGAGAAAATTAAGAGCCCATTTATTTTTATTTATTTAATATAATATAATAATATTATAAGTTTTGAGTCGTATTTAATTGTTCAAAAGTAACTTGCTTATCAATTATCATATTAAATGATGAATCTACTACTATAATTAGGTTTTTTAATCGTTGCTTAAGTTTATTGCTGTTTTGATAATTATTGTTGTTATTATTTTGCTATTTTTAATGTTGTTTAATTGTAAAGTTAAGATGTTTATGGTTGCTATTATGATCTTTCACATTTAAGGCGATTATTATAAGGCTCTCACAATTTGTCACTACTTTTAAAGTTTAATTGCTCTCTTTATCTCATATAGTTTCGTGGTTATCACTAATTTCTTTTTTTTACCTATATTGTTATTGTTACTCCATTCTTTATCGTGATTATTTATTTTATGACTTTATATCATATATTGTATATACATCATGGAATATGTCATATTAAACTATTTTATGTTTACTTTACTATTATTAGAGGAGAAAAAATATCTAAACAATTTTAATTTAAACCCTCCTTATCTAATCTCCTCCCTTCAATAATTTAATCAAATTAGTTATAGTCACCGATCAAGATTAAAAGAAATATTTAGCAAATAACCTCCAAGAATTTGAATAATTAGTCCACGGATTAATTTCTTTTAATTTAAAATTTCAACTTTGAACTCCCTTAAATTGTGGTCAACTAAAACAGCTTTCATCTCCAATTTCAATCGTCCATTGCTAGACGATCAGTGACATGGAAACTTCTTTGATTTTTCTCACAGGTGATTTTAACATAATAATCGAGTTCCATTGTAAAATTAAAGTAATAGATCATCTTTATCTCCTCTAAATTAGTTTTCAGTGCTTCATCGATGATTCAAGTTTTTATGTTAAATTTTAATTCTTGTAGAATTGTACGGCCAAATGGGTCAAGTCCACAAACAGTAGACTTCAAAGATTATAGGCTTATAGCGGTCGTTGTTCCCGCATCGTTCGTACTTTAACTCACGATACTTATTGAGCTCAACAATGTTTCCCCAGGCTGCTAAATGTGCAGGGTTGATTGAAAATGATCATTCTGAATGCCCTTTAAGTCCGTAAGATTTAGTTGTGTTCAAGGTGATGATTTTGAGAGATTCCGAGTTAGTAGTACTAAGTTGGTTAACTTGGCTAATTTGGTTGGCGAAGTTAAAAGTCGTTGTAAAGCGCTCCTTGCGAGACAAGGTATACCAAATATATTAATTATGGCTTTCAACTTGTTTGACCTGTTTCGATTATAGCTAAATATCCTTCATATCCCAAATCAACCCATTAATAGGTTAATGTTTCGATTTAAAATTACTACGTATGCTTCTTTCTTTTAGCTGACATGGCTAATGTGTGGACTGCTAATATGCTTGAGCATGCTGCCGAAGCACTTGGATATGGTGCTGTTAAGTAAGATTATCATGCTTTATCATATATGTTACTACTATTGTACTTATGCTATCAATACCAATAATATGAGTAGAGTGGTAAATTTAAAAATTTCCGAAGAACTATAATCATATTTTTATTTCCAAAAAGAGGTGTAGATAAAAACAAATGTTACAGTTAGTATTATACATATTGAATTAAATAATGCTTACGGGCTATTTCCTTTGATTTATAACAAAAGATACCTTACTTTTTGGTCAAATTTCGTACATATTTATATTCTATCCTTGTGTTCTTTACAAGGTATACAGACTTGAAGAACAACAGGTTGACTAATTATACTTTCAGTTTTGATCAGATGCTTAATGAAGAGGTATTCTTATGATGTTTATCCATTATTGTGTGATGTTTTCAATTGTTTATTATATATTCTCGTTGATTTGAAATCTTTACATCGATCTTGTTTCTTATTTGCTCACATTCATTGATAAATAGGGAAATACTGTTGTATATATACAGTTTACACATGTTTGAATTTGTTTAATTATCGCGAATTCTAGTAATGACATCGTGGAGTTAACGGTAGGAACTTCTTTTTGTTTCAATGTTATTTCATAGACATACAAACACAGAGCCAATTTATAAAAATTTACAGTTAAATTTAATGTAAAATGTATTTTAAATTGAATTGAAAAACATTAATGAAAAAACAATGTAACACAAAGCTGAATGAGCCTATTTTATACATTAAGAAGATGTGTGTATTTGTTTGCAACAGGCTGAAGAGTTGATATTGAAGCACGATGATGAGCGTGAGTTGGGATTACATTTACTCCGGTTTACTGAGGATAATGATTGTTTAAATTTCCTGTAGGCTCTTGCCCCTCAAATGATATATTAATACAAATGAAACCTTTACATTCTAACTCAACAATTGTTATAAGGACGTCGAACTGTTTAAATGGCAAATTAATGTCAATCAACAGAATATCAAAGTTTGTCAAATTAACTCGTCTTTTTGAATTTTTGCTTATTTTTTATTAGTTTTCCCAAACATGATACATTTATATAATATATACTATGCTAAATGGCTCATGAATTTGTGAACTTGTGTGTGAACTGTTATAGTTCACATGCAATAGTCCATACTATTTTCTTCTTCTCAGTATTTCATCAAAATATCCAAGACTAAGTTAACATAGAAATCAGATTAAGTTTTCGGCCGCCATTGTTTTGACTCCGGGAATATTCCTTTTTTATATAATTAAAAAAGTTCAATGTTAAGACCATACTAGACATGAAAACGAAGATCGATCAAAATGTAACTCTACATAGTCAACCACCCCAGGTTCCTGTTACCCGCATAGGATATAAACTGATGGTGAGCAAATTTACCTTACGATGACTCCAAATTGAGATTGGAAGTTGAATTCCTATGATTTGATCTTCTAGCTTTTGAGACTCGTATGCTGTCCCTCAAATTGTCGTCTCACGCTTTCTCTAGGATTCTACCGTGTTCGAGTTATGTTACAGATTAGGTATAACGTGGGTATTTGAAGAGGAGTGGGCGTGAAGATCTCGAGTCTTATGAGATTGTATCTCAGTCCACGTCCATCTCCTCAAAATTTCATATTATTATACATTTGCACCCTTGACTTTATATAGTTGATCTTAAGTGGTCCATAATTGTCATTATAACATGAGTATTCCATAAAGCACTTGTTGGAATTAAATTTTAGCAGCTTAATGATAATTAAACACATACCAAGTTGTGAAATAAGTTAGTTTATAAATATAACTCTAATAGTTGAATATGATTATGTAAGTTATATTATTCCATCGATAATCTAACTTTTCATATCTAACTTTTCATTTTAGGTTCTCAGGGAGGTTTGCACAATTCTTACGTCACATATCATGTGTGATTACCTTTATAGTTTATGCAAGAAGTTTAACAATTTAGACTCTTCCATGTCCCAGGTACATTTTTCTTACCTATTTGCTTTTTCTCATTCAATATTGAATTCAATCCCCGACTATCTTAAACCGAACCTAATTTTCTAAAGTGTATTTGATTTATATAGAAAGGCAAATTTGATGATTTTTGTTGGGATTTAGCGTAACTTTGAAAGTTTTGGCAGATTGTTGAGTCTAATGAGGAGGCGAGCAAATTGTTGTTGTGTAAGGCAACTGAACTGGTAATAAGGAGATGCTTTGATCTTTTGGGGATCACTCCTATCGTTAGTTTTGCTTCTTTCTTGATTATTGAGCTATCACTTGGGAATCATGACTGGAATGATTGGTCTTCAAATCTGAAAGTGGACCGGAAGCTGCCATTTGTAGCTTAACTAGATTATTGACCCGTGTAAAATTAAATTAAAAGATTATTTACTTTATCTTACGTCCTATAATTATAACAAGGGTTAATTTTCGTGCGTCGCTGCGACACTTTGATCATATATTGTTTTTGGATGTTGGATTTCGTTTTAACAAAATCCAATTTCTGACCGGTAGATTTTATTAAAGAAAGTTGTAACATCATATATTTGTGGTACTCATAAGAAGAATAAGAAATTGATAATAAAAAAGAAAAAAAGAAAATAGAAAAAAAAATTGGCTACAAAACTTCTACTAATGTATGGTATCCACAACTCACTCATCCCTCAATTCTAAAAAAATATAGTTTGATTTACAACAATACATTCATTTTCATATTTTATAATGCTACTAAACCATAGAAAATATTGAGATGAATCCATGCAAGCTTAGTTTAGAAAAGAGGTACATAATGTATATTACGCAGTACAGAGTATTTAATAAGCTTAGATTGGTTGTGTTGTATTATACATGTACATTTAAAGAGGTTTTATTTGGGCCTCTTTTTTTTGTTTTTACTGTAAAATTTTAAATAACAAAAATAAGAATAAAAGAAAATCAAAGAAAAATACAATTTAAAAATTATTAAGAGACGGATTGGTGTCTTTAGGCGCGTGAAAGCTCCCCAGCCCAATTCAAGGGCAGTAGCGCGTCAGATACTTACAAGCAAAAATTAATAAATAAATCTATTTAAAGAGGTGGGATCTTGTAAGTACCTATTTGCTCTAATACTAGATGAGATGTCGAGAGAGATACAAGAGAACATCCTATGGTGTTTGATATTTACTGATGACATTTTGCTAGTGTCGGAAATGACAGATGGGCTAAATAACAAACTAAAGCAAAGGTCTAAGGATCAGTCGAGAGAAAACAGAATACCTACGATGTGACTTCGACAGGAACGAGGATGAGTGGAATGAAGTACATATTGGAGATCAGATTTTAAACCCGAAGGAGTCTTTTAGATATCTAGGCTCAGTGCTACACAAATCTGGGAGAATAGATGACGATGTGACCCATCATATACAAGTAGGATGGTTGAAATGGCGAGCGGCTACAGGAGTCTTATGTGACAAGAAAGTCCCTACGAACCTGAAGGAAAATTTTTATAAGACTGCAATTAGATCAGCTATGTTATACGGATCAGAGTGTTGGGCGGTGATAAAGACCCAAGAAATTAGGATGGAAGTGGCGGAAATGAGGATGTTAAGATGGAAATGTGATAAAACCATGGTAGACATGTTGCCGAATGGATTTTTTAGGACCGCTTTAGTAGTAGCAACTATCATCAAGAAGCTGAGAGAAGGACGACTTAGATGGTTTGGACATGTTAGGAGGAGATCACCGACAGCTCCAATTAGGAGAGTGGAAACGCTTACTGTTGACGGCGTACGGAGAAGGGGGTGGGAGGATAGATTGAAGGAAGACATGAAGGAACTCCTCTTGTCTGAGGACATGACCTCTGATATGAATATGTGGAGAAGTAGAATTAGGATAGTTGAATATGGTCTTTAGCCTGTATAGGAATCTTAGAATCTACACGTCTCGAGTTAATTTATGCTTTTATTTATTATATAATTATATATATATATATATATATATATATATATATATTTCTTGGTTTCATAAATGCACATCTACACTTATTTGCCGGAGGTCTTTCTGGAAGCAGTATTTTACGACTGTCTACATCTTACCTCCGCCATACCCTGCTTTTGGCGGGATTGGGTATTGTTGTTGTTGTTGGATCAAGGAAGTACAGTATTTTAAGAAGTATGAAACAATCAATGAGATTGTGTCATTTTTAAAAAATTCATCTACCCCCATTTTTTTAAAACTTAAATATCTCACAAACGCCAAATCGAAAAATTATGAAAATTGCGCCATAAAATTCAACGTTTTCTCCTCTTCGATTTGCATCCCTCAAGGTATACTTTCGACGAGTTTTTTTTCTTCGTTTTTTGATGGGTTTCACAAATTACTAACACATACGTTAAAGTATTTTAATTAACAGTCGGCAAACTTTTATTGGATATTATATATCGGGTCGGACTCTTTTTCACCGGATAAAAGAGCTCCTCCAATAAAAAGCAGTCTCACGTTAGTTAAGATAGACCCGAGCACACGTAAAGAAAACTATCGGTGAACAGTAAATACCCGGCCGGCTAATTTATATATATACAATAATGTATAATAATACATGTATAAATAAGTTTTATGTATTATTATGCTAATATTCATTTATATGTAGATTATTTTTAATGATAAGCTAAGATATCAAATTAGACCACTGAAAGTACATGTATGTGTACATTTATTCTTGTACATTTATTCTTTCATAAGCCCATAGTAGGGCAATTTCCAAAGTATCCTCATCAATGCACCGAACAAATATTCATCTGAGGGTCAAGCAATCTTTATTTTGTTAAAATTTGATTATTTTATATATTTTATGTTATATAAATTAAGTTGTATGTATTTTATTTTTAATCATGTATTTATATTTATGCAAGCACCTATATTGGTAACGAATATGAAAGTTACCAATGTAAAACTTTGTTTGGAAGTAATGGTATCCACGTCTATAAAAAAAAGGTTTGACAATCTACACAAAACTCGTCATACCTTGATTATCAACATTAACATTACAACAACGTCAAGTTGTCAACCGAGTGCCTATCCTAACAATTGTTGTAATAGATTTTATTGTTTAAATAAAACAAAAACAGAGAATAGGATAGGCCATACCAAGAATTAAAATACCACATTTGGGTAGGAGTTAGAGCATACAGTCTAGAGCCGTTGTCAACAAAGTTTTTGGCCGGGAACACCGTAACGCAGTGTTAACCCACACCACCACAATTTTCCCAACAAAGTGAAGGATAGTGTTGTTGGATGCCGTTTTGTACAAAACGTTTTTTTTTTTATTTTATTTTGTTTTGTTTTTCCACACACATATTTATTTAAAAAACAAAAGTAAATTTTGAGAATATTGTCTAGAATATTATCACCACATCACACTTTTAAGCAACAAAGTTAAACTCTAAACACGGTCAAAAACAATATTACAACACCGCGTACTCTTATTGGACTATATTGCACCATCCCACCCCACACAAGCAAAACAAACAAAATTGCTCCATCGCTTTGTACCTGATGTATCATTATATTACACAAACTCCTAATGATTCCACAACAAATACACAGTTAATGTTCTAGCATTATAAAAAGTTACAGCTAAAAAATTACATAAAAACATAAACAATTTCTGCTCGAAGCACTCGACACATCTATACATGCACACTAACGTATCTTCTTTCCTAGCAATGAAACATGAATTTGAATAATTTAAGGGGAAATATTTTATGCAGTGAACTGCACAGTGTTATTTGAAGGGCTATTTGTATTAATATTTAAAAGTTGAAGGACTAAAAAATAAAATTTGTAAATTTTGAAAAATGATGATTAGTCAACAACACTATTAAATGGTGCAGCACATTAAATAGTGAAGCCACCTGTATAATTTATTTGCCCGTAATTTAATAGTACTCAAATCTTGAAATATCAATTGTCATGACCAAAATGTCTTCAATTTGCTAAACGTCCTGCTCCACATGGCTTCTAAAGATCGTTTAGAAAGATAAACATGACATAATAGTAAAAGATACTATAAACAAAAAAAAAACACAAAAGAAACTAAAAAAGGTCCTATTCCACCTCAATCACCAAAGCAAGTCAGTTGAGCATTATGGCTGCTACCTTTTAATCTTATTTATTATTATTGCTGCCTGTTAGTACATAAAACCAGTGTAATATCCGGACGTTGTCCAAGTTAACCGGTTGCCATATATGTTATGGTTTTTTTTTATTATCATACAATGTATATGCTATCATTTTAATATACGATTGAAACTACGTAAATATAAAGTATTTTGATACATGTAGAACTACAATGTACCTTACTACACTTTCAATCCGTGCACAACTTTATGATAATTATTAAAAAAGATAAAAAAAAATATATAATAATAAGTAAATAAATAAATAGAGCTCAAAGATGTGTAGAGAAGCAGCCAACAACCCAATCCAACAATCCAATCCGATGTGTTTAGGTCCCGCTCTAAAAAATCACACACTTAACCTCAACCTTGAAATGTGTTAATATATTACACATTTAAGCTCCTAAATGCTGAAAGTAACCGACATTTACATTAAACTACAAGCAAATCCATAAATATTAAATTCATAGTGTAAATCAGTCCCCTCACATCTTTAGTAATGCAATAAAATATGATTTAGTAGTATATCCAACATAAAACTTCAAAGTTTTGCTCTCGAGGTGTCATAACAACTTCAAAGTTGGAATTAAAAGGTCAATTCAAAATTAATTACATAAAATCAGGTTTACAAGTACCTTTGCTCTCGAGGCGGGTAAAACGAAAAGCGAAACAATCTTTCCGGCAAATCGAGACAGAGAAAGGTAAGTCAAACATAAGCTCCGTCGCGCCGGTGGTCCACCGGGAGAATAGCAGAGACCGCTGTCGAGTGAGAGTGAGCGTGCCATGTGACAAAGTTGAGCATTCAGGGATAAGGTGTGTTTGATTGCAGCTGAACGGATCCATTCATTACAAAATCATAGGCGCCTTTAAAATAAGATGGACATACCATCTTCTTCTCTCTTATTTGATTACAATAATCAGCCGTCGCTTCTGTAATTCATCATCGACTATTGCTGCTTGTGTCCTGTCAAATTTCTCCCTGCTGAAAGAGATCGATTCCCAATTGATTGTATTTTCACTTTTCAGTAATTCCGATTGACTTGATTAACTTTTCCGATTCACTTTGGCACTTTAGTTGATTGTTATCAAGCATTTTTTAAAGTGAGACATTAATTTTCCCTTGACAGTTGTTTTATCAATAAGAAAAGGAAAGAGGAAAGCGACTGTCAATAATAATCCAAGCACGTGTAGACGTATTTGCCCAATTGATTTGTTTGGGGGAGGTAAAGGGTGAACGTGGGATAGCAGTTATCTATAACTGCTGTATTTTATTGATTGTGAAGTTACACTTGGCACACGAGAAAACCGACACAAGTAACTTCCGATAATCAAAATTATTAATCACAGACGGTCAGGATCAAAAGTCTTTACGATCTAATGGCTGAGATTCGAAGTCAACAGGTGGCAGCTAGACGACCCAGCGGCAATATATATATATATATATAGAATGCCATATTCAGCTTATAGGTTCATATCAAAATGTTATAATCAAAACCTGCAAGATGGGATCAGTATTTAAGAGTCCCTAATGTGACCACTACACAGTTACTTTTTTTTTTTATTCGTCAAAATACTCTTTTTAACTTCTTACTGCATTTTTACGTACATCCTAACTTAACTCAATACTAAAAACGACGATTTAAAACTTAAAACAAAACATCACCAAATCTGGAGGGTTACCTGCCGGGTAAGCCGGGTACCCGCCGGGTACGCCAAAAACCTCCACTTTCTGTTAACGAGTACTCCAAACCACCTGCCGGAACACATACTGCCGGGTACGCCTACAATACAACAGTATTAACTTTTTCGAAGACAGCAGTATTAACTTATCAAAGGCAGCAATATTAACTTTGTAAAAACAGTATTAACTCTTCAGGTAACATCACTAACTTTTGCTGCACTTTTAGACACCATTTTTCCAAATTCAAGATAACTAATTCCCAAAACGCATTGGACTCAATTAACACGCTCGTAACCAAATCCACTAACTCAATAAAGGTCACAACTTTACAACCAAATACTCAAGACTTTGACTTGACTCAAACATAACCATTTTGCATCATTCAACGATTCAAAGGGGGTAATTATGATCCAAATTACACCCTCATTACAATACATACCAACAGACTACATTTGCACCACAACCATTTTCTTTACAAAACATGTCAATCTTAACATAACCAAAACGTCAAGTTTTCTTTCATCAAAAAGGGGCTTCCGTACATATCGAGAGCATGATTTCAAGAGATTACTTACTACGCGAGTAGCAAGTCCGTACAAGTTCACATCTATTCTCGTTTGGACTTTTTACCCAAATCGCCCCGTGACCCACTTTGCTCATCTACATACATCAACAACATAACGGTAAGCAAACATGCTTAGTAAGTAAGGGATGAATAACATTTACATTTCAATAACATAACAACATAACGACATAACCCGAATTAATGATTCTTGATTCCATACGCTTTGACTCAAAGAGTGCATACCATGGTGTCAAGAGCATGGTTAATTGAATACTCTTGTATCTCAATCATCACCCTTAAATTCCACCATTAAGTGTGCCCATTGAATACTCTTGTATCCCAATGATCCCACTTCATCCATAATATATAAAGTGACACACACTTGACTACTCATTGTAATCCAAGCATCACCACTTTAATACATACAATCTCATTACTTACCTTGTACTTATGGTCAATTAGGCTCAAACAACTCTCTTTCACTCTTTGAACACCTATACATATCAATACACATACATGAGTTACTTACAACTCAATGAACTCGATGTTAACTCTTTAACATCTAACTAGCTAGAATTCAAGTGTTTCACCTCTAATACTCAATTTTCAACCAGCCATCATACACTTATCTCATAACATTACACATACTTATAGGTGATTAAGTTGTCATTTAACAACAATAACAGCCTATAATCACCATCATCATCTAATTCACATACATACTTGGTGAAATTTCAATAGTTACCCCCAAAATCATTTATTCAACCCCTTTACTTTTACATCACTTTCACGAGTTCATATAACTTAAAAACACTTACATAATCACTCTACACCTAATACTCACCTCAAATAACCTTTTTTTCCCCAAACCCCAATTAGAGTTCATAACCTAAGATCATCAAAACAATCAAATTAAGAGGTTAGGAAGGGTGTTCTTACCTTAGGAATGTAGAATTAAGGTGTTAGAACTTTCAATTTAGTAAGAAACGGATTAATTCACTCTCCTTCTTCTTCTTTCTCCAAACCGCAATAACACACACATACATATATTTTGTTCCAGATTTTAAGAGAAGAAATGGGTATTATTTGGACATTTTTCACTTTCTACCCTCCACTTACATAGTTAACACTTTCAGCCTCTAAATTTATGTCTCATTTATACTTTAACCTATAAACTATATTTGTATTTTTACACCAAATACAAATATAAATATTTCAATAACATTCATTTTTATAATTATAAACTTACAAATTTTGGGGTGTTACATGTTGTTAAGAAGTCCACCTACATCAACCATCCAGCTATACATATTCATCTTTTTAAACAATATTATTAAGCTTATAATAGAAATCAGGAACCATATTAAGCTTTTTAAACACATGTTTTTACAGCAAATTTAGCTTTTATTATTCACCTCATTTAAAACATGGCCCCATTGCAACGGAACTATCTCTTGGCAACTTCACGGGAAAGTTGCAGTTAAAAAAAGACTCGCAAACATATAATGAGACAAGTACCTGGATATGGCATCCCCATAATCACCTTCGTGTGTTATGTTGAAGGACATCCGATGTGTTATGTTAATCGGTAGAAATGAAAGGTGGATGATTATGATATTTGCTTTGAAATATATATAAACATAAAAAATTAAAAATTAAAAAAATTTTAAAAATTAAAAATAAGAATTAAATAAGATATTAAAAATGTATCTTTTGGTAAATCAGCTCGTTATCCCATATACATGTTTAACGTCTCTCTTGCATTTTGATCACCGATAATGTTTTTATTGGATAGTCGAATATTAATCGGACCAATTAAGACAAACAGAGGTTTGATTCAATCATTTCAATAGAAAAATAGCGTTTGATCGATTGATATTAGCTGATTATTAGTATTACTAGTTTTAAGACCCGTGTGTGAACACGGGTTAATGTAAAAATAATACATATTTTAGTTTTTCTTATAGATCTTAGTTAAATTATAGTTGTAATGATAGTAATAATTTTTGGTTGCAGGTAGAACAAGCGATTTATATATACTTATTAATTAATTAATTCTTTAATTCTTAATATTGGTCACATTCACATATGAAAGGGATGTTTTCTGAGTTCTGTTTATGACAGTCCTAAAGAGTCTAAAGAGCAGGGCCGGCCCGCGTGCCATAGTAAAAATTTAGGCCCTCGAAACTTAGCCATATATAAAAGTTGTTGACTTTTGTTACGATTTTATTATGAATAGGCTAATAATAACAATAACAGCGAAAACAATGATAATAATTAATTACATATTTTGTTCTAAACTTTTAATATATTATTATATGATATTATATTATATACAAATAATAATAATTTGGTATTTCTTTTTAACTTTAACTATATGTATACCTAGTATCATCCAATTTGTTTAAAGAATATAATGTTCACGAAATTTCAAATACAATCGTTAGAGTTCAAATTATATTTAAAAATTGAATATTTAGACGATATATTTTGAAAAACAACATTGAATAATATTTGTTGTTTTAAAGTGATTCATAGAAAAAAAGGTGAATATAGTATTTAAAAATTAAAATAGAGGACCTATTGATAAACTTGCATACTCGAGAGGTGAAAGTACTAAAGTCATATATCGATTTTCACGTCTTCTTCTTCCTCATTAATACTAAAGTCATATAAAACTTGCATATTGATAAAACAAGGCTTTTACTTTCCTCCGTTAAAACATAAATTTTAAGCTTTTTTTCCTTCAGTTCCTTTGATACTTATTTTTGAATAAATAAACGTATTTAACCACTCTAAATCACTATTTAATGGTATCAAATCTTTCAAAAATCAATATATAATACTAGTCGAGTTTTAAAATTTTGGAGCACTACAAAAATGGAAGCTCTGTGCCATTGCACTCCCTGCACATGTTCAAATCCGGACCTGCTAAAGAATTTCACTAAAATATTCAAATATGCATATTGTGCCATTGCACTCCCTGCACATGTTCAAATCCGAACCTGCTAAAGAGTGTCACTAAAATATTCAAATATGCATAAATGAATATGCATGTAATCTAATACTTAGAGAGTCACAAAGTTTGTTAAGGTGTGAGTACACTATATTAAACATATCCCGACGCTTTAATAATATAGCCCTCATATATGTCGTCGTATTTTCCCTGTCATATTTATGAAAAGCAAGCTATTTTTACTTATATGTTAGTACATTTTTTTATATCTACTTTTTTTTATATGAAAATAGTTTACTAACTTTGTACTTTTTTTTCTATTTTTTTTTACTTTTTTTATTTTTACGAATAGCTTAAGTTATCAAAACAATAGCTAATTTTTTTTATTTATAAATTTAAATTTGACTTCACTTGTCTGTTGTTGGCTAATGATCTGGTCCAAATTGACAATTGTAATATCGAATATGCTCAATGGGCTCTTCCATTGCCATCGATATTGCTTACATCGTGAATCGGTTCATCATTCATTTGTATTCTGTTTCTCAATGGCTCGATTACAAAGTTTTATAACATCGATCGACATCTACTTTCATATAGCAACGACGATCAATGGCTTACGTACGATAGGTCTATGATGGCAATGGTTCAAGTGATGGTTCGTTTGGTATATATGTTTGTTTTGTTTGGTATCATGATCATGATTTTTTTAATAAAATAAAACAAGGTTCGTATGGTTCAATGTATCACTCTAATCCTAACAAAATTCGTTATATCCCTAATTTAATTTGACAATTTCTCAAATAGGGCCCTCGTAATAGTTGCAATAAGCCTATAACAATCAAAAGTTGCTTGTAAACCAATTAATGTAAACATTGCGTTTGTGAGAAATGGTCGCTTAAGGTGCAAAGTAAATCATGAAAGTAATACATATACGTTTAGAGTCGTTAGTGTGTTTGGATGAAGGATTTTGATATGTGAAAATGGAAATGAGAAGTAATGAAAAAAGTTATTTGTTTAAGTGGTATGAGTTTTGAATTATTGGAAAGAAACTCTCAAATGGAAGGTTTTTTCAAACCCAAGAAAGGTGATGGATTTGAAAATGATATCCATTACTGATCAATTTCATTATCAATCAAATACTCATAGTGATTCTCTTGAACTAATCAAACGCACCCTAACTCTAAACGTGTGGTATTAAACTAGGTAAAATAATCTTGTTTGAAATTCTTTTTAACTAATTATTACTGGTTATAGGAAATAAGATTACGTATGATGCTAAGTATGAGATCATTGGATATGATCAAACGATTTCTAAATACCACGTTGATTAATGTCATTGTTGATTGCTTGTCGACTATTTTTCGTTGCAATAGTCACGAATATATTGTACTACGTGTAACGAATTTTGGAAATTGTTAATTGAGAAATAAAACGGCAAATGTATAACAACGATTAGATATGCAATTTTGACCTAAAAAAACTAGTTTTAATGAAAACAAAAGGCATATGTCAAATTAAAAACGGCAAAAATAATTGCATATCTAAACGTCACAATAAACATGTCTAGATTCATTGAATGTCGCGAATTAACATCGACGTCTCTTTTAAATAAAGACCATGGGTAAAGAGTGTGCATTGGTGAAGATATTTTTCTACGATTATGTACCTTTTATATGTAAAAAAAAGTCATAAATTCATTCAATTGTATTTTGAGAGAGCATTTAATTTATATTTTATATCTAGAAAATAAAGGTAACAATAACATATACATAGCCTTAAATATTAAATGCACTGTGTGCCAACTGGAGGTGGACCACTTGTTGCAGCTATATGACATCGTGGCAGCATCTATAAAATTTATGTAAAAGGAATGTTACAAAATTACTTGATATTTATTTAATTTGATGGACCATCTGTAAGAAGGGATTTTATTTTTGTTTTTTCTCATTTTTCTTTGTCTTTTAATTAGAACATGCTACATGCTATGTAAATTTATATATTTTTTGTAAATTTAGCATTTTTTTAAAAAAGATAAAAATAAAATGAGCATATTTGACAAAGCTGAAAACTGAGATTGAAAGTCGACATTGTTATTTAAATTATAAATTTTAGCTTTTATTCTTATATAATTACTCGGTAATTTGAAAGATATGAAATGGTAAAGAACACACATAATTAAAATCTAAAATAAAAATACAATTAATTGCTGGGTATATGGGCAAAAAGAAATGATAAACTCAAATTCCTCTACATCAAATCAAATAACCTTTTTAAAATATAAAGTGAAGAGAAAATATTATATGTACCAAACACCACATAGTGTAGATTGCTGTTAACTTTAAAAAAAAAAAGGACTGATGTTGTATAAATGAAAAGTTTAATGGTCAAAAATACAAAATTTTAAAACCTTTGATTGTTCAACGATATCTGTGATGTCAACGGAACCAAATGTTATCCCCAAAGTTAAACTTCATAATCTTTTATATTATGCACCAAACATAAAAAAATATATATATATATATTAAAACTAAGAAGGGCTGTTAAGTAAATAAGAAAACAATGAGGGGCATTAAAGTAAAAGTCCAAAAATGAATCTTCCCCTGCATAAACATAAACATCTTATATATACATTGTATTGTATTGTAACGAAAAAATCAATCACATTCGTACCGTCGATCAATCAATCCCCTTAATCTCTCTCACTAAATCCACCTCAATCCTAAACACAATCACACAAAAAACCCACACATATTATAATCGTTTATACGTCCAATTTGTTATGGAAGAAGTAAGAGAAACAAAGCGATTTGCTGTCCTTTTATGCGCAGAAGACTCGGATTACGTGAAGAAGAAATACGGAGGATACTTTGGTGTTTTTATCAAAATGTTGGCGGAAGAAGGCGAAATTTGGGATGTTTTTCGTGTTTGTAATGGTCAGTTTCCGACGGATAACGAGATCGAAGTTTACGATGGTTTTGTGATAACTGGTAGTTGTAACGATGCCCATGGTAACGATGCTTGGATTTGTAAACTTTTGATTTTGTTGAAGAAATTGGATTCGTTGAATAAAAAAGTACTTGGCATTTGCTTCGGTCATCAGGTAATTTTTATACTATTTTATTGATTTTTGGTTACTATTTCATTTATTAATTAATAAAATAATAGTTTTTATTATGCTATCTTAAAAATGTGATGTACAAGTGTGCAGCTGTCTTTTACACGGTTGTTTTGCTATATATTAGGAAATGGCACGTTTAGTCCTTGTACTTAATTTCTAAGACTTCTTAGTTTTACCACTAGAGTTTAGATAAACAAAAAGTCAAGGGGTTCGAGATTGGAGTATAAATGGATTAATTTACGTTTAACACGATCATCTTTATTATTATTTCGATTAAAAATGTTAATATTAGTATTAGTATGACAATTTAAAAAAAAAGTTTGATAAATCTACGTTTAGATAGTACATTTGACTACTTGATTGCACTTTTAAAATATGCAGCTGATTAATTAAACAATAAATATATAAAAAATTGTTTTACATATTTCACCTCTTAACTTTTTTAAATATTACTCTACTCATTTTTTTAACTAACAGCATGTGTTGCATGTTGTTGTTGTTGTTGACAGTATCATTTATTTTTCCTTACTATTATTTTTTATTTTCTCATTTGAAATATAAAAAATGTAAGAATTTTACTCGTATGGATGAGTTATCGTTACTTTATTACGCCTAATCGGCTATTTGCAATGGACCAAACTTTACGGTATAAGTAATATTTTATAATTATTTGTTAAGGTAAAAGGTAGTCATGAATTTGGGCATGGTTTGAGGCTTAAGAGGTACATTACACAAACGTCATTTTCTCATCATCTATACATGCCGTTATTTAAGGTCTTTTGCTTTTATTGGCGTGTAATTTTGTACCATCTTTTTGGTAAGGACGGATGAATACAGATAAGGAAATTGGATTATGACAATATATTGACACACACGCAAGGTTGGGTACTTTATATGCAAATTATTATTCTTTTCGTCTCATTTAAATTGTCCATATTATTATTTTGGTATCTCCCATTATAAGTGACTACTTTGTTGTTTAACCAATCAAAAAAGACTTTAGTAGATAAAGTTGATATTTGATTGGTGAAAAGTGTAGTGAGTGAATAATTCTAAAACCGTATGTAAAGTCAAATGGATACTTTGACGGAGAGAATATTAAATAATTTCAATATAAATTTGTATGTCATGAAATGGTCCGGTCACGTAATGTTATGCTAAGTATATAGGACCTTTTTATATATTTAAATAAGTGGTCTCCAATACACCTGATAAAAAGTCGCCAATTTTCACCACATATTGTTCTTGTATCCAATTATTTTTTTTATTTTTTATTTTTTATTTTTTTTGTGAAATAGTGTAAAAACATGTTTACTATGCCTAATTTAAGTTACCCAAGAAATTATGCAAGTACTAACAAAAATTGAATGAATCTTCATGTTTTTCAGTATTATATTTGGTTTGTTTGGATAAAAGATTCTTGAATTATTTAATTCCTCATAAAAAGCTAAGTCCATCCACATGACACATGGCTAATGTCCACCACCAAACATCAAAGAATAAGACCACCACCGTTGTCTAATTTGTTTCATTCTACTCCAATTGTTAAAGTGTGGTTACATTATGTAATCACATTTCAAAACAATACATACCATCATTTTTAGTAATATACATACCATAAGGATATTAGTAGGAATTTTTAACATTATGCGATCAGATTGAATAGCTGATTTGAAAACATTATTAGGTACTAGCACGCGCGCTTGGTGGAAAAGTAGCTCGCGCAACATCAGGATGGGATATAGGAATTCGAACCATCAATTTGTCGACTTCCACAAAGATATTGGCTAATTTGAAATTGCCATCTCGGTTATCATTGATTGAATGTCATCGTGACGAGGTACATTTTACATTTTTTAAAAGCTATTGATCGACTTCACTACCACTCTTTTTATCCAAAAATATAGTTGTAACGTTTTCAAAACATGGGTTGAACATAGGTTCGCGAACTTCCATCCAGAGTAGAAGTGTTGGCATCATCGGAAAAGACTAGGGTTGAGATGTTTAGGTGCGGTAATCACATCATGGGTATTCAAGGCCACCCCGAGTACACCAAAGATATTCTTATGCAACTTATTGACCGTCTTCTTCAACGCAGTTATATTGAGGTACAACACTAGTTGCATTCACTTTAACAATTATACTATGTCTTCTTCATCACATATTTTATTCACAATATATGTAAGATCCACATTCTACCAGGGCTTGCAAGGTGGATGGATTGGGTAACGACTAACAAGTGAAAATATGAAACTTTTAGTACAAATTCTAATTAAATGTTTTTTTTATTGGTACATATATATGTAAAATCTGAAAGAAAACTGAAAACACGTGATAAACTAAAATCAAAGCAATTAATTATTTTTTTTCAACGATGCATAGCTCAATTGTTAATGAGCGGAGACGTCTTTATAAAAAAAAATTATTTATTTTTGTTCTAACAATAACAAATATATTATAAAGTAATTTTGTAATTAAAACTTTCATAAGTTAAGTAATTTCTGTAAATGAGTAATTTTATTTTCTTTTGAAGATTTAAGACGCAATAAACTCAAAATGCTTTATTAATTGTAGTATTAGATATACTCCATTATTTATCTCTTTTACCAAAATTAATTTAGATTATTGAAAACTTTTTCATTAGATGTCGGGTCGGGCCAACCCTCCAATCCTTTTTATTCCTTTCGATAGCCTCTTAAATAAACTTAGGGTGACTTCAACCCATTTAACTTATGCTTTTATTTATAGCAAGTTATTATATATATATATATATATATATATATATATATATATATATATATATATATATATATATACTAGGTGGAAGACCCGTGCAATGCACGGTATTATTAGAATTATTTTAGATATTACGTGATTAAATGATAATTCTAGTACATATTTTTTAAAATAATTTATAAAATAATATTAATTAAATAATTTATAGGACTTTGTTTTCGTACGTGACTCTTTCCATATTATTATAATATATGTAGCATTTATATTTATTATTTATTAATTATTATAAAATAATAATATAATATTAATTAAATAATTTGTTAACTGAAGTTAAGAGATTGACACGTGACATTCATACTTACGTGGTAAATTCTGGAGCTTTCTTTTATACTCCTTTAGTATATATATAGATATTTAATTATTTATTATTTATTTATTAATTTCATAAATGTACATCTACACTCATTTGTCAGAGGTTTTTCTAGAAGCAATATCTCTACCTTAGGGTAGAGATACGACTGTCTACATTTGATCTCTCTCAACCCTGCTTTTGACGGAATTGATTATCGTTCAACCCATTTAACTCACTCCACGTATATTTAAATTTGGTTTATGGTGTCATGTCCACATTATATCAATCAAAGTTGTGGAAGGACAATTGTGCATACGTACACATGTAGAAAACTTAAAAGGTAACTTTAAGGATGCTACTTTAGAATTTAGATCAATCAAGTTTGCTCAGTGTCATGAAAATGGGGCCTATTATAACATTTTGATTTTGATTTGATTTGATTCGATTTAAAATACGCACAAAAATTAAATATGAAATTTAATTTGTTAGCAATTTTTGTAATTAGGAGTGGAATGCTGTAAAAGGGAGAGCTAGCATCGCTGAACGAGATCCAGACAGGGAGGCATGGAAAAAGCTATGCACTAGCTTTCTTAAGGGGAAGCTATGATGAACAACTTTTTAATGAAATTATGTATCCTTAAACTCCATTAAGAAAAACAATGATGGAATGTAATGTAAATATTCATTAAAATTAAAATCATTTTTCAGTTTACATTGTTTTGTTTTCACTTAAATGAAAAATGGAAGAAAATAATGTAAAATTAAGGGTTGAAGACATATGCTAGTAGTTAATTGTTTTATACAAAGGCCACTAAATATCATCGGTTTTAACTTCATAAAACAAATTCAAAATGCTACATCACAAGACAAAAGGATTCATCAACTAAAATTAAATAATACATATATTATTATTATTATTATTATTATTTATTATTTATTATTATTATAATTATTCGAATGATTCGGTCTACTTATGCTATGAAATGCGACCGTAGTGGAGATGATGTACCTTATTGATAAAAAAATTTGTGAGTGTACCTATGTTTTCAAAACACGTAATATATATATATATATATATATATATATATATATATATATATATATATATATATATATATATATATTTGTATATATATCTATATCTATATATATATATATTAAAAAGGAGTATAAAAGAAAGTTCCAGAATTTGCCACGTAAGCACAAATGACATGTGTCAACATCTTAATTTGAGATACCAAATTATTTAATTAATATTATATTATTATTTTATTATTTTATAATATTTAATAATTAATAAAGATAAATACTACATATATTATAAAATATGGAAAGAATGAGTCACATATGAAGACAAACTTCTAAAAATATCATTAAACAATTTGATATATTTTTAGTTACGATATTATATTTAATGTAATAACATGGACTTTGTATATAATATTTATTATATTAAGATGGGCATCTTACATTGTTTTTATACTATGTACAAGATGCCACGTGGCAACATCTTATAGTTTCAATTTAATATGATTTAGTGTTTAATTGTAAATGAAAACAAAGAGGTCGACTGTATGTTGGTACTAATTACACAATTTACACGATCATTATTCAAAACAAACACCCATACATTCAAACATCTAGATTTGGAGTTAAGCTTGGATTCCTAAGTTATATAAATCCAATACGTAGTTAGCATCTAATGTATTCCAATATGATTTTGAATGTATATCCAATATATATGATTTTGAATGTACGTACGTACACCATATACTTGACGATAGATATGATCAAATTGATTTTCCAATTGGTGTTCTTAATTGATTAATTGCAAGATCTTGCTTTCCTTCCTAGCACATCTTCTTCTACCTCATTCACTTTCTCGATCATTGGTAGCTTTGATACAAATGGGCCTATCGAATTATAGATAAAACTATCATATATCTATCAAGTAATATATTGTAGATTTTTATAATGTGAGGTATGTACATGTGCGTATTAACTTTTTTATGATTCTCAGTAGATTCAACAACTTTGCATTGATTATTTGTGTCTATCAAGTTATAGAGTAAACTATAGTGTATCAACTAAAATCTTAATATTTTCTAGGTTGTAGATAATACGCATCGAGAGGCCTTCAAATTAGTTAAGACTTACCCTCTTGCCATAAGCTGTAAACTTTTACTTTTTTTTCTTTTCTTTTTTCTTTTAAACTATCAGAGTTCAGACACTAAAAAAAATATTCCAGGAAGTTAACGAAATTGCAAGCGAGAAGCTAAGCACATCACCTAATGTTTCACATGCCAAGTAAGTTTACTTTTACTTTAAAAATTATTTTTTGTGGTAATTGTTCGATCTTACATAATACATATAAATATATAGTTTCCAGTTAGCGGGTGTATTTAAAGATAAGTATTATTATTAGATTTATGTGGTTTTAATTATTGTATGATGTTTCTGATTCAAAGAATGATAAAAATATCGTTAACATTAATGAAACAGTGAAATAGTCTAAAATATTGCGACACCGGGTCGAGATGGGGGGTCGGACCATCCGATGTTATTATGTGTATATATGTAGAATACATTAACATTGTTGGGCTGTAAATATACAAAGATGAATAATGAATTTTGAATTAACATTATTTATAGCTAGATTTAAACTTATGTACATGTTTCTGCCGCAAGGTAAATTGACATTGAACATATAGAGATTACAAAGTACATGACTTAAATTTTCGTGCATCGCACGGGTTTAAATCTAGTATATATATATATATATATATATATATATATACAGAGAGAGATACATGTGTTCAAATAAGAAAACTAATTTTCGTGAGAACGTAGTAAGCACTTCAAAATCACTTTTTAACAAAACACATTTTTCTTCAAAACTTTTTCAGTAATTACTAATTAAATAACTTTTTGAAGCTACGATATAAATATAAATAAAAAATATTAACTTTTTTTTCAAATTTCTTTTACAATATATCACAAAGTATAACATGATAATCACATGTGATTATTTTATAATATAATGTAATTATCATGTGTTCGACATAATCACAAAATATGACTTGATAATCACATATTATTCATGTGATTATTTTGAATAAAAAAATTAGTAAAAAATAATTAAAAAATTAAAAAAAGGTCATTTTATTTAAAAAAAATAGCTTATACGAAGAATTTTTTATAAAATAACGTATTTTAGATAGTTAAAAAGTGATTTTTAAGTGTTTTTTACGTTCTTACAAAAAATAGCATACTTATTTGAACACATGACTATATATATCATGGGCTCAAATAAAAAGGCTAATGAATGACTTCAAAATCACTTTTTAACTATCCAAAATACGTTATTTTATAAAAATATTTTCGTAGCTCATTACTCAAATAACTTTTATAAGCTATTTTTTCAATAAAAAATTTGTTGACGTTTTTTTTTTAAATATTTTTTAATTAATTTTTTTATTCAAATAATCACATTTTATAACTTGATAATCTCATGAATAATCGGTGCTGTTGCATTTTGTACTCTTGATCGATCAAGTTACATGAAACCTACTAACTTCTTATATGTTTTACCCTTTAACTTTTTCAGTTGTACATATTTAGTCATCTATTTTAATGTAACAACACCATACAATACAAAAATCAACAACACCGATTATTTTCTCAATTTTAATTATGTACTTTTATTAAATTGAATTATAGTGAAAAAATATTTTTTTTAATATTATAGTACTCGCTTTTAAGCTCGTGTACATGTGGAAAAAAAACATCGTATATTTTTTTTGCAAACCTCTCCTATTTTGAGAGGATGTTAGACAGGTCGTGAGTGAATTAAGTAATGTAAATGATGGTTAAAAAGTATTGGCCAGGTGCCATCTTTTAGTTGTTCTAAAGTAAAAATTTTGATCGATTATGATCGAAATTTAACATGAATCTACGGATGAGATCGATCGGTTAAAAGAAACGGCCGACTACCGCGGTCAATGTTATAGTAATCTTAAATATACTACAGGAAACGGGTCACTGACATCATCAATAATAAAAATTTTAATTGAGCCAACTAATAATAACAATCAAATGTGACTTTATAAGTTTATCTTTAGTTGAACATGACGATACTCGAACATTAAATTAAAACATTATATGAGTTATTTATTTTATTTATAAGAACGAAAACACTACGGTTCAGTCGATGATATACGTTAAATTTATCGAGAAATATATTTTTGTCTTGTACGGTCCGTGTGTATACACATGTTTAAGATCTAATATATATATATATATATATATATATATATATATATATATATATATATATATATGGGAGGGGAAGAATTGACCAATTTTTTAAAATGTCGATCTAACTTTTTTTTATTATATAACAAGACATATAATAAAATAAAAATAACGGTAATATATTTGATATTAGAGTAAATTATACCGATCATCCTTGTGGTTTGATACAACGGATATCCACAATCCTTAACACTAACCATCGTTAATTGAGCCTGTTAAATCGAATCTTCTTAAAAACATCAAATCAAACACAATTTCATAATGTTTTCATTAAAATGAACTGATGTGTTGGGGACGGTGTCGGGCTATGTATTTGGAAAGGAGATGCTAACAACGACGACAAAGCTACGGTTTCTAGTCACCACCTTCAATCCTTAATGTATTCGTTCATACATCGAACAAGAGGTATAGGAAAAAAGACGAGGTATCTATTGTACGTGTATGGTTATGATTTAATGGACCCAACTAATAGTCGTTAGTGTTAAAGACCGTGAGTGTACATTGTATCAAACCATAAGGATGATCGGTGTAAATTCTAAAGTAAAAGAATGATCGGTGTAATTTACTCATGATATTAATGATGAATGATGATTTGGTTCGGTTTGATTCAACACGATATCGATATAAAGATTAGATAATCGAAGTATCGAACCAATATACGAAACCGGCATGTTTTAGTTCAAGGGTTTAATCGTGAATACCCTAACCATAAACACCCTGGCTAAATATTGACTTTGACTTTCTTGTTGAAAAAGAAAGAACAATCAAAACTTGACTTTAAACCTTCTTCTCTCTTCTCTCTCGTATTTTGCTTGGAACCAATTCAAAACGCCCCCACACGTCTCTATAAACCCTTATTCAAATTCCCCAAATAGCTAGGGTTTCATAACACTCTACAATTCCAATTCAATCGATCTCACTTCTAAATCAATTAAAAGCAATGGCGGACGAACCTGTAGTTCCATCCACACCTCCAACGAACACTAAGGACAACGCCGCGTCGTTAGGTCATAACGTCATTCCGGTCGTGAACAAATTACAAGATATATTCGCTCAATTAGGAAGCTCTTCTACAATCGAACTACCTCAGGTTGCTGTTGTAGGTAGTCAGAGTAGTGGTAAATCAAGTGTACTTGAAGCGCTTGTTGGCCGTGATTTTTTACCTAGAGGTTCTGATATCTGTACACGACGCCCGCTTGTGCTTCAGCTTCTTCAGATTAAACGGAAACCTGATGGTACGGATGAAGAGTATGGAGAGTTTTTGCATCTTCCGGGGAAGCGGTTTCATGATTTTAATGAAATTCGCAGAGAAATACAGGTATACATATATATATATTTTTTGATTTTTTATTAGTTTTATTATTATGAACGGTGTTAGATATCGTTTTATGTAATATTGTAGCTTCAATGAAGCTATTTATTAATTTTGTATTTAATGAAGTGTACATACTACATATGAACTGTAGTAGAACATGAATGGTACGTCTCAAGCAATGCCGTATTGCTTGTACTAGAGATGAATAATGTGAAGTTCGTAGTGATATAGACGTGCATTTGAAGTAGATGTAGGTTTGGAGTTCTAACGTAGTAAGATCAAAGAAGGTCTAGTTGGCAAACAGTCAAACACTAGATAAGGTATATATAATCATAACAGAGTGGGGATTTCTTGCTGTTATAGGATCTTTACCAACGAGTCTTAAGTTTTGGGAGTTATGTGGCAGAGATAGTTGATGACTTGATGGCCATATTATCTACTATCAGATGTGATGAAACACACTTAGCGTATTTATACTACATTGCCAAAATGACACACTGTCACTGTGTGATGAATCATGCATACTTTGCAGTTTGCAGTAGTATGATTTCAGCCTTTTTCAGAGTCTTATAGATCTTGAGTATAAGCATTGACCTGATGTAAGACAGTTAGAATGAATGGATGGCAGAAAATGCTGTTCATAAATTTTTTATCTTCTTATAGGCAAGTCTACCCTACTCATTTATGTAAGCTGCGTATTTTATTTGCTCAACATCAATGTTTAACATGGGAAAAGAAAGTTAAGAAAGACGCCCCTCAGATGTCATTTGCATCCTCTTAAGCTATTAAGAAACTAATTTAATGTGATCCAGTACAAGCTCGATGACCATGGGTCCTTTAATAGAAATATTATTAAGCAATTTTAATTATTTTTACAATAAATTTGATCGCCGATTTCATATATTGATAATCTGGATATGCTAGGCTGAGACTGATAGGGAAGCAGGAGGAAACAAGGGTGTCTCTGACAAGCAGATCAGATTGAAAATTTTCTCACCTAATGTTCTTGACATAACCTTAGTTGATTTGCCCGGGATAACAAAAGTTCCCGTTGGTGATCAGCCTTCCGATATTGAAGCTCGTATTAGAACAATGATAATGTCATACATTAAGCTTCCCAGTTGTTTAATACTTGCCGTGACACCTGCAAATGCTGATCTTGCCAACTCGGATGCGCTTCAGATAGCTGGAAATGCTGATCCAGATGGTATGTGCCGATGTCATTTTCCATGATTTCAGTTGAAAAGTTTCTATTTTGAGACCATCTTTCTAATATGATATTTTCCTCCTTACACTGCCAGGTTACCGAACAATTGGTGTGATAACAAAGGTGCAATATAAATAAAATCCAATTGCTCAATTTCGTTATTTTTTGCTATCATCTGGTATTGTCCATTTTTGACATTGGTTAATCTATTCATTGCTTTAGTTGGACATTATGGACAGAGGTACGGATGCTCGCAATTTTCTGCTAGGGAAAGTGATCCCCCTCAGACTTGGTTATGTGGGTGTTGTAAATCGTAGCCAAGAGGTAATTTCGTCACTGTCTTAACACTCAAATCAAAATCTAACTGTTTTCTTCTATTTTGTCTTTTGGTTTAATGGAAGATTGGCCATCTTTTGTTACTAACATATGAAGAGCACTAACATCTTAGAGCACAACAGTTGTGGTCGTTTTCTTTTGTTATTTAATTTCATGTGATGAACGATCCTCTTACTTAGGATATCTCGCTAAACCGGAGCATTAAAGATGCACTTTTGGCTGAGGAGAAGTTCTTTCGCAGTCGCCCGGTATAAAACTGCATTCTTGAATTTAAGATTTTTAATTGTTATGGTTTATTCAGTTTTTCAAACTAGCTGTAGTGTAGGTTTATAATGAGCTTGCTGATCGTTGCGGAGTGCCTCAATTGGCAAAGAAGTTGAACCAGGTATTTTGCATTTCCTTCATCCATGAAAAAGGTGATATGTGACATAAAGTGTCATATTCATTTGTTTCTTCTTATTTGCAGATTCTGGTACAGCATATCAAAACCATCCTACCAGGTTTGAAGTCACGCGTTAGTGCATCACTAGTGTCTGTGGCAAAGGAGCATGCTAGTTATGGAGAGATCACAGAGTCAAAGGTACCCAATGGAAGTGTTCTGTTATTGAATCGTGACCTTCTTCGAGTTTGTTGACTGATCTTGTGTAGTAACTTCATAGTATGTTAAACTATCTGTTGCAAATGGAAGTGAGTTGGTCACTCGTTTCTTTCATTACCCAGAATGATTGCTTATCATGGACTGAATCATCTGTATTCTTCACAACAGTGGAAGAAGCTCTATACTAGTAATATAAATTAAGTATGTTAATTAGAAGCACATGACCTTTTCTTTCTGTTCAACTTAGAGATTGCTAATCAAGACTTGCAACATTAATTTTGCGTGTATCATGATAAAAAAACAGAAAAAAAACAAACCACATGTGTTGTCTAACATGTCTGTACTACGAGTGCTTGTATATCTTATGCATAGTCGTGATATTGAATTCTGCTAGGTTTTTTTCTAAAAATTTGATTCTTAATAATTTGTAGGCTGGCATGGGAGCACTTCTCCTAAATATTCTTTCCAAGTATTCGGAAGGTTGGATGACTTTTCCTGCCTATGATTTTTGTTGATAATAATGGTTGCCAAGTTTATGTATTTGTCATGGTTTCTGATAATTGATCCAATAGATGATCTGTTGATTTCATTAAACAGCCTTTTCTTCGATGATTGAGGGAAAGAATGAAGAGATGTCAACATCTGAGTTGTCTGGAGGAGCAAGAATACACTATATTTTCCAGTCTATATTCGTAAAGAGTTTGGAGGTGTTTTATTAGTATATCTATTGAATCATTTCTTCCTCAATTTCTTGTGGATTAATTTAATTGTTAGGCATGCTTTGTCCTTTTATGCGTGAATCTATTTGGCTCCGCATTTTAATTATAGTCTCTATTCTGGATGATTATAAATGAAATTGCTCAGCATAGCCGTTTTCTATCTTTCAAAGCTTATGAGATTGGATTCTTTTTGCAGGATGTTGATCCGTGTGAGGACCTGACTGATGATGACATCCGAACTGCCATACAGAATGCAACCGGTCCTAGATCTGCATTATTTGTTCCAGAAGTAGGTCTTATTCTGACTTTGACAACTTTTTCTATCTTTTGTGACTTTTGTATTTGCTTATGCTTGATATTAATACTTTTAATTCTGATGTTTGTTGCTTTTGCAGGTTCCCTTTGAAGTTCTTATCAGAAGACAGATTGCTCGTTTACTAGATCCTAGTGTTCAGTGTGCTAGATTTATTTATGACGAGTTAATAAAGGTTGGGTGTAATCATAACCTATCCGCGTCATTATGACATGTACTGCATCCAGATCCTGATTTCAGTTTTCTCCCCGTTTCGCAGATGAGCCATCGGTGTATGGTTAATGAGCTACAGAGGTTCCCTGTTCTCAGGAAGCGAATGGACGACGTTATTGGGAACTTTTTACGGGATGGTCTTCAACCTTCTGAGACCATGATTGGGCACATCGTTGAAATGGAGGTATATCATTGTTAGTACCACCTACCTCATATCGTGCAAAAGATGACTCATCTTCCATTTTATTGGATTATTTTGCAGATGGACTATATAAACACTTCACACCCAAATTTTATTGGTGGGAGTAAAGCCGTGGAATTAGCAATGCAGCAAGTCAAGTCTTCTAGGGCTGCAACAACGATTCCAAGGCAAAAGGTGTAACTATAATTTGTGTGATGCTAGTTTTGCTCATTTGCTCATTTGCTGATGACCTATTTTCTAACTATCAGTTCCATTTTGTTTTGGTTGTTCAGGATACGTCTGAGCCTGACAAAGCACCACAATCTGAAAGAGCTATCAAGTCACGTGCATTTCTTGGCCGATCAGGCAACGGAATAGTTACAGAGCAGGTTGTTTCAGTGTTGTGCACATTATTTTTTATTATTTTTTTTTGAAAATTCTGTATGCTTTTGGGGTCTTCTATAGAGGTGGTAAAATGGGTAGCCTGTGTAACAGGCAAAAATGATTCGGCTTGGCGTGCAAGCATTTTTTGTCCCTTTTTTGGGCGTAAACTAATATCATTAAAATACTAAATCAATTTAAGAGATTGTAAGCATTGAAATACACTTTGGGTTTCTTTCTAATTCTTTCCCAATTGATGGTACCATTTTTAACCAAACCTTTGAAGTTCACTCAATACACATTTGACGTGTTAGAGGTCAAATATAACCCAAATTCAACCATTTTTTAGGTGACCAAGTTGGAATTACCGCTTCCCTTTACTCATTCTTTTAAAAGTTATAATTGCTATTTTTTGGTAAGTCGGTTATGTATGCTTTCTTAGTTGAGGTTGTTTTAAGCAAGATTATGCCCTGGGGCATAATATCAAGCTATTATTTTGATAAAATGAAACTCCACTCATTTTGTGAGCCCCATTTGTATAGTATGATGAGTAGATAAATATAATGGATGCAAATTATGGAGATGAAAAGGAAATTTTGCTGAACTTTTACACCGTTCAAATTCCTGGACCTTCATGTAAAGCATATACATCTCGTGTCTTGTTTCTGTCATATATATTAGTGATTTTAACTTTGCAGCATAGTCAATCTGGTTCTCGGCATGCTGGTGAGATTGAGAAACAGACATCTGGTAAGGTCTTGCTATAAAATATAAACTACACAAAAGCTTCATGTGATTGAAAGGAAGAGTAGTGAACTTTTGATGGCTGTGGTTTTCCAGGAAGCACAAGCTGGGGGATCTCATCAATTTTTGGTGGGTCAGATAGTCGAATATCCACCAAAGAGAACTCTGCGAACAAGCCATTTGATGAACCTGCCCATACCACGGATCATATGGATTATTCAGCATCACTGATTCACTTGAAGGAGGTATGGTTATTTTCTTGATAGTTATTGATAGAATTGATCGGACTAGGATATAGTTGATGATTTTTTATTTATTTACCTTTTGACCTTCATTACAGCCACCAACGGTTTTGAGGCCCTCTGATACCAATTCAGATCAAGAGGCTATTGAGATTAACGTTACAAAGTTGTTGTTGAGATCATATTATGATATCGTCAGGAAGAACATCGAGGACTATGTACCCAAGGCCATCATGCACTTCCTGGTAATTGTGACTTCTCTTTTTACTAATAACATTCTTTTTCCCCAAGGACATTTTAGTTGTTTGTTATAACTTCAATGATGATAACTTTTATTGTCCATTATCAGGTTAACCATACAAAAAGAGAGTTGCACAATATCTTCATTAAAAAACTGTACAGGTAACCAGGGATTACTTAAGATTTGTTTTCATCTGTGTTTCTTGGTTTCCACCATTAGCCTTGATCTTATCCACGATAGTCGCTCTTTAGTTTTTTGGCTGCTTATTCTATATAAATTTTTGTAATTATGATATTTAACACTGTGTTGGTCACGTGGGTGTGACAGAGATGATTTGTTTGAACAAATGTTGCAAGAACCTGATGATATTTCTATAAAGAGAAAGCGCACCCGTGAATTGCTGCGTGTTCTCCAGCAAGCTTTTCGGGTATTTTTCGGCATTTGGAGGCTTGGTTTATGTCTTTACGTGTTCTAGTGGATAATTTGATTTTTCTTTTGTTCCTGTTTACAGACAATTGATGAACTACCACTGGAAGCAGAAACAGTGGAGAGGGGTTACAGTTTGACTAATAATGATACAACGGGTCTCCCTAAAATTCACGGGCTTCCAACCTCATCAATGTATCCTTCTACTAGTGGTTCAATGGACTCGTACACTGCTTCTTCAAAGAATCAAAGATCACATAAGTCTTCTCATTGAGGGGAATTGCATGCACCTTTTTAGGGCAATGTAGAGGCAAATGGAAACAGTCGAAGTTACCTTCTTGGTCTTTACCCAACACTTGATCAGTAAACCACACGAGATGGTTTTCTTTACGGGGTGCATTAAAGATGTCCTCTAGTAGGTACTGAAGATCGTTACTATGGAGCCATAGACTTCCTATTCTTTTCTATTACATTATAGTGCATTGTTTTCCTGAGCTCCAGTCGAGAGAACTGGAGCAATTCAGTCTTTTAGCGTTTTGATTTCCACATTTTTTCCCTCCACTTTTTCTGAAGAAGTCATAAACCTGCAACAATTTGTAGTGTTCATATAAAATGTTTGGAAGGGTAATGTACAGATTTGCACTTTTTTGGAATGGTCATGGTTTTCTTTAGTGTTTCTGATATATATCACATGTGATTTTGGTTATGTTTTTGCTCTCACCAAACATGTTGCCTGATATTGATCAGCGAGTTCAAGTCTCTGTTGCTGATTATGTTAGTAGGTACCTGGCTACGTTCAAGCAAATTTCCGAGGCTTTTGACCTGGGCAAGTTTGACCTCGGGAAGTTCATCTTCATGACCACTGAGCGTCTGACTGGGGAACCATGAAAGCTAGCCAACTCCATGAAAGCTCTCTTTAAATATGTAATGGTAATTTTTTTCTTCGTTTTGGGCAAAATAATGAATTTGATCTTAAAAGATATGATGAAATGCAAAAGGAGATAGGGTGGTAATATGCAATTCTATGTGATCATTAACTTCGGTCAGCCCATTGTTCACTGCTATTGAAAAACCGTTACATTGCTTTCAGTTTGTCAAGATTTTAATCTTTGATTCCACGTTTTGTTTGAAAAATGTTCACTGATTTTATATATATAGTGGGCTCATTCCTTTCTTGACAATTCACTAGTTGTCCACTCAATAATTGCTTTAATGCTTTAAAAATACCTCAAACACACGAAACAGCTTTTTTTTGGTAGCTATTTTACATATAAAAATATACTAGCAAATACCAAAAGTTTAGAAAGAAAGGCTAATTCACCTTCCACAATATTTTAGAGAGCTGGAACCTCTTTACCGACAGGATCATAAGTTTGTATCGTATTAAAGAGCCGAAATTAAAAGAACGCCACAAGTGCACATGACAAACTATCAATAGCAAAAAAATTAGCTCTTCTTCAAAACTTACCTTTACCGTCTGTACTCGTTTGAGTTCAATATTTTGCTTCACGATGATTGATCTATGTCAAGAGCCACTTTGATATCATACTATCCGCAATCTGACTCCTAAAACTAGCTATTTTCAGAACCCACAAAAGGATTAATTAAAGAGCATTAACTAAACAAAAGACCTTCAAAGTATTACTAGCATTCAAGCTCTTGAAATCTTGTTTTGCTTTTCTCCTTGCTGGAAGGTCAAGGACTGTAACTAATGATTACTGTAGCATCACACAAAATCTTTGTTTACCCAAATAAAGTTGTTACACTTCATCAATGTTGGTCTGTGAGTATGAATGCTTGTAGGAGGCTTTGAGCTGACTGGGTTTCATCAGGAGTACCAGATATGACAACAGTGTGGTCGGTCAATCCTGAACCCGTTTCATGCACTACAACCTTTGCACCGGAAATCTGGTTTCATACACCACAAAAGTGAAATTTGAAACAATATTAGATGAAGATATACAAGAGCAGATAATTATTTAAAAATAATGCTAGAGAGTTATTAAATATAGTTTTTATATTAGACTGCCTTTGACTTCTAATAGTCAAACATCTTGACTTTGTACTTCAAAATTGTCCCTTATGTGTAGGAATAACAAGATACGAGATGCATGACATATACCAGCATTTTATGGGCATGTTTAATAACTAACAACCAAAGTCTTCACTTAACAATTTTCAAATCTGGTCGTGTGTTCGGATTTACATTTCGGGACTAATTACCTGGTTATTGCAAATTGAAGTCATACTAATCACTTTTACAGTTTTGATAAGCATATCACGCTTTCACTTGATTAATTTTTTCAGAACTGGGGATTAAGGTGAATTCTTTTTCCTAATTTACATAATCTCTTACACTTCTACTCCCTATTTACAAAACGTCTCTTTTTGAAAACAATGTCCTTGGTCATTTAATCTGTTAATTCCTTACACTTACATAATCAGAATTTGCCAAAAACTGATTATCGTACTATTATAACTGCAAACAGTAGAGCATATTAACTACCTGTCTTAGAAGAGCCAGATTGTGTCCATTCTCCCCATAAACGGACCTGATGACATGTCTAGGAACCATAATTTCCACAGTTGTGTTTGTTATAATAGCAGATCTGCTTCCCCTGAAAATGTTTTTAACTCTATAAATGTTGATGCATTTAACCTAAAACAAATGTTTATAAACATTAAGGAAACGTATGATTCAAACCTTCCAAGTTCAATGCCACCTTATGGTTCATCGGATTTCCATCTTCCCCCTGAAAACAATATACAATATATCACACACACAAAAAAAAAAGTGTTACATAAAACAAAAAGAAATAGTACTTGAGATTCCCGTGGCCGAGATGACGAAGGATGATCTACATTACTGCCGAGTCTGAGATTATCCATACTCTGAACTAAACTTGTATGCTGATTACCATGATGAGTGGCAATCGAAGGATGGACTCCAAAAGAGGGTGGACCATGGGGTTGAGAGTTCATATTTGGGCCACTCGACCTTCTACTGGAGAAGAGGAAGTTTCGAAGCCTGCCAGTGACACTGTACAAGGCATCACGTACATTTACACACCCTCCTTTCATCTAAATAATCAGAAAAATTGGATTAATAACAAATGGATAAAGTTGAAGAACGTGAGACTAAAAGCATAAAGATCTCACCAAAACTACTTGATCGGTCTCTGAAGCACATTTCGAGACTTCATGTCCACCAACTATCTTTATATAAGCCCCAGTTACTTTTCTCATATCCGCCATTATCGAACCATGTTTGCCTAACAGACAGCCCATCTGGTATGGCTGAATCAGAAGTCTAGCAGCAATAGGTGTTCCTGAAGATGATGAGTCTAACCCATTTTCATAGCCAGCCTCCACAGACCTATTAAATACAAGAATTACAGCATTTTGTGCAGGCGAGATTGGTGACTCTGGACTCTATAAAAGCACAACGAAAAAAATTAACTTGTAAAAAATAAAACTTTTTGATAACATTGATGGTCAAATGAACTAACGAAACTCCATTGAAGTAATGGTGATTAAGCGTTCATCACAACCAAAAACTGAAGGTGCAACGCTTATGTGGGCACCTGATTCACTTTCCAACGTCCGAATTATTGTCCCTGAGTTTCCTATTATTTGGCCTATCCTATCTCCGGAACAAAGGATTCTGAACACTATTTGATATTGACCATGAGAATTTCTCAAGTCCACTGACGGAAATGTTTCAGCATCCATGTGCCCATTTGGCAATGTTTGTTCTCGATTGAACCCATTTGGCAATGTGTTTTCTCGATTGAACCCATTTGGCAATGTGCGTTCTCGATTGAACCCATTTAGCACTGCGTTTTCTCGATTGAACCCATATGGCAATGTTTGTTCTTGACTCAACCCCCTTGGCAATGCATTTTCTCGATTGAACCCATTTGGCAGTGTGGGTGCCCGATTGAACCCATTTGGCAATGTTGGATCCCGATTAAACCCACTTGGAAATGTGGGTTCCCAATTGAACCCATTTGGAAATGGGGTTTCCCGATTGAACCCATTGTGAGGTCTACCAAAAAACATCCGCACATTATCACAAGGTGGACAATCTTGAAGATGGCGAGCAACGGCAATAAGTGCCTTTTTAATGGCAAGAATATCACCCTCAATCTGCCATATACACAAAACTCACAAATATCACTAAACCATAACTCTAAAATACATCATTTGTATTTAAACAAACTCCCTATAAATCAATTGGTTTAGACATTTTCCAATAGGATGATTTTCCAACAATCCAACCGACCAGCCTCACCAACAATTTTTTACTAAAATAAGGTTCCTCCTTAGCTCTGTTCGTTATAGAACCAGGTGCATTTCCAAATGGCTAAGTGTTTGGAAATGTAACTTCACCAAAAATTATATTTTTGTATCCAGCCTTCAAAATTTCTAGTATACTTGTAACTTGAAAAAGAGTGAAGTGTCACCAGTTTTGATGATATAACAACTTATATAGTTATATAGCTGCCAAGTCAGCACAAAATACCAGCTTCATCACATGCATACCATAGCAAAGTTGGATACATACGACAGATGGTTAGGTAAAGTTTGAAACATTTTCAGGCAGTTAACCCATATTTAAACTAGTTATACAATTATTGTCAAAGAGCTATTAGAAAAAGTTACAAGAATACTAACCACAATCATTTCATCACTAGGCATAGCACAAGAAGGCAAACTATCTTGACCCAAAATCCTAATTCTACACCCAGTATCCTTCCTAATCTTGGCGACATTCTTCCCTCCTTTCCCAATCACAAACTTAACGTAAACCGTATCCGTAAGCAACCGACACGAGACGACACCGCCAGATGCAAAATACTCCCCTTCAGCTTCAGCAGCTACACTTTAAACCCTTTCATAAACCCTAACTAAAGCCTCTTGTGCAGCAGAAACCTCACTATATAAACTCTCCTCACCATCATTAACATTAACATTATTAACTATATTAGTTTCTTGATTGGTAAACGACATCGTTTTGTTAACTGTGGAATCAGCAAAGATACTAATCACACGATCATCGGAACCCGGGGGAGGATTTTCGATACGGATTTTTGATGACGTGGACAGTTGAAGTTGTCTGATTATGGAGCCTGATTTTCCGATGATGCCACCAATGCATGACGCTTGGCATAAAAGTCGGAAGCAGGTGGGGCCGGTGTTGTATTTAGGAGTTGGGGTGGTGGTGGTGGTTGGTAAGGGGATAGTGTGTTGTGGTGGTTGTGGGGATTGTGGTGGTGGCGGGGAGGCGGTGGTGGCGGCGGCGGTGTAGATTGGGAGAGAGATGAAGGGAGCTCCGGTCATCTCTGGTTAGTGTTTCTCCGGAGAAGGTGATGGTGATGTGTCAAAGACCGGGGTCAATTGTATTTAAGAAAGAGTCTATTGTCAATCATTTTCAAAAAGATCTTGGTGAATAACCTAGTAATTGTAGAAAGATATGAATATTTTATATTTTATTCTATTCTATTACAGAGTATTTGATTTTCATTGAATATTACAATAATATATTTTATTTTATTAGCTGTAAAAGTTATGATGATCTGTAATATAATATATTTATTTAAAATAATATACTCTTCGATTAATACTGTATTTATAATAAATATTGCAGTCTCATATTTATCTTATCTTAACATTATACAAAGCAATTAGTTATAATCTTATAACCTTAATATTTTTAAGAATAAACGGCCTTTGGTACGAGGTTCTAACTTCGAGAAACATGGGAGACATTGTCTATAAATGTTATTTGTATACGTGAGTTAGATTTAGACTGTAGAGTTACTCTTTCAGAAAACAAAAAATAAATAAAATGTCCTCCGATATATAAAGTAATTGTATAAGAAAATCATCTCTACTAATTACTCCGTATTTCATAGGAATATTAATACCCAACAGTCACATCTCATATTAATGAAATATTGAGGTGTTTGGAGGAGCTTATTTGAATTGTTTATTGCTTATAAGCAAATAAGTTAGAAATTTTGGACTTATTGTTAAGTTCCCTCACAAATAAGCACAAATAAGTAAATAAGTTTCACAAAATAAATTTATCAAAACACTTATAGGTGAGTTTATTAAGTAAATAAATAAATAAGCAATTAAAATAAGCCCTCAAATACCCTCATAGTTAAAAACTGTTTATTTTCAATATTAAATTATAATATAATTAATGGTTAAAAGCTAATGCCAAATTCTTTGTGTTTTACATGATAAAAGTGATGTGCACTATATGGTTTTAGGATAAGGTTGAAGAGAGATCTCATTTGAGTAAAGGGGGAAGACTATTTTACTGAGATAAAAGTGTAAAGATTAAAATGAAGTGTTAAAATGCAGTGAAATTTAAATGTATAAAATGCAATGTTATTAAAATGCAGTAGTTGTCATAAATAAAAATTGTCCTAAAATGCAGTAAAAATTATTTTTTCCTTCTCCTTAAACGAAGTCTTCTTTTCGGATCATCCACCGTACTTTTAATTATTGAACACATTTTAACTTATATACATTTACCCCACTTGTAAATATAATAAAATAGGAATTTAATTATATAAGTTGGTTATCCTATATGAGCCAATTTTTTAAGAAATTGGTGAAGCCTAGACTTTTAGTCCTACCACCTTACGGCAAATGCAGTACCTCACACTCATTTACATCAGCATCAGCCATACAAAGTTGTCTGATCAGTGAAATATTAGCCTTCAAAGACACCATCTTATGACATTTGAATTAGGCCATAACAACGTGGAAATGAACAAATCACATTTCGTTTCAACATTTGGTCATTTGGTCTGATAATGAATCTTTCAACTCCAAATATCGTTACCTTTTCCTCTCATGATGCAACTTTGGAGCTAGCCTCCGAGCGGGTGAACCGGTCAGAATTACAGGTTATCGATGCATTTACAAAATATTAAAATTACCAAATATATAAAGTAAACATGCCCCAAAATGTAAGACAGCGTTGTCATATTACAACTTATTTCTTTTATTGTAGTATAATAAATAATAATAATAACAATAACAATACTTTAAGCGCGCGCGCGCATATATATATATATATATATATATATATATATATATATATATATATATATATATGAGCGTTCAAGAGGAAAATGCTTTTTTTGAGAGAAGGGAGAAACGTTAATATTCATCACGAACAATATTACACTTAACAATTAAAAGTGTCAACAAAAAAAATATTTTTACCAATAAATAGTAATCAAAATCGATGCTATAAAAAATATATTAACAGAAGAATTTTATTTATAAGTCATAACATTAGTTAATGAATATTTATTTAATAAATTGTTAACATTCAACATGATGAATGTTAACTAACATTCATTACGATGAATGTTAAAAATCACATTATTTGAAGAATAATTTTAATTTTAACATTCATCACCATGAATGTTAACTAACATTCACCGCGATGATTATTAAGAATTTTCGTTCTAATATTCATAAATTTATGTTATAACAAGCAAAAAAATTTATAAAAGAAGCTTAACATTCATAGCATCGATTATGATTAACATTTACTAAATTTCACTTACTTTTTTGACATTTTAAGAGATTTGTTATTTCGAAGTTAAGATGCTCCGTAATGAAATAACGCTTCCGTCTTCCCTCAAAAAAAGTACTTCCCTGGATCATCCAACTATATATATATATATATATATATACACATGATTTGATAATAATAATAATAAAAACAACCAGCATATTATCATACATCATAACCAGGATTAACTGTTTGTTGAACATCACCAAAACTTTCCAACTCATCAATATCATCTGGGCTTCCTAGAAACAATGGAAGTCTTTGATGCAACTTAACTGGTTGAATTGACAGAATTCTCTTCTTACCATCAGACCCTTTTCCACCTGCTTGTTCGGCTAGAAAACTCAGAGGGTTTGCCTCATAAACTAGTCGAAGATGATCTCTAGGGTTCATTGCCACTCCACCATACATTAACGTTCTGTGGAAATCAGCAACTAACGAACAAATATAACGGGCAGAGTACTTTTTAGGGAACTTTCCTTTGCCTTGTCTGATAGTGTCGATGTATCGCCTCAGACCCTCTGGCCAGTCAAAATATCGAGCATCGTTGACTGAATAAATTTGACCTGACAAAACAAAAACATCAGATATATGGGACCTACAAATTGGTCAGCTATTTATCACAGATATAACAATTCAGTAAGTCACAATGAATTGACATTTCTAAAAGAATTTAACGTTAAATTCAACTTAACATGTGCCTTTATAGCATATTAAACTACATAACAATTCAAACATCTCGATCTTTTAGGGACAAAGTGAACTACCTCGAGGAGGAATCTTGATGTTTGGATGTGTGAGAACAAAGTCTCCCGTTGTACGATCAAGAGTGAACGCATGTGCACCAGAACCGAAACTGGTGCACAATATGGTAGCAGATGAATATAGGACATAGCCTGCAGCAACCAGTTTGCTGCCACTTTGTAATGAATTCAGCAACGCTTTCTCTTCAACTGGAAGACTATCGAGTTCTATTAACCGATTATAAACTCCAAAAATAGTCCCAGTGGGGATAGAAGCGTCAATATTTCGAGAACCATCTAAAGGATCAGTAACCACCACGAATGGGGCATTATCACTTATCCAAACAGGAGCATCATCTTCTTCTGAAGCCATAACAGCAACTTTACCAGAGTTTCTTAAACAAGATAAGACGATCTCATTCTGAAAATAGTTATCATATAATCGAATCAGCATTAGTTGAATCCAGTTACAGCCAAGTGGATCAATTTTTAGTTTTCTCCCATATTTAGTTGTTGTTTTTTTTCTATTTAATTTAGAAATAAATGTTAACCCATACTACCTACATTAAATGGTAAAACTAAAGTGAAATTCTAGTAATTTGTGCAGTTAACTTAACCCGTTTGCTTATTTAAGTAGTTTTTTTTTTTTAATACCATCGGTCCATCGTTAACAATTTGACACCGAACTAAAAAATTACCCCAAATGGGTCATGATTCCGCAGATAGTACTATGCGAATAATGGGCAGAATTATGGTATTTTGAACTATTTCGCAGACAAAGATTCGCAAAAATGCAAATCGCAAACATAGGACTTAATGCAGTTTATATATAAAAAAAAACCAAATATGTTACCAGCTTGCGTTCAAAGTATGAAAATCTAATCTGCAAAAATTGGGAAAGTTTGGTCAATTAAGCAGAATGATACTTATATACCAGGAAGGCTTCGCATAATTGTCTGCGAATTAGAGGTTAAAAACTTTAATTTGAGTGCAACATTGTTGAAATTGGGTGCTAAAAGTGTTAATTTCCCCTTTAAATAGAAAAGAAAAATGGAGAATTAGTATTAGCATGAGCATATACTTACGGAAACAATGTCAAGTGGTTTGGGTTCATCTCTACCCGACCCGACATTTTCGCCGTCACCGGAGGTTTTTCCGAGAGTAGAATTGCCCGGAGAAGCAACGAGAGCTGCAATTTTCTTGAAGGCAAACTCTAAATGAGTAAACAAAAGGACCAAATCATCACCAACGTCAGCCCCTTTTTTGCCAGCAAACTCAGTGATAGTAAGAAAGCCGTCATCACCAGTGTTTGAATTAACCTTAAACTTACGAAAAGAAGAAGACATGGTGGTTGTTGGTGTATTAGTACGGCGAAAATTGAGGAATTGTGGGCGGATGTGAAGTGAGTTTTGGGGTGCCAAAAATGGGGGAATGAAATTGAAAATGGAATTATGGATTGTGAGTGATTGCATTGTATGGTTGTGGGGTTTTTGTTGGAAGTGATTGCGAATTATAGGGTAGTGCATGTTTTGTGAATATATAATTTGTGTTACAGAGCATATTTAAATACGCAATTAACCAATTACATATCAGATACTACTCCCTCCGTCCCACCGTCCCGTATTGACTTTTTAAAGTCACTGATGAAAATTATACGAATGAAAATACATTTAAAATTCAATCCATTCATATATTTTTCATCAAAGTATTATATAACACAAATAAAAATATTTAAGGTCAAAATTGAAAAAGAAAGACTTCAAAAAGTCAAAACATGACACTTGTAATGAGACGGAGGAGTAACATTTTATTTTATATTTTTTATCATTTAATTTAAAAAAAATACAAGTTCAGTCTCTAATATTTATTAACAACATTTGGAGTCAATATCACTATGAATAGGTATTGATAGTGCATAAATTATTTTATTGTTAAAATGTGCAACTCAGGTTTATTTCAAGAGTACGTGTAGGACTGCAAATAACTCGAGTTTTTATCGAGTTCGGCTCGAGCTGGAACTTGGTTGAATCAAGTTTATATCGAGTTTGAGCTCGATTTCGAACTTGAAAGTTGAGTTTGAAATACATATTGAACCAAGTACAAACTTTTTAGAGACTTCAGCTCAAGTTATTATCGAGCTTAAACTTTTAATTAATTAATATGTATATTTTAATATAAACTATTTAAATATATATGTAATATGATTGGTAAAATGATTGTAAAATAATGTTACTTGCTTCATTATCCTTTCCCATACTAATAGTGTTGCGTGTAATCTGACGTTATTGAATGACTTTATTCCAATATGGTTTGCTAGCAAAGCCCATGTTAAAAGGAAAAAAATAATTTTCTCAATAGAGTCGGCACCATGATAAAGTTTGAGGCATACTTATCTAGTCTTTAGATAAGAAAAATACCCCCCACATCTTGTCATGACAAACTGACAAAGGGTGTGTTTGAGAGAGTCTAATTTTCATACGCATATGTACATGAGCGTTGTTTAACAACAGAACAAAAAGACTTCTTAATAAAAAAATCTCCATAGCTTCTTAATAGAAATTCCAGCCACAAACTCCGGCCCGTTATTGTTAAACACACTCGAAGTTCTCGTTTTCCTTGATTCTAAAGTAATTAAATAAAAAAAAATAACAATAATCAACACGAGTGATCTCTTTGCAGTAAATCCAACCTAAATGAACATGAACATGAACATGAACATCCACACTTAAACCAAAAATTATTTCTTTCGATGTAACATAATGATGATCACCAAAAATTATTCAAGTTTAATTAAAAAAAATGGACCGATAATTAAGTGGATTGAGAAGAAAAATCGAACCTTTCCAATGGTGGTGTCACAATCTTTCTAAACAAAGAAAGAGTTCATGTAGGGCTCACATTTTGTTATCTATCAAATTCAAAAGAATCATAATCTGTCATTTACCTGTAAAAAAATGAAAAATCATTCCACAAAACATACTTAAATATACATCCATTTTCCATTTCAAAGATACAGCCAGACCATTAAATATTCATAGCATTATTGAAGCTCAAGGAACAATAAATGGTGGTACACGCACTTGAGCTTTTAAAGAAAGAAATACTACTAGATGAAGAATCATTATGCATACCTGAAGATGTCATAACTGGACTTGTTCTTGTAGACATCATTAATGGTTTCTGCACTGTTGGATCTGGAAACCTGGTGAGTTTTTTTTTTTTTTAATATTTTTTAATATCAAAATAGCAGTATTAATTTGTACATAACTGATGATGATCTATTTATAAAGATTATGAGGTGATGATTTTGTTTGTGAAGGCACCTAGGGAGCCAAATGATCAGGTATTTGAAATGATCGATGAATCAGTGAAACTGTCGAGAAGGTTCTGTGAGAAGAAATGGCCGGTTCTTACGTTTTTAGATACACATCAACCTGGAAAACTTGAGCACCCGTATCCTTCTCACTGTCTTGCAGGCTCTGATGAATCAAATTTGGTTCCTGGTACTTATATTCTTCTCAAATTCCCACTTATATTCATTCCTTCGCGAATTTGTATGCTAACCGTTGTATAATATAGATGAAACTCTATTTCGTTTATATATGTATATATGTATGTATGTATTGCGTATCTGAATAAGGTATGGGTCATTTCTAGAAACCTCTTATGGGTGAATTATCAGGCACCATATGGTGTAGATGATGCACAATTGGTCACGGGTCCTGCCTGAAAAATCCAAGTTCCTTTTGGAGCATTCGAGCTTGAATGTTGCTTATTCCACTGTAACGTAATGGTCTCGCTATCTCTCTTGCATTTTGGTCTCATATTTTAACTTATGTTATACAGCTCTACAGTGGTTGGAGAAAGAGCCAACTGTAACCATCAGACGCAAGGACTGTTATGATGGATATATAGGTTCTATTGAAGAAGATGGTTCTAATGTTTTTGTAGACTGGGTGAAAAGCAACAACATTCAAATGGTAAATATTTCCCATAAGCATGTACTTTAACCACTAACGACCTCAAGCTATTGACTGTATGCTGCTGAAGTTATTGGTTGCAGGCATATGCACAGACATATGTGTGCTGGATTTTGTTTGCTCTACATTATCAGCAAGAAACCGTGGTTTCCTTGCACCATTGCAAGACGTAGTGGTATATTCACGTGGTTGTGCCACCTTCGATTTCCCAGCATCGGCTGCAATGGAAACTAAAGACGCCCTAGCTCATCCCCAGGTAAAAAGGAATTTACAGTACTCATAAGTAGTCTGTTGCTTCAAATATGCATATGATAAATTAGTATACTATGGAGCATATAATGCATCATAGTATGGAGCATATAAATTAGTGTACTCATAAGTAGTCTGAACCATTCATCTTTTGTCAGGAGATAATGCATCATATGGGTCTTTACATGGCCAAAGGAAGAGGAGCAAAAATAGCAAAGAACGTGTCTTTTGGTAAACTAAACTGAACGGAAGAGAGTATTCATGTTGTTAATCTGCCATGAATATGCGACATGTATGTTACAAGTTGTCTGTAAAAAGCCATGGTGTGCTAGTTCTATTTTATGTCGAATTATAATGTTTGAACTACCTAAGACGACGGTGGCATTTGTTACTGCCTGATCTATGTATTAAAGACTACTTTACCCAGCCTCTTTATTTCAAGAACCCTGAAAACATACAATTCCTTTACTCGATCATCATCTATCTTTCCGTTGAATAAGATTTTTACTATTCAAGGAAATTAGAAGATAGTGAGAGAGAAACAACACAGTTGTAACTTGTAAGGCTATCTATAGGAATGTTAAGGATGCTCTTGTAAAAGCCAAAAATGGCTGAGACCGAAGACTCGAGCTACGAAACAGCAAATTCAAAGACACGATATCAAGAAAATAGGAGTGAAAATTACAGAATCACCTACACATTAGTAAGTAATGATCAAACTTTTAATGAACATACAACTATAGAAGAAGTTGAAGACTTTGAGCTGCTTATTTGCCTGGAGAAAATTAAACCCTCCTCAAACATCATATCAACTCAAGAATCAAGAATCAAGATCAAGAATACTTTTTAAAATAAAAGCACAATCTCTTCACGACAACACAAAAAAATGTAAATGATGTTTCAACTTTTTTTATTCACCACTTGATAAAACCTATGATGACTGATTAATTTAAGTTGGGACATACCAAAGAACTAATCCTAGATAGCAGAACTCCAGCAGCCAAAATTTACTCTACTTCAAAATTACTTACTTACATCCAATGTACTAATGCTTCAAATAGCTCATAATTACATTTGTCAGTTAACTGATGGAAGACTGCAGTTTAATATAAGTGTGCATACACTTCCTAAATCTGCTCTTTGGACTCCATAGTAACACAAGTCATCTGACACTGAAAGACAATGAGAAAGAAACATCAACTTTTAACGAAAAATGCTAGATAATAAGAATAAAAACAATGCAAGTATGCCACTAGCTCTAACGAGATTCATTATTTTCAACAAAAAAGAAAAAGAAAAATATGATTAGTTTATGAGTGCATCTCATGAGAACGTCTTTAGTAATACTGGGAATATACCTTCTAAGCATCGGAAAGATGAAAGGGTTACCTATATAATCTGAACCAGAGAGAAAAAAAGAAATGTGAAACTTCATGTACAAATAGCATCTACTCCTGCAGTCTTAGCTGATTAAAGAACACCAAGAAATGCGATTCGGGGGCCCAGTATACAAATCCAACAACTAGACCTCCATTAATATACTGCAAAAGACCAATAGATAGAACGGATTATAGCATCAGTCACATTTAGTAGAACTCCTAAAAAGTCAAGAAACAAAAGTGGACACCTTTCCATCTAAAATAACAAGTTCACCATCCACCCATCGAGGATTCTGAAATCCAGGGTCAGCAAGCCTCCCTTGTCCCCGATACCGAGCAATCTGAAATGCCAAAAACATCTCAGAAAAGCTTAAAATATGATAAAAATTCAAATGAAAGTTAAAGGCTTGCCACTCCAAATTCTTCGGGGATGATGCCTCGATGAGGCAGCTGATACTTCGTTCCAACTTTTGCACGAAATGCAACCTGTAGAGAAAAATGTAAAAGATGTGTATATGATTTTCAGAAAAGGGAAAAGATTTTTTTTTACCTGACCAGCTGGAACATAAGGATCTCCAGTAATCTTTACTGCTTCTACATACTCATAAAACTCAAGATTTGAGAACTTTGTGCTACCGTCCTCTGGCCACTGACCAAATTTACGTTTTAGTTGAATTACCTCCGAAGTGTAAATCCCATGTGCACCAACATATAGTCCTGCCACAGTTGAAGGTAGAAAAATGAACATAAACAAAACAATTGGCAGTAAAGAACTAGAGATGCTAAAAGTCTTCAGCTATAATCACCATTTAAAGGATCTCTAGTCGATGGAAGCTCAATTCGGTTGAATGTTGTAGATCCAGATAAAGGCTGACGATTTTGAGCCTGACTGAGGCTAAGATTTATCAACTGGTTCACATCTTTAAGCACCTGGAAAACAAAAGGATATTGTCAAGAACTTCAAGGATTTGAGAAGAAATAGTCCATACTTGAGAGTTGAGAGCGATTTTGACCCACTAACCTACAAACGGGTTGATTATCTCTAAGACTCTCTAACAGCTCAAATGAATAAGCTAAAAGAGTTAACTAGAAAGGATACAAGTTAAACGGGGGGAAAGTTATAAAGGGTATTCAAATTCATAAATCCTCATAAATTGTGTTATATTAGAAAGAAGATAATATGGCAGTAAGTTAGTTTTTTTAATGATTTAATGCATTTAATTATTTATCATATACCAAACAATTTGGATACAAAAGCGTTTGTGAGTCGCCCAACCAGAACGGGGCCTGTTCTGACCCACACCGGAAAATTGTGCTCTTTGACTCAACCTGATTTGACCAATTATTCAACCACTCTGACCTGCCCTTTTTTTCCACCAGTCCAAACAATCAATTCATCTGCTATACAACACGAAAAAGTAACCAAATCTGACCTTCACGGGTATCTTCCCTCTTCCAATAGACTTGGCAAGATCAAGCATAACACTGTCTATGCTACGATTATCTAGGACCTTAGCATCTCTGTCCCTCAAAGACTGCTCATTACTGGATGAAAGTGGCTGCTTTTCTTTCTCGATGGAGAAAGTGAATGACGAACGGTTTCTCTTTTCAAGTTTAGCTGGCACTCGAATTAAATCTTTTTGAGATGTGTCGTTGGAAACTTTCTGAACCAGACCTCCAACTACCACCTTAACTGCAATTTGACTGTTAACTTCACCATCAACTATTGTATTACCAGTATCGATATCAATATCAATATCATATTGTTCTCCATCAGTTTCATCTTTGACTTCATCTGTATCATCATCATCATCATCATCATCATCATCATCTTCATCTTCTTCCTCCATGATTTGTTCAACCACTTTAGATATTAAATCCCTATCTATTTTTCCTGGAGATGTCACATTCATCACCTTGATTTTCACGTCTTTTGCACCAGGAATCATATCTCTTAAGATATTCTCAAAACCATATTCCTCAGTCATATCATCACCATCATCTGTATCTTCTTTATCTTTTGCAAATATATCATCTTTGTCACTCATGGAGTCTAAAGGACCCACCTTGCCAATAAGACCTGATGACGCGGAGGAAGCAATTGAAAAACCTCGTGCATTTTCGTTCCGTTTCAGATATACAGCCTGATCATGCAAATTCAGTCCCCTAGTGAACTACGTTAAGAGAAAAATTAAAAGAAATTGAGCCAAATAAATAAAGCTACCTGATGTTTGTATTCTCCTTTCTCATTCATTGTTATAAATAGCTCGAACAATGGGGCACCATCTGCAGCCTTGGCAAGCTGCCTAAAAGAATAAAAAACAACAGCCAAAACTTGAAAATGGCATACTACAAGTAATGGTAGCATGAAATGCTGATAAGGTGCATCATGAACAAGGGAGTCTAATCAACAGTGCACCTGTCTAACCATTTCCTTCGAAGGGTATTTAAATTTAGTGGTTTGAAAGTCAGATAGTGATAGAGGATGTATATAAAGTAGCTACACTACCTGGGACTATAACTTCTTGCAAGGTATCTTCCATGCTCTGCACTTATACGGATGATCCGACCATATGGGTCCTTGCTATCATCTGAAAATCCAGCCCACCAACCCACCTAAAACGTAAGATAAATAACATATAGTAAGTCATATGTGAAATCACAGATAAATAGGATATAGTTCAGAAAGCCCGATATAGAGATGACTAAGTTGATAGGAATTGTCAACACATAAATGAACTTCACAAATATTAAATACATAAAAGAAACCAAGCACAGATACGAAAGTACTCAAACAAGTTTATAGATGATAACGATTTGTTGCAGCAACTCACCAAACCTGCACTAGCATAGTCTCGTACAAATGCTGCATCCTTGTAACGCTCTTCCTCAATGGCTTTCTGCATCCATATAACACGTTATTAGCAATACAAAAATTGTGATTGTAAAGAAAATAATATAATATAATATTAATAATAAATAAATAAATAATAAAAATTGTGATTGCAAATGTGATCTTTTCAACTATACAAAGTACATCATTCTCTTACATTTAATTGAGACATCACCCTGCCAACAGTGTCATTATTAGCAGCTGCTGCAATTGCCACCTTAATCCTAGCAGCATCTTCATAGTCCTCTCTAACAACAGCACGGTTTAGTTGTGACTGTAATATGTACACATGTTATCACACAGCTGGTAATCAATATATTATTTATATAATCCAGTTACATTTGCACCATAATAACCTACATGAACACTATGATAAATTGATAACCATAACAAAACGTTAGTTATACCAACACGCATAAAGTGGCATACTTTAAGTTCAAAAACAGAATGCAATTAGCTCAAGTATATCATAATCTTTCAAAGTCTACCATGTGAATCCCAACCCTCATACTACATCCCTATCATGAAAATTGCTAAATTCTCCTTTAACCATAGTTAAGCAATTATTAATGAAACAATGGAACATCTAAAATAACCTGAAATTGTTGCGTCATAGTTCTCACTAACTATGAATTCAATAAACAACGTATCATGCAACATCATCTATTAATGAAAATTGCCATGTGAATTTAAATAATATGCTTTAAACTTGCACTATAACTAACAAAATACCTTCAGAATGGAAACGATTCGCTCCTGTTCATCAACCTCATCAAAATGCTTCTTCCACCGTTCCCAATCCCAATCTTCATCACAAAACTCATCTAATGCGCTATCACTCTTCACAACAACATTTTCAATCTGATTGTTACGATATCCAGTTATATAATCATCGAACCACTTGATTACATTCCTAACGTTTTCCTGAACCACAGATTCCCATAAGCTAGGGCTTTCATCGTCATCCTTATTGTTATTGTTATTTTTTTGACAGCGACATGTAAGTGGTGAATTTAAAACCCTAGAAAGATAAGGATGTGAAAATTGAGTCGACGAATTGATTGATTTGAATTGGATGAGTTTAGGGTGATGAGTGTAGGAAGGGAAGGATGATGGAGATATGGATGCCATTAAATATGAACAAAAGTGAAAGTGGATAAGGGAGGACAGTTGTATGGTGGTTTTACGGCGGAGCGAGGGTGGGAGTAAAATAGCTCTATTCAGTCGAGGAAAGGATGAACTATGGAGCAGCCAGGCACACGTGGATTTATTTATTTTATTTTTTATTTTTATTATTATATTATTGTTAATTGTTAATTGTTAATTATTATTATTATTATTATTGGCTTTTTATATAGTTTTCTTGTTTCCCGTATATTTGTTTTGTTATAATGATTAAATTAAAATCAGGTGAAATAAATACAGACATATATAATTAAATTAAATTAAATTAAGTGAGATTACACTCTCAATAATTAGGGCTATAATTTTGTAAATGAGTCGTACAAGTATTGCAAATGAAATTGAGAGACAAGAGAGATACCACTGAACTTGCTTTGATTGAATGCAGCCAGCTGACTTCGATACTGAATGAACTCAGCATGTTGGAGAACTGATGTGAGACATAGGAGATGTCAATATAGTTGTAATTTCACACTTCAGCTTTTCCCTTCGAAGAGTTGTCGAGTTTGAGGTCGGCTCGTTTAAAATTTATTCACTCGAGCTCGGTTCATTTAAATTTCATTGAGCCCGAGCTCGGCTCGTTTGGTATTATACAAACTCCAGCTCGGCTCGGGCTCAACTCGTTAATTCCATAATACTACATATAATAATTGTTATTATGTAATTATATATTATATTATTATTAATAAAAAGCAATTGTTTATATAAATGAAAAGACGTTTAGGCTCGTGAAATTGTTCGAGTTCGATATAAAAAGCTCGTATGTTCAAGCTCGGGCTCGAGCTCATTTAAACTCGGTTCAAAATGAGCTTTTAACGAGTTGAACTCGAGTAACTCAGTTCATTTATTTTATACCTCTATCTATAATTTCTCAATTTGATGGCATAAGTGGGTTTTTGTAATACTAATACTAACCATCTTTTAAAAGTTTTTACCATTCAATTTTTTTTTTCCTGATAAAAGCTTTAGTTTAGGATTCTGAACAAAGCTTAATATTTTTCAATTTATTATAGGCATAAAGCATAATAGATCATCTTATTTCCTAATTCTTTTTTAAAACTTTTTAGTTTTATACGTGTAAAGTTTTTTTTTACTAGGTAAAGGACCCGCAACAATGCGAGTTACGACATTTGACTTTATAAATGTAACAATTAAATTATAAGTAAGCACAAAGTACAAACGATTATATCAAAGAAAAGAAATAGATTAATGTTATAAAAAACTATAACTAACAATTAGAAAACATAGGTTCTACATCGTTCTATCCATTCACATATGACATGTATATGTAGATAGGAATAATTATTTTTAAATTTTGTAAGGTGAAGTAAAATGAGTAAAATGCAATACCTTGTTTGAGTTAGTCTCATATTAGTCTCATTATATATCATGTGTCTTATAATTTTATATACTCGTAAAGACTATAATACAAATATAAATGTTACATAATATTTAAAAGTTACAATTCGAATACTATTTTGCTTTATAAAACTTATATAATTGCTTTATAAAACATATATAATATAATGTATGCAAATAAATCTTTTATTTATGATGATAATTCAACATTTTCATATATATTAAACTAGTCGCGACGACACAGGCGACTAAATTTAAGTTTTTTTAGATCAAATAAATATCTCAATGTGTTTCTTAAATTTAAAGTGTCATATTGTATATATGTATAATGTTAATATATAAATACAATTGAAATTTTTTTATTTTTTATTTTGTATTATATAGCAAAAGGATTGAATGTTGTAGGTAATTAGTTTAATTTTGAAACGGCCCAAAAGTATATATATATTTTTTTACACCTCCTTTGATGTTACGCGATTCTAAAACCCTCCCCGTATCGCGTAATTTTACATGAAAACGCGACAGAAGGTTTTTCTTTTTTGTTACGCGATCCTAGCAACATTGTGGGATCGCGTACTTGTGCTTGGATACTGAAATCAGCAAAACTCAAGTTTTTGACCCAAATTCGAACAGGCATAACTTTTGACTCATTTACAATCAAAACACGAAATTTTACAGACACATTCAATATGATAAAATGAAGGTTCACCAATTTGCATTTTTTCAAAATTCACACTAAAGACGTGTCGCACCCCCAAATTTAATGTGTAGTGGAAGTCGTGTCGAGGCGCGACTAATCAGAAATCATTACACAAAGTTACAACGAACAACCTCTACATGAGTCGTTTTGAAATAAATACATTTTCATAGATAGGATGTTTGAAAACATATTGTTTATCGTTTCAAAAATATAATCCCTAGAGTCCGCGTCTAAGACGGGAGATTCTATTACATAACAGTTTACAAAAAGTAATGTGAATGAATCTCCATTAATGCAGTTGTAAAATCATGCGACTCTAGTATGCGGTCCCCTGAAGGAATCCTATTGCTGCTGTGAACCTGAGAATACATACTAAAACGGTTAACAATAATGTTGGTGAGTTCATAGGTTTAGCTATCAAAAGTATAAGTATGAACCACGAGATTTATAAGCGTTGCACGTATGTAAAAATAAGTATACTACTGCCATGAGCTCATAGTCCGAAGCTTAACCGTTATGTGTTTGCCTCCGTGAGTGCATAATCCAGTACACCCGTTAATATCAAATACTAATGCGTCTGTTTGACCAGTTAGCGCATCTAACCCGGACGGGGATGGTCAATCCCAGATAGATCTATTCATTAATACTCGCGTTAAATCCATACTAACGAAACTATGATATGTAGAGGACTTTAGTGGATTAGTAAAGTAAAACACTCATGCAATCCGTATATGTGTTTCCGTACTCGTGTTCATGAAAAACAGTGTATGTATTCTCACCCCAATAGTAAAAAGCAGTAAAAGTGGGGCTATGAGACTCACCTGAATCTTGTGCGTATGCGTTGCTAATAGCAAGTAGGTTTTCAAACCCGTAACCTTCTAGCGCCCTAAACGCGTAAGGTGTGTAAGTAGATGTCTCAAAAGACCATCTATGCTAGTTGTCCACTCGACTAAAATGTCCAAATGTTTATCGTTTGATTTTAAAAACGTGTACGGCCCGTTGGTGACGTTTTGTAATAATAATTCCCGAAAACATTATTATTATGTTTGTTTCGTTGTATACTTATAGGAGTATATGTATTGCGTGTACGAGTAACGTCGTATATAAATATTCGTTGTTATTGGTGGCTACACGTGTTTAATACCTTGTGAAAACATGGTTTTGATCAAATTGTTTTGTGCGACACTTAGAGTTAGTGTCGCAGGTTACTGCGAAACTTGTAATAGTTGCGACACTCGGGTTAGTGTCGCAGGTTGTTGCGAAACTTAGTATTGCGTTATAAATGTTGCGACACTTGGCTGAGTGTCGCAGGTTGCGACACTCAGATTCCCCTACGACACTCGGGGTCTGTTTGTGTTTCGAGTTTTTGCTCCAAGTGTTTTAGGTGTCGTTTTTCATCTCGGGTTGAGTTTATACGTGTCGTTTTTGTTTTAAGTTTCAAGTTAAATTACTTGGAATTCGTTCTCGGGTTTTAAAACTAAATTTTGAATATGTCGGTTCGCGTTTAACGTACGAACAGTATTTGTTGACTTTGGTCAAACCAACTCGGTTTGACCCAAAACTTTTACACAACCCTTAAATATGTTTTAGGACTAATAAAAATTAAGTTTTAAAATTTTTGGTAAACCTGAAGGGGCTCGTTTTTATTTGTGTTTCAAAATAGTCCCCGGTCCAAAGTTCCAGATTTTTAACACGTTTTATGAGTTCGATTTAGCTGGTCAAAACTTCAAGAAAAAGTATGAAATTTTTACATGATATTCCCACATGTGTTAGCTTTCCAGAAATGTATTTTTCATAATTTTTGGCTAAGCTTAAGAGGTCCAAATAAATTGTTAAGTCCCCTGATGTCCAGTTGTGACAAATCCCGATACACGTTCAAAGATTAAATCACTGTTCGAGTTTTACAAAACTTCACGAAATGCAGTTGTACAAGTTTCAAAGCTAACAAGATTTTTGATCTTCAGGAAAAAGCCTCATGTCATTTGGATTCGTGTACAAAGAGATATGATCTCTCAAAGTCGGACCAAAATTCTGTCCCCAACGACAGATTTGACATATAAACTTCAAAAATAGTTTTGAGGTATCAAATCTTAACCAAAAATTACGAAACTGGTTGGGTTTGAAAGATAACTTCCTGAACTTCATTTTAGACTCAAGATTCGACCTTTTTGGTTTTGTTTTGAGCACGAAAAGTCTCCTTGAAAACGGATTAAGTTTCTGGTTAGAATACCTATTGGTGTTTTGTGTTTGTTTATTGTTTTAAAAACATTTTTGACATGATTTTTAGACAAGATTTCGTATGAGTGAACCTTTAGCATATTTCTACATGTTATCCAAGTAAACAAAACGAAAAGTGAAGGTTCTTACAAGTGCAATCGAAGATCTAGGGGAGAAAAGAAGATGATGAGTGCTTGATCTTGCCTTTTGGCTTGATTTCTTCTTAAAATGGTGATGAATGATGATGATGATGATGATGGTGGTCGATGGTAGTGGTGTGGTGGTGGCTGTGAAGCCATGAGAAAGAGAGAGGGAAAGAGAGAGATTGAGAAGAGATGAGAGGTGAGGTGTGTTTGAGTGTGTGATTAGTTTGTGTGTAGAAATGAATGAAGAGGTGGGGTGGTATGGGAAAGGAAAGGGTATGGGGATGGAGATGGGATGGTGGTAGATTTTTGGGGGGGCCCACATGGTGTTGATGGTTTAAATTTTGTTCCCCCATTTACGTTACGTGTGGTGGTCGTTTACCCGTTCGTTTCGTCGTTTGTTTAAACATTAAACGTTTATTAGTTATGTTTCTTGTTAACGATCTAATCGCGTAAATTTTTTATTGAAGTTTTATTTAAAATATTTCATTTTAAGTTATTGAAATATAAATCGAGTTTCGTTTGGTTGTCAGGCGCGATTCGCGCGTTTTCGTTGCGTACGGTACGTTTTATACAAAACGTATAACGTTTAATATATTATCGTAATAATATAAGTTAAATAACGATTATTTAATATAGTTACGTTATTTAAGAAAATGTTTTTCACCAACGTCCGTATTTATAGTGTCGGATTCCATTCGATTGAAATCGCGTAATTAAAATTAATTACGTACGTGTGTATATAAATATACAAAATGTTACATGTATCCAGTCCTATTTTAAACTAAACACAAGTAACGACGCTATGATTTAATACAAATGACGGCCTAATTTGTCGGGTGTCACAAGACGGTTTTGGACTTGAGGCTAAAACGACGACTTTAAACAACTTGTTTTTCCACAACCTTACAACCAAATCTCTTTGTGCATATCATCAACTTGACTCAAAATTTACAACACATTTTATCAACAAAACTCACTAAGATAATTGATTCATCGAAACACATTTACAACCACAACTTTTAACTACAACCAAAGTGTTTACAACCATTCTAAATTAAATTGTTTAACTCATTATAGTGTTTACAACCATTCTAAGTTAAATTGTTTAACTCGTTATCCAACAAAACATCAACTTTTCTCTTTCAAAGGATCATACTCAAATGATCAATACTATCTTTTCAAAAAGGGGCACTCAACTTCTTAAGAGCATGATTTAAAAGGATCACTTACTATCAACATTGTAGCAAGTCACTATTAGTCTTCTATGGGCTTTCTCCCAAATCCCCCCCACATGTACCACTCAAAGCACCTACACAACAACAATAATATAATGGGGTAAGTCTCATGCTTAGTAAGTAATGGATAAATAAATACAACAACAATCTACAAGATATTGATCATACTCAAACGATCAATCAACACTACAATTAAGGATCCTCAATAGCTCAATATTGTTCCTTCTCAAAGGAACACTCCAATGGTGTCGAGGCATAAGCAATAAGATTTCTCAAGCCTCAGTGCTATCCTTGAATCCCTCATTCTACTCATACTCTTATGACATACTCGAATGTCATTTTATCAACTCTTTTACTCATCACTATTAACCCATACTTGATCATCACTCAAGAATCTCAAATATTGTTAATTAGTAAATCTCTTCCCCCATTACTTACCTTACAAATCTTGATTAGTTAGCTCTAGCAACTTCTTAACTCTTTAATGGACCTATAATTAGAATTATAGACATAAGGTCACATATGAACTCAATAATCAACTCATTTAATTCTTTACCAACTCATGTCTCATTTATCAACAAACTCAATGTTGTTACTCAAAACAACAATTTCTCAATTAATTGCATATACTCTTTCTCTCATAATAGGCAAATGCTCATAGTTTATTAACTCATATTTAACAACAACAACATACCAACAACAACAAATCATCGTCCTCTCATCATTAAAATCTCTATAATAACAAACTCATTAAAACACTCAAGTTTACACACCATTCTGGATAGCCTGCAACACTTTTAATATTTGACAGGCTAAAACTCATTTTTCGCTCTTGAAATAAAATTTATGGAAAATAGACTCGTACACCTTTCCAACGACTCTGACCACACTAAAATACGAGTTACGGTTATTTAGTTATGATTTTTCGAAAACAGATCATATTCTGCACAACTTGCTGTCCAAATTCAAGTTTTCACCAAAAACATGTCAAACCAACTTAAACATGTTTAAAAACACTTTTATTGATAACTCAAACTCAATTAACATATTTAGGACTAATTTCAACAAGATTACACATCCAAATCAATCATGTTTACAACCCACTAACATCAAATTATCAATCAACTCAAATGTTCACATCTCTAAACATACATTGTTTCAACTAGACATTTTCAACATCTTTCTCATGAAATTCTCATTTTAACTCATTATAAGCTCTTTTTATTTTTCACATCAAACTCTTGTGTTTCAACACAATGACACCAATACGTAATCAAAACTCCATATTTCAACTCATAACACAATATTAATCCAACTAGTAATTAATCACTTTTCTGAATCAAAATCTCATGTATATTGTTTATATGGATTATCCCTAACAACAACAACTCATCATCATCATCATCAAAACACCTAACATTAATATAACTCATCTCTTTTATCTCAAAGTTACTCAAATAAATTCATTTATTATTTAACAACAATCATATAACCTTCCCACACATTTATGTTTATATTAATATTAAGAGTATAGATCGTAAATTTTTAATAACGGTAAGCATTTTTTGTAAGTCAAAATAAATTTAATTGTAAATGTATCTAATTATACATAAACAAATGAATAGTTTGAAGTAATAATGATAGGTTGCAATTATAAACGATTATGTTGAATATGGATCATAAGTTATATCCTTGTAAGACCTCTTTATACACCACATTTGTCGTCTTATTCGTTTGGTGGCTTTCCTTGTCACAAAAGAAATTATTTACTGCGTTTGAAATTACGTGTTTCAATTTTCACTCTAAGAAATGAACCTAATGCATCTCAAATATGTGTAGAAAAATATATGCGAACTCTCAGAAATGCACAAAAATTAAAAAAACAATTGACGCACAATTATAGAGATAATTGTGCATCAATCGTTTTTTTGTGTGCATTTTTAGAAGTGTACATGTATTTATCTTTGCATATTTGAGATGTACAAATATGAATCTAACTATCTTATCAAGAGTCATTGTGCATTTAAAGCGTTCTTAGTCGTTCTTATAATAAATCATCTTAGTTTCTAATTCTTTTTTAAACCTTTTTAATAATGTTTTATATGTTTAAAGTTTTTTTTTACTAGGTGAAAGACCCGTTACAATGTGAGTTACAATATTTGACTTTGTAAATGTAGCTAATTAAATTACAAGTAAGCATAATGTACAAAGGATTATATCAAATAAAAGAAATAGACTAATGTTATAAAAAACTATAACTAACAATTAGAAAACATAGTTTCTATATCGTTCCATCAATTTACATATGACATATCTATGTATAACTAACAATTAGTCTCATTGTATATCACGTGTCTTATAATTTTATCTATTTGTAAAGACTATAATACAAACATAAACGTTACATAATATTTAAATGTTACAATTCGAATATTATCCTGCTTAATAAAATGTATATAATTTACGTACGCAAATAAATCTTTTGTTTATGATGATAATTCAACATTTTCATATATATTAAACTACTTGTGACAACACGGACAACTAAATTTAAGTTTTTTCAAATCAAATAAATATCTCAATTTGTGTCTTAAATTTAAAGTGTCATATTGTATATATGTATAATGTTAATATATAAATACAATTGAAAAGTTTTTATTTATTTATTTTGTACTATATAGCAAAAGGATTGAATGTTGTAGGTAATTAGTTTAATTTTAATATAATATTTATTAAAGGTGACACCCGCGACAACGGTGGCGACTAAATTGAAATTGTTATACATATAAAATTTTATATTGGATGCAATTATTAAGTAAATATTTTACAAATAATTAGGGGGGTAAAGTGTAATTATGATGGACTAATCTAGATCGTTGATTGTTAATGTAATAACATAATCAAGGGTCATAATCTTTATTATATGTTTGATTAATTATGAGTTTGAACACATATTAAAAGAAAAAGTAAGGATAAAAAATGTTATTAAACGAAACTCATGAACTCACTTTTTAAATATCATAATTGGAGATATAAATAAATTTAAACCGTAGAATCTTGAAGGAAGGATGCTAATGAAGGGGTGAAAATTGTTTCATGCTATCTTTTTTTAATTTTTATAATAATAAGAAATATTTAAATAATATAATAAATGATATATATATATATATATATATATATATATATAGTCAAAGGTTCAATTGAGAACCACAAAAATGTACAGAACTGCGAGAACTTTTAAATTATAGTGATTTTAACATGTTTAATGATTCAATCACATGTGAACTTAAGGTTAAAAGCAAAATGGTTTGAGAAAACATCAAAATAACCTTTAAAATCAAATTTATATTTTTCGTTCACATGTGCACATTTGATATGTGCACATGCGAACACTTCATATATTTTATAGTTTAACATGTATTTTGTTATTTTTAAATTCTGTTTGTCAATAATATAAATATTAAATAACATTTCTATGTAACTTGTTGCGTTTACATGTATAAAAACAATATAATTTAAAAGTTATCGCAGTTCTGTACATTTTGTAGTTCTCATTTGAATCTAACCCTATATATATATATATATATATATATATATATATATATATATATTTATATATATATGATATAGATAGATAAATTATTATTATCATTGTCATTGGGTTGAATTCTTCTACTCGTTGCACAATTTAACATATTGACAATTTTTGTCATCTAGTAATCTACAACCATACCGGTGACACCTAGTTAGATCTTGAACACGTGTGTGGTTAACAAATTTGATAATTAAGCATAGGCCAATGCTTTTGGACATCTCTAGCAAGTGAATTATTGTACATTTTGGTTGACTATCACATATTATTCACGGTTCTCATTTTCGTTTTTCTTAATAATTATAATAAAACATTTACTAAATTATGGGTATTGTTTAATTAATTTGTTAACCTTTTTTGACATACGTATTCATCGAAAACTTTGTGTTATTTAAGATTTTTTTTTTTTTTTCTATATTCCATAATAGGGGCGATGATTGAATGTTAGAATAATATTCTGAATTGTTTTTGTATTAATGTACAATGATTTAATTTTTTTATGATCAATTTATATATATAAAATTATGCTTCTATGATTGTTTTAGGGATTAGTGTATGAAAATGCACTTAACTTTTGTTCGATTTTTATAGTGTGTATCCAACTTCAATTTAGTCTATTGTGTGTATCAAACTTTCAATTTTGATCTATTGTGTGTATCCGACCTGTTATTACTTTCTGTCATTACTTGTATTCGCGGGCGTGCCACCGGTTTTTTATGACATGATGACTTATACAATTGACACGTCATCAAAATTACTAGTTACCGATTGAATAAGTCATTGGATACACGTAATAGATGAAAATTGAAGTTCGATACATATAATAGACCAAATTGAAGTTGGATAAATACTACGAATAACCGTCAAAAGTTAAAAGTTAAAAGTTAATTGCATTCTCAAATTCCATTATCCTATTTAGAGAGAACGAAAACATGAAAACTGATAAAATTGATTAAAAGTTGAACTTATCGTGCATGAGGTGGAACTCTCGTCCGCATATCTTTATCCATTTTTGATCTTTTATTGACTGTTCCAATTTATTATTTTATTATTTTTTCTCTCTTCTAGATTTCAGAAAGTATATAAAGACAGGATGCTCCAAGATTTGAGGAGAAACTAGAGAAACAAGCGTAGTTGTACATCGTGCTTTGAGAGTAGTACTCTTGGTGATTAACCGATGGGGTTTGGGTCACGATTGGTTCTGAGTCTGCATAAACAACCATTTCTCCATACTATAGCAGTTGTAAGTACACTAGCTATTTTTAATTTTTTCTTTCCATTTTAGATCATAAAGAAGTTTGTAAATAAAGTAACATAGACCTAGAAAGCTAGAGATTACAAGTCATTAAAAACACATAAACAAAAACATTAAAGCAAAAGTTATCAAATATTTGTTTAGAAAGTGTATTTTGCATAAAAGACGATCACAATTGTCTAGTGATTATATATTTTAATTTTATTTTGTAACGGTGTTAAGATTTTTGATTTAGTTTGATGGCCTACTAATTATAATTCGGTTTGATTTTGGGTTTTGTGGTGGTATAGCGTTGAAGGTGATTGTGACTATTGACGAGATTATCCAATTGATTAATGACCAATTTACTTATATTTTGACGATTAAAAGAAGTTAAAATATAGGTAAGTAGCACATATTACAAGGTACTTGAACATTTTTAGCCCCAACATACGTAAAAATCATTAAAAATAAAAATTATTATATTCTTGAATGCTAAGTGCTCCTTCTATTATATATGTTTTTGACATCATATAATAATATGATAATATAGAAATTAGTAATTATTATTATTATTATTATTATTATAATAAATATAAAATGTTATTGTTGTTTATTATAATATAATAATAATAATAGTAATAATAATATAATATATAATATAATAATAATAATAATAATAATATAATATATAATATAATAATAATAAGATAGATTAAATTTGGTAATTAACACACATGTAACTATGTAAGAGTTCCACCTGTTGTAATTAGTTGGCTAACTTAGCAGACAGCTTTTCCTAATTTAGTAACATTGATTTCTCCGCCTTTCTTGGAATGAAACAATTGTTGTTGATCTGGCCACCAACACAACCCTCCACTATATATAATATAACGATTCCAATTTCATACATTCATCATTTCCTTACAATCAGGAAACCCATCAAGAAAACCCCCTTTAATTTCTTAGGTAATGGCGCAGTCAATCCTTGGATCTTCCCCTGTTTACAAATCAGACTTTTTAAAATCTTCTGCTTCAACATCGACTGTAATATTTCTTTCTCTCTATTTCTCTTTGTGTGCTGATAAGATGTTCGATGAAATGCTCGTGTGAGTGATTATTGTTTTTTTTTTTTTTTTTTATTTTGATACCCGTGACAGATCTCTGGTTCCAAGTTGAAGTTTTCGGAAATTGAACAGACAAAGTTGGGATTTTTGAGCTCTTCCAAGTATGTCTTGTAAAAAGTTCACTGCACATTTATGCTTCGTTGTTCAATCACAATTTATTTTTTTATTTTTACCTTGTGTGCTTTAAGACTAAATTCACGTGCTTATTGTTGGAATTCGTATTCTAGTATTTTGGTATTGGTAGAGAAATAATTTAGTGGTAAAATACAAAGTTACCAGAAAGTTGATCTTTTGTGAAAGTTTAAGCTTAGAGGTGGGTGAAGACAGATGTGTTTGCTTGTTTTTGTCCTATGCGAACTATGGTTGTTTTTTAATGCGGTAACACTTGCCACTTGGGTCTAGGTCTTTCGATAAGGGCCGTGGTCAATGTAGCGAAGTATTTGCTTGAGTTTAAGTAGATTGATCAACACTGCGTTAAGGCATATGGAACTTGACCCTTAATATCTTCACGTAAGTTCGCAATGTATCAATTTGGGCTGTAATTTGTCTCAAATGAGTCGCATAGAAAAAAATAGCTGAAAGAGGAACCAGTCAGTTGGGTTGAAAGTTACATGAAGCCTATATTAATGCAATACTTTATCCAACATCATTTTAGTGAAAGATTTATTATTATCTGTAACACTGTTGTTTCTGTAATCATAACTATCACATTCGTTATTTGTTATAGAAATCTAAAAATTGACAAAAAATGTTGGTGAGTCACCCGAACTGACCCGGACTGTTTTGACCCTTCAACCCTATCCAGACCCCTCATATTGTCATCTCTAGTTGTCAGAAAACATTTTGTTTCCTTGGTCTAAGAACTGTTCTTTAAATCTGGGTTGGTTTCCATCTCCCACCATAAGGCTAAACTTGAAAAAGTCTTTTTTTGCTAGATGCATGATCATTGTACCTTGTTACTGTTTATTCTCTACAACAATCTTTACTGAAAATTTATTTTGTTTCCTGTGGGAGCTTGATTAGATATTTCTCTAACCACATGGTTCACGTGTCATAAGTCTCTCATTTGATTTGATGGTTTGCTGATTTATCTATAGGAAAGACATTAATTACAGACATCACTACCACCTTCAGGATTGAGTCTAAGAGATAAGCATGTCTTTTTTTTTTTGGTTTATGTTATCTGCAAGGGTTACTAATGCTTCTGTTTACTAAAAATATATATCATATATTTCTAAAACTATCCACCTCACACATTTACAGGAGCAATTTGGCTTTGAGATTGAAAGCCTCAAGGGAGGGGGTAGGTCTGGTTCAAGAAATTAAAGAAACCCCACCAAAGCTTATAACGAAATCTAATGATGGCATCGAGTCATTTGCTGATATGAAGCATAGATTCTTGAGTTTCAAAAAACAAAAATATCTGTAAGTGGCTTTCACCAGAATGTTTCGACTATAGAGTTAACTGTTTCCATTGATTTGAGAAATTATTCACGTTCAGGGAACACTTGGAGAGATATCAAGCACTTGCTCAAGCACAGGCCCCAAAGGTATTTATTTACATTTATTGCGTTTCCTGGATTCTTTTTATGTTATTTAATAAATTGCCCTTTTGCTGACTGACAATTGTAAGAACAGTTCCTGGTGATTTCTTGTGCAGATTCAAGAGTTTGTCCCTCTTATATCTTGGGTTTTCAACCTGGTGAAGCCTTTGTTGTCCGCAATGTGGCTAATCTGGTTCCACCAATTGAGGTATCTTGGGATGACAATGAAGTTGTGCTCTTCTTCTTCTTCTTCTTTTTTGTTTCTTTTATTTTTTCCATCAGTTGGCTACATTTTTTAGGCCTTTAAGTATTTTTATCTTGTGTGCTATATCATTCTCTAGTACAAGTCTTTATACTCTTTCTAATTCTGTGTGCAGAATGGGCCATGTGAAACAAATGCTGCACTTGAATTTTCGGTGAACGCTCTTGAAGTAAGAGTACATCTTATTGACATACCCGATTACCCGTTAATTAATTTGTAGTTTGTAAATTTATCAGGGGTTTGTTTTTATCTTAAAATTAAGTTTATCTTTATCGTCCTTGAAACTATAATACATCCCATCTTCCCAAAGAAGAGGTACAAACTTTTGAGTTTTGACTTCGAACAAACCAACTATTTTCGTATAAAATGCTATGAACCTTTCAGCTTTCATGAAAAGTAAGCCAACTTTACAATAAGGCTGCAAATAATATATTTAGCTATAAAATGTTGCGCAAACGATTTAATTCACAAAGGACCTCTGTCACGATGTTTTAACTACAAGTGAACTACCTAGTACCTACATGGCAATTTGCACAATAACTAGTCTCTACTCAAGTTGATGCTCACGTCTTGCATCTATTGAATGTAGATACATGAGCAATGTTGGACCTATACAACTATAATTCTGATTAATGATGTAGAATCAACATACTGTGATTATATATAAATTGCAGGTTAAAAATATACTGGTGACTGGCCATAGCTGTTGTGGAGGCATCCGTGCCCTAATGAGCATGGAGGATGAAGAAAACTCGAGGTTTGACGAACACAGTCCTTTTTATTTTCTGATTCTTCGGAGTTTTCATGTTATTCTTTACTTTCAATGCTTATTAGACATGCAGTCTCATAAGTTGCTTGATTTTCAGTAGCTTTATCAAGAATTGGGTCGTAGTAGGAAAGGCAGCAAGATCGAGCACAAAGGCCACCACTTCTAACCTCAGCTTTGACCAGCAGTGCAGACACTGCGAAAAGGTCCTTATGATTATGTTTCATTACCAACTTATCTCATCTTACATTTCCCTACATATATGTAGGTGGCAAAGTAGATGGGTCGGGTAACAAGTTAAGGCGGGTAACTTTTGAGCTGGTCAAAATGGGTTGGGTCGACCTAAAATAGTTTTTTTTTATATTTTTTATTTTTAGTTTTAATTACTATTGATAGAAAAGCAGCCAAAACAGTTTCTGCTTAACCTTTTATAAATAATTTGGCGGGAGTAATATTTTAGGCTTCTGTTTATGTGACAAAAAATGTAGAACATTTCTGATGAATTGAGTTTCATCCAACTTTCCAGGAATCAATAAATAATTCACTGTTGAACTTGCTTACATACCCATGGGTAAAAGAACGAGTGGCGAAAGGTCTGCTTTCTCTCCATGGTGGTTACTATAATTTCGTAGATTGTACATACGAAAAGTGGACTCTTGATTACCAGAGGAGCAATACAGAACAGGAAACAGGTGGATATGCCATCAAGAACCGTGAATTTTGGTCTTGATGTTGTTTTGTTCTTATTATTCTTGATATATATGACTAGATATAAAATCTGTATGTCATAAGACTAGCTGTTGTTTGTGGTGTATTATTGGATAGTATTTGTGGGGTGTTCTTGGTTTGTCTACTGTATGAGCATAGTGAAAACCCTTAATACAAACATAATCGTCTTTCTGCATCACATGGATGTTTAATGCAAGTAACATAGTCTTTTCTTCAGTAAATCGTCTCCATCTTTACCATATTTCTCCACCATGGATGCTTAATTTTGTTATCTTTCTATTTCATATGTTAAAAATTGCAATAGTGAAGTTGAAAACATTTAAATTATCGCAGAAGGATGGGAAATTAATATCTTTTTAGGACATGCCTATTTGTACTGCACAAATCAACCAAAAAACAGTTAAAGAACTGCTCAACCATTCTTAGGTACATATTTTGTTTATATCACAACAAGATAATTTACATACGTATTTTGGAAGAATTCAACAAAATAATCAATTCAATAATAGGCATGTTGAAGTCACGAGCAAACCATCAATTCAATAAGGGGGGTATAGTGTTTTATTAATACTTTATGTTATCGGTATTAAAATCTTTAATAGGAAATGTTGAAGTCACGAGCCAACAGTGATGCAACCATGGCAAAATGGTTGATCCGGTGACATATTTAAATTCTGGCTTTGAATAATCAAAGGTAGTTATAAAACAAATTGAAAGTGAAAATGTGACTATAGCAGTCAGAGTGTTCTTTTAGGTGTTATAAATTACTGTAGGTACTGACCATCATTCAGTCTGTTTGATCTTAAAATGTGCAAAACTGTAAGGGTCATGGTTGGATATATGACTATCACTCACTACACATAAGTTGCAGCTTCCAACAACACATGAAAACAAATATATTAATAATCTCTGTGTGCCATATATTAAAAAAAATGTGAAAAGTACATACATAAATCAATCACACAATATCACAACAACGAAGAACATGATTAAAATGATATTCAGAAAACACACGGAAATGATGAAGATCTTGGTAGTATTAGGTAAATACCAGATGCGAAAGAGTACAAGCCTTCATGAAAATGTAGTTGTTTAGGGATGTGGTGTGGATGGGATAGGGAAGTCCTTTGGCAACTCAGGAATGGTTGGCTTTGGGATTTCAGGAAATGTCGGTTTTGGAATCTCAGGAATTGTGGGCTTTGGAAGCTCGGGAAGTGCAGGCTTAGGTATTTCAGGAAATGTGGGCTTTGGAATCTCAGGAAATGCAGGCTTCGAAATTTCAGGAAATGTGGGCTTTGGAAGCTCTGGAAGTTCGGGCTTTGGGAAGACGGGAAGCTCGGGTATCTCCAAAAGATTACGTGCCTCGACAACAATCTTCCCACCACTAAGAGATGTTAAAGTGATTGAAACTAATACGAGGAGGAAGTAAGTAAGGTGGGAATGAGCCATTGATATTGAAAAATGTGAAGGATTTATAAGAATAAGAAGGTGTTTGAGTTGGATTGAGAATGCATGAGTGATGATTTGGATTTATATAGGACATATGAGATGTGGGGAATAGGTACTAAAAGATGAGTTGGTGAGAATAAATTAGAAGTTGGTATGTTTAGCTCAACATCTTATCTTTTCATAAGATTTTGAGGTGTCCGACCTTACTTGTAACCTATTTTAAAATGCTTATCTTTATAGTTAACTAAATAACTTCAAAGGGGGTAGTTTTGGACTCTTGTTAGCATGATAATGTTAATAAATGATGGTGTTTAACTACAAGTGTTTCTCGTTGGTTGTTGAACAAGCATATTGAAAATTTGACAGTTATTTTGAAACAAATGAAGTGTATTGTCATGATGAATTGCAAATAGGAGACTCCCAATAAGACCAAATCTTGACAGCCGCGCTAGGTGTCCATTATGTGACGACGATCAAGAGACCGAAACAGATCTATTCATCGGATGTAACATATATATATATATATCGTTCAAGAAGTTTGTGATTGTACCTAGCTTCAAGTGGCGGTATTTATAATCTCCGATTGTCAACAACATACGACATTCTCAACATCAGGGAAATACTTTAACAATCGGCAAGGAGTTGATCAGCAAACTAGTTTCTTTCTTCTTTTTTCGGATATCTCTGGTTGACTAAAAATGTTACTTTAAATTGGACGGAATAAACTTGTATCCCTTCGCTCTAACTTGAAGACATAAGCGAATGAAATACGCTATTCATAAAAAGAAAATGTTTTTTGTATATAAAACTTGGTTTTGACCTTAATTTCCAGTGATCGTTAACATAATCCTTTTCTTTTAACATGAGTATCAAGTCTTTAAAAACCAAATATAACTCATCTGTAACGCAACGTTGCAATATTTTGTACAAGTTACTGACATTTGCTCATTGCGAATTGAAAGTAATTTAGTAAGACAAACAATTTTTATTATTTTGATTTCTACATTCACATTTTATGATGCTGTTTAAATAATCTCATTCCTTTTTTTTTTTTTTTTTTTTTTTGTTCTATTGCATTCAACCATTTAATAAAGTTCACGAGTGTCGTTATTGCTCTTTATAACTATTAACTACGGAGTATTAAGCTGTAAAACATATATATAATGACAGAATTTCTCCATAACACATGAAACCAAACTGTTTCCACAATCTATATGATCATATATATCAATAAAATATCAAATACATAAATTAATCGCCATATGGCAAAATAAAAGAAAACGTGTGAATTTTCATGGAATACCATGAAATAATTGAAATAGTCGAAGTGATGAAGTCACAAAAGCAGGTTTTCAAGGATGTGGAAGAGAAGGGATAGGGAAGTCCTTTGGCAACTCAGGAATGGTTGGCAATACGGGTTTCGGAATCTCAGGAACCATGGGCTTGGGAAGCTCGGGAAGTGTGGGTTTTGGAATCTCAGGAATTGTGGGCTTGGGAAGTTCTGGAAGTGTCGGCTTGGGAAGATCAGGAAGTGTGGATTTTGGAACCTCGGGAACTTCGGTCTTTATAACCTCTGGAACTGTGGGCTTTGGAATCTCGGAAAATGTGGGTTTTGGAAGCTCAGGAGGTGTGGGCTTTGGAATTTCGGGAACCGCGAGTTTTGAAATTTCGGGAAGTGTGGGCTTTGGAATTTCGGGAACCGTGGGCTTTGGAATTTCGGGAAGTGTGGGTGTGGGAAGCTCTGGAAGTGTGGGCTTTGGAACCTCCGGGATGGTGGGATTGGGAATCTCCGGAAGTGTGGGCTTAGGAACCTCTGGAACGGTGGGCTTGGGAATCTCCGGAAGTGTGGGCTTAGGAAGTTCCGGAAGTGTGGGCTTCGGAATCTCTGGAAGTGTGGGCTTTGGAACCTCCGGAAGTGTAGGCTTAGGGACCTCGGGAACCGTGGTTTTAGGAAGCTCCGGAAGTGTTGGTTTTGGAAGCTCGGGTACCTCCAAAAGCTTACGTGCGTCAACCATAATACTTGGTTCTAAAGTAACCGAAACTAGTATGAGGAGAAAGGAAATGAGCTGAAAATGAGCCATTGTTGTTGCAAGTTGTGGATATATGACTGAAGATGAAGACGCTAAGAAACTAATTAATGAGTTTGATTATATTGAGAATGTATATACATGATGATTTATATTTATATAGAGGATGTGAGACTTGGAGAAGAGGGCCACATGTATAAGTTGGTGAGAATTATATAGATATATAGGTGTTATTTAGTTCAACTTCTTATATATATATATATATATATATATATATATATATATATATATATATATATATATATATATGGAGGTTCAAATGAGAACCAAATAAAATTAAGAACTTGTGAAAACTACTAGATAACGTATTTGTTCACATGCGATTTGCTCAATTCATATGTGAACATTGATATATAATAAATTTAGAAAGAAAAAAGTGTTTAAAACTCTAAAAATTACGTCGTAAAACACATTTGAACCGATTTGTTCACATGATCGTTCACATGTGAACATATATTTGTATTTTTGTATTTTTCAATATAATTTTAAGATTTTTTTGACATTTTTATTTATCAATTAAACGTACATCAATGTTCACAAATGAATGAAGTTAATCGCATGTGAACAAATACGTAAACCAGTAGTTCTCATAAGTTTTCAATTTTTTAGTTAGTTCTCATTTGAATATTCCCTTGCATATATAGATATATAGATATAGATATACATTATAATTAAATTAAATTTTAAAACTTAATTTTCTACCTTTTGAAACTTTGATACGGTGCTTGCCTGCATACCACTGAAAAATCCCTCTTTTATTTATTTCACTAGAGGGTACTATAGTCTTTAATAATTATTATCTAACATGTCTGACTTCTAATATGGTTGTAGTTCTTTTCTTAGTATCATTAACAATGGTATTTAACTAAATCACGACACTCGAAGTAAAGTAGCGAGTAACTTTTTTTCATTTCATTACATAAACATTATGAATTATGATTTGAAATATATACAAGTGATTCCAGTTCACTGCAACAACAACAACAATAATTAATCCCGCAAAAAGCAAGGTATGAAGAGGTAAGATGTAGATAGTGATACTTCTACGCTAAATAGAGAGATTGCTTTCAAAAAGACTTCCGACTGATTCCGGTTTACATGTTTCTTCCAATTACTCGATTCGGGTTATAAGTACATTTGACTTACCGAAATTAAGAACTAAGAATCTTTTTATATAACGGGATATAAAAGAATTACACTGACAGTGCGGCGGGGCGAATAAATAAATTGTTAATTTATACGTTTTATTTTTTCCATTATTCAAAAATTTAATCACAGATTAATTGTCGATTTGAGACGTCGAATAAAGTCAACAATATATTACATCAAACTAATATAACATCAACAAAATTAAAAGTATAGTTTCGAATTTTGAATCATATTGTTGTGGTGTAGTTAAGGTACTCTCTATGCAATAAATTTTGATAGTGCAATTTTGCTTTTTTTTTTTTCTTTTTTTTGATGAATTAGTCACGATAATAAATCGGTGATAGTTTTAAATCTTTAAATAAGAATTTTTAATGAAATATACCCGTTTTCTTAGGTTGTTCAGCAACCAATATTCTGCGTAGGCGCGTACCCGACAAAGTAAAATTAATATTGATGATGATAACAAGTCATGTGAATATAGAACCTGACTTGTTCATGGCTGTAAATTTAGTAGACTAGTATTTTACATGGACTAAATTCACTGTCATATATACTTTGTCCAAGTAAAAGTAATTTTAAAGATACTGATGTAATCTTCTTATGAGTTAGGTATAACAGGATTGCTGCATATAGTTTCTTTTTATCTTTCTTTTCATTTCTAAAAATTAAAATTAATTTTTTTTCTTTATCTTTTAGAAAGGCTATAGAAGAAAATTTGTTGGAAATCAAATTCATTGAAACCTTTCGCAATTCACAAATAGTTTCAATATTGTCTAAGAATATGGTTCTTTTCTCGACCCTAAACAGATGTAAATTCATAGGAACCTTACCCACGGACAGCTGGTCGTGAAAAATCTGTGGGTAATAAGTGATTTTCTAGTGGTGTTGATGCGGATCGTTAAACAATGGCTAAACAATAACAATAATCAAATAAAAACTAATCGGAATTCTCAAGGAGAGAAAATCTTTTATTAAATCAATACTCAAACTCTGTCAAAACGTAATGAAAAACAAACCTTAAAAAAACGTATTTAAGGATCCTAAGGAATCCCTACAAAAAGATAATTAGGGAATAAAAGGAAATAAAATTTAAATGTTCAAAATTAAAAACTTCGAAAAATAGTAAATTGACGTTTTCGGCCCCTTAGCGACCCCGGAATGCCGAAAATTGACAGGAGGCGAAGCGACGAGTCTTAGCTTGTTCGTTGAGCCGTTTCCAAATGACCGTGCGAATTTCAGCCTAATCCGCCACCGAAATCTATTTCGGCAAAATATGCTCCAAGTGTATTTGTCGCGTTGACTTTTCCGTTGACTGCCGCGTTGACTGATCTCTGCCGCGTTTACTGATCTCTGCATCAGGTGTGCTCCGGCCGCAGTATGGCCATCACCATCATACGACACCACACATTATACTCTTGTTTATTCTTTCCTACCCGATTTTCTAAGAAACGTGATGAAGGTTGTCTGAGTTTGATTTTTGTTCGGGATGTAAAACCTTTGACGATAATGGCTCGTTAGAATTTCGTCATAAGTCATGCATATGATATCATAAGTTGATGTCACTAACAATACACATAGTTCTATTTAGAATTGAATTAAGTACGTACCTTTTGTTATTTTAATTAAAAAATCATTTCTACTTTATTTTTGAATATATGATCCACGACTATAGATCGACACCACATATATAACTGAAGGATTTGCTCTACGTTTGATATCTAATTTTTTTGATTAAGGAGTAAAAATTTACATATATATAGGTGGATTTCTCATTAGTACAACTTAACAACATATGAAATTAAAGTTTTTTAATTAATTAAACAAATATCTATATCATTATATCAATACGGTGTCGATCTGATACATAAATTACTTGTGCTATGACAAAATAAAGAAAAACGCATAAATAATCATTAATTTTTAATATAAGGAATACAGTATGAAATGATGGTATTAATAGTAGTAGCTCGTAATGAAGTGACGAAATAACACGCTGTAATTCAGAAAAGCAGGTTTTCAAGGATGTGGCAGGGAAGGGATAGGGAAGTCTTTTGGCAACTCAGGAACGGTTGGCAATGTGGGCTTTGGAACCTCGGGAATAGTGGGCTTTGGAATCTCAGGAACCGTGGGCTTTGATGTCTCGGGAAGTGTGGGTTTCGGAATCTCAGGAATAACGGGCTTTGGGATCTCGGGAAGTATGGGTTTCGGAATCTCAGGAACTGCGGGCTTTGGGACCTCAGGAACAACGGGCTTTGGGATCTCGGGAAGTGTGGGTTTTGGAATCTCAGGAACTGCGGGCTTTGGGATCTCGGGAAATGTGGGCTTTGGGATCTCAGGGACTGCGGGCTTTGGGACCTCGGGAAGTGTGGTTTTTGGGATCTCAGGAACAGCGGGCTTTGGGATCTCAGAAAGTGTGGGTTTTGGAATCTCAGGAACTGTGGGTTTCGGAATCTCAGGAACTACGGGCTTTGGGACCTCGGGAAGTGTGGGTTTTGGGATCTCAGGAACAATGGGCTTTGGCACCTCGGGAAGTGTGATTTTTGGGATCTCAGGAACAATGGGCTTTGGGACCTCGGGAAGTGTGGGTTTTGGAATCTGAGGAACTGCGGGCTTTGGGACCTCGGGGACTTCAGGCTTCTTAAGCTCTGGAACCGTGGGCATTGGAACTTCAGGAACTATAGGCTTTGGAAGCTCTGGAACCATGGGCTTTGGAATCTCTGGAATGACGGGCTTTGGAAGCTCAGGAACTACGGGCTTTGGAATCTCTGGAATTGCAGGCTTTGGGATCTCGGGAACTACTGGCTTTGGAATCTCTGGAACTACAGGCTTTGGAAGCTCGGGAACTGCGGGCTTTGGAATCTCGGGTACCTCCAAAAGCTTACGCGCATCAACCATGATACTTGGTACTAAAGTGACCGAAACCAAAATGAGGAGAAAGGAAGTGAGGTGAAAATGAGCCATAGTTGCAAGTTGTGGATATATGAGTGAAGATGAAGAAGCTAAGAAAATAATGCTTGAGTTGGATTATTTTGAGAATGTATGCATGCAGATTTAGATTTATATAGAAGATGTGAGACGTAGAGAAGAGAGACAGATGACACATATATAAGTTGGTGAGAATAATAGACATATAGGTATTTTTTAGCTCAACTTCTTTATCAATAAATTAGACCTGCAACTGTACTACCTTTTGAAACTCTGATATGGCGTTTGACTACAAAGGGTTATATATACGTTTCTTTATTATGTAACTACACGTTTTATAAGTTTGAACATGGTTGTTATTTATTGTTAAGGTCAAAGATGATTCGTCATAGGTGGCTGAGCTAATTTTATCCTACAGAAGATTTAAAATATTTAATTTGCTCACTTATTAGAGTATATAAAACGTGGAAACTAATATATTAATTAGGTTAATTACATTTCTAAATATATAGTTTCCGAAAATTAAAGTGAATCAAAAATATGATTAATATCAATTATGCATGTCTTATTGTTACACCCAGCGAGCGAGTTGTTAAAACTGTTTGACATTCGTTAAGTCAAACGTGTTTGTGGCGAAAACAAAGCTGCGAAAACATGAAACGAGTACGTAATCTATGAGAAAGGAGGGAGTGTCCCTTCGATGAACGATGAGAACAAGGCCAATGCACGCTGCGGCTGGTAGGTTGGTACGATATGACCTGCACCTCTAACAGTTATTAAAAGCAGTCCGTCGTATTCCTCCAAATACCCTCCAACCTGTCAACATCATGCCATTTTAGTACTAGTCAAACAAGTTTTGAGATAGCAATATGATCTGGGACATTCTGTTTCATGGGTTTTATCGCAGATTTAAGCTAAAATCCTTGGAAAAATTGCAGCCAGGACTAACTGTGTGAATGGGTCAGATGGGTGCCTGTGAATGTACGTATATGGTAATTATTGGATAAAAATATTTTTCCCTTGAAACGTGGTTTTAGTGTGACTGTTATTGTGACGGAAATATACTTCATAACTTCATAACTAAAGGAGTAAAATAATTATAATAATAATTATTTAATCTCTTAAACTTCATAACTTCAGTTAACAAACTATTTAATTTATATTATATTATTATTTTATAATAATTAATAAATAATAATATAAATGTTACATATATTATAATAATATGAAAAGAGGAGTCACGTACGAAAACAAAGTCCTATAAATTATTTAATTAATATTATTTTATAAAATATGTACTACAATTATCATTTAATCGCATAATATCTAAAATAATTCTAATAAATTACCGTGCATTGCACGGGTATTCCACCTAATATATATATATATATATATATATATATATATATATATATATAGTGGGATGATCACGGGGGAAACACTTTTTTTGAGGGAAGGAGAAATCGTTATTATTCATCACGGAACATCTTAACTTCGAAAATACAAATCTCACAAAAAATGAAGTGAAATTTAATAAATGTTAGTTAGAACCGATGCTATGAATGTTAAGCTTCCTTGATAAATTCTTTTTGAGGGTTATAACATCAATTTATGAATATTAGATCCAAAATTGTTAATATTCATCGTGGTGAATGTTAGTTAACATTCATGGCGATGAACGTTAAAATTAAAAATATTCTTCAAATATGTGATATTTTAACATTCATCGTAATGAATGTTAGTTAACATTCATCACGGTGAATGTTAACAATTTATTAAGTAAATATTCATCAACTAATGTTATAACTTAAAAATGAAATTCTTCCGTTAATATATTTTTAATAGCATTGACTTAGATTACTATTTATTGGTAAAAAAAAAAAAAAAATTGACATTTTGATTAGTAAGTGTAATATTATTCGTGATGAACATTAACGCTTCCTCCTTCCCTCAAAAAAACACTTCTCTCTTGAATGCTCCCCTGTACATATACATGTATATGTACATACACATATGTATATGTACATATTACATATATATATATATATATATATATATATATATATATATATATATATATATATATATATATATAAAGTTATGTGATCACCTCTTTGTTGAGGTACCATGGCCGCCAAGGTGTATGAATTGGAAAGTTGAGGGTATTAATCGTGTATCTAGTAGAGGTAATCGGAATCAGTGCATCTGTATCCCCACTGCAAAATCAAGCAACATCAATCGTGAGTTGTTAATCAGTCGTTTCAGATATATTCCATGTATGGAACTTATCTAGAGCAGTCATCCAAAATGTCCGTAAGCATTTCATATTTTTAAAATGCAGTCTGCAGTTAGAAACTTGCCTGTATACCCATACCCGTTGGTCGTATTTAGTCAGAACCCAGATTATGGGCAGTATGTTACTCGGACTGTCACTCCATCTCCTGATCACATGACTGCACACATAATGGTTTAAAACCAGTTATATATCGACTATTTATAATGAGATTCATATTAGTTTAAGGGACTGATTAATTAAGGGCGCACACCTGCATAAATCCCATGATGTACGTTTCGCGTGGAATGCATTTTGCACCACAGGGTCATTGAGATATGATTTCAGTGTATTTTCCCAGCATGGATCAAAGACATTAATCTTAAAGATAGAGAACAAAAACATTGATTAGGTTAATGATTCTAGTTATTATCAAGTATATATAGGTGCTGTAATGGGTATTAGTGAACTTACAGAACCAGTTTTTGAGGTATTTTTTTGTTCAGGGTTCAAGCAAATCGGCGCATAAAGGTTGGTGATATCGATATCTCCCATTTCATCTATAGCTTTGTCTGTACTATTCATGCACATTCCAGCTGAAGTATCATTCCCAAAGCAGTATTTGAAGATTGCTTCATGTGTTGCATCTGAATTTACACCATGAGTCCACCAATAATCATATGCACCTTTCAAAGTCGTTTCATCATCAATCACAGCGTTTCCTATCTGCAGAATAAATACCAATATTTATTATCATCTGTTCAAAAGAGCACTATATTTACATTTGTGAAGCTGGTGTGAGAATCGGACTATTTAAATTACGCATGTCTAAAAAGTGTAAGTAAGTGTACGTACTGCGATCCCTTTGATATTAATGGTTGTTTGGTTTGTAATATTATTATGAAGAACGATGTCAAGGGCTAGTTGAGGGACGTAATGTCCAGCATAGCTTTCTCCAGTGATGTAAAAATCACGATGTTTGTACTGAGGGAATCTCTCGAGCCAGTTAACAAGAAAGGTGTAAGCATCATTCATGGTGTTCGTGTCACCCGAATTATCATAATCAGAAGTTGTATTTGAATATGAGAATCCCACTCCAGCAGGTGACTCCAGAAACAGAATATTTGCAACTGCACAAAACATTTTTCATTTGTATGATCCATGTATAATAAGAACGAGAACATAAATTTTAAAGATTCTCTAACCATTGTTCCACGAAAAGTTATTCCTGAACAGAGTTTTGCCATCACTATTGATTCTGAATGGTCCTAGCTCTGCCATGGCTCCGATCATGGAAGAACATCCTGGTCCTATAACATGACAGTGGTTATATGTATTTGATAAAATATGCCAAATCAAAGATGAAAAGTTTCAGTGCTTCATTCCACTCCTGCGGTTATTTCTAATTATTTAGAACTACCAACTACAGCAATTGAACTATAAATTCATATTCATCTATCAAACCAATTTTTTTGGTGGTACAAGTTAATTGTAAACGCTTGTGGAACATATTTTGTGTTCAACTTGATAACAACGCAACAAATAAATATTAACATGAAAGATACCTCCATTTAACCATAAAACCAATGGCTTTGTTGAAGATTCAGTAGGCGACTCAACAAAATAGTAGAAAAGGGCCCTGCCTGCTTTAGGATCGACAGTAACATACCCGGAGTACTGATCAAAATCAACACCTGCAGGTTGGCCTGGCAATGCCGAAATCTTGTCGAGCTTTGACAAACCATCTTGTGGTCCCACATAAACAGGTGAGTACTCACTAGTAGCATCATTTAAACCTGACCATGAGGCATGAACAGGTGGGTCTGTGGATCGTTTTGATTTTAACAACTCATAAAGCCTGTCTGCCTGAATATCAGCATTGCTTAAACCAAACAAGGCCAAAAGGCAAAAAGCTGCAATAAGTTTTATCATCCTATTTAATTTGGTGCATACTATTTTCTTAATCTATGCTTCTTTATATACCGGGTGAGATTTTTTTAAACATCAAGTTCTAGCTACGGGCCATTTTAGACGTTAACTCCTAGGGACTGTTTTCCTTAAATTTCATCAAAGTTATTAAAATAGACATTTTAGAATTAACTGTTGACATGATCTTGAAGTATTAACAAGCTGACAACATATGTGATCAACTTTTCATAGTTGACTCGATTTAAATATAATAGCGATGAGTCGATGATTATAGATCATATGTGAAAATTGCCTTGATCACATCAAGTCAAACTACATGGTAAGTTGTCTTATGTTTGATGTATTTTTCTGAAAATATTCAAAACAATACAGATTAGTGTTTCTTAATAATATAATTAAGTTGGCAATATTGTGGTGACTTTTTCAACTGTCTTTTAAATGTCCAACATATATATTCCAAAAAGGTATTTGCTTGTTTCGAATTAAAAATTTGCGAAATCTCTCAAAAACCCTAAACGGGCAACATCGAACCCTTAACAATCGAACACTAAATCTTTTGGAAATTTCACGTTGTAAGCATGGAAAATCACAGGCAAAATTGACTGAACACGTATGACGTACCTTGAAGAACACAAAATGGTTTTACCCTTAAATTCGCAGAAATATCATTTCGAAAACCTTATTCAGTTTGTGAAATGCTTCAAAAATCTGAACCTGACCCATTTTCGAGAATCTCTCCCTATGGCCTATTCGCACAAGTATTGCCGTGGAATTCGTATATTGAGTGTCAAAATGTTCGAACTAAACCGGCCAATATTTCAAGAATATGTTAATTTTGCCTAAATTTATAATGTAGAAAATGGGCTGATAGGCATGGGCTTATAAAATCATGGGCTCACGTGGGTCCATGGTGTTTTGGGCCCATTGTTATTGGGCTCTGAAGGTGTGGGTGCTGAATTAGATCTTCAACGATGTCCCACATTTGAATGTTATGGAGTATTTTTTTTTATTATTTTATTATTTTATTATTTTGTCGAGTCTATGAACATCTTTGGACGTAGTAGCATTTTCTCTTCGTTTTCAAATCTTTAGTTTAATTTTTCATTGGTCTTTTAAAATTTTTATTGAGACACATTTACATTTTTCGAAATGTTAGAAAACCGGCCAAGAATATAATTCCTCCTAAAGTTATAATGTAAACTTTTTCTTGTTCATGCTGATGGGCTGATAGCCACGGGCTTATAAAAGTTTGGTGGTACTCACGTGATTCATGGTCTTTTGGGCTCATTATTAATGGGCTCCGGAGGTGTTTTGGGCTTATTATATAATGGAGGGTTTTTTTTGGTCTTTTTTGTTGTTGTTGTTGTTGTTTAGTCCATGAGCATCTTTGACATATATAGTGCATTTTTTGTAGAGGATGTGACTCTTTGTCTTCATTTTGAAATTTTGGTTTAATTTTCCATTAATCTTTTAAAATATTTCTAAATATAACTTTAGTTGAGCATTTCAAAGACATACAATCTCAAATTCATGACTGTATGTAAGCAAGTATAAAGAAGAAAAGTAAAATAAAAAAAAAGATTTCTTGATGTGGTTAATTAACTTACATGGATGAGAGGTTGAGCTAACAGACCTCAGCATTCCTACCAACTTTATCAAGAAATCTTTTTATTTCTGGCCAATCTACTTTATATAAACTGATATTTATGCATAAGATAACAAACAGTTCATAGGTTTATCAATAAGTAGCTAGATTAATTACCACATATCTCCATTAATATCAAAATGTTGCCTCACAAATACCCTTCATTTGTGATACCATTGTTGATCATCACACTGACATCAATGAGAAATAGCATCATTGTAGCAGAAGCAAGAAACATTCTCGAGATAGATTTGCCCGATCTTCCTAAGCCTGAACTCCCTGATTTTCCTGAAATCCCGAAGCCTGAACTGCTCGACTTACCTGAGATTCCCAAACCAGAACTGCCCACCTTGCCCGAGATTCCAAAACCTGAACTGCCAAATTTGCCATCATTGGAAGTACCAGATTTTAATGATTTACCACTTCCAAAATTCCCTAGTCTGCCCAATGACTTTCCTATCCCATCTGAGATACCGTGATTCGTGAAGCTGCACAGTCACTCTTGTTGAAGTTATGCCACTATTGCTGTCTTGTACTTTACGTTTAAGTCCTTTCAGGTGTTTTGCTATTTCATGATGTCAAAAAATCTTACTGTCGAACTCTTTCCATTAATTCATAATTCCAGAACCAAGTTATGTATTTATATATGAACTACTTGTATACATCTAATGTGGTCGCATGATTCGTTTTGATCTAATATTTGCAGTTTCTATGGCTTGAGATTGAGTTTTACTGTTTTAGACTCACTAAATGTGTGCATGGACTAGTTTTTCTTTTTCTTTTGTTTCAAAAAAATGAGCAATCTTTTGATGCCAAAAGTGATACTACATCACAATCAAGTTTAATGAAAGCTGGATTTTTTTGCCGAAAGAGACATCAGTAACGCCACAATCAAGCTAGCATCTTTCTAATCATTAGTATGAGACCAATTCCCCCACATATGACAAGCATAAAAATCCCCAAACCATCATTATGATTTAGTCAAATCTAAAAGGATAATTACGAAAGTGGCCGGCTTATTGGATATATCAAAGAAAATATTAAACAGTACGTTTATTTAGTGTTCCCGTTTCAAAATCATTGGTCAGAACGAGATAAAAAAAGTCCCTAAGACTTAACGTCCGGTATACTATATATAGACACACTTATACCAAACTATAAAGTACCAAACAAGATGATAAAACTAATAGCAACATTTTGCCTTTTGGCCTTGTTTGGTTTAAGCAATGCGGATATTCAGGCAGACAGGCTTTTTGAGTTGCTAAAATCAAAAGTATCTAGAAACTCACCTGTTCTTGATACATTTGCAGTTTCAGATGAAACTCATGAGTACTCTCCGGTTTACATTGCACCTCAAGAAGGTTTGGCACAGCTCGACAAGATTTATGGATTACCAGGCCAACCTGCAGGTGTTGATTTTAATCAGTACTCAGGATATGTTACTGTCAACCAAAATGCTGGCAGGGCTCTTTTCTATTATTTGGTTGAGTCTCCCACTGACTCTTCAACTAAACCACTAGTTTTGTGGCTAAATGGAGGTAATTTTTCATGTTAATCAAGTTTATCCATTAAATCTTCCAACTTTGATTCAGTATATTTTGTAAAAAAGAATAAAAAAAATCTCAATATCTTTCGTCTAACAGGACCAGGATGTTCTTCCATGATCGGAGCCATGTCAGAACTAGGACCATTCAGAATCAACAGTGATGGCAAAACTCTCTTCAAGAATGATTATGCATGGAGCAATGGTTAGATCCTAAACCACATTTTCTATTACCTTAATTAATTATATTAATCATAAAGACGGAAAATATTATGTGCAGTTGCAAATATGCTATTTTTGGAGTCCCCTGCTGGAGTGGGCTTCTCATATTCAAATACAAGTTCTGATTACGATCATGCTGGTGACAAGAACACTGCGGATGATGCTTACATTTTTCTTGTTAATTGGCTTGAGAGATTCCCTCAGTACAAAACTCGTGATTTTTACATAACTGGAGAAAGTTACGCTGGACATTATGTTCCTCAACTTGCATACACCATTCTTCTTAACAACAAGATAACTAACCAAACAGTCATTAACATCAAAGGGATAGCTGTAAGTTCATTTCACCTACACCTTCTACAATATTAACGGACCAGTTTTCCAATTTCTACTGTTTATTCTACAAACACGTAAAGGGTACTAATGATCTTGGTGGATATATAATCTGCAGATAGGAAATGCATGGATTGATGATGAAACGAGTTTGAAAGGAATGTTTGACTATTGGTGGAGTCATGCTATAAATTCAGATGCGACTCATGATGCCATCTTAAAATACTGCGACTTTTCAAGCGAATCATCATCTGCAATGTGCGATAATGCTACAAACAAAGCTTGGCGCGAGATGGGAGACATTGATCTCTACAATATCTATGCACCAATTTGCTTGACCCCTGATCAAAGAAATGCCTCAGCCACTTCTGGTTCTGTAAGTCCTCTATACACTTTCCAACACCTATGATGAAATCTGAAATATAAGATCATCATTGTTTCAATTTCTATCTTTCAGATTAATGTTTTTGATCCATGCTGGCAATATATCCTCGAAGATTATCTCAACAACTCCGCAGTACAAAAGGCATTCAACGCAAAACCTACATCATGGGATTTATGCAGGTACCCTTAGATCAGTCGATCTCTTAGACTAATATTGGTCTTGTAATAGTTTTAGCCAACAACTAACAGCAAATGTTTATAACAATGTCTGCAGTAATGTTCTCACAGGCTGGAATGACAGTTCAGTTACCATCCTTCCGATTATCAAGTATCTAATTGAAAATGGCCAACGACTATGGATATTTAGGCAAGCGCTCCAGATAAGTTTCATAGTTAGAAATTCGAAACAACGACTAATTTGAGGCTGATTATTTCTTGATTTTTCAGTGGGGATACGGATGGTCGGGTTCCAGTTACTTCTTCTAGGTACTCAATTAACACCCTCAATCTTCCAATTGAGACAGCTTGGCGGCCATGGTACCTCAATAAGGAGGTGATCACTCAACTTTATTTTTTATGCACATACAGTTTAAGCTAAAATAATAACAATAATAATATTTGTGAATACTGGATTGTTCAAAAGATGTTACCTGAATCTTACCTGGTATCTGAAAGTGAGAAAGTCTGCATGTCCTACAAACTCATATTTGATTTTAGTGATTTGAGTAGAGTCTCTGAGAATATTATTTTGGTGTCCCGTCATTTTCATGTAAGATAGTATTGCTTAACTTATTAACAAATTTCTGTATAAAATAATATGACTAAAAGAAAAGTATATCATGTATATAAGCTATTTATAAAGCATAATAATATGGTTCTAAAAATCAAACAAAAATTGCATGGCTATTTACACGGTACTACTTTTTTATGATATGCTGACATTAAATCTTGTTAACAGGTTGGAGGGTATTTGGAGGCATACAAAGGACTGCTTCTGATCACAGTTAGGGGCGCAGGCCATACGGTTCCAAGTTACCAGCCAGAACGTGCGTTGACCTTGTTCTCATCGTTCCTTGGAGGGATACTCCCTCCTAGCTCGTAAACAACACCTTTGCTTATCTGATGAACAAGTTTAATGAAGCTCAAATGTCGAATGACTAATGGTGTCCAGTTGACCCAATATGTTTCTAAATCATCATATGTATTTGTAACTTATGCTAAGAAAAGACTTTATGTATTTTACCATTTTGCAAGAATATTATATGACAATCAATATGAAAATGAACTACAACTATGAAAATCCTATCCAGTAATGTTCAAGCCCACAAGGATACACCTGGTCAAGTTATAACTCTTTAACATTAATTTTATCCAAGACATTTTTAGCCTACATGTCCAAAAGTAAATAACAGGTTCTCCACACACACACACACAAAACAGAGCAGCCTTGTCTTGCCTAGGGTGAAGCCTATTATATATGTGCTTCTACAGATGTGAAAACTGCATTTGCGATCAGCCGAATAACCGAACAGGGAACGGACAGAATATACGGGTTTCAGAAACCATTTGACCAAACATACTGAAATGGACCACAAAAATGCCCCCTAGAGAGCTAGCCATGCCATCAACATGGGATTGACTATTGCCAGTCAAAACGAGATCAATCCACATAAATCAACATCAACATATACATAATAACTGATACAAAAGATAAAAGGACAAGAGTCGGTCCTTGAACTAGCTAGAAAATTCAAGATGTTCCAAAGCAAAAGACAATGTATGAAACAAAGCCTGTTGGGCTTGTTTTAAACCATATAGATATCAATGCAAGAGGCACACAGTCATATCATTGTACACGTCATCACATTAACCTCAATGAGCAGCATAATTATTGTAGCAGATCGAGGAAAGCAACGTACCTTCTAGAGATACATTTGGAACTCTAATTCCCATATATGAAAAGTCCTTCCATGACATGCTACGAGTATTATCCAAATATGGCCCATTAACAAGCTTATGGCCTGAGATTGAATTTTAATTAGGACTCAGTCAACTGTGTGGATGCATTGATCATATCTTTCAAGTTTCAATCCATTGAAATTAAATGAGGAAAAATAGCCAAAAATTGAAAATTAATAAGAGGTAATCAATTTAATTTCTTCTTATAGAGAGATACAATTTTAATCAAAAGCAAAGAAGATAATTTAATTTTTATATTTGCAGAATGAGACATTAAAAAGACAGAATCTACCATACTTCATACAAATTGAACCAGACCAATTCCCTGTTGCTGTTGGAGCATCGCTAATGAATAGACACTATCTGTTCAAAGGGTGCAATCAGCGACAGTTACAGAAAATTCTCACTAAATTCGTCACTGACTTTGAAAGGGTATTGCGACTATTCACAAAGGGTTATAACCATTCACCAAGAGTTGTGACTTTTCATGAATAGTCACTTTGTCCATATATATATGAACATGATTATTTGGTTTTTAACAAAAAATATACAAATACAAAACCAATTCTATGTTTTGCTTGAGCTTTTTGTTGCCTCAAAACAAGAGTGACTTTGTCTTATCCGATTGTGGATTTCGTGTAACCCGAGGCAATAGTTGGGTCGAAATACTACAATCTGAAAGTGTTTCGTACACGATTCAAAGTTATATCCAAGTTATTCATGATTATCATCGTACCCAAAAACCAACAAATTTCCGAAATTCCCCACGAATGACAAGCATGCAAAATACTGTCCAAACCATTATTTTAAAGACTATAAATGATTCAACTCCAAAACGTACTTACGAAAGTGGCCGGCTCGTTATAATTTTATTTTATTTTATTTTATTTTATTTTAACGGCAAGTACTCACACACCCCACTACCACGAATATATACATTAATCCACGAATATATACCTCGATATCGCTAGGCCAATGGCCCTTTGGTGACCGGCTCATTATAATATTTTCAAAGAAATTGTTTGACAGTTTATGAAATGCAAGTTTCAAAATCATTGGTCAGAATGAGATAAAACAGTCGTCCTTAGGATCTTGAGGTCTCACCTGCTATTTATAGAAGCACTTGAACTAAATTAGGAAGCACAAAACAGGATGATTCAACTTATAACAACATTTTGCCTTTTGGCGTTGTTTGGTTTAAGCAATGCCGATATTCAGGCAGACAGGCTTTTTAAGTTCCTAGAATCAAAAGGATCTAAAAACTCACCTGTTCTTGATACATTTTCAATTTCAGATGAAACTCATGAGTACTCTCCGGTTTACATTGCACCTCAAGAGGGTTTGGCACAGCTTGACAAGATTTATGGATTGCCAGGCCAACCTGCAGGTGTCGATTTTAATCAGTACTCAGGATATGTTACTGTCAATCAAACTGCTGGCAGGGCTCTTTTCTATTATTTGGTCGAGTCTCCCACCGACTCTTCTACTAAACCACTAGTTTTATGGCTAAGTGGAGGTACTTTTTCATGTTAATCAAGTTTGTCTATTAAATCTTCCAACTTCGATTCAGTATATTTTGTAAAATAATAAATTTCAATTGTTGTCGACTAACAGGACCAGGATGTTCTTCCATGATCGGAGCCATGTCAGAACTAGGACCGTTCAGAATCAACAGTGATGGAAAAAGTCTCTTCAATAATGATTATGCATGGAGCAATGGTTAGATCCTAAACCACATATTCTTTTACCTATTTACCTTAATTAATTACATTAAAGATCATAAACACGGATATGCTATGTGCAGTTGCAAATATGCTTTTCTTGGAGTCGCCAGCTGGAGTGGGCTTCTCATATTCAAATACAACTTCTGATTACGATTATACTGGTGACAAGAACACTGCGGATGATTCTTACATTTTTCTTGTTAACTGGCTCGAGAGATTCCCTCAGTACAAAACTCGTGAATGGTACATAACTGGAGAAAGTTACTCTGGACATTATGTTCCTCAACTTGCATACACCATCCTTCTTAACAACAAGATAACTAACCAAACAATCATTAACATCAAAGGGATAGCTGTAAGTTCACTTACACTTTTCGCAGTGTTAGACCAGTTTTCCAATTTCTACTTTTTATTCTATAAACACGTTAAAAGTAATGATCTTAGTATAAAATCTGCAGATAGGAAATGCATGGATTGATGACGAAATGAATCAGATAGGAATGTACGACTATTGGTGGAGTCATGCTTTAAACTCAGATGCGACTCGTGATGCCGTCTTTAAATACTGTGACTTCAAAAACCAATCTATGACTGAAGTGTGTAGAAATGCTAGAATCAAAGCTTTAAGTGAGGTGGGAAAAGTTGACAGAAGAAACATTTATGCACCAATTTGTTTGACCCCTGATCAAAGAAATGCCTCAGCCACTTCTGGTGATGTAAGGCCTCTATACAAATTCCATCGCATATGATAAAAACTGGGATAGTGAAATCATCATTGTTTAAATTTATGTCTTTCAGATTAACGAATTTGATCCCTGCTGGCCATATATCCTTATAGATTATCTCAACAACTCCTCAGTACAAAAGGCATTGAACGTGAAACCTACCTCATGGGATTTATGCAGGTACCCTTAGATCAGAACTTCAACTAATATATATGGTTATTGTTATAATTTTTAGCCAAAAACTAATTACAATTATTTACAACAATGTATGCAGTGATGTTCTCACAATCTGGAATGACAGTCCAGTTACCATCCTTCCGATTATCAAGTATCTAATTGAAAACGGCCAACGGCTATGGATATTCAGGTAAATGTTAAGTTGCAGATACTTGGAATGGGTTGGATAAGTTCCATAGTTGGAAATTTGAAACAACGTATAATTCATGGTTGATATATTGTTTCTTGTTATTTCAGTGGTGATATGGATGCTCGGGTTCCAGTTACCGCTTCTAGGTACTCAATCAACGCCCTCAATCTTCCGATTGAGACAGCTTGGAGGCCATGGTACCTCAATAAGGAGGTGATGACTCAACTTCCAATCCTTATTATTCACACACATTATTATTCTAAACCAAAATACTAATAAGAATAAGTATTACTATTGCTTAATTTATTAATAGTTTTTGTGTCCAGTCATTTTCATTTCATATATTATTGCTTAATTTATTAATAGTTTTTGTGTAAAAAATAATATGACCAAAAGACAAGGATGTCATGTTATAAGCTATTCATAAAGAAAAATACGGTTTTAACAATCAAACAAATATTGCATGGCTGATTACACAATAGTTATTTGTGAATGCTGATATGTAATCTTGTTAACAGGTTGGAGGGTATTTGGAGGAGTACAAAGGACTGCTTTTTATAACTGTCAGGGGTGCAGGCCATATGGTTCCAAGCTACCAGCCACAACGTGCATTGACATTGTTCTCATCGTTCCTTGAAGGGATTATCCCTCCTTCCTCGTAAACAATACCTTTGTTTCTCTGATGTGTGATCAGTTTGATGAAGCTCAAATATCCAATAACTACGTACTGGTGTCCACTTGACCCAATTTCTTTCTAATTTATCATATGTATTTGTTATTTATGTTAAGGAAAGAAGTTACGTTTTTACATTCTTGCAAGAGTATATGGTAATCAATACGAAAATGAACTGCATCTATGTTAATCATATCCTTTCCAGTAATGTTCAACCTCACAAATATATACCTGGTCAAGTTCTAATGAACATTAATTTTCATCCAACAGTTATTTAGCCTGTCCACAAGTGAATAACAGGTTCTCCAAAAAATAAAAATAAGTAAAAAACAGAGCAGTCCTGTCCTGCCTAGGGTGAAGGCTATATATATATATATACATATATATATATATATATATATATATATATATATATCTGTGTGTGTGTGTGTATGCGCTTCTAGAGATATGAAAACTAAGTTTACGATAAACTGAATAACCGAAAAGGGAATGGACCTATTATAGGGGTTCAGAAACTATTTGACCAAATAGACGGGCTGCGTTTGGCAAAAGAACCTATTACCTGTCAGAATGATGACAATCCACATATACATAATAACTGATGCGAAAGGTTATAGGAGAAGTGTCAGTCTTTGAACTAGAAAATAAGCAAAAGACCATCAATCAAACAATTCATACCACTGTACACAGATCGTCCCATCAAGCTCAAGGAGAAGCATCATTAACGTATCAGAGGAAAGCAACCTTCTATAGATAGATTTTGGAAGATCTTCTTAAGCTAGAACTTATTAATATAAGAAAATTTCCATACCAGAACTCCCACTACATAACCAAAGAACCAAACTTCCTAAATCAGATGAACTTCTCGACTTACTTGAATTTATAAGCCTGAAGTTGCAAATTTAACATCCCTTCTCTGCCGTATGATTTTCTATCCCATGTGACATACCGTGAGCTGTGAAGCTGCCTGGTCACCAACGATGTGTCACTAGTAGTGTTGTCTTGTACTAACTAGGAGATCGTTTTCGTTGTTATTCTATTTCGTGGTACTGTCAAAGATCTATACTGTGGAACTCTTTCCATTTAAGACATTGTTATGTAATTATATGAACTTTTTTTATGTTGAATGTGGTTGCATGACCCGCTCCTATCTGAAAATATGAACAACCTTATGGCCGGAGATTGAATTTACGGACTTGGTCAACTGTGTGCACATACTGATCTTTCACTCCTATGGACTTTAGTGAGGAATATATAATTGCCAAAACTGAAAATTCGGACAATTTAATGAGAATCAACTTAATTTCTTCTTATAGAGAGATACATATTTAAACAAAACAAATTTGATTTTTTAGTTTTATATTTTGGCTTTTTGCAGAATGAGACATCAAAAAGACAAAATCTACCATATTCCATACAAATTGAACCAGACCAATTCCCCACGTATGACAAGCATAAAACTGTCCAAACCATTATTGTGAAAAGACTATAAATGATTCAACTCCAAAAGGATACTTACTAAAGTGGCCGGCTCGTTATAATATTTCAAAGAAAATGTTGACAGCTTCTGCAATGCAAGTTTCAAAATGATTGGTCAGAATGAGATAAAACAGTTGTCCTTAGGATCTTGAAGTCTCACCTACTATATATAGAATTGAACCAAATTAGGAAGTACAAAACAGGATGATTCAACTTATTACAACATTTTTCCTATTGGCCTTCTTTAGTTTAAGCAATGCCGATATGCAGGCAAATAAGCTTTTTGAGCTGCTAAAAGCAAAAAGATCAAGAACCTCACCTCTGCAAGATACATGGGTGGTTACAGATGAAGCTACTGATGCATACTCTCCCGTGTACATTGCACCTCAAGAGGGTTTGGCCCAACTCGACAAGATCTTGGGATTACCAGGCCAACCTGCAGGTGTCGATTTTCATCAGTACTCAGGATATGTGACTGTCAATCCAAAAGCAGGCAGGGCTCTTTTCTACTATTTTGTTGAGTCTCCCACCGATTCATCAACTAAACCATTGGTTTTGTGGCTGAATGGAGGTACTTCTGCATATTAATATTCATTTATTGTTTCCTTGCAACTAGCACACAAGCATATCTGTCCACAAACCATTTGTTACAACTTAAACTCGATATATTTTGTAAACTAATTATATTGCTATATTCATTAACAGGACCAGGATGTTCTTCCATGATCGGAGCCATGGCAGAGTTAGGACCATTCAGAATCAATAGTGATGGAAAAACTCTATTCAAGAATGATTATGCTTGGAGCAATGGTTAGCTAATATATCTAACTTTATGTTGTCATGCTTATTTTGATTTGAACGTAAACATAAACAAAATTCTGTGTGCAGTTGCAAATATGCTGTTTCTGGAGTCGCCTGCAGGAGTGGGCTTCTCATACTCAAATAAAACTTCTGATTATGATCATTCTGGTGACAAGAACACTGCTGATGATGCTTACATTTTTCTTGTTAACTGGCTCGAAAGGTTCCCTCAGTACAAAACACGCGATTTTTACATAACCGGAGAAAGCTACGCTGGACATTATGTGCCACAACTTGCCTACACCATCCTCAAGAAGAATAAGAAAACAAACCAAACCATCATCAATATGAAAGGGATTGCTGTATGTTTCACCTGACACTTTCCAAATTTGGAGACAAAAGTTGCAAATATTAACTGTCTATTCTATAAATACATGAAGATTTTTTTCTGTAAATTATGCAGATAGGAAATGCATGGATTGATGACGAAACAAGTTTAAAAGGTCTGTATGATTATTGGTGGACTCATGCCATAAACTCAGATGCGACTCATGATGCTGTCTTCAAAAACTGCGACTTTACGAACTTTTCTTCTTCATCTACATTGTGCGACAATAGTTCAGACAAAGCTTGGGATGAAATGGGAAATGTTGATATTTACAACATTTACGCACCGATTTGCTTGACCCCTGATCAAAGAAATGCATCTGCCACATCTGGTTCTGTAAGGCCTTGTTTCCTCACCTATATATGATACTAAATGGAGTATGTCATAATTCATAATTTTTTCAATTTATATCTCAGATTCACGTTTTCGATCCATGCTGGCCAGAAATTCTTGTATCCTACCTCAATGACTCTGCAGTACAAAAGGCATTTAACGTGAAACCTACATCATGGGATTATTGCAGGTACCCTTAGATCAGTCTTGTAGATCAATAGTATGGATCTTTTAATGATTAACTGATAGCAGGTTAAAACGTATAATTATAACGATGTGTGCAGTGATGTTATCCCGGTCTGGAATGACAGTCCACTTACCATCCTGCCAATAATCAAGTATTTGATTGCAAATGGCCAACGATTATGGGTATTCAGGCAAGCATTATACAAACTCCGCATGACTCTAGCTAGATAAGCTCCACTATTGGAAATTCTAATTGATGAATAATTCATGATTGATTTTTTCTTGATCTTCTGCAGTGGGGATACAGATGCTCGGGTTCCCATTACCGCTTCTAGGTACTCAATCAACACTCTCAGTCTTCCCATCGAGACAGCTTGGCGGCCATGGTATCTCAACAAGGAGGTGATCACTTAAGACTATTGATTTGGTTTAAATGATTCATTATATGTATATGCACTACCTGAGAATAAAAATATGATTACAGGATGTTGATGTATATTCATTATTCATTATTTATAAAAAAGAAATGGTTTTAACAAGAAATCATGCTGACAGGTGGGAGGGTACTTGGAGGCATATAAAGGACTACTTCTGATAACAGTTAGGGGTGCAGGCCATACGGTTCCAAGTTACCAGCCAGAACGTGCGCTGACCATGTTCTCATCGTTCCTTGGAGGGATACTTCCTCCGAGCTCGTAAACATTTATCTGCGTTTAAGGTTTCAATTGCTTTGGTTTTCTGATGAACAAGTTCGACCCAACCCAGTGTGCTTCTAAATTATCCTATGTATTTGTCACTTGTGTTTCTTTTCTGGAAAGGCAAAGTATTTGTTACTTGTGATGAAGAAAGGTCTTATGTTTTTTACACTTTTGCAGAATGATACTCCGTAATCATTAGGTCATTAGGACAAGATTACAATTTTTGTGATTCTATCCCACACTTGTCAAGCCGGCCCAAACCTGGCCCAGTCCAAAAGCTTGATTTTTATGTGACACTTTTAGGCTTCATCCATAAATACACAGGCTTTACAAAAAAAGCATAATCTAAACCCTCTCTTGGCGGGCCCGACTTGTGTGTATGGGTGAAGCACTGAAGCCTATGGAAATATTTGGTAGACCTAAAATGTATGCTAATCAACATCAACATAAAAATAAGATTTATACATGATATATATGGTTGGCCAGTGCACCATCACTTTAGCAAATATAGTTCTCTATTTGGGTTTTTCCATTTTCAAACTTAAAACGGCAGTCGTTCTAAGTTTTGCATCTCTTTTTTGAAATAAATACAAAACAAAGTAAAGAGAAAATTAATGAAATAGACTGTCAAACCTAACCATTTTTAATATATAGACGGTGTAATAAACTAGGGACATCCAATAAAAACAGGGCACGTGTTCCCGAACTTCGCCTAAATGCATTTTATGGGCCGACGAATCCGACGAACTTTTTGAATACTCAAATTGGGACTCGGCTCTAAATGTGAACCACCAAACAGAGTATTCATAAAATCTGTAGCAGACATATGAATATATGATGATATGCCATCGCATAAACATTAATGCAGTTTAATATATGCAAAACGTATAAACATTACAAAAATGCATTTTAACATATGCAAGCAAATAAACATTCAAGAGATACAACAATTGCAAACAAATAATGTTGACCCCACCCAAAAGGCCCAAACACCAATCAAAGATCCAATTTTTACACACACGAGCCACAAACTACTTACAGCATGATCAACTCAATCTTGATAGAACCCCAACATTTATTACACCTTCATCTCTTTGCTTATTTTTCCTTTGAATAATTACTACTATATTCCAAGAACTGACAATTCATCCACCAAACACACCATCTTCCCCTTCACCAGCTATTTTCCTCATTGCCATAACCATAACTGAATTGAATTGATGAAGATACACAATCTTATAATTCGAAAGTTTCAAAAACTCATAAGACCGATCATAATAGTTCCCTAATGGCATAACCACAATGCCATCAACCTTCACAACTCTATTAACAAACTTCACATTCTCTAAACTTGAAGTAAACACAAAATCAAACACCTCATTCGGGATCACCAATTGTCGATCCAAATCTATATCCATAACAACATCAATTCCCTTATCATGTAAAAACCACAAATTATCAAACAAGTCTCCAACCCCCGAGCTCAAAAAAAGACCCTTTTGGCCATCTTTAAAAACACCTTCAACCACTAAATCATTAAATAATATTGGCAGGAAATCGTTCGAGTCCGTTGTTTGTTCTTCAGAAACATCTTTTACAAACGACCCAATTGAAGGTAATGCAAGAATGAATATACCCAAAAATAATGACTTTGAGATGACACCCAAGATTCGAGAATCCGGTAGTTTGATCATCAAAACAGAATCTTGATGACAACCCTTTATCCGTTTCATCTTTTTATTGTAATTCAGACGATACCCACGAGCCAAATTCATGATCTATTGAATAAAAATCGGAACTTGACGATACCCAGATGAGAAACAAGTAATAAAATCAAGAAAAGTGGAATTTTATTTAGCGAGTGCAGAATCTGGAAGCGGTGTGGTTTCCACCCACTAGAGAAAAACGTGTAATTTGTGTATTGCAACAAAGAATCCTTAACTGGAGAAATCTTGTGATTTCCATGTTTTTTTGTTATCTTTTCAGATTTTGTGTGTAAAAGTTTTATATGTATGTATACATAGTGAGGCTTAAAAAGTTGCTTTCTTTCATGGTTGTGAAAGAAATATGAATTGGGAGTGAAGAAGTCATATGATTAAAATGATAGTTTATGGAGGGGTGTATTTTGTGTGTTCTATTGGGGTGGGGGTTGGGGGTATCGTGTCAAAAATGGTGTGGCAGAAAAGATGAAATGAGAATTATTTAGGGAGGGTGTCACGTGAAGAAGGAGATTGAGAAATGGGTTGGTAATATTTTGGTAATATATGGCCATATGGGTGTGGGAGGTCCTTTGGACTTTACTTTTGTATAATCCCAATGTTTTTTTTTTTTTTTTTTTTTGAGTATCTTTTGTATATAAAACTACTTGGGGTTGTTGATCGACTTTTTTTCGTTGGTCTATTCTAAGGATCAAGAGGATCTAATGCATTAACCTCGCATTTTGCTTAGTAAACTAAACTGGTAAAAAAAATTACATGTTCAAGTTACCTAGAAAAGTAAGTTTTTTTCTTTTTACTCGGAAAGTAACTTTCCAATGATTGTTTCCAACACCAAAATGTTTATCCGGAAAGGTTGAAACAAACATGAGACTTCTTTTTAGTAAATAGAAACGCTCTATTACTAGGCCACCTACGTGAGTTACACCTAACTGAACTCGCGATTTGTTTATTAAACAAAACTTGAAGAAAATCCCAAATTGTGTAAAAAAACCTTCCAAGACAGGATTGGGCTAAGATGTGGGCCAAACCCAACCCCCCCCCCCCCCCCCCCAGGCCCGGTTGTGTGAAGATACAAAAGAAAGACTCATTTAGTACATTGACTTAATGAGTTAGGGGTGTCACTATTATCCAAATTCGTATAATCCATCTGATCCAAATTTTAGGTTAAATGGACATAATTATTCATATTATGATTGCTTAAACGGGTTATGGATTGCTTAACTGTATTACACGGATAGGATAAAAGATCAAAATTAAAATGTTTGGATATATCCGAATAATTCGAATAAGGATTAAATAATTAAATAATATATTAATTTTTACCATATAAGAATTAATTAGAAATTAATCTTAAATTATATTATTTACTAATAGTTTAGAACCATCTAGAAGTCTTAACATTTTCCCTCGAACCAAAAGTAAAAGTAAATTATAAAATCCTCTTTTGAATTAGATTGGAGGTGATCTTTATTTGATTTAGAAATTACGAATCTGTTTTGAATTAAATTATATGTTAGAATGTTAAATGTTAGAATTGGAATTTGAATCTTATAATATGATCTATTGTTACATCATATGTTTGTTTATATAATTATTTTAAATGTAAACCATTTGTTAAATTTAGTCTTATTCGATATTACACGTCCAACTTGAACTAATTCGGATGAAACCGTTTAATCCGAACACTAATCCGAAACCGTTTAATCTGTATCCGATTAATCCGTTTCTTATTTGGATTGGATTAAGAGTTAACTTGAGATTGTTCAAAATCCAATTAACCCAAACCGAATAAGCCAAAAATCGAATAATCCGTTGAATAACACCCCATCGGCTAATGTTCTCAAGTATAAATAATATATGGGTGATTTTATCTGCTGCATTCTTAGTACACTAAATGTCACAGTTTTTTATTTATTTTTGTGGGACCAAAGAAGTATATTTATTCGGTGTTATCTTAATGCATGCACCTTGCTTGATGCTTTTGGAGACATTGATTTGAACATAATAATAAATACATGCGACAGTACATGCATACAATACACATTTAAGGGGATATTTGGAGTCCACTTTCCACATGATTATGAAGAATAATCGAAAACAAGTAATCAAAATCAAATATATTACAGAATCAGATGAGTGAAGTTGGACTTCATACACCATCAGTTGAGTCAAAAGCTTATATAATACAGAGCACACATTAAAGGAAATTAAAATACATACCATCAAAAAGCTGTACATAGACTCTTTATTGTAATGTTAGAGGAATGTTCCTGTTGCACAGGTTTGGTAGTAGGACTGCATATCCTGCTTCGTTTTGGCCCTGAGATTCTTACCTGTGAAATTGCAAAAGCAAGTATATCAACCATATAACAATCTTCGTCTTTAGAGATGTCGTTTGGGGACACTAGGGTAGAGTTCTCACTGAAGGAGGTGTGAACGTTGTTCTCGGACTCTACTTCTATCATGTCTGTCAGCTGAAGTGAAGTTAAGGTAGTAGGAGTTTGCAGTTTGGAACCGAAAGTTAGAAAATCTAATGTTGGGTTCGTGTAAAATAAGATCCAAGGATGCCCTAATAAACAAAAAAGAGCAACAAGTTGTTAGAAATAAGAACGTGGATTCATGAATAAACCATTAATGAGGTGCTTGGAAGTCCTTTTTAAAAGTGATTTTGTGAGTTTGTAGTTGGAATAATCCGTTTCGTAACATATCCAAACACCCCCCTAAGTGGAACCAACATACTTGAATATTAAAAGAGAGTATCCACAGCTTACGTAGTACTTCCTCGGCAGAATATCTCTGAGATACGTTTCTTGTTAGCATATGGGCTATAAGATCTCGGGCAGGTTGCGAAACTGAGTTCCATAATTCATCGTGGAAATTAATGGACACATTCTTGACAGCCTCAAATACGGTATTCGCAGAATCACCACCAAATGGGAGAAAACCGACCAAAAGTGCATGGAGGACCACACCAGCACTCCATATATCGACTTTTTCTGAATAACTACCGTTCAGAACTTCAGGGGCAACATACGCAGGACTTCCAACCACACCATATAAACTTTGACCTATGTATAAAGTCAAAATGAATACTTATACATGTTCATGATTCTGTACATTAACAGTAGTGGCAATTTTGACCCATTATCAATCAAGTTTAATTTAATTCTTAACCATATATTAAATAGTGGATAAAATGCATAAGAAAATAGCCATTGAGCAATGTGTATGTTCAATGCATAAAACCTCCTACTTGTTTTATCAAATGATTATTATTAAAAGGATATAACGGTAACAGTCTTATCTAAAACCAAAAGTAACGTAAAAAGGTTAAAAATAACAATAATCTGAAAAGAGTTTTGGGTCAATAAAAACTCTACCCATTTGACCCGAATAAGAAAGTATACGTTTTTACCCGAACCCATTTTGACCCATTATTCAACCTGCATGTCCCACCCACTTGCACCTTTGTGCACGTGCATAGAAACAGACAGAAAAAAGGCCAATTACATAAATCAGTACCATTCGCGATTCTAGCAGCCAAACCAAAATCTGCAAGCTTAATCAAGCCAGACGATGAAAGAAGGATATTTTCGGGTTTTACATCACGATGAATCACACCCATTTCATGACAATATTTAAGAACCAACATCAATTCCTTAATTAAATTAGCAGCTTTTTGCTCTGAAAACAAACCATCGTTCCTCATCTGATCAAGCAGCCGCCCACCAGAACAAAGCTCCATAACCAAATGAAAACATTGAACATCCTCATAAACCGCCTTCAATGTCACGACACCAGGATGACCAGAAAGATGTTGCATAATCTCAACTTCCTTATGCACAATCTCGTCCCCTTTTGGTAATATCTTGCAAGCAAATTCTTCACCGCTAACCTTACTCCTACACTTAACCACGGACCCAAACTTCCCTTGACCAATGCTTTGACCTGATTCAAAATCTTGCTCGATTTTCTTTTTCCTACCAATTTTAGTAGCTGAATCAAGACACCCGATTTTCCTCTTGAGACCCCTACCACGAGGGTCGGAACACATATTTACGAAAGGTGGGGCAGTCACAATTCCAGTTATGAAAACTTTAAGATCGTTATCTCTTTGTACTACTTCTTTACATTTCTTAGTTCTCCTAGAATGGTCTCCTAATGAGACATGCGACCGCACGACTTTAGATACTCCATTCTCGACCCCCTTTCTCTTTCTCCCAAAACAATCCATAAGTCCCAAACGAATGTAATCAAAAAAGATTCATTATTTCATACAATCTCCCTAAATTAGTACTGATCTAGTTATCTATTCTCTAAATCAACAATGCATTCTCTACAATGTCCCTAATTCTTAGTAGATACCAACAACTAAAAGCTAAAATAATATCAACGCAAAGGAATTCCATACATATGGCTCCATTCTGCAATAACAGGAAACATACAAAGAAAAACATATATGTGAATGACAAAACTATTTTCTAGCAAAAGGAAATTAATGGGGGGGGACCTCTCAAAAGGAAAAGCCTTTTGTTCTTCTTCTTCCAACCCATTTCAACAGATGTCTGTTTAGTTTCACTCAAAGTTTCAATCTGCATAAATTAAAAAGGAAATCCAGGGGTGCCCATGAATAAGATCAGTAAAAATCAAGAAAAAAGAAAAAGTAACTTTTTTGTATGTACAAAAATATATGAATGTAAAGAGATTGATGGTAATGATATGGATTACCTTCATGGGAGGTAGAGGTGATTTGAAGATGGGGAAAGTAAAGAAAGGGAATATGGGGATGGTGATGCACGTGATATTCGAGTCTTTACAACAAACAATATAAACAGTAGTAACGCAGCGGTCGCACTGCCTGCCACCCACCACCCAAACATTGACTTATTTATTATTCATGAATTTATGTCTTGATTCACGCTATCTGCCGTGCACTCAACTCCCCACGCGCCAATTATCAATCGGATGTTAAATTAGGTAACACAATTACTCGTATTTATGGTATGTTTATGACTTGTCTCACAGTAAAATTTTCACCTTTCAACTCCATTTTGTTTATTTTTATGTTTTAAAAAAAATGAAATTATTCATGTTGTCTGTTAAAAGATCTGAAATTATGTTAACAAGTATCAAACGGAGACATGAAGTGGGGTTTTAACCCCATATATTTATTGAGTACTACTTGTCTTGACGATAGAAATGAGTTTCCAAACATGAACAAATCTCATGACCGATGGTTCAGCAAAACACAAATGACCCTCAATGGTGAGTGTCCGTTTTCCAACAGTATCTTAGATTGTGTTTAAAATGCTAAACAGTGACTAGATGTAAACTCAATTGCGTTATTGTTTCAACATTTAGCAAGTGACTTAGATTGGTTCTGTTTAGTGTTGACAATTTGAATTAATACATCGAAGCCAAATGCAAGTAAAAACCAAACCGGATTTGTTCTACCGAGAAAATCCAAAACCAGAATCGATTACAACAAACACCACAGACGGTTGAAGGAATTTTAAAGCTAGAAATGAAGTAAAATGTTAAACGCTATAGAAGCCATGTTATCAAAAGATATAGATCAGACCAAGTTATACTCGAAATAACCATTACTCATTGTTTCTCTGCAAGTCTGATGAGAGAGAGTGTTTGAATTCATATAAAGTCAAGAGTAAAGACTAAGGAAGTAAGGAATAAGAAGTTTATCAGAGTAAATCTTCACCCTTACTCATTCAACCCAACTAAAACTGGTTTGCCACTTGAGAATGAAACCTTTATTTGGAACGGTCAAAGAGCAAGGAGCAACCAATCTTGACTATATGATTACAACCTTTTAGTGGCAAAACCACCTAATCAGAGCACAAATCACAAGGGTTGATGCTGTCAAGCTCATGAAAACTACGTTGACATCTTGTGAAAACAACAGTGAAGACCTGATTGGCAAACCTAAACACGTAGAAAGTAACTGTTCAAATAAATGCAAACCCAAACTCAGAGTTGAACTAAAATATGCAAGTCAAAAGTTGTAAACCTTATAAGATAAATGAACTAAATGAAATGAGACAGAAATCATGTCGTTCGTTACAAATTTAAGTAAATAGATTGTATAATGTTTTGGTGAGGTGGAGACAAAAGATCTATGGTGCAAGACTCCAAGCAGGCATACATGCCACTGGTGTTCTAAACTATAGAACATTGTATATATCCTTCTGCAAGTAACATATTTGTAAGATTGTGGGTTTTGACACTTTGACCAACCGGAGGACACAATCAATGCTCACCTAAGATATGGTCGATGGTACACAAGTGGCCATAGGATAGTTGCAAAGAATTCCCCCCTCTCAACTGAAAAAGAAAGAAACGTTGCAAGTTGCTTGTGACCATAACTGATGAGCGATGAGCAAATCCTGAGTTAAAAGAGAGAACAACATTAAAATCAAAATTAGCTATATTACTGATTACATAATGCAGAAAAATACTTGAAAGTAACTACTAACTAATACAGTTGAACAAAGGAAGTAAGAATATGCGGTCTAATTTCAGTATATACAAGTAAAGAACCGTGAAAATAGAATGTCAAGACAAGGCTAACACTACAAAATTGCTGTCATTAAATCCAGTAATAACTCCTAGAGATGATTAACAAGACATCCATGTTGATATGCCACTTTTAACAAGTAATCAATAATGGGAAATCCCTATGAGCATCAAAGGAGTACAGCAGAAACATAACTAAAGGAATTCAGTAAGCACATTTACCAGATCTTAAGCTTATTCTGCTCAAATTCATTGTGGGTCGCACTTCTCCAGTAGCAACACACGAAAAGCTTCTGCCTTTTCGATCAACCCAACTTCTTGAAACGCTTTAATAATCCTATCGCATACAGATACATCAAATTCAGTTGTAGCAGACTTCTTCCATTGATCAATCACTTCTTCAACCTCATTGAAATGGCCAAGCATCACATATGCAGATAATATGCAAGCATAGTTTCTGCTAATCATTTTTTGGTTTGTCATTCTTAAAGATTTCCATATTTGATCAAGTGTACCCTTATTTCCCAAAGCACAGTGAAGTATAATAAGAAAGTCGTAAGTTATCCATTCTCTTTGTGTAATACCCTTCTCACTTTCAACCACAGAGTTAAGCTCTGTATTGACTAGTTGGCCCAATGTAAGATAGATTTTTACAAGATTCACATATCTTGCCCAAATCTCACTCGGGCCAAGTTCACAAGTAGTCATTTCATCAAGAATGATTCTAACTTCATCAATCTTTAGAGCAGAAGCACACGAACTTATCCACAGGTTGTAAGTGTAAATATCTGGAGAGACCTTTTGGCTTTTGAGTTCTTCAACAACAGATGAGACCTTTTCCACCTGCCCAACTGACATGTATAATGTCATTAGTTCGTTGTATGTTATGGCACTCAATGGAAGGTTAGACTCTTTCATCCTTTCATAGAGATCTTCTGCCTTTGAAGTTAGTTTTGATGCAGCATAAGCGTGGAGAAGCGCAGTGTAAGATTCAGTTGTTTTAGCAGTGGGGGGTATGCTTTCAAAATAACGTTCGGCAGCATCTATACCAAAAACTTTTGTCATTAAGTCGATGCGGAATGCATAATCGGAGTCAGATAATTCAAATTCTCCACGTGAAACCATCCACTCTGACAACTGCAAATGCACATATTCTTACTCATTATTTTATCAGCGCTAACAAGAACATGCACAGAAATGTACAGATTATCCAAAACTATCAGTAAGAAGTAAACCTAGTAAAAAGAAACAGCAAACTATCATGGCTGATACTCAGATTAATTGTTATGACAGTATCACCATACAATCACCAACATTTCCAACAGTCTACTTTACATTTCATCTAAAGTAGCCAAAAAGACTTCATTCTCGCTTCAGAAAGCCGAGATCTCTGATTTAGCATGCAGAAACAGGCTTGCAAGTTGCAACAAGTAACTGTACCAACTAACAATATGATGAAATTTTGCAGTGTTCATACTTAAGCTTATTATAGGAAAATTCTCATGAAGAATGCAGTCATCATGACATGAATGCATAGCCCGTTAGAAAGATATTTATGCCACAAACCTGAAGATTGTAGTAGGACAAAGTGATCACGAAAAGCTGATCAGGAATAAAATATAAACAACAAAAAAACCTTTAATGTCTTCTTTTAAGTAATTGCTGGATTATGTGTTTGAATATCTAACTTTTGGCAACTGACTTTAGAAGTAATGACAAGGTGTTCAATGTCTAGTAAAATTCTTGCTCGTGTAACATAATGTACTAATTTTCCAGTCAGAACTTTATATTTAACCTCAACATAAGCACAAAACTGATCACGTTAATAATAAAGAACACAGAAGAATATCAAAACTTTAAAATACTCTAACCTCCAGAGCATGTTTATAACGATTCGATTTACGAAGGTCTTTCGAAATCTGACGGAGATCATGAATCGTAATTTGATGTCCTTCATTGATCCATTTCTCAATCACATTAGTCGCACTACGTTTCGGTAATCTCAACCGGAAAATTCTGCTCTTCAAATCATCACCGGAATCGAAGTCAGGTAGTTCCGGAACTGAAATCGTTGATTCGTCGTAAACGATTTCCGGTTTTGAAGCAGTTGAAGACGATAATGAAGATAAGAACCTCAATAAACCGTTGGTGTTTGTATGATTCCTAGGGTTTAGAAAACAAGTAAAGTGTTAGGGTTTAAAGAAATTATTGATTATTAAAAGGAGTTGCGAGTTAGTTAGTTACCGGATGATTCCACTGAAGAGTGATCGAGCAGCCGCCATGTTCTAACACACCGATTGACGATCAGATTGATAATATGAGCAGATTAATAAGCAGGCGCATAAAAATTTTTTGTCAGAAGTGGGATTTGAACCCACGCCCTCTTTCGAAGACCAGAACTTGAGTCTGGCGCCTTAGACCACTCGGCCATCCTGACCTTTTATTTCTCTAGATGCCATTATTTTTATAATAACATGAAAAGTTTTAAAAGCTTGATGATAAAATGATCCTTCAATAAACAATAATCATCAAAGGGGTTGTGTTTGAACTTTAGGATAAAGACGATGACAACTATCAAGGAAATTATATATCGAACTCATACAAGTTAATTGAAGTGTAACGTAAAGTAGTGTTACTTAGGCCTATTTATATGGACTTTTTAGACCTAACTTTTTTATTGGTTGATTTTTTTTCTCTCTTATTTTCATCCAATCAATTTTTTACATCTATCAATCACATTTTTAGACATACAAGTTTAGACTTAACAATCATTTTTGCTTAGTGCAGAAAGCTTAGAAAGTTTACTATACGAATAATGGCTTAATATGATTTTGAGTAAATTATTTAAATCGTCCATGTGGTTTCACGCTTTCTTCACCGTTTGTCCCTGACTTCTAAAAGCTATTTTAATAGTCCATTTTATGAAACTTTTATTCACCGATAGTCCATTTTGACAAAAGAAAATTATTTTAATAGTCTATTTTTGGACTACCGAAAACCCAAAGTTTCATAGAAAAGGACTATTAAAATAGCTTTTAGAAGTCAGGAACGAACGGTGGAGAAATCGTGAAATTACAAGGACGATTTAAATAATTTACTCTATTATTTTAGTAGGGGAGTCCAGTATGGAGTTATTGCCTCTCTTTGCTAAGTTAATTTTTTGTGTGTGTGGCTTTATTGATAATTTCGATAGGGTAACTCTAGATGTGGTTACAATATTGGCCTAAGTACGTCTACTATATATACAATTGAATGATAAATGGATGTTACTTATTCTATTATTTTTTCCACCAATTATTCTTGCATAACGATCTTATCATTTTATCGTATTCACCAATTAAATCGTTAAGCATACATTTTTTAGGCACAAGAAGCATTTTCCATTTCGATGTGTGAAATCATGCATGTAAGTGTGTAAGTATCCATCTGTGTGTTAACGTCTCGATGTATTTTGGTATGGTTCTTATATACTTATGCAATATATAACCTTGGTTGTTTTTAAAAAAATGTACCAATGTATATTAACAATAAGTCTTGAATTTCACATAGTTGAAAATAACTTTACAACGTAATTGATATTTTTACTATGATATGATATTACCAATTTTCATCCGTTTTCCTACATGTAAACATCAACATACTTAAACAACAACTTTCAACAAACACATGACACTAAATAAATGTATTTTATTTCATTATATTAATCTGCAAGTGCATATCTATTTAAGAAAATACTTAATTTTTATCTATTTTACTAAATGGAAATACCAACATATGATATAAAGGGAAAACTTCCACTTAAAATACACAACATTAGAAAAATATTTTTAGTTTGACTTAATTTCTTTAATTAATTTTTCCTTTTTTACTATATTACATCTCATGTACAAATCTACATAATGAAAATAGTATCAATTTCATATATTTTGCTATTGTAAACAGCAAGATATAATACAAACGAATATTTTCAAGGAAACACGTGATATTAAAAGTTGTAATTCATTTTTTACTTTCACGAAGTTTCTCTAAAAAAATTTTACTATACTATTCCGTATATACAATATATATTCGCAACTACAAGTCCATTAGAAAAAGAATGAAGAAGAAGAAGAATTACTTACCAAGTTTATTGGTGATGTATAAGATTAATTTTAAGTGATTTTTAGGCATGACAGTTACTTTTGTTAATCCTAAATGATCAATATATGGAAGTTGTTGGAGAAAAAAAGGAGGAATTTTGATTTGGAGATTTGTATTAATTAATTAACTAGATTATAACCTGCGGCTTCGCCGAATTATACTTATTGAAGATTTGGTATTGATGAAAAATAATTAAGTGGATGTTTAATTGTGTGAGTCTGATTGTTTTTATAGACTATATATTTTTTGGTATTGATTTTGAACGTGTATATAGAAAATATGAATGTGTACATGAGTGGTTGGCATATGATGACATATGATGAATGGACTAGAGATGATATTTATACACCAAATCCAGAACCTAAATTATACAGATGATCGTAATTTGAAATAATTGTGAAGGGTAAGGTTCAGAGGGGCAGCCCCTGTATGAGGGGTAGAAGGAGCAGCTAACTTTCAATCTCAGATCTTAATTTTTTTAATCAACGGTCCAAACCACTGCATTTTAATTTTACTGCATCTAAATGTAAAATGCATTGAATTTAAAATGTAGTGAATCTAGACCGTTGATTTAAAAAATTAATGGCTGAGATTAATTTGACCTCTCTTGCCCCTTAAATAAGGGTTGCTCCTCTAATCTCACACCAATTATGAATACAAACAATGAATGGACTAAAGACTTTTCATTATTAATATTACATATTAATAAATAATAAACTTAAAAATTCATCATCATCATCATAATATAATAATTAGTAATAATAATAAAAAGGAAAGGAATAATATCAATTGGAATTATAAATATTATTGAAAAGATGTCTAGATTGGCCAATGCTCAAAACCCTCTATCTGAAAATGTGTCATTTATTTCATTTAAATATTAAATATTAAATGACAAATATTGTATTATTAAAATACTAGTAGTACGCATCTAATAAATATCACATACTCTATTCATGGTCACCAAATGAGAATTGAAGTTGTATTATGATTTTGAAATACATAGTAACATAGTGAAGGAAAGATTGTGGTAAATATATAAAATACAATTGTTGACTGTTTTTGCAAATTATATCTAAAATGTAACATCAAGGGTCTAGTAATATACGGGTAATTTTCTAACTTTAAATTTATTATTTAATGTGTTAGGAATATTATAGTATTATTATGTTTATTTGATAATATTAGTCAAAAGGATAAATGAATTATTGTGACTAATAAATAATTCGTTGTTTTAAATTAATCTAGTTGACGGTAAAATAAAATAGTTGGTTTCGCAAAATGGTTTTAGGTTCCAGACAACAGATTAAGAAGAGAACTAAAATTATAATGGTATTGGGTTAGATTAATATATATATATATATATATATATATACATATATATACATATATGTTCTCAAATCTTCTATACACTGCGAATTGAAAGTGCAAACTTGAAGAAACCTCTTGTGAAGTATTAAATCACATCAGTAGCATCATCTACATCTTGTTTTAAAATCGAATTTCATATCATCATCATCATCTTGTTCTTGTAAGAATTTTAGTGTTTATAACTTGTTTTTATGAAATTAGTCAATTCATGAATTAATTGAGAAATAGAGGCTTGAAAGATGTTATATGATGATATTTGATGTATATGAGTTGTTAGAAAGCTTGTTAGAATGATAGGAAGTCGAATTTGTGAGTTATGGAAGAAGAAAGTTCGGGTTTTTGGTTACAGCAGGCTCGGTTCGCAGCTTGCAAGAAGAAGAACTCAGTTCGCGAGCTGAGTTGTTGCGATGCGAACTGAGTTGCTGCGATGCGAACTGAGATGCTGTGCTGCGAACTGAGATTTTGTCTTGCGAACTGAGCTGCCCTGTGAACTGAGATTTTGTCTTGCGAACTGAGATTTTGTCCTGCGAACTGAGATGTTGCTTTGCGAACTGAGATTTTAAAAGTTTTATTTTGCAAATTTCAAAAGTGCATAAGTGTTTGTGATACTTTTAGTGACTAAAAAATAAACCCAATTTTCATTTAACACGGATTGGGCCGAGATTCGCATGGTCACTCGAAAACGGTCCAATAATTAAAACTCTTTTAAATGAGCCTAGGCAGTTTTAGACCTTTCGGGGTCATCTTGGGGTCGAAAATGACATTTTTCAGTTTTTAAACATCGTTTCGGGATTCTCTGATTTCACTTCGGATTGAACTTTTGTTTCTTAGACTCCAGGGATTTGCTTGTTCGCTTAAATATGTTATTATGATGATTGAGTAAATAATTATATAAGTGCATTGTTATAACTTGGAAATTGTCTGTCATTTCAATACTATGTATTGAAATATGTTATACGATTGTGGAATGAGTTATTAACTCATTATTTGTTGTATTCTCAGATCAGCAGAAGACTCAGTAACATTATACTTCTGAGTTGTTTGACTGAGACTGGCAGGTGAGTGGATCTGGAACTCACAAGTTTTGATTTGGTTGTAACGGTTTGGTTGCAACAAGTAAACGTAGATATAATTGATAGACTGTTTAGTCTGATTTGCTGATTATGAATCTACGTGCAATGTGGCCTTCGGGCATTGGTTGTTATTAAAGAGGTCAACAGATTGTTGGACTTGGTTATTACAGAATTACAGATTCAGGGTCTTGTACATGTGTTGTATTAGAACCTGTGTTGCGTAATGGTAGTATCAAGTTATCGGTATATTCTGTATAGGCCAATACAGATTGTGATAAGCGTTCTTTGAGGGCCACCGCGACAGTAGGGTTCCTCAAAAACCACCGATCCTCTTTGACGTTATGTGTTTACGATTAATTGATGTAAACATATTGTTATGCTAAATTGAATTGTTAGTTTCACATTCATTCACTTAGCTTTGTGCTAATCCCCCACCTTAATCTCTGCAGGTCATGATTGAAATAGGCAGGCAGGAAGATTATGTTTGAAAGGAATGTTTGACCAACTGGCAACTCTGATATGTTTTTTTTATAATTAAATGAAAGTTAAAATTATGTAACACCTAGTTGTCATACTTTGTTTTGAACAATATATATGTACCTTTTGTAAATGTTATTAATGCAATATATGTTTTGACTTACGCTTCCGAAATAAAAGAATATTTTATACCATACGAAGAGGAGGGTGTTACGTAAAAGCTTTTTAATTTGATATCAGTATTGAATTTTGAATAAATAAAAAAATAAGGAAACCTTCTTTTAATAGTTGACTACATTTATATCTAAATACTATGTTGACCACCGAATGAATTGTTTTTAATATTAATAATAATTTATTTAGATTTTATTAATGTTAGATAAGGGTAAATTAGTAAAATTAGCATGATCAATAGAGGTTATTAAATGGACATTTTATAGGGATTAAATCAATGGTTTATGTTATAAGATCTAAAAGATTGAAGGGCTAATATACATTCATAATTGACTAATCACAATTTGTCTACCTATTTTAGTTTTTCTTTTAATAATAGAATGAGATGATATTATCCATACGTACGTACATATATCATCTTTAGAAAAGAACATGGGAATAGAAAAGGGTGAATTTTTTTTGGCGGGAAACATGATGACGTGGAAGCGTGAGATTTGTTACATTAGAAGCCTAATATCTTTTAATATTTTTTTTATTGGTTGAGATAGATAGATAGATTGCACCCAACTTTCTGATGTACGTTTGAACATTTTCTTCTACCTTTAAATATATATAATTTACAACTCGGTTTACTGTAATTTTATCTAACTTTTATGCTCCAATTCATGAATATTACGCCACGTTATATCATCTTTAAATTCTGTCATTTCCTTGATCTAAAACATATTAGTTGCGACAACTACGTAACAATTAATCACATCATTTATTGATTGATTTCAAAAATAGTTTCCGCCGCATAACACGGGTTGCCTACTAGTACCTTATACATTCAAATCAAGTGACACACCAAACTGACACATTCGTGCCAATGGTGTCGATATGAGAACGCACGTCGCAGTTTCAACCGATACATGGTTGGGAGTAGTCTAATAGTGTATACATCATTTTTTATGTTTTACATTATTATACGTTATAACACTATAAAATACATTTAATGTTATACGGATAAAAAAAATAGCGGTTCTCTTCCAAATCTTTTATGCCAGTCTCAACATATACTGATTTGATGCCTTGTGATTATTCCGATGACATCGATGATTTCCCCACATGACGTTTCGACCTTTAATCACATACTTGCCTATTTATGAAATACTTTCCATTATATTTTAACAAATGCCCAAATATAGTAATTCTTATGATATCATGTTCAAATTGGACTGCTTTCATTTCCACTCAAATTTGGTCCGGTTTTATTGTCTTTTTTATAACTCATCCTAAAAGAAAAAGTGATTCGTTTTTTGAGAAACAAAAAGATTCATTAAAAACCTACATCGGCAACAGTTACAACTAATGAGTTTCAAGACAGAGTCTTAGAAGAAAAAGAAAAAAATACAGTAAAAGGAACATAGAAAGTAAATTAAAATTATACGAAACAAAACACTCACAGTAGCAAACTAAGTGAAAAAATATATAATCATTATAAATCAAATTATTTTTTCTTTCTTAATTAACTTAGCTACGTAGTTAATGTGTCTCAGTAGCTAGTTCTGTAGTTCAATATTTTTATTTGAAAAAAATAAAAATAAAAATTGTTGTATACAAAATATATTTTCCACGGAGTAGTAATAATAATCTATCTATTTATATATATATAAAACAAAGATTTTTTCATGTCACATCATCTTTTTACCTTTTTCTAAAACTCACATAATTATGTCACATCACCAAATTAATTTTTCCTTAAAAATCTTCATAATTCCTAACACTTTCTTAAAGTTTTCAAAATTTTAAATTTCTAACAAACTACTTCCTTCTATTTTGTGACGTTTCTAATTCAATTTTATTATAATTTATTATAATAGCTTTTTAAATTTATGCATTACATTTAATAAATAAATAATTTTTTCCTACATAAAAAATAAATTCATGTTCTTACTGATACCTTATACATTGCAATGATCTAATATTATCAACATCAACTATCAAGTTTAAAGAAATTAGTTTTAATAAATATATAAAATTGATTATTTTCTGTACATTTTGGTATACGTTACTGTTAAGTTTCAATAATAATTTTCAAACAATATTAATACAATTGAAAACTTAAAAAACATATGATTAATTTTATTTTTTTAATTACCGTGCATTGTAAGGGCTCAACAAATGTATCAAAGCTTAGCATAATTTTGCAATTAATGGTTGTTACTTTTGTCATTCACATGGTGGCAAGGTGGATGTTACCGTGATAAATGGACATAGACCTAAATTTCAACCGCTCGTAAGAAAATGAAGAGACTACATCAAATTTGATGTATCAACTGATAAAAAATAAATACAAGTTCTTCCATTATAGTTTAATTTATGTTACTAATCATTATTACAATAATAATTGTATTTTTCAATTAACAACATTAAACTTACAAATTAATATAATTGTATTTTATAAATGGTCTTACATCGCACGGGCTCGATGTACAAACAATTATTATGTCTATATCGTAATATTGGTTGGTGTTACGTACGTAGCCCATTTAGTCCAATCAAAAATTTGTCGTTTTCCAATCATGTAGTTGAGTTTATAACAACTATCTAAACACGTACATCAACTATTTGCTAGACCTCGCGATCTTAACAATAAAATATTAAAATATACGAATAATTAGGTGGAAGACTCGTGCAATGCACGGTAATTTATTAGAATTATTTTAATATATTCATATTGATTTTGGTTTTTCTGCATCATATTTTGATATTACGTGATTAAATGATAATTGTAGTACATATATTATAAAATAATTTATAAAATAATATTAATTAAATAATTTATAGGACTTTGTTTTCATATGTGACTCCTCTTTCCATATTATTATAATATATATAGCATTTATATTTATTATTTATTAATTATTATAAAATAATAATATAATAATATAATATTAATTAAATAATTTGTTAACTGAAGTTAAGAAATTGACACGTGACATTCATGCTTACGTGACAAATTCTGGAGCTTTCTTTTATACTCCTTTAGTATATATATAGATAATATATCTCGAGGCCACATAAAATTAGCATTTTGTTTTTGAAGCTCTCCCATGTATAAGAAAAATTAAAAAATAATTTTGTAGGTCATTTCAATTTTTATTTTATTTCACGTACACCAAATCCGGTCAAAACCATATAAAATAACAAAATACCCCTTTAAATTACTAAATAAATTTTATATCTTCTATGTATATACTAAAGAAGTATAAAATAAAGCTCCAGAATTTACCACATAAGCACGAATGTACGTGTCAACATCTTAATTTCAGTTAATAAATTATTTAATTAATATTATATTATTATTTTTTACTAATTAATAATTAATAAATATAAACACTAATATGAAAAGAAGGAGTCCCATATGAAAATAAAATCTTACAAATTATTTAATTAATATTGTTATTTTATTATTAATAATATTTAATTAAAAATAAAATATCATTAAACAATTTGACATATATTTAGTTACGATCATATGTTTAGTGTAATAATATGGACTTTTTATAAAATATTTATCATATTACAATGAACATCTCGCATTGTTTTTATTCTACGTACTAAACACAATTATATTTAACAAATCGCTTAATAATTAAATTAATAAGAATAAAGCTTGTATGCTTTAAATTGACGTGCATCGCACGGGCTTAAAATTAGTATATATATATATATATATATATATATATATATATATATATATAATCGTGGGTTTAAATAAGAAACCTAATTTTCATAGAAACGTAGGAATGAGTTCAAAATAACTTTTTCTAAAAATCCAAAATACATTATTCACGGAACATTAAAAAAATATTATATTGTTCATTTGTAAGCAGCCTGATAGATTAATACTGTTAACTTAAATGTGTATTTATCATATATTGAAAATAAAATAATTAATAACATAAACCAAACTATTCAAGTTGAAAAGTTATTATTGACAAAAATAATACTTGTGAAATAATTTTTGAATGTTGCATCATTCTTTACAAATGACATTAAGGTGGTGTTGATGAGTTTCGTATATGTTAACATATTACTTTTAATCCACTTTTACTTTTAACTATTTATGTGCATCATATACTTTGACATGAGTGAAATTGAAAGTCAAAGAAGCAAAATGATATGAGACAATGATTGTCATTGGCTCGAGTTAATGGTCATTGCGAAACATACTGCGAACGGATAATTTAAACGACATTTGCTTGTCGGAAGGACATATTAACATTCGTGGGATCAAAATTGTTATAACAGTGTTGTTAATTTATATTTATATTAAAACTTTAAATTTATAATAAAGGGATAATATTTAAAAAATATAACAATTAAATAATATATAAATTTTTTGTTATCCTTTCGACCCATGTGACATATGTAAGATTTGTTTTAAAATTTTTGTTATATATATATATATATATATATATATATATATATATATATATATATACTAGATGCAAACCCGTACGATGTACGGCAATTTCAAATTTACAATATTTAATTTTATGGTACATCAAAAGAAGATTATCTATGTCGAAATTTTTTAGAAAAGTAAATAAATTTAGATATGAACTGTATTATCAATTGAATAATGTAAATACATAATACAAACATAAATAATTAAGAAAATGCACCGATATAATTATTAAAATATATCCTAAACATAATAGAACTACACACGATAATAATAATTAATAGATAATTATTAATAAATTCTAAGTATATCCTTATTTAATAATAATTTGACACTTGTTATAATAACTTATGATTATCCTAAACTATTTAAAATATAATTAATTTATTAATTTGAAAATTATAAGAAATTGCCACGTAGGATTTTATGCCAAGTGGCAAGTTATGGAGCTTTCTTTTATACTCCTTACGGCAATCTTAAATTTACAATATTTAATTTTATGGTACATCAAAAGAAGATTATCTATGTCGAACTTTTTTGGAAAAGTAAATAAATTTAGATATCAAGTGTATTATCAATTGAATAATGTAAATACATAATACAAACATAAATAATCAAGAAAATTCACCAATACAATTATTAAAATATATTATAAACATAATAGAACTACACACGACAATAATAATTAGTAGATAATTATTAATAAATTAATTATTATAAACATATCATTGTTTAATAATAATTTGACAATTGTGATAATAAATTATGGTTATCCTAAACTATTTAAAATATAATTAATTTATTAATTTGAAAATTATAAGAAATTGCCACGTAGAATTTTATGCCAAGTGGCAAGTTATGGAGCTTTCTTTTATTCTCCTTTAATATATAGATAGCTATAGATTTTATTATATGTATATATAGATATAGATTCATAAATGATTAAATGCACAAATAGATAAGAAAGTAAAGGCGATTATTTTTCACAAATAGCTCAATTATATGGAGAAAACAAATATCCTATACAACTGACAATTCTGCATTGAAAACATTCGAAATATATAGTTCATAAACTATATGTATTATCTCTACTATATATAAATTATTTATTTATTATCTTAAAATTGAACTCAATATTTCATTAATTAATTATTCTTTCGATATGGTAATTACATTTTTATCAAAATCTTCATTTCTTTATCACCTATATATGTGTCTTTAATTACACATAATCATTATCACTTAACATAATTATATAAGATTTATAATATTGATCATCATAATGAATATAATTGATTGATACCTGTATTATTTAATATAATGTACTAAGTTGAATTTAAACACTTTTTAGTTTTTTAGACTAGTATTATTAGTAACTATGAAATTAAGAAACGAAAATATACAGAATAAGAAAAAATCTAAATCATGTAACATGATTCGTGAAATTCAATCTAGTTATAGAAATGACGAAACTAAACGAAATATATATTCTACTACTTTGCGCGAGTATTATGCTAGTATTTATAAATAATGTGTGTGTGTGTGTGTATATATATATATATATATATATATATATATATATAGGGTGAAGTTCCGATAAGAACATCTTATAAATAAGTACGCTAAGAACGGAGGGTAAAATGGTCAAGTTATATCATTTTTCTATTTAGGCCCTATTCTCTTTGTGGAATAGAAAATCTGAGACCTTCGACACTTTTGCCCCCCTTTATTTTCAAACGAATTGAACTTTTATATGTTGCAACTATTTATTTTCAAACGTCACAGATGCACGATAAATAGATTGTTCATCTGATGCTTTGGTAGGTTACTTTAACAAAACTACACATATGCACATTAATTATATTTGTGTATCCAATAATTTAAGAAGAAAAAACGTTCAACATCCGGATAAAAAACAAGGTGAGAAGTACTTTGATGCATAAAGTTAAAGTTTTCATCTAATACAAGGTCGGTGATTTTTTTTAATCAAAGATGAACAAATAAAAATTACAAAGAAAAATTACAGTATTTAATTCAATTTGTCATACAATATTAAATTAGAAAAACGAAAGAAACGAAGACGAACATGTCATTTTATGACTTCACGCAACAAACACAGATGCACCAAAATTCAAGAAAGATGAACATTTTTATTATGCTTCCTTCCATCTTTATTAGAGAACGTTGCAATTTTTCTTCTGTTGATAGTATATTTTTGTGTCGTGTGAGTGGGAGAGAAAAAGATAGAGTAAATAGTTAATGGGGTGATGGCGGCGTGGGTTGTGGTACAGGGAGAAAAAGGGGGGATTTGATTTCCTTTTTTACCCTTTTTGACATTTAATTAATTTAAAAAAAGCAATAAAATATTTAACCGTAGATCTAATTACTCAATGATTCAGATTTGTTCTCATTCATTCTTATTTTTTTGATTGTTCTTATCCGATTCAAACACTATATATATATATATTATCCTACAACTAAAACTCTAAGGTTATAAATGACAAGTACTTTAATTGAAAATGTAATTCTTTTAGAATCCGTCACAAAGCACGTGTATATTTTTTTTAACTATATAACTACGTGGATCTAGTTTGCAAAAAATTGGGTGGGTAATTCATTTGGTGGTTTCAGTAAACATAAAATAGTCAATTGGTTAAATTCTCACGAATTCATTATGTACGCATGGCATTATTATTTTAATGTAATTAAATATCTTCAATAAAACATGTTACATGCATCGCTTGATTAATCATGAAACAAAAACATGCTATGTAAACACAATGAACAGAGACATTTATTTCAATTCGAAGTACATAATTATCAATATAATACACACAAGAGAAAAATAACATAACAAACCACGGATAACGCAATCATGTAACTTAGTTAATAAGCTAATTTGCATAGAATTTAATATCAGGATGTTGTTCTAACTCATTCATGCGTTTTTCGTCTAAATGAACCCATGCTTCGACACCATCACCCTTATTATCATCCATCGTTATCACCAGGTTTTGAACCGGAAGCTTTCCGGTGCTAGCCCAAATCGGCTTACCAAAACCAAAATCAGCTTCGTAAAACGAAAACTTGCACCAACAAGTAAACAAGTAAAAGTTCGTATCATTATCAGCTATCTTTTGATTCGACTCTAGATATGGATCTATTACAACCCCATATCCTTCTTCACCATGTGTCAATATTTTGGCACAGTCCCTAGCTCTTTTTTTAATAGATTCACGCAAAATGTTAAAATATTCTTGAAAACCGAGTCTGTCACCCTCACCAGGACCGAGTTGGGAAGTCGTTATACCCCAAAAATTACCAAATGAGTTTGGTGGTAATTGAGGGACAACTTTGTCCCTCAACCCAACTGGTTGGATTAGAAAAGACGCCTTAGATTGACCATTATTCACATCATCTATGCGAACAAAGGCCTTCCACAACAATGCCACAACAAGTTGGACTTTTGAGGGTCTACGAGGCCCGTTTTCATCAAATCTAAGATTTTCTCTCATGGATAATATTGCCTTCCCATTAAAGTGAAACATGCGTACCGCATTTTTCACACCAATACTTGACCTAGGTACTCTTAGGTCAAGTTCAGGTAATCCTCTGTGTGGGAAATATAGTGGCGAATTGAAAATAGGGGATAGTTCTTCATATTCATTGTCGCCAATAGTTCTAGAAGCCCAATTGTTAATAAAGTTACACATGGTACCCATATCGGAAAGCCTATGCGAAAAACACATACCAATTGCAAAACCACCACACTCAAAGGTGGTGACTTTGACACATAACATTGGATCATCGACTTCATCAGCTTCTCCAATTCCACAAGGGAGAAAATTATTTAAAACACCGGTTTTAAACGTCTGTCCTAGGCCTGTAATATCCGAAAGTTTGATATTTGCATTGCCCTGGACAAACAAAACCCCTTGATCATTACAATCAATCAAGGAAAGTTTACGAATGAATCTCCCAGCCAATGGGTAAAAATCACTTAATGTTTTCGATAACGAATCCTCCAACTGATCACAAATGTTTTCAAATAGACCACTTGGATTGGTAGGTGTTGTGTAGTAGAGAATGAGTGGGACGTAAATGGTTGGGGCTAACTCATCGGTGAACGAAATGTCGTAGAAACGATTTGTGGTGGGTGTTGGTGTCGAGGGTTTCATTAGCTTTGTTGAGTAGTTTGTTACTTCGATTTCCATTGTTGAATGTAACAAAGTTGCTTGAGGTGGTGGCAGTTTGATCGCCGGTGATGACTATAGTTTGGATGAATGTCGAGGTGTATGTCGCAAATGCGAATTATAATAACGATAGGAATAGTGCTAGGTTTATATTTATAGAAAGAATTCTCGTACACCTCTTAAGTGACATTAATACCCTTGATTGTTTTGTTTAATTACATATACTCTTTATGAAGTACTCCTAGCGAGTGACATTTTGTTTTAATAAATGCTATCGTCACAAAAATTGTACAAAAAAATATCTAACAAATGATGTCGACTAATTAAATTAGGAAAAATGACATAACCATAAATTTTTTACAAAAATAAAGTTCATACAGTGAAGTAGAACAATAATATAAGACAGAGAAACTAAAACTATTTATGATTACAATCAAATGAGCCACATTATTCCGAAATCCTTAAATTATAAGAGAAAAATAAGAGAGAAAAAACTTAACATATTTTAGTTGGACCAATTACGAAGTCACATCATTTGTGAATTTTACTTTTGTAAACTTTTTTGTGACTTTAGCATTTCCTTTTTATTTATATGTGCATAAGTTTTATTGTTAATTTAAAATCATTAAACCATCAATGAGATTAATTTAAAATTATTAAACCATTAGTAACAAATATGGGATTGATTTAAAATTATTATTTTTTGTTTGAAAATAGACTATCTTCATTCATAACAAGTAAAATACATAACAGATTATGATAACCACACAACAAAACGAAACACCACGGAAACATAAAAAGGAAACAACATGAAGGTAAAGACTAGACATTCTAAACCAAGAGAAAAGTTTATTAAAATACAATATTTTTTGAGAGAACGCGAGTATCAATGGTAATGATCCACGTGTACAAAAACTCATTTACCTCCAAAATCTTAAAAATTAATTATCTCACAAACGGCAAATCGAAAAAATATGAAAATTGTACCATAAAATTCAGTGTTTTCTCCTATTCAATTAGACATCTTTCAAGGTATATTTTTGACGATTTTTTTATTTTTTTATGGGTTTTATAAATTATTAATTTTCAACATAGGAGACAATATATACTAAAAAGCTTGTTACACTAAGTGAACAGTCGAATAAGACACCACAAGAGCATGACGACAAAGATTCTACTAAACTTGGCATGCAAAACCCAATTAGTTTAAAATTTTAAAAAATGTATAGTCACAAAAATTTAACAAACAAAGATTTACACAACGATATGGAATGAGACTTTGAACATATTTTTTCTCTTTCCTAATTTTCTTCGTTCATAAGATTGGTTCACCTCTTTTTTTATACATTTTTTTTTGTATATCTATCATCTAGCATTGTTATTAATTTTATAGACGTGGGTTCAATGTAGAATGCTAAAAGAATGAAGAATGAGAGAACCAATAGGATTGTTCTATTTTCTTTAAAATTCAATTTCCACTCGTAGCTTTAAAATCAAATATCTCACAAACGACATGATCAAAAATTATAAAAATTACATATTCGAAATCATCGTCTTTTTCTCTTCGATTAGAGATCCCACAAGTAATACTTTCGACAATTTTTGTTTCATGTTTGTTGGATCGTAAAAAATGTGGCTTATATAATCACACGTAATTTTATATATAAATCACATGTGATTTATGAGTAAATATAACTGGTACATGACTATTCATCAATTGTGGATGTTAACTCACAAATAATTACAACTTATTATTAATTCATATAAACAAATATAAATAAGATTTTATGAATTGCATTCGTTTACGGTTAAAGTCACATGTGATTATTGATTTGAGGTTTAATCACATGTGTTTTTCAAATAAATTATGTGATAATAACTGATAATTCATATGTGATTTCACATTTATATTTATTTACATGTATAATTATAAACAATTATTTAAAATTCATATTTATTTACACTTTATTCACATGTGATTATTAATTTAATGTTTAATCGCATGTGATTATAACTAATTTTTCTGAAGGTTTATTAAATTATCAAATAAATTATTTTTATGTGATTTTAAACTTATAATTTATAAATTTGATTATTTACATGTGATTATAGACAGTGATTTTAAACTTATAATTTGATTGTAAATATATATTCACATGCGAGTGTTAAATCACACGTGATTTATTATTATGAATTTCACATACCCATTAGAAAACGATAAAAAAAGTTCATCGAAAGTATGTCATGTGAGATCTCTAATTAAAGATAAAAAGATGCTGATTTTAACGGTGTAATTTTTATAATTTATGGATATACGGTTTGTGAGATATTTATATTTAGAAAAAATTGTGAAAATTGGTAATAAGAATGGAGCAATTCTATTGGTTCTTTCATTTTACATTTTTTTAACATTCTACATTGAACTTTTCTTTAATTTTATAACTATTTAAGAACGCTACAAGTATTATACATTTACACTCTTATTTAAATAGAGAAATAAATAAATGTGTCTAAATGTATTAAAATAAATGCTGACATATATATATATATATATATTTATTTATTTATTTATTTTATATATATAACAAACTGAATTTTATCATATATCCCGTTATATTTCCTGACACGCCAGCTAGACACTCCGCCACATAATCCGACATCTTATGATCAAATTCAGTGTCACGTAGAAGGTCAGATGCAACAATTAGCGACAACTGAAAGTGATTACGTACGGTTATAGTCGTTTAGTTGGTTATATACGATGGAAATTGTAACATAATTTAATTGATATTGTGGTGCACATAATTTTTATATAAATTATTATTAGTTAAAGACCCGCGACAACTCGAGAAATTTAAATTGAAATTATAAAATGAGTTTTTTTTTAATGTATTTTAATGTTAACCTTGAGCTATTATTAATGAAAATGCATTAAATTTATTTATAATATATATATTAGTTAAAGTAATAAGAGGTTTGAGAGAATTTCAAATCAAAATTCTTTCGGTGATGGAGATCATGGATTTTTGGGAATTACAGTTTGAAGTTTTTTGACTGTTCTTGTGAATTTGACTTTTTGTTTTACGTGGGTGAGAGATTTTAGTGATATCTTCTTACTTTTAGGAAATAAAATATTTGGATTAGTTATGAAAGGATTTTTTATTTCTTTTTTTTTAGTTATATCCGAAAATTTTTTTACTTTTAGGAAATAAATATTAGTATTAGTTATGAAAGGATTTTTTTTTCTTTTTAATTATATTCGAAAATTTTAGTTTTAATTAAAATAATTAAGTATTAGGAATTAATCTAGGTGGTCGGATCGATTTGGAAAAATATAACTAAGGGTCAGGATTTCTTCATTGTATTTTGGTTTAAGTATATTTTATTTTATAGATTCTATTTCTACACAAATTTTGTGTTGTTACTATTTATTATTATTAATTAATTAATTAAACGACATACACACGTCCTACGGTCCTACCCATATTCTTGTCCGAATTAAGTGATGACTTGAAGTCTTGAAGTAATCAGCACGAAGCGTATGAAAATTTGTTTCGATGTGATCATGTACGTGTTTGGTGCACCTTTGGCCGGGTTATATACTTCATTTTCAACATGCAAGAATATATAATTGATTTTCGCATTTTCTACAAGTTGCTTTCTTCACGTTTTCCACGTGTTTAATTAATTAGTCTCCATGTTTTTTTTATATACTTTTTTTTTTTTGAAGTTGATGGGATGAACCACAAACAGCCATGCCCCAAAAGGTAGGGTTTTAAAGGGATCGATATGAATTATTTTGTTGTTGTTTTTGTCTTTAAACATATTAAACATATATTTCTAGAATAATAAAGGAGCTTCGATATATTTAGTTATTATTACTTCTGTTCCTTTCATTTGAAAATGAAAAGAAATAAATAAACTAAAATATTAAGTAATTCTTTTGGACCACAATACACGGGGCACCCTTAATTATCAACGGTCTATCACACAGTTGTAAGGTGACAAAGGCCCAAAATGTAGTGCATGGTAGAATCTTTGTTCAACTCTTGTTAAAGTGGGTCCATTTTTGTAATATGGACTATATAGTATATAGTATATCTGTACTAACATATAAAACATCTCCAATGTTAAAGATTTCGTTTGTGTACATGTTGGCGATTTCAGATGTAAATTCGGCGGTTCGTCCCCCTTCCTACGGGTTTTCCCACCCCCCGAATAAGTAAGGCCCCGCTCTTTCTAATAAAAAAAAAGAGGGGCGAAGCGTCCGTTTGAAGTGGCGAAGGCCTTTCCGCACCAATCCTTATTTACTACTACATTTTTTTTGGGGTGTATAGCTCAGTTGGTAGAGCATTGGGCTTTTAACGCCTGAATGACTCCTAAACTAAAGGTTTTCATTATATCTAAAGTGTGCAGTGAGAGATCACTACCGAAATTCCCTTACAGTTCTAGAAGGTAAGAGAAGCTAGGGCTTTTGAGTTTCAGTAATCAAGCCAAACTGGAGTCCTGGAGAGAAGGCAGTGAACGGAGTAACAGGAGAAGGCCGCAATACATCTCCATCATCATTCTCCCCTCGACGTAGAAAAAAGCCTTTCTCTTCCCGTCCCGGGTCATAGGTGCGTCCACAGAAGAGGAAATCGCAATGCATCTCAGCTAGCACTAAAAAGGCTACTGCTAGTAGAAGTGGTAGAATTATTCCAAGTATTTCAACTGGCACTGCTATGTACATTTTCGATTTTCTATTCACTCGAGTCTTTAACATCTTAATTTTTTTTACTAATTTACCTCTATTAAATGAACGTTACTTCAAATAGGAAAGTCTTTATTCAAATATTACTTCTTTCCATTTTAGTATATTATGTGTTTTTTTTATTGAATAATTATCAAAAATTAAAATATTTTGATTACCATGAAAGGATGAAATGTTATCTAACGAAAATAGTATCATACGTAATGAAGATAGATTAGTTAGTTGTCACCGCCGCATTGCGCGGACAATGTGCTAGTATATTATTACGAATGCAAAAAAAATATTACAGGAATTCTATAAATCTACTTAAAACATCCTTTACTATTTGAAGTAGTCTCGCGATTGTAGCTTAGTGATGGGACATGCAATATAAATGCGTAGGTTATGAGTTCAATCACTATTCTCATATTCTTTTAACCACGAATTACGCGATTTACTTCTTCCATGTTGATTGTGGCACCGGTTGGTTGGACCCGTGAAAAGATCATTTTCACCCTTTGAGTGAAAAATAGTTGAATGACATATAAAGGACAGATTTTTGAGTAAGTAGATATTACAGGTAATAAATCATATGGAGCGGGAAAACATGAGAAGATTATAACAAGATTGTGATATCAAAACTTATACATCAAGTCGTTGCAAGAATCTATCACAAACAAATGGATTTATTTTTATATTTCTGAAACTGAATGAGTGTTTTGTTTTCTATTATGAATTCTGTAATCTGTGCAAGTTAAAAATGTGATTCAACTTTATAAGAATATAAAACGCTCAAAACTTGTTAACCAATCGGGTTCTCGTTGTTTACTTTGCTGATTTGATTAATGAGGTTAGGCAACCCATTTGATCCTGAACTGTAAACATGACCCATCTTGGTTCGCTTGGTCTCAAGATATCTCTTATTGTGCTTTGTGATGGGAGTAAGAAGGGGAACTCTGCCTACAACATCCAAACCGTAACCCTTGAGCCCAATGTATTTCGAAGGGTTATTTGTCATCAGCTTCATGGTCCGAACTCCAAGGTCCCTTAAAATCTGTAAATGGTTAAGATTATAATCCAATCAGTTTCTTATATATGTGGCATCTTTGATACATTTAGGTGTAAGTTCGATCTCTGTCAAACTATTAAAAAATTAAAAAAGAAAAAAAAAAATAGCTTACAAGGAAATGGGTCAAAGAGGTGGAAAGTCGCCCAAAAGGTATTTTTATTGCATAGCACCTCCTAAACAGTTTATTGAGAAAAAAGAACAATTGTTGAATTAATATAATTTTTGTAATCATATTTGACTCACTAGATATTTATATAAAAAATTTGAACTGAGAGTCAGTTCAAACCAGCCCTTGCCAAACCATTTCCAAAAAGTTACCAGCTTTGTCTCAGACCCAATGACCCGTTACCCAACCCAGACATTACCATGTGAGTTCATAAGTGGCTCAAAGAAGTTCAGAATACTGTGAACCAACCTGTGCACCAATGCCATACTCTCTTGAATCAACTGGTAACCCGAGCTCCTCATTGGCTTCCACCGTGTCAAGCCCATCATCTTGCAGGTTATACGCACGAAGCTTGTGACCTAATCCGATACCTCGACCCTCGTGACCTCTAAGGTACACCAATATTCCCCTACCCTCATCTTCGATTTGTTGCATTGAAAGTGCGAGCTGGTTGCCGCAATCACATCTTGCAGACCCGAATATATCTCCTGTTAGGCACTCTGAGTGTACCCTCACAAGAACATCCTTCCCCTCCTTGATTTCACCCTGTTTTACTTTTAAGGTCAATAGAAAGACTTCCCAATAGCAAATTACACATATTATACCGGAAGAATAATATGGAGTAAAAACTTATATACGAGTATAAAAATTCATTGTAGTTACTATGAACAAAAACTGTTGATTCCAAATGTCAGCAGGACAAGTTTAGCCTTAAAAATCAAACAGAAGTTGCTCACCTTGACCATAGCGATATGCTCCATCCCATCCAAGATCGATCTATAACAATAAGCAACAAATGGTCCCCATGTAGTAGGTATCCTTGCAGCAGAAGCCTGTTCTACTAATTTATCGGTTTTCCTCCTATACCTGGTGATATAATTTAAAATGTCAAAAGAACCCTTTACATTCATACAACTCCGAATTATTAGAGGTCCAATGGGTAGATAAAAAAAATGAGCTAATAAATAAATATGTGGAATGAGTCGAATGGGTCAAACATGTCGATAGTCATCCAATGTTTTGGGACAAAAATAACATAATTTTCTATCTCAACTTTGTCACACTACTTGTCTGTAACTCAAAATAAAACGTTTCTTTCTTTCACAATTGACACACTACTTGTTTGTAAGAGAAAAAAATTTAAAACTTTTTGGACAAAAAGTGTTTTGGGTCAGCCTGACCCGACCCGTTTCAACCCACAAATTATTTAGCTGATTTGACCCATTACCCCCATTTTGCTACCTCTAATTTCCAAGATGATCAAACCTGCATCACACACCTGATAAGATCAGCAATAGAAATGATCTTTAGGTTCTTCCTCTTGACAAATTGCTTAAGTTTTGGTAATCTAGCCATGGAACCATCATCATCGACAACCTCACATAATACGGCTACAGGGTCAAACCCTGCTAGCATGGCTAGGTCAACAGATGCTTCGGTATGACCAGCTCTTTTTAGAACACCTCCGTCCCTATATTTTAGTGGAAATATATGGCCTGGGCGGTTGAAATCCTCAGGCTTTGCCTCTCTCGAAGCTAGAACTTTTATAGTTGTTGCCCTATCACGAGCCGACACCCCTGTGGTTGTACCATGTTTTGCATCCTATGAGACAGTATATAAACCCATAGAGCAATTGTTGCATTAAACTATTTAGACATTATAAACTCACAATACAATACTCCTTTAGTCCCAGAAATATAGTTCATTTCACTTGATTAAAAGGGTCTTTGGAGTTGCAATTTAAGACTAATTGTCAATTTCTTTGCCAACAAAAAAGAAAAAAAAAAGAAATCAGTTTTGAATATTTAGTGGTCAAATAACTGATTATTGTGACTTGCAGATAAACAGATTCTGCTTCTTCTAACTTCCAAGTATCAGGTATAAAAAGTTTCACATTGGTTGTAAAAAAAACTAGTATCAAAGGATAATATAACTTTCTAGTTACCCTTTCATGTAACCTATTGTGAGACCCTTACTTCCACCTAACAAAACGTATAGCTGAAAGCAAATGGGTCAAATGGGCTGAATGAGGTGAAAATTGTTCAAAGTCTGTGTTTAATGCAAACAAGCTCCTAAATCATGTTATTTAAATGATCTAAAATATATTTATAAAAAATATTGTTTTGTATTCATGCCTAATGTGTTAACTAGTCATAAAGATATATAAGTTAACAAAGAGGGTTAGTGCTTCGACCCAACCTGATGTGGCCCATTTTGACCCATATCAACCCAAAGCTGTCTTAACCTGTTAGTCTGTTACCCAACGTCCCACCCAAATTCCACCTCTACTCACTACTATATTACTATTCACCCTTTTTATATATATGAGCTGATTTTGTTTGGTATAAAGCATCATAAATCAAAGGACTTAAGGAAATCACTGAATAAAAAGTACATACCACCGATACCGTGAATGCTGTACAAAGCTTCTCTTCGTTACGAGTCACCATTAGAGGAAGTTGCAATCTCTCGAGATCTTCGGCTTTCATGCTTACACAAACAATCCCCGTTCCATGCTTAACAAAGAAAGCCATAGCTTCAGGCGTAACACTTGATGCTGCCATTATTAGATCACCTTCATTTTCTCTGTCGTCATCATCTACAACCACCACCATCTGCAGTATAAACCAAAATAACATAAGAATTAAATGGTCAGTTTTGGAAGAAAAAAAAATTAAAACAATTGCAACAAAATGAATTAGCCAAGGGTACAATAAAATTACTAATTTACCCTTTTTCCACCGAAAACTAAAAATGTCATTTTTTTTCATTTTGTATCTAAAATTTGTTAACTTGCCAAACATTCAAACATCTGAGTTTACGACTTCAAATGACAAAACACATCCAAATACTATTTTATACTGCTTAGTTTATTACCTGCAGATTAACTAAATCTGGTAATTAAATATAACATAATCACTTGGAAAATGTGCATCCAAATACCACATTAGTTTCATGCCACTGCCAAATTTTAAAAGAAAAAAAAAACAACACCAACAACCTTCCCTTGGCGAATATCCTCAATTGCCTCTGGAATAGATGAGAAACCCGGGGTGGGGTGATCCAAATCATAATCATCAGAAGAAACCGAAAAAGAATTTATATTAGGAATCATTTCTGCTGCAAGTGTCCCCAATGCTATTGAATCAGGTTGTATTTCAATCCCGGATGATGCTCTAACAACATTTTTCCCAACATAACTACGACTAGAATAAGATTTATGTGTGGAGCACAATTTAGTACCAAGAAATGACACTTTTGCAAGCTCATTGCATGGATAAAGATTTAAAGAGCTCGAGATCAAGGTCATCCTACATCATGGTAAACACCGAAATCAGTAAGTACAAAATTTTATTATCAATTTGTATACTCCGTATTTTGTTACCCCTATGACATCCTATTTTTAGACATTCCAAAAGTGGAATAATTACACGAAAAGCCAAGCAATATGATTCTTTTGGAGTAAATGAAATGCGGTAAACATAGTCTACAGCAAGAAAGAAAATATATATATATATATATATATATATATATATATATATATATATAAAAGGAAAAAGCCTCCATCTTTATTGTTATCATAAAACACAACTGTGTGTGTGTGTGTCAATTAAGAGGTAATCTGCAGATACAAGCTCCAAGCCTCCAATACATGGATTACATTCTTGAAGTGACCCAAAAAATCAACAACTTGTTTCATAAAAGAACATATATTATTGTGATTCAAACAGAGGTCTAGCAATTCAAATTGACAAATTGAGCAGCAAGATAACAAGAAATCACAAAAACATGAGTGCATTAATCATTATCCTGCTGGAAAAGGGCCCTAGTTTTATTGTTTTCTTAATACCATTAGAAGACATAATTAAAGAAAATAAAAATGAGAAGGAAAGTTTACTTTGATCGTAGTAGAAGTGTGGAAGATGAAGAAGCCATGTTAATGGAAGCCATTGTAGTGTTTTGAGGAAATCAATCTGAAAGCAGGTGGTTTTGGTTTAATACTTCTGAATCTTGGAAAGAAAGGCAGATTCCTGACAATTTTATACATAGAAAAATCAATTGTTTAAAACGAATATATGGAGGGGATCTTAAATATGTAGTAGGTGTACGTCTTCTTAAATATGTGATTTACATGTATTAACTAACGGGAAATATTTTGTTTCATTCAACTACACAAATTAAAGTTGGATGATCAAAAATATAAAATATGTAATTTTTAAGAAAGGATAATAGACCAACAGTACTATTGAATTGTGCAGTTAATAGTACAATTTATTTGTCTATTTATTAAAGTTATCTCTCAAATTTTCTTTTTTGCTATCAATCCAATAAGTTTTATTTGTCATTCGAGATGACTATAATACCCTTGACTAAATTTTATTCACTGTATTTTCTAAAAATTAACGAAGATGTTAGGGGTATTTAATCGTTTGAAATGACAAATAGACCATTTACGAGATAAAATTGAACTTTTTAAACTAATGTGAAAAAATGAGGGACGATTTTATAAATTCATGTTAAAACAGAGATACCATTAATGGAATATACTATAGAGTTTCAAATATAAATATGGTTAGCTTAACCGTTACCCTAAGGGTATTGGTTATCAAAACCATAATTAACACTTACAATTTTAATGAATAGATCATATTCACACATCTAATGAAAGAAATATTAATTTAATAAGAAAAGTAAATATTTTACGATTAATTCAAGTGAGTTTAGACTTTAGATTTTCAAAATAGAAGGCTTGATCGTAGCTGTAATGTCTTTAAAGTTATTAAATGAGCTACGACATTTTAATATGTAAAACGTTCTTTAATTAAAGAGTTGAACAAAGTCTTGCATCTAATTCTTAATGTCGGCCTCCTTCCACTACCATCCCACGCAAGTGGTACATGAAATAAATATTAATAAGAAAATTAAACATTTTATAATTAATTCAAGTGAGTTTAGACTTTAGATTTTCAAAAAATGGAAAGCTTAGCCCTAGGTGCAAAGCCTTTAAAGTTAATAAATAAGCTACAACACATTAAGGCATTTTTTATGGTAGTTTTTTTGTATTAAAAAAATTCAATGCGAGTTGTGAAATTTGATTGAAAAGACCTTTCATTCCTCACTTTAAAATTTTATACATTTTTAATTGGTTTTGAGTTAGAAATTTTTTTTAATCACTGAAGCAATGAGTTTTAAAATATATATATATATATATATATATATATATATATATATATATATATATATATATATATATTTGAAAACGAGTTCATAAAAAACTCTTTAAGAAATCACCATTGAAAATGCCCTTAGTAAATAAAACGTTCTTTAATTATCTACACCTCTACTAATACATTACTCATCGACTTTCTAATCTGTTAGACATGCACGATCGGATCGGATCGGATCGGATCGGTATAAACTACGTGTCAGTTAATTAAATATGCCGTATTTGCCGTATACAACAAATTGAGCGCTCTCCACGTGCAAGGCCCAATTTCGTAAGGGCTTATATATATGTTTCCAATATATAATTATTTTGTCCATATACAATAAAGCCCAGTAAGAGACTTTGAGTCCGGTTCATGGTTTAACTTTTTTTTTTTCTTCGCTCCATGATGAATCAGTTAAGTGTGGGCCAGTAGCCCAGTAGTATGATTTTATAACTTGCACACAAATCATTTTTTTTATCGTTATGTGAATGTCTAAACCTTATGTCTTTTGATTATCTTATTATCATTTTAGGGATTTTTGTGCATTGTACAATTGGATACTTTAAGAAAAAAATGATAGACTGTAATGAATCAGAAAGAGCGAAAATATATCAACAAATAAGTGAATTATGTCTTAGACATATTTAGTTAGGCTTATAAAAATCATTACTCATAAGTAAGTAAGATGCAAATTTGTATAAATAAGAAAAAAATGCATAATACAAAATACAAATATTTGTATTAGAATTTGCTTTAACCAGACATAACTTGTGATGTGTGTTTTTAAAATTATGTCTGTCATCCCCATTCTAATTTTGTTGAGAAGTAGAGGGCCATTTTCGTAAGTCTTTAGATACCACATACAACTACAAGTCTATAACTTTGATTCATATTACTCAAAAAACAATAAAAAGTACATAACTTTACCCGCAAACAAAATTCTGTGGCGGACTTCATCTTCTTTGTTCTCTCCGCTAACCCTCGCTCACTCCCCCCCTCCAAATTCACCATCTCTGCAAATTAATCTGAAACCCACCATTTTCCATATTCATCAATTCATCAACAACTAATGGAAGCATCAGCCCTTTTCTCCACATCTTTCCACCCACCTTCCCTCCACCTCCGATCTCGTTTTCTCTCCAAACCCTCACATATTCTCCGATCACCACTACCACCACCATCCGCCGCCACTCCCCGCCGTCTCTTCCTCAGCCCCACCACCACCAAACCCTCATTCTTAACTCCCCTCTCAAAACCCATCAAACCAATTTCAGCATCTTCATCAGCACCAGCAGTTGCAGCCCAACCCAGTAAAACCCAAGGTGCAAAGATCGTACCTTTAATACTGTCGGTTGCAATCGGATTACTCGTTCGTTTCGCAATCCCTAAACCAATTGAAGTAACCCCACAAGCATGGCAATTGTTATCAATCTTTGTATCCACAATTGCTGGACTTGTGTTATCTCCATTGCCTGTTGGTGCTTGGGCTTTATTAGGACTTACAACTACTATTGTAACTAAAACACTTAGTTTTACAACTGCTTTTAGTGCTTTTACTAATGAAGTTATTTGGTTGATCGTGATTTCCTTCTTTTTCGCTCGTGGGTTTGTTAAAACTGGGTTAGGGGATCGAATTGCAACGTATTTTGTTAAGTGGTTAGGGAAAAGTACATTGGGCTTGAGTTATGGGTTGACTTTGAGTGAAGCTTTGATCGCTCCTGCTATGCCTAGTACTACTGCTAGGGCGGGTGGTGTGTTTTTGCCTATTATTAAGTCGTTGTCGCTTTCGGCTGGGAGTAAACCGAACGATCCTTCTTCGAAGAAATTGGGGTCGTATCTTATTCAGTCTCAGTTTCAGGTTAGTTTACTTTTAAAGATTTTAAGTTTAGTTCATTAGGTATGTTATTTCATTTGAATTAAAATTTTGATTAGTTTGTATGTTTATTATTGATGAAATAGTTATTTGAATGTAGGAAATGAAGTCATGTAGTTACTTATGATCATGAGATTTACTAAGTTTATACATTTGTTATTGACGAAATGTTGATTAAATCATAGAAATTAGATTCATCTAGTTGCTACTGGGCATGAGAGTTTGCAATAGGATTGCACTATTTGAATCCTAAAAGTTAAGGAGTTGATGTAAAAAGCTATTATATTTCCACTAGGTTATGCATTTTATGGGGATATATGTATATATTTACTTGTTAACCGTTTAATTTTGTTAATTATTGTTATTTAATGGGCTTAATTTTGATGAATCTCACTCTAGGATAAATAGAGACGAGATCAATAAAATGGAAGAAAGTTATTTAAAAAATTGAAATTTGTTACAAATTGTCATTTCAGTTAGATGTTTTTTGTATATTAGACATGGCTTCTTGTGGAGCAAGAGGGCAAGTTTTGATGCATTAAGTTAATTGACAATAAGAATTGTCAACATTTAGTTCTATGTCCCAAAGAGTTATTTTGGTTTAAGTAATTGGCCATGCAAGTTGACCATTATATATTTGTATATTAGTCATGTTTTGCATACATTCGCTGTCCATTCCTTGAAAATGAAAATTTGACTGGACACCCAGCTTAAGATAAATGATTGACTATTAACTAGGTGTATCGCCCTTTTATATGACAAATTTTGGCTCATCAATTCTTTTTGAGAGAAAGTTATATCAAGTGTCGCAGTTTTCATGGGATGATTTTCATGAATTCGTTTTGTGATGATGCTTGACAGTGTGCTGGCAATTCTAGTGCTCTTTTCCTGACAGCTGCAGCACAAAACCTCTTGTGTTTGAAATTGGCTGAGGAACTGGGGTTGGTCATTGCAAGTCCGTGGGTTTCGTGGTTCAAGGCTGCTAGTTTGCCTGCGTTTGTGTCGCTTCTACTTACTCCGTATATCTTGTACAAAATATATCCCCCAGAAACCAAAGATACACCGGATGCACCTGCTCAGGCTGCCAAGAGGCTTGAAGCCATGGGCCCCGTCACAAAGAATGAATGGGTGATGATCGGCACTATGCTTCTTGCTGTCTCACTTTGGGTACTGGGGTATGTCATATTTCGTAAACTACTAGGTTCAGTATTGACTAGAGGTGGCAAATGGTCAGTTTTGCTGTGTTGGGTAATGGGTAGGGTATAAGATGTGTTTGAATATGGTTGCAAAAACTATATTATAACCATTAAAATCTCAATTTTTTTATAATAAAGCTAAATCGAAGAGGTTGTAATATTTTATGCATTAAAATTACTCTCTTTCATATTACACATTTGGCCTGCTAAAGATAAACATAAATCGAATCAATTCATTTGTAAATAAACAGGTGAAGGATCCTGGATCTGCCACTAGAATAAGGGACCCACAAAATGGATTGGTAAGAAATTATGTTTAACAAGTACAAATTACTAATGTGGTTTATTCTCCATAACAGGGATTCTATTGGAATACCGAGTGTTGTTACTGCAATGTTGGGCTTGTCGGTACTGTTATTGTTAGGAGTGCTTGAATGGGATGATTGCTTGAGTGAAAAATCGGCATGGGACACATTGGCTTGGTTTGCAGTTCTTGTGGGCATGGCTGGACAACTGACAAATCTTGGAATAGTAACATGGATGTCTAATTGTGTAGCTAAATTCCTTCAATCTTTCTCTTTGAGCTGGCCAGCTGCATTTGGTGTTCTTCAAGGATCATATTTCTTAATCCACTACATGTTTGCTAGTCAAACGGGCCATGTGGGAGCGTTATATTCTGCCTTTCTTGCTATGCATTTAGCAGCTGGGGTGCCAGGTGTATTGGCGGCACTTGCTTTAGCTTACAACACAAACTTATTTGGTGCCCAAACTCATTATAGTAGTGGTCAAGCTGCTGTTTACTTTGGAGGTGCGCTACTCTCTTACATATAATCTTCTAAGTCGTTTTATTTAAAGATATAAATGATCATCGTAATTATTATTTTTCCTTTTTTTTTTATTGTTGTCTTTTTTGCACTATTAAGATGCAAAAGCGTGTTTGTGGGTTAACCCCACCCGAGGAGGTCGTTTCGACCCGTATTAAAACAAATTACTCATTTCAACTCGCATCCGTCTGTCACCTTTACTAAGCAGTGATTACAGTTTGACTTTTGAGGTCAAACGAAGTAATCTCCAGAACACAAATTGAAAATTATTTTGCTGTAGATCTTTTTGGAAAACCTTGAGTAAGACATGAAGCTTTGAACTAATTCCTTAAATAAACTTTGGTATCAGATAACGACATGGCCAATGTAAAGTTTGAATATTTTAGTGAGTATGCTTGACCTTGAAAGTCATGTTGGTACATGATGACTAACTTTTTGTTTTGATTTTATGTTGTCAACAGCCGGTTATGTGGAGCTCCCAGATGTATTTAGAATCGGATTCATTATGGCTTGTATTAACGCGGTGATCTGGACATTTGTTGGGGGTGCATGGTGGAAGTTTTTGGGGTTGTATTGATTCTTAAATTCCATGCAAGTAGATATCTTTCATTTCATTGGATAACACCCTTCATTTCATGATAGGGCTATGAGCACAAAAGAACTAAAGAAAGCCACTTAAATTTTTGACTTTTGAATTTTGACCTTTTGGGATCAATCATATGATCACTTGTATCAATGATTTAATTTAGAAAAGAAATTGTGAGTTGTTGCATTATGTAAGCATATATTTTTCGTTTATTCAGATGGATAAGTGCGTACAAGGCCTCTATGCGATTCTTACAAGGCCTAAACGGTTTTTTATTTTGTTTATTTAGATTATCAATTTATGGTGTTTGTTTCTCTGTACTTTTGCTCTGGAACACACATACATGGGCATTGGATAATGAAGTGATAAGGTATCCTTTGGACAACCAAAAGGGCATATTTGTAATAGGGTAACAAGTTTTTGTCTGGAACAGTAATGATTGCTTGGTTCGATCCAATGATCAATGTATGAGCTTGTATAAGAGACACGATATCCAACGGAGGTGGTAAATTTTGTCGGTGTCATGAACGTTATACATTGATCTTGTAGACTAAAAAGATCCAAATATTATTGGTACAATTCTAAATGAATAATGAGTTGCAATGATGCATCTTGATACCTTAGTTTCCTTGTTATTTAACCCCATTTAGGCTGAATTCATTCCATGTAATCAAGATTGAATTAAAAGGTTCGGTCCGTTTGGATCTCGGGTTTATGTGGTTTGATTCGGGTAACATGTTGTATACAAGATTTTCAATCAAATCAAAATATGCATTAATAAGAAACAAAAAATTCTTCAAAATATGTATTGAAATGACAATATTGTAATCAGTTTACTATCACTTTCTTTTTCAAAGTCTAATTGAAGTTCTCTTATTGTTTTGTTAGATGCTTTGATGGACCCACACCAGGACATGTATCATTTCAGCATGAATCTACCACAACTGTCTGTTATCTTTTGTCCATGCATGTTTGGCTGGAATGCATACAAAAATATACGTATTTCTAAAAAAAGCATCTTATATTATGTTTTCATAGATTCCAAGAGTTGTTTCTTGTTATTAATTCTTTGATATCCCATAGGAATTTTATAAATGCCAACATTAAGGTTGACTTATAATCTAAAATATTCACTTTATACTTTTCGTTTTGTCCCAAATGAGACAACTTACTTCTACTTTTTTTTTTTTTTTGTCTCAGTGGGGCGTGGTACTTCTAAATTTTGTGTCATTTGAGCAAATATGTAACCAAAAGAGTAGATCAATGTCTTTACATGCCAATATAGTGCCTACGTGTCAAACCGAACACACCTACCTCATTTCCCGGCATAAAGGCCTCATAATACACAACCCAAAATTTCATGTGCCCACGTACATGTCTAATTATATGGAATGTATCGAGATGACTGCCATATCCCCCCAAGGCCCGAATCCATGACCACCTGTGCAGTAGCAATCTCTAATATATCACCTGGTACATCAATCAGATTGCTGATGCCAACTTGACCAGATTCATATGGATGTTATTCAGGGTATATATCAAAAGATTTGAGCTTCTCAATGATCTGCTTTTCTTGTTTGGCATCTGAAGCTTTAGTCAAGAAATCACCAACTATAACATGTCATTAGCAATTTTTTAGGGCATTGCAGCTTTAAAACTTACGAAAACTTTATTCCATGTTAAACTTTATAATAACTCGTGCTAAATACTTATATACGTAGTACCTTCGGTCAAAGTTGAAACTGAGCTTAATTCAAAAAGCTTTGAAAGTTTTTTCTGTGAAAAAACGTTGACTACCTGATAATTTTTTTGACGGATGTTGGTATTTTGTTATCAAATAATCCCAAAGAACACATACCCTGATACCCACCAGATTTATAATCAAGTTTCACCCAGATGGTATGTGCTAAAAGGAAAAGGATACATTCTTGATCAGGATTATCAGTAAAATTTGAGTGCAATGCATTCCCAACACTATCAACAACAGCTGATATGGTCATGGATGACTCGATGCACAATATCGCTGTAATGGCGTCCAATTGAGTGACTTCATTTCTGAACATCAATCTTGCATGTGCTGCAATGGTAAAAATATGTTAGTACACAAATGATGCAGAATGGTTATTTTGGAAAAGGTAAAACTCATACCTTGAGCAAGTCGTATTAAACTCTCAAGCATTCGGACAGTGGTTCGTGCTGCATTTGTTATTGAAAAAATTATGCTAAGAAGAACAGATATGAAGTTAATAGAGAACGTAGGAAGACGTGACTGCTGCGGTGAGACCTGCATTTTCTGTTGCAGATCTTCTTTGGAGTTGATAATATCTCGAAATAACACTTTCTGCCTCTTTTGTTAAAGTTGGCCTAAAAAACCCTTTTACAAAGTGAATATACCTGCAAGATGAACATAACTACATCATCACCTAAATTTCCCTTAAACCATATAAGTGCCAATGAGTACATTGAAATGTTAAATTCCTAATTGATGCAAGTTTGAAATTGTACCTTCTAAGAAGGGAAAGGGGCCACTTCTTACTGAGATCTTCTTGACAATTGTCTTCCTCTGGTTCTGCCTGCCCATAGAGATGGCTGTCAAGGTTTAGTCATGTGGTGATGATGAATTGAGCACAGGGAACAACCAGTAGGCTTAGTCAGTACCTGATCAAGAATATGATCTGAGATAACTTTATCCCAGTCTGGATTCCTTGTGTCCAAGAGAACCAGGACTATGTCAAATCTGCTAATTAAAGGTCCGGATAATGTTGTGTTGACAGATAGAGCTGAATTTGTAAAGAAATACAATGTATAAACACGTTACAATAATGATGATAAGAGGAAAATACATGGTATATCACATGAATAAACAGAACGTGAAAGAATTCCAAGAAATGATACATTGATCAGGATCATATTGCCCTTTGGGATTTGTTGCACCAAAGACTATTGTTTTTGTACTTAGAGTAGTCACAAGACCTGCCTGTAAATGCAATATTATTGAGTCAAGAGCTACTTAATCATAAAAACAGTTTCATGAAAGACTACTAAGGACCAAAAAACAAAACAACGATTAAGCTTAATAAAAGTTATATCAAACCTTTACTGTTTCTAACATAGTTCATAAAGAACAATGATCTTAGTTGTTAACAGAGTGGGGATAAAGTGTAAATATAATGACCCACAGTTTAAAGGCTACCTTAGCAACACTTATAGTCTGCTGTTCCATTGCCTCGTGTATGGTCGCTCTATCATGTTCCCTCATGCTATCAAACTCATCAATGCAACAAAGTCCACCATCAGCTAAAACAAGGGCCCCAGCTTCCAACATCCATTCACCTGCAAGTTCAATAAAGCACTTTATGTTTTATTATCACATAGAATCGAAATCCCTTACAATGATATGCCCGTCTTGATGATCTGTAGCCAGGAATGAACATTTTAAGAAGAATAAATTCCTCAATAAAGTATAAGAGGTGTGTTAAGTATGTCATCCTTTGGATCAATCGTAAACAGTTGTATTGAGTTATTTTCATCATCTGTATTACTTCTCGTTGGATTCCTTTTAGTAAACATTTCTCTTCGGAAGTGGCACAACAGTAAACAAACAATCAATTCTCACCTCCATCCTTTACTGCTGTGACTGTCAATCCAGCACTTGTGCTTCCCAACCCAGTAGTGATAACGGACCTTTTGCACAACTTAGCAGCAAATTTCAAGAACTGAGACTTTCCTGTACCTGAAAACTTAAATAATTGGAAAGTCAATCAAACTTTTTTCATCAATAATGTCATGTTAATAAATAAGATTGGAATCAAAGTTCTGGACTAGTTTGAATTGAAGGGAAAATTTAATTGTGCAATTAAAGAGAGGACAGTGTGCTACACAAGCCTTACCAGGAGACATTTACGAACATCTTGGTATTTAGGATATACATAGAAACATTTACGAACATCTTGAGAACATTTATTCAACTAAGTATCTGAAAGTCCATGCATCAAGATGCCAAATTTCATCCAGAGTCTACATTCTTGATTATGAGACCATGTGGTTGAATTTTCCAACAAGTTGGTATATTCTTCAGCTTTTTTTTTCTAGAAAAATCTTTATAGACATAAGCCTAGATGAGGATATATTTGACGTTTAGTACCTGGATCGCCAACCAGAAGAAGATGGGACTCGCCTCGAATTTTTGTCCCAGAAGCATCAACATGTTGTACTCCTCCAATAAGAGTCAAGGCAACTACATTGAACAATAATTGTTGATCATAACTAATAAAATTATCAATTAATCTTAGAAGAAAGAATATGACAATTCTACTTAGTGGTGCCGTGTCCCAAGTACCTTATTAAATTAATATTCATAATCAAAAGCTAGTAATGCCAAATCAAATAATAAAGGCAGAAATGAATTTAGAGAAAAAGCTACCTGCTAGCTTCACAGTGAAGAGACCATAAACTTGTGAGCAAATAGCACGAAGAATAGCATTTCTACCTGTAGAGATAATATAATGTAACTTTATCTGTGATTAAGGTATACACCAATGCTCAAATAGACGTATTACCATCAAGCAACAATATCTTACCCTTCAATGGAGTGTCTTTGAAGTCTAACCAAAACTTTTTGAATTGCAGAAGAATGTCTTCAGGGATTTCGACATCCAACTTAATCTCATTTATTCGCCTAAAAGCAACAAACTCTAAGTTTAAAATAAAATAAAAAAAGGATAACTACAGACATATCAATTTGTGTCTAGAAATGTTGTTCAATTGCACATTGCTCATTATAGATCATTCGGGAGTCAATGGGAAGCTACATTATACCTCACATAATTAGCTACTAATACAGGTTCAAGGTCACAGCGAACATCCTTCAAATCTGGGGACCATTTAGCTGTCAAAACTCCTGTGACAATCACATCATCTGCATATGATTGTACAAGAGGTCAGCCGTATAACATGAAAAATGATGAGTTAATAAGACAACAAAGTAAGGTTAAACTTGAATACAGAAGCCCCTAGTAGGAAGCATTACTACTTATTGACATAACATATTGACTAAGAAGACTAGGAAACAACAAACATGTTGGGATATGGTACCTCCAGCTTTAACAGTATCAACAAGATCATCCTGTAAAATAACAGGAATTGAACGTGGAATTGCTCCAATGCCTAAAACTTGAGTGCTTTCTTGGATCTTTATCTCTTGGTAATCATGACACACTTGGTTTCCCTCTAGAAGCTGAAAGCTGGTGCTTTCACAGTACTTGGGCTTCTATTTAGTGGATAACATACATAGTCAACAACTAGAAGAACATCCACAAACGTTCTAAAAAAACAAAAAAAATGCATTAAAACTATAACTTCAAAGATATTCCTCATTGTAAGTTCCCCTTTTTGGTTATGCATTTCAGTTTGTTTAACCAAAATTTCAGGCTTGTGTAAAATTCCCATTGGTAGCAGGTGGCAAGGTTGATAAAAATCACTGAAACAAGTAAAGAGTGAATAATAACCTGGGAGGGGCAATATGTTGGCTTGGGTATGGAATTCCTGCTTTCCAGTTCAGGATGAACTTTAAACCTACACATTAACTTCTCCCATTAGTATTCTACGGCCTAGAAACATTGACTAAATGGTAGACCTCATGGAAACTAACAGTATTCTGGCTATGAACAAGTGATCTTCTATTAGAGAACTTGAATGTATGGCTATGAACAAATTTAATGCAACTGTTACCTGTGTTTATTATAACTTTTGCAAAGATTCCATAACTTCATATCCGGTTATTAATAATAAATTACTACGTAAATTATAACTGCTTAAACAAGAATAGTCTAGTGAAAAAACCTGTGTTTACATTTCCGACATTCATATTCCCTCTCCCCTTCTATCATTTTGACTGCTCCAGATCTAATTACCGTTCCTTTCAAAGTGAGAAGAACGCCACGATGCTTCACACGGACACGTCCAATGCTTGGACAATAATCTACATAATTGATCAAGAACACCTCATTCCTCAAGTTTTAGAAATAAAACCCCACTTTCTTATATGTGCAACAACGTAAAATGAAGTAACAGAAAATTCAACAAAAGAAACAAAAAACAAAAACAAATTGTACCAGGATCATCAAGCACGGGACCACGAATTTCAATCCGAACATGCACAAATTCCTTTTCACTTAGCGGTGGATGTTCCGAACCTTCCTTATGACTTTCAATCTCTCTTACTTTGCTAACCTGTCGAAAGACCATCTCCTAGATCCCAAAAACATAACAGCATCAAAGTTTAAAATTGAGTTACAAAAATGAAGATATCACGTGTCAATATTACAATATATACATGTACAGAAACCTTTCCGAGACCCTAATATAAGACCTTAAAATGTAATGCTAAATTAAACTCTCATTTCGATGCATATATACTCAAATATGCCGACTGAAATACATATACAATTAGATAGTATATGTATAAACCATATAGTATCAACGTAATTTCTAAAATGGGTTTTTTGCCGAAAAATGAATCAATAGTTTCCGTTTTTGCATTTTCGGGTATCAACTAATTTCGTTTTTTAAAAATGAACCACTAATTTAAAATCGAACATTTTCGGGTATAAGTAACCGTTTAAAACGGTAGCCATTTTCGGGTATAAGTAACCGAGTTTTGCATTCGTTGATAAAAAGTTTTTTTGCCGAAAAATGAATCAATAGTTCCCGTTTTTGCATTTTCAGGTATCAACTAATTTTGTTTTTTGCCGAAAAATTAATCAATAGTTCCCGTTTTTTGCATTTTCGGGTATCAACTAATTTTGTTGGGACCGGCTACCCCTTTAAACGGTTACTTATACCCAAAAATGTTCGATTTTAAATGAGTGGTTCATTTTAAAAAAAAAAGTAGTTGATACCCGAAAATACAAAAAAGATAACTATTGATTCATTTTTCGGCAAAAAACACTTTCTAAAATAGTATAAAAACAACTTGCTTTTATATTGCCCATTCTATCAAATTGTGTTTCAATATTCCCATTATACAACTTTTTACCAGATAAAAGATTATGTAATGTACAATTGGTCACATTGAAATATAATTGGATTTAATTAATGAGTATGGAGATAATAAAGAGAAAAAACAGGCTTACGTTTCAAGTACACATCATTTATATGGCTTAAACCCTAGATTACATCATAATAGTGAAAATAAAAGAAAATAATGATGAAAAAACAAACCTGAGCTGATTTAGCTGCATCATCAAATACAGGCAAGTACTCAGTCGGTTCAAAAAGGATTTCATGAGCAAGTGGTGAATCGTGTTCCATAAGTTCAGCAAAACTGATACAGAAATAATAACAGGTTATAATAAAGATATAAATATATAATTGAGGTTTTCTGTTAATAAATTGTGAATGTGAACAACTAGTTTGATTTGATAGATATATAGTTACATACTCGACATAGAGAGGATAATGAAGGCGTTCATCGGAGGATACAAGGATTGATTGAAGTTGATCGGAACAATATTCCGTTAAGAAGTCCGTTAGGGTTTTCTTAAGCGCGACGTAGTCGTCACCATCTCCGTCGTGCATCACAATATCCATCACCATCGAAGGACTGACTAGACGCCAAAATGGTGCGAAAGGGGATTTCTATTCTATGTTTTTGGCGGGAAAAGTGGTACTGACCGGGTGTTTATTTGACGTTTTTGCCCTTGATCAATAAGTAGCAAATATTATTGTCAAAAGTTAAAGGGTTTATGCATTTTAATTTAATGTAAAACGAAGTAATCAGATTGATTCATTTTAATTATTCATTTTTACTTTTTATTTTTAAAGTTAAATATCTTACAAATCGTATATTCATAAATTATAAAAATTACACCGTTAAAATCAACATTTTTTTATCTTTAATTAGAGATATCACATGACATACTTTCGACGAATTTTTTTTTCATTTTATAATGGGTATGTGAAATTCGTAATAGTAAATCACATGTGATTTAACATTCACATGTGAATATATTTATAATCAAATTATAAGTTTTAAATCACTATCTATAATCACATGTGAATATTAAAATTTACAATTATAAGTTTAAAATCACATAAAAATAATTTATTTACTCATAAATTACATGTGATTATACATAAAATCACATGTGATTATATAAGTCACATTTTCTATGACCCAACAAATATGAAAAAAATTTGTCGAAAGTATAGCTTGTGAGATCTTTAATCGAAGAGAAAAAGACGCTGATTTTGAATTTGTAATTTTTATAATTTTTGGTCATGCCGTTTGTGAGATATTTGATTTTAAATATACGAGTGGAAATTGGGTTTTAAAGAAATGGAGCAATCCTATTCGTTATCTCATTCTTCATTTTTTTAGCATTCTACATTGAACCCACCTCAATTAGTTAAAATGAAAAAAATCTGAAACTTGGAGGATTAAACCACATACAGATTTTTGTAAAATTATTTTAATAAGAAATAATTTATTTAAAGTTAGTTTGAAAATTAATATATCTTTTAGTTTATTTTTTTTAGAAAGTAAAGTATCATAACTAGGACTTGAACCTTCAACTTTAAAGTCGGAAGGTCACCTCAATACCGCTAGGGTAAATAGCCATTTGGTACTATCTTTTAGTTTATTAAAATAATAAATTATTCGTTACAAGCTATTTATGTTTTTGATTTATGATTTTAATTTTCCATTTTTCAGCTCAACTAGAGCATTTTCTAAACATTACATGTAAATCTAACATGTTCCAATTGTGCCTTAAAAGCTCTAAATTTGCACTAGCTTTAAAACTTAATGATATCCATGCACACATGGTTTATTCTACATTACATGGTTGATCCAGTTCATGGTTACAAAGCATCGCCCTTTTAACTTATAACACCATAACACCATACTTATTAAAACACAGTCATTATTGATTGCATTACATCATAAGCATAATGCTCATAAAACAGTTGAGTAATTATTCATAAGGTTCATACATCCAAGTATCGAACCACACGTCTCTCACATTCATCTAAGCAGTTCAGCAATGACACTGCACAACTTTTCTTGTAGACAATTCATGTTACATAACTGCAAAACGATTATGATGAGATACCAGAAGATTAGCGGTTTATGACAAGTATTGCCGGGTGTTTGGATGTACATTTTGAAATTGATTATGTAGTCCTGAACAATAAAACAATCAGATGTTTAACTTTTTGGACAAATAAAACTATTATTTGAGGAATCAATAATAGAATCACACACACACACAAATCATTTTTATGGTGAGGGAGAGACATCTTATAAAATGGGAGAGACGTCCCTCAAAAAAAATAATTTTAACGGATTATCCAAAACTAGTTATTTGACCCGTAAACCATAAGCAAAAGGGTGGTGAACTGTTAACCATCAAAATTTAGCCATACACCACTAATTTGGTATATATACAAACAATTAAGCACACGTATAACACCACTAAAACCTGTGGTATATACAACACTAAGCACATTTATAACACCACTAAAACCTGACTTGTGGTGTATGGCAAAATTTTGAAGAAAATATGTTCATCCAAACGATTAAAAATGACTACTGCAATTTGGAATCGCGAGAATCGGATAATCAATTGGAAAAAGAATATCCAAGCACCCATAATTTACTGACTGAGAGTTTTGAACTTACATATGAATAGCATAATTTAAATACCTGAGCTATATGCTTCAGGTAGAAGGGAAGTCTGGTTGATTTTCAGGCAATGCATCTTGGATAGCAGGTACTGCATATATGCCTCATGCAACCTAGCCAAAAGAGGGTACGGTGTCTGGGCCAACCGATAAAAGATTATAGGTCATGCAAGTGGTTTGATGAGATCGCAACAAACGTGCAAAAAAAGATACTAGACACCATTGATAGTTTCGAAAGTATATATAGATAAAGACTGAGATTCAAATGAGAATGAATTTTTTTGTGAGAATTGAGGAACCAATAAGACTACGCCACGTGTCACAAAACTCACGTCCCCACGTTTTTAAAAATTAAATATCTCAAGAATGACTCACTGAAAAATTATAAAAATTGCACCATGAGAATCAGCATTTTTTTCTCTTCGATTAGACATCTCACATGATATACTTTCGACGATTTTTTTTTATGATTGTACAATATTAGTAACACATGTGGTACTCGTTGGTATCACACGTGTTACCTGCCGGTATCACACGTGTTACTTGCTGTGTGATACCAGCAGGTAACACATGTGTTACTCGTTTACAAAACTCAACGAAAACGGGAAGAAAAAAAAAGTTGTCGAAAGTATACCTTGTGAGATCTCTAATCGAAGAGAAAAAACGCTGATTTTTATGATGCAATTTTTATGATTTTTCGACTTACCGTTTGATAGATATTTAATTTTTAAAAATGTGGGGGAAATTGGGTTTTGTTACACGTGGCGCGTTCTTATTGGTTGCTCTATTCTCACGTAAAGTTGTTGTACTCATTTGAATCAGTCTGCCGTATCGAGCAACCCAACCTATACAAAGGGCATCCATCAAAGCCCCTTTACTAGATTGGAGCTATGAAGATAAGACAACATGATAAAAGTTTTAGAATATTAAAATAACTTGACAAAACCTTGTCCGTACTTCAATATGAAATTCAAAAAGTAAATTATAAGTTGTAACAATAAGGTGATTTAGTATAATTTCATGTGAAACTGTGGAAACAACACCTACCATGTCAAGGTTGAACCTCTTTATGGAGCCATGGATCTGTGGTGCTAGAAACAAATCAGCTTGCAAAAGTCAACGGATTTCAAACAATAATCCACTCCATATGCATTATTCACATAATAAAGTAAGTAAACGGATTGGAAGGAAACAATACCAGGGAAACATCATCTCCAGTAGCATATTTTCCAGCATGTTTTTGCAGTAACTTCTCGAGTACCGCAAAATGATAATCACTAAGCCTTAGTGAAATTGTTATCCATATTTTCGCATATTTATGTAATATTATCATCTGCTCATCCGTTTCTAAGAATGAATAAATGCAGCCAAGACAATGCTAGGTTCTAAATGGTATTTAATGATGTTTTAGTTATCACATTGCATCTTATATCACATTCTGTACATTTGTTTCATTGTTATTATGGCATGGAAAGTGCTACTGGAACATACCTTCAAAGCCTTTATTTATATGCTTTCCTACCCATGGAATCTTTGCATCAGGACCAACCTTTTACTCAATGTAACTCTGCAAGTTGGTTTGTTTATAAAACGGCATGTAAGATTATGAAAATGAGCATCTACGAGTTCTCAACAGCAACAAAGATTCTTACTCACCAAAACATCTAGATTTTGAAGAGGTTGTATGCTTGCGGAAACGATATTTGCAGCCTACAAATTTGAAAGGAGATGATTATTAGTTACATAAACATGATTGGAAATTATAAATATTTGCAGCCTACAAATTTAAAATAAGATCATGGTTGAACTATATAAATTGTGTACCATATATGACATACTATTTAATGATAAAAATTCCAAAGATTGACAAAATATGGATCGAGTAAACCTAATTCAACCTCAGCCATTTCGACCCATTACAAACAAAAAAATATTCCCTTCTCAACATGCGACCATTTTGAGCCATTACCCAACACACCAAACTTGTCCACTTTGCACCTCTCCATATCCACACCAAAAAGAAGAAAAGGTGATTTAAAATTCAACCACGCATTGCTACTTAAAGATGAGAACAGAGCTATTAGTACTTCGGTAGTCAACCTACGTTGTTCAGAAAGCCTCTACATATAACCTTCACAACCTGATTAGAAGTTACAAATGTCCTGTTCTTACGAGCATACAACACTGATGTGGCTTTCTTTTATGAAGAGTTGACGTGCACGTGTTCAATGTGATTGTCATGGCATCTAACATCATGTCAGGTTTTTTTTTTTTCAGTTTTGTAATAGGTTGTAATGTTGTATATAACACATCTACTGATAGTACATTGAGCTCTAAATCCACTACAAAAGGTGCTTCTGGCATGAGCTCACTTAATTGATTAAATATCTACATTCACTAGTGTACCCTGGAAAATGTGAAGAACAGACTTTCCAGGCAAAAACTACCAAAGAGGAAGAAAGTCCAAACACATCCAGAAGAATGGCAAAAGGTCACAAAACGACTATCTGAAGGAAGATAACCGAACAAAGAAAATGGAGTGTGCAGAAACGACCGCCACAAAAGAAGGATGAAAATGGAAGGTGAAGCTGACATGACAAAACCAGTAAGGACCACCCCTAGATCCCTGCTAACAAACCAACAGCTCGGCTAACTAAAATGACGTAACCAACAATTTGCAGCCTATGGGAAATCTATAAATAAACAACTCAAGGTTCTAAGCACACATTCTACAATATCTGAAATACTCACGAGTACTGTCATTTGTCCAGCCATTGATTTAGGCATCAGAGTTAATTCTCGGGAAGCTGTCAACTTGACTACTTATCTACTAAGTCTGATGATCTGATCACTTTGGGCCAGTCAGGAATGTCTTAAGAAGTCACAATATAACTAAAACATCTTAAGTTTCGGAGACACACAATACTGATGTCACATTTGACGTGATGATGACACTCTTTCAATATTATCTCATACAGTTGCCATTGTATACTACACAACTATAATCAGCTAAGAGAACAAGAAGCCACATGATTTTACCTGGTAATTAATTGCCCTTTTCTCCATGTCGGTAGACAACAAAGGATGTTGAGGATACTTCTCCTCAAGGTATTGTAAAGAACATTAGGATAAACACTAGTGAAAAGCTTTACTAAATAAGTTGAATCATTTCTGAATCAGCAAAGAAAGCACTCAAAACTCACCGTTAAGATTGCAAAAGAGTCAGAAATTACTGCATCACCATCCACCAGTGCAGGCACATACCCAATGCAGGCAGGCACATACCCAATAGGGTTGACCTTTAAAAACTCTATACTAGAAAAAGGAATAGTTTACTTAAAAGAAACAATGAACAACTATTAAATGTAGGTAATTTATCCAACTAGAGATAAGAGATATACAAGCCAGTAAACATGTTATACCAATATAAATTACTGAATCAATTTAGGGTTATATAAAGCAGAAAAAAAACTAAACATGTTACCAGGGCTATGTTATTCTCCTTTAAGCAGATTAACCGCTTTGTATTCATAATCAAGTCCTGTCTGGCAGTAGGCAATCCACAAAACAGTAAATGAGGATACAGTTCGACCTAAATTTTTTTATTAAGAATTAATTAAAATTGAATAAATGAATACCTTTTAAATTTAAAGCGATACGAACAAGGAAAGAGCAGGAGCCCCTGTGATATGAATAGAGCTGCAACTTCGTCGTCTAAAGAAATTGCATATCTTAAAAGAGGTATATTAAGGTGTCAAAGTTTCAGTTCAGCGATTAGAACACCATCAACCTTTACGAAAAACTTTGAAACAGGTTGTTAAAAAACCTCATGATACTATTTTTGTTTATGATCATTGATGATATGTTTCGATTGTGGATCAAGAAAACAATGTTTATACAATATTTCACACGGGACCTTAAAAAACAAACATTTGATCCTTTTAAGAGAAACATGGCAATATATAATGACACATCTATAAAACATGTTAACAAGCTGTTTATGTGTGATTATTCAATTGTATCTAAAGATGATTCTTTTACCATGCGCTGCCCGTGTAATCTCGAGTTAATAAACTATATTTTTAAAAATTGCATGACCTTTTACATATTATTATATAATTTCATGGCTGGTCTTCAACTAGTAATTGTATCAAACTATAATCAATCAAACAATAAAAAATGACAAGTCAACTGCACAATCTTATTTGAACACAATATGGTGAATCAACAATTAAGCGGTAGCTCAGCTAAAAACTCATCAATGTCCTTGTCCGAGCTCCCACCTACATGAACGGAATCTTTAGCCAAATCCCTCCATTTTGATGCACTCGTCCGGGCTATTTCTCCTCTCTCGCCATCCATAATCTCCTTTATACACGAAACTATGTTATCTCGTCTCACTATCCCCTTCTTGTCGACCTTAGCTCTCACTCCAACACTCCAAATATCCTCTAACACTTGTCATTCGTTGTTTGATCCGTCCATTGAGGCATTCCCACAACGGGTACACCTAAACCCACAATGTGTAACAAAACATCCTACCGACTAATGTGCTAATACGTCCTAGAACTGGATGGACTTTGATTAGGGTTTATGATTCAAATTTAATTGAATAAGGGTTGTGTGCGAGTGTAATTTGATGGATTCAATATTTGTTATAGGTCGGTTGACTCAATTGTTGTTGTTGGCAGAGCATTTTTAAGCAGAAATGTTAATCTCACAAAAAATATATATAAGAGAGTAGCAAATGAAGAGAAAATCGGTTCAAATACTTGTACACATCATTTTTTAGATATTTATATTTGTTTGTAAAATTTGTGAGTGCATACTTGATGAAAAAAAAATGTCCTTTTACCAGTGTTTTAATTCTAATTGCACAACTATTACATAACATTATTAGACTAGAAAATAGACACGCATAAAATTAAAATATGAGTTTATTAAAATGCATCTTCATGAAATGTTAGTAAAAAGTCAATAGACTTGACGAAAAAGAAAAGATTTCTCAAAACAACGTTACATTAAGTGAGTGATTATTGGTAGTTTGTTTCTCAAAAGTCTATATTATTTGAACAAAATACTTACAAAAATAGAGTATTTATGATGATCCTTTTAAGCTTAACCTATGTTTTAACCTGTTTTGTTATAAGGTTTATGAACTAAAAATAAAAATAGAGTGTTTTGATTGATATAAATAATAATAATAATAACATACTCCCTCCATCTCAAATTTATTGTTCATAGACAAAAACAACGCATTTGTCTAGTTTTGTGTACTATGACAGTTTTGTCTTACTTTTTACCCAACTTTTTAGGATATATACGTATAAAGTATGGGTAATATAAAAAGTTTACTATGTCCTACTTTTGAAAGTGGATAATTAATTTGGGACGTACAAAAAATGAAACACTGAATATAAATATGAGACGAATGGAGTATATATTTATTGTTGAAGATATCTTTTCATATCAAATCATTGTAACTATTGGGTATGCATCACAATAAGTGAATCTGTTGAAGTACATCTACTAGAAATTTGTTTAACTTTTGAATGGTGAGAAATTTTGCAATACAAGTGTTTGATTCAAGTATCTAAAACTCACGTAATTACACTTGGGGAGCGTGTTGACTTGGGAATGAAGGAGGTTAGTCGATATCTCAAATTCTTAATCCCGAGAAACGTCAGAGTTACAAAGTTACCTAAACAAGTTCTTCACTATTGGTGATGCTGTTAGCAAGACATACATCTTATGAATGGGATCTTATTCTCATATATGAGTGAAGGAACACACATGAGTTAACAAAGACATTTGCACCATAAGCAGCAAAAATCATACACATGAAGAAAAGGCCTTCTAACCAATTCTTTGGATCATTCAATTAAATGGTTATGATCCGACATTCGTTTTAAAGGTAGTTTTCTGAGAGAGAAATGCACAAGTGCAGACGGGAGCACCTCTGGTTAAGAGAAATAAACAGCAGAAATATGTCAATATCACAATATGTAGTTGCCTGTAGTGCCATTCAAATGTTTTCAAATCGATTTGTTCCAACTATTTAGATATTTTTTAATAGTATACTGTTTATTTGTTACTCTTTATAATACAAGAAGAAATCATTAATCATTAATCATCTATAGAGCTAAATAAGTTGACCACTTGACCAGACCCATTTCGACCTGAACTCATATTGACCCGTTGCCCAACCCTCATATTGCTTCCTCTAATTTCCAATTCTGAACAAATCTGGTACTACTTAGGCGGCCATAAATTCTAACAAGATTATGCTGATTTCACAGTCTAATAGCTAAACATCATTACATTTACTCATGCCACGTAGCAATAGGCAGATGACAAAAATTAATACACTTGATAAAATATGAAAACAAGGTCTACTGCATGATACACCTAGAGTGACTTTTGACTCGTTTGACCCATTTCGTTTGTAGTAATATTATTAATATGACCAAATTGGCCCCAACTTTTCTTTCTTTTTTCTATTATCACCAAAGACAGTTTTTTATAAATGACCAGCAAACAAAACTATATAATAAGTCAAACTACTCACTCTCATTTAAGCAACAAATACAGCACCCCCGTGTAAATTGCAATGTATAATTACCATGTATCATAACCAAACATATCTGAAATAATATGTATGTAAAATTGGCATATCTTATTGACCCACTGTGGGTTCTCAAAGGTAAGAAATAGTACTCCTAGGATTACAAGCCTTTGTTTTCAATAGAAAGAATGAAAAGAATTGAAACAGGGAAAAAAAATAAAGATTAAGAAATGGTTGTCTTTTTATAAAAATTAAAATTAGCTTGAAAGTGTGCAGGGCTTAAAAATCCAGAAGACATCTAATCCATTTGCTTCGTTATGTGTTGAAAGGGGAGTAGTTTGACTTGAAGAATTGTTTTTGACTTCCTTCTTCATCTCCTTGCTGCTGGTTCCTTCCATCTCTTGAAGTATACCTCTCTCCTATATTCATCACCATACAATACAGTTTACTACATTTGTTATAACTTAGAACTTCAATTTATAAGGTGAAGGCGTAACCACTTCTTGAGGCTTACAAAACATACCTGAGGTCTAAGGCGAGAAGCTTTTGATGGGGTTGTGTTGGTCGTTCCACGATTAGCTGAAAAGCATTGAGGTGATGGAGGATTAGTTCGGATCTGCAACACTTTTTTCTCATCTTTGCTTCTTATGCTTTTCATATTTAAGGTAGTCGGAGTGTTCTCTGACTCACAATTCAATCTGCATGTGCATCATAAATCAGTCCATGAAACTTGACATGCGAACAAAATTGTTATGAATGACACTTTTAGGAGCTAACATACAAGATTTAAAAGGTACAAATATAAATCTCTCTTATTTTATCTGCTTATTTGCTTATGTTTACAACAGATAAGCAAATCAAAACATTATCAAGGAAAGTTATCTGCTAATTTTATAATGAATAAAAACTTAAAAAAGCATCATTAGTTATGTTGCCGTAGATGAGAAACTAACTATACGGAACTGATTACTTAATAGCACAGTTTATCCAAAAGCTAAAACGTGACTATCACTTCAAATCTCTTCAACCTGTTTCAAAAGGCAAATACGAGCAACCCCTACCCCGTATGATCAAACATGAAAAGAAACAATGCTTATCCACATTCAAACTAAACGGTATTTTAGAACTTACTTAATCTTTGTAACCTTCTCCTTGGCATTGCTTTGCTTCTCAATTTCATCATATTTTTCTTTCTTAACCTCTAGCAACGGCATCCTCTCATTTTTACTTTCCTGCAAGACTCCCATTTCCTGTTTCTTTGTACCCACCACACTCTTCTTTGCAGCCTCTTTGTCCCCATTGTACTTTGCCCTTAACGCTAATCGCTTCACTTCATTGCAAAACTCAGTTACCTGACTCAATATATCCTTCCCTGCAAATAGATTACGAGCAGACAACGTACTTTTCAGCAGCCTTGGGGTTTCCCCTTTTGGTACCGAAACCTTTTCCACATGGCTCTTCTCTGCACTTGACTTAATCATTTCTTTTAACGATTTCGCTTTGTTTACAGGCGGTGTTGAGAAATTCGGGTTCTGATCCTCACTATCGTTAACACATTTAGTATTTTTTGAGTCTTTGCATAATGGAAAACCTCTTTTCTTCAACGCAGCATCTCTATGAAACAGAAAGAGAACACTAGTTTAGAATTTAATAAAAATAAAATAAAAAAACATATTCAATCAGAAGTTAAAACTTTCAAAGTCAAGATTTGTAATTATACCTCAAATTTCGATCACTCGGAATCACAGAAACACTAGTAGATCTTTTAAGCTGCATAGAATGATAAATGAAGACAGCTTTATGAAATTTCTTACACAAATCCTAAGAATCAAATCTATCAAAAGGACTGATTTTATACAAATTGTTAAGATCAAATGTTTAAGCATAATATTTCCAGTTTTTATAGCACAATATCAATTAAATAAAACATGAACAGATCTATCGAAGACATTTTACGAAAAAAGAAGCAATATATCAAACTGGAATTAAATAAAATTTGTGAATCAAAACCTTTGAGGAATCAGGAGTCTTATGTCTGAAGAAATCTTCCACTGTCTTAGGATGATTACAATCTGTAAACCACAATCATATACAAACTAACATCAAATCTAAATTCAAACTTAATTACAAAATACCCAATAAAGACAGTATACCTGGGCGACAGAACCAAGCTTCATCATCAACAGGTGGGTCGTGATCGGAGAAATCGATCCATTGAGGAGCGTTAATGTCTTCGTAAAGTACGTCTTTTTCGAATTTGGAATCTTTCCAATCGATCACGGCAACATCCATTGATCGCTCAAGAATATGTTACTGTTGAATATAGAATGAATTAGTAATAACTTGTGTGGGCGAAACCTGAAAACGTTGTTGAAGAAAGAAAGAGGGATGATGGGGGGTTTTACGTTACTGTTTTTCGACCGTTGGAGATATTTTCTTTTTTGTCCATTAACTTTTGGGAAATTACAAAATTGGCTCTTCACTTCACGTGTAGACACTTACTTGTAGTCCACTGACATTTTATTAAATGTTTTCTTTATAACTTAAGGTTGCGTTTATAACCTGAAAACCATCTTTTTTTGATTTTATATTTTTTTGGAAGAACCATAATTGAATGATTACGAAAGAATGTATCCTTACGATTTTTTCAATTTCAATTTTAATATATGTACAATTTTTGCAAAAAAAAAAAAAATATTAAAATACTTAGAATTTTATTCTTTTTAATATAAAATTTATTAAAAAAAACATATACATATATATGATATATAATATATAACTTAAAGTTGTGTATCACAACTTTTATGTGTAACAGTGTAATACACACAAAAAAATTTATAATGTATGTCACATATTTTTTAAAATACTATCTTAAATCAAAGAACATAAAATTCTGATAATTTTAATATAATTATTTTATTAAAAAATAAATTAATTTTAAAAATAAAAATGAAAATGTGCATTCATATTGTTTCCTCGTAACAAACGTTTCTAATTGAAAGTTATTCTTTAATACGCCAATGTCGGAATATTTACAAATTGCAACTAGTATTTGTGAGGTGTACTTCTATCCTTCTTTCGTCTTTTCCTTTATTTTATTTTTGTTCTCAAAATACCGTCATATCAATCTTGACAAAACGAAAACATAGTACATAAAAATCAATAATATATTGAAATTAAATGTTTAGAATTGCAACTATATGAGTCATATCCCCTGATTACTCGAATGAAACTTAGTAATAATTTATAGGGGTGTTCATAGTAATTCAAACTCGAAAAATCGAATCGAAAATTGTTTAACTGTAGTAAATTTTAGGTTAACCGAACCGAATTTTTTTTATTTTTCAATTTCAGTTCACAATTTTGACGCAAACGGTTAACCGAAAATCGAAAATTTTAAATTACTTTTTTTAATATGTATATATAGAGATATATAAATAATATTACTATCTTACTTTTTAGAATACATTTATTATATTTTTATATTTATGTTATTTTTATATTTATGTTAGTCCGAATGTTCATATTTTAGCATTTTTTAGTAGTTAAATTTTTAATTTTGTGACCAACTTGGTTCGGTGTTCATGTATTATGTTTTGTACCTTATTAAAATGTTTTATGTTTGTTGTTAGAATGATCAACATGTAAAATTTATAACAAATATTCATTAGTGAATGTGTATTTGTGTCATAATATTTATATTTTAAATAACTAGTAAAAAAAACGGTTAATTGGTTAACCGTATAACCGAACCGAAAAAGTTGATAAACCAATTACCAGTTAACCGCACTTTTCAATTTCGATTTAGGTTCAAGAAAATGATAAACCTGATAAGTCGGTTAACCAGTTTTCGGTTAACCGAACCTTCGGTTAAACATCCGTGAACACCCCTAGTCATCATTTAAAATTGATTATAAAAGTACAAAATGAACCTTATAATTTTAGATGTTTTGTTACTCATTTTCTTTGACTTTACAAATTACAATGTCACTTTTATATTAATTATATTAAGGGTGTGTTTGACAAAATTGGAGTGAGATGGAGATGGAGATGAAAATGAAAGATGAAAATGGAAGGGGATGAAGATGTAGATTATTGTATAAGCTAGTTTTAAGAGCTTTTATGTTAAGGAATCAACTTTTCAATAATTCCTATTTTTTATTGTGCCAAACAAAAATTGTAAATGGAGCTTCTAAATATTAGAATCTCAGTCTCCAATAATATCTTAATAATGTTGCCAACGACGCCCTAAAAACAATATTTATTTCATAAAGTGATCCAAGAGAGTATTTATCTTCAATAAGTTTTAATCATTTTGCTACAACTTCCAAACTTCTATACATGTACTCCACTCCATTACAACACAAGTACAAAGTTAATTAGTTATTTCAAGTAAAATCACCAAACATGATGATCATCTAATAATAACGTACGTTTGACTAAAGTAAGTTTGGTAGATTTTATTAGTACATTATTAAGCATGAGCCATACACGGCTACTAATGCAACGTGAGAAACGAAAAGAAAAGGCGTCATGGATCATGTCTATTCATGTTCATAGAAATTAGCATATATTGAGTATTTTTTAGAAAACCAATTTACATCACTCCATTGTTTAAACGATGGTAACATGAATTAAGGATAAATAAGTAAAATACAAAATGAATTTAAAGTCCAAATGACAAAAAGAATTAACTTCAAAGATGGCCAAGAATCGAAGACGTGACCACATGAATTTACATAAAGAGATTTACCATAAAGAGATTATAGAAATCAACTAATAAAATTATCAATAATAGAAAATAATTATCATTTTTTTTTTTTTGTAATTTAGTACTGTATTATGTTACATAGTAATAGAGACGTATCAGGTAAAATATTACTAGAAATATGATGATATTGAGAATTAATTTATATTAGTAACAATGTTGATAGCTGATTTTAGAATTGATAATTACACAATTTCAAGTCTAAAAATTAATTTGCCCAAAGGATAAACAAACGCAGCACGTTTGAAGGAATCTACCCAGTCCGGACCCAGACCCAGACCCAGACCCGGAACGTAGCCATTGCCAGCAACCTGCGCACAATAGCAACAGACACTTTGAAGTTTGATGTGGTCATTTTCAGTTTTCTACTTGGAGCGCACGATAACACTCTAAAACCCTTTCTTTCATAAACCCTACCAAAACTTGAAATATTCGTCAAATCACCGGCGCCGGCAACACCGAGACAAACCCTAGCTTTTTTACAAATCACATACATCCTAATTGATCGATGCCGTTAAATCTGGAAAAAATTAAAACTAATGTCTCAAATCCAAAAGTATGGATCGTGATCGGCGTTAGCGTCGCCGGTATCTTTATCGTCACGGCGGAGACACGGCGTCGTAGGTTAAAAAGTAGGTATACAGTAAGAGAAGATTACGGTGTTTTTATTGAGCGTTTTGAGTTACTTCCGTTTCCTCAGCCGCCACCTCCCGCCGCTAAACAACCTCTCTCCGGTTTGACTTTCGCCGTCAACGATGTGTGAGTTTTTATTTGTTTATTACTTTTTGTATTTGAATGATTTTGTATATATTTATATATGATCACTGGGCAGTCTCTCTACATCAATATTTAGCTCATTACTTTTGCTGTTATGTTGTAGGTTTGATGTGAAAGAGTATGTGACTGGATTTGGGAACCCAGATTGGAAAAGAACACATGAGGAAGCTGGGAAGACTGCTGTTGTTGTTACTTCTTTGTTGAAGAACGGGGCTACTTGTGTTGGCAAGACTGTTATGGATGAGTTATCTTTTGGGTAGTCGTTTTGATCTTCTTTGTATAATTGTTGTAATAATAGATTTAATTAAGTTATTTACAGAGTAATAACCTGACCTGTCATGAAGATAATTAGAAAGAAGTTGCACGTAAGTGTTTTGCTGGTGTGAATCAGTATTTTTTTCCGTCTAATGTGTAATGCATGTTGTTCAAGATTGGTTGGTCAAACAGTTTTGGCTATGTAAGCCTCGTAAATAATTATGAAAAAGTCTCTAATTAATTTAACACGGCAACTTTGTGATTGCTATTCATTTTTTGCTTTTTTCTTGCCCTGTTTTTTTTTTTTTTTTTTTTCCTGTATACAATTCTATGGTGGATCATGTAAGTGAGTAATGGACTACGATCTCAGGATAACTGGAGAAAATTCATATTATGGGACCCCAACAAACCCAGCAATGCCATCTTATATTCCTGGTGGATCGTCTAGTGGCTCAGCTGTTGCGATTGCAGCAGAGCTTGTTGACTTTGCTATTGGTAATGTTTCTTTTATTTGTAGAATAAACAAGCACTTGTAGTTATTCAAGGATAAGCTGGCCTTAGAGTCCTTTTTATCCGCTTCCATTTTTCCTCACGAAAAAGGGAGTCACATCTTCTTCTAAGGAAGATATAGAATAATAATAATTGGTGTTGTTTCACGTTAGAAAAGCTCTAATTTGGTGAATTGCGTTCGACTTGACTTCTCAGGCACTGATACTATTGGGGGAATAAGAATTCCAGCCTCATATTGTGGCATTCTTGGATTCCGGCCTTCACATGGAGTTGTATCCAATATTGGCGTTCTCCCAAATTCACAGAGTTTAGACACTGTTGGTATGTAATCTCGGTATGTTCTGTTTTATATTTTTTAGTTTTCCAGTTTTAAAGTGGCATGTCAGTAGAAGTCCTTAAATTTTGTTTCACATTCAAATGTTCGACACACCTTGTTCGTGATTTTTTTTACACCCCATTGTCCAAAGTTTTGTTTACCCCTTCAATGGATAGAGTATGCTAAAATTACTACTTGCAATGATCAAAATCTTTCAGGAATATTTGCTCGCGATCCTTCCGTATTGCATTGTGTTGGACATGTTCTTCTTCGATTGAACCCAGTGGAGCCTAGAAGGACAAGACGCATAATTGTGGCAGATGATTTATTCCAATTATCTAAAGTTCCTCAGCAGAAGACTGTATATATTGTTGGCAAAGTAACTGAAAAGTTATCTGGTTGTAAGTTCCTTTGCAGGATGCTTTTGTTTCCCAAGTTATACGAACATACTATGCTGTTGACTTCTGATCTTAGAATCTACTAACAATTGGGATGGCAGTAGTGATCCTAACTGCATGTTTTATATTTATCAATCTTTCTTGCAGACCAAGCACCAAAGCATATGAATATTGGTCAGTATATTTTGTCAAACGTTCCAGGCCTAAGTTATTTCCGTGAGCAGACATCAAACCTGCAAAGTGGAACAAATACTTTGAAAGCTTTATCTTCAGTGATGTTATTCTTACAGAGGTACCTTTTTTTGCATCTTTTTATTGCAGTTGTTGTGGTTTATGGCACAAGATAGCACACACTCTCTTCTTCGACTAACTTCTTGTAAAATATGGACGTGATACCCCTTTTATTTATATATTTGTATATGTAACTATTAATGTGTTAGTGACTCGAGCAATTTATGGCATCCCACTAATTATTTTTTCAGATATGAATTCAAAACCAATCATGAAGAATGGATTAATACAGTCAAGCCCAAGTTAGGAGCTGATGTATCTAATCGTATTCATGCAGCAATTGTATCTACACATGAAAATATCAAAGCTTATTATAAAGTTAGGACCGAAATGCGAGCAGCTCTTCGCAGCCTCCTAAGGGTACTTTTCGTAATTGACTCAAAGAGCTCTGTTGTGTGCTTACTACCTGTTGCATGTTATGATTATAAGAATGGGGATGAGGAATACTTGTCACATAAATCACTCTGTTTTTATATTCTTTAGTGTATAAAGTACATTTTCAGAGTTATTTGTGATTCAACCTAAACTTCATATTAACACCTCTTTTAGAGCCATTTGAATGATAAGTGGCTAAGTGCTGCCATGGTACCTTTTTTTTCTGTAATTGTCATGTCTGTTCTTGTTCCGGAGAAAGCTACTTTTTGTCCTTGTGTATGAGGTTGCGGGTCGTGCTGGGTGATACCAATATACCTTACAAACTCTAGAGAATGATAATCTCATTTAAGAACATATGATGTGAAGGTGTGCCACAACCATAGCTGTAAAATATCCTGAATCGCTATTATCTGTTATCTTTCTGATTATAGAAATATCTCAACTGCAAGTTTTCTTCATCACTTAAAAGAGGGTATGTTTTTATGCTTACAATGATAGTATTGTGAGTCATCTTTTTGTGAAACACTTATTTCAGTAGTGTAGAATGACTGATCATTGCTCTATATATGTCATGAGGGTGGCTTATTTAAATCACTGTGCCTCATGTGAGGATGGTAACTGTTGTTACTTTGACATGTTTAATTGTATGATCATAGAAATTGTGTTGCCTTCCTTTTTTCTTTTTCCATGCTTTGTATTCTATTTGTCATGATCACAAGCAGTTACATGATGCCAGTTGATACATGTTTGGTGCGCAGGATGATGGAATTCTAGTTGTTCCCACGGTTGCTGATCCTCCATTGAAACTCAATTCTAAGAAAGCTTTGTTATCGGAATTTCATGATAGGGCATTTCCTTTATTAAGCATTGCTACCATGTCCGGCTGCTGCCAGGTAATTTCATATAAAGGCAAGTACGATTTTTCTTCTTTACTGGATCATCCTAAATTATAATTTTGTATGAATCTTCTGTAGGTTACTGTTCCTTTTGGAAAGCACGAAGATTGTCCAATTGGTGTTTCCTTTATTGCAAATCACGGGTCTGATAAGTTTCTCCTTGATACTGTCTTGGACATGTACCAATCGTTACAAGGACAAGTTATTGCTGTTACCAGTTTGCCACCATCACTAGACTTGAATGGCAACATGGATGCTTCTGAATTGTTAAAGGAAAAGGTTTGACTCTTTCAGTTCATTGTTTTGTTGTATACCAGTATGATGTCCCTCATTATTTAATTAGTGTTTATTTATCTGTGCGTGATTATTTGCACATATGATTACATGAGTAGGAAGACTTTCTTACGTTTATCATATGGCTAGGTTATGGTATTGACCTATGTGTTGGAATTCTGGGTATATCGCATTCTGAAGTGACATACACTTTTTATTATAAAATTAAATTCTATTGTTTGCAATTGTGTTACGAGACATAACAAGCAAAAGTTGGTTCAAAGTGGGAGGCTTTTGTTGCTACTATCACAATCCTTCTTACTTTTGCTGTAAAACAAAACAACAGTAACGACATATAGTATTATAGTCTACTCTATGATGTGGTAGTTTAGCTATTGCTCCTGCTAATCTGAAATCTCGTTTCTATAACACTGGAGAGGCCATTAATAGTAATTTTGTAATTTATCACTTTTTCATATGTTTTCTGTGCCTTGTTTCAGGGAAATGCTGCATACAAGGGAAGACAGTGGAACAAAGCTGTAAGCTATTATTCTGAAGCTATAAAGCTGGATGAATCCAATGCTACTTTCTACTGTAACAGAGCAGCTGCATACTTAGAATTAGGATGGTATGCCTAGACTTTAACTTCTTTTGAAGTAATGATTTGATACATAAGATGTTTATATCTAGCTTGACTGACATGAAGATGGTTTGTATTTCAGCTTTCAGCAAGCTGAAGAGGATTGCAGCAAAGCAATATCACTTGATAAGAAGGTCAGTAATCATGGAAATGATGTCTTTTCCACTGTCACTGTAGAGGTTCTCATCTTTAAGATGGGATGGGTGAAACTTCAAAAATGCCTGAGAACTTGTTGATATATGTGCTCCTCTAACTTATAGTAGATCTGTATGGTTTGGCTCTTATTTGTTTTATGGTGCTACATATTAAGTAATTCCCTTTTTTGTGCAGAATGTGAAGGCATACCTGAGACGAGGAACTGCTAGAGAATCAGTTCTCTATTATAAGGAGGCTCTCGAAGGTGCACATTATTCTCGTTTGGAAGATTTGATATTAAAACTAGACTTTTTGGAAGATTTGATATTAAAACTAGACTTTTTAGGCGAGCAGTAGTAACTGAAAAAATGATTTACCAATGGTGTGCCCCATTTCTCTATCTTTTTTTTTTCTTTTCTTTTTGTGCCTTTTTAATACTATTCCCAATCACAAAAGAAACTACAAACAAGTTAAGAAAAGAGAAATGAAATATAGGCCAGTTATTGGCCTAAAGATTGGTTAATGCCAAATGTCATGCATCCAACATAGTATTCTAAATTTGTATCTTCATTTATAACTCTGATGTATATCATCTCACTTGTTGTACATAGCAATGCATCTACAAATTACTGTTTCACTCGGACATGGTTCATGATTGATTTTAAGTTATTCATTTATAAAGATTGTTCCATTATATAATAAAACTTTCTAATGCCTGCAGATTTTAAGCATGCGCTCGTACTAGAACCTCAAAACAAGACTGCCAAAGTGGCTGAGAAGAGGCTGCAGAAGCGAGTAAGTTGATCCTCTTTGCCTACTTGCCTCTGATAAATAATTTAAGTGAACTACTGGGTCTTGAAAGTTAGCACGGAAGAGGCAGCTTCAAAGTTCTTTATGTGTAATATGTCAAAACTGGCCGCCTGCAGCCCCTCTTGTGAATTTATGAACTACTATCAGTTTTGTGGAGAGCATATTTAACATGTTATACCGATCTCGGGTTTTCTACCTGTTGCAAGTTTTTGGTGTCATTTTTGTCCAGTTCGGGTTCCAGATCAAATTGTTACTTTGATTGTAACGTCTTGTAATGTTTATATTTCACGAAAATAAATATTGTATACATTACTTGCTACAACATGTTCTGATTGTTGTGGTTAATGGTGTTGCTCCTTGCATGTTGTTCTTGTGTTAGGTGAGCTACCCTTTAAGTTTACTAAAATTATTATTTGTTTATTATGTGTTGTGTACTAGATTTCTTTTTCAGATTTTAATATTTGTTTTCGTAACTGTGATGAAGCTAGTAATGAAACTATAATAACTTGTTAACAGATGGATTTAAAAGTATGTGATGACCACATTTCTCTCTAGTCATTTGCACCTAAGAGAAAGGAAAATGATGTATTTGATAGCACTGAAAATAGCCATCTAATTGTTGGATGAAAGGTCTTACTTTAAGATTGAACCTGCCAAAACTTTGAAGAGTTAGAGCCTAGAAGTGAGTGGCAGAGACTCGTGCTAGGCATCGCTCGAGGCTGATCTGTTAAAGGAAGGCTTCATTGGGTTTTGGTTAAAGCCTGTATTTTGAAGAAGGAACTGCTGAGGCAAATTCATGGTTGAAGGCCTAGTCTTAGATATTGTTTTTGAACTGCTATCATTTTTAGAACAAAAAAGTGAAAAACACACTTGCTGTCGAGTAAATAGGATTAAAGGAACAGCAGACAACTAAAATCCGAGGACAAATTGTACAAAGGAATGTAAAGTGTCCGTGGCACCTCCGTAATCAGTAGCAGTTAAGAATTGTAGGATTAAAGGGAAAAGTTGCAATGGCATCAGATGTTTGAGATACAACCTTTTCACATATGTTCTATTCTGCAGGCTTTAATATTGAATACAATATATATTCGATAAGCGATGATACTCTGCCAACAGATTAAAAGATACAGAGTTCCTGGTATTAAGAATCACCTTTAACACTAAATTAGTTGAACTATAGGATATGTAAATGTTACAAAAGGGAAGAGAGCTTAATACTTTAATCTCTTTAAGATATTTATGCCTTAACTTTGATGTCTTCAAGCATTAGATTCCAATGTCCATGCTTGCATTTATTTTGAACTTTAAACTATCCTTATTTGATTAACATAAAATGTTAAAATTTATTATCTTACACTATAACACAATATAGATCTTCCTTAATTGTCGTTGTGAACAAGTAGAGACGCTTGAATCCAAGTTTATGATCAACGACTGAAACACACCAGTTGTTTTGCTACTGAGATCTAATCAACTAACCAAATCACTCATTTTTTTTATACCATGGGTGTTTTGGTTTACCAAGTATATACATATACATATGAAAAGGATTAAAAGGTTAAGCAAGTACCAAGTAGTATGCGCCGTTCTTTTGTAATTAAATGGAACATAGTTTGCTGGTGGAAGCTTTTTATATGTGAAGTGCTGGTTATTTTCTTGATATAAACATTTCCTATTTTACCCCTTAACAATCTTCAAACATGAATGTCACATTGTTAAAAGTAAAATATATGCATGCGTAAAACTGATTTATTCATAGGGGGAACTTCTCATAGATTCAAGATATAGAAACAAATGCTCATGTGACACTATAAAAGTTGCAAAACAAACATTATAACCAAACAAAAATAGAAGAGACACCCTATACGAGAGGAAGAGTCCACTGTACAATGGTACATCCCGTGCTTGACATGAATCCAGGAGGGCACTCAGGAGACGTCGTGCATCTAAAAGATTGTGGAAATGGTGAGAGTTAAAATATCTAACGACACTCTTTAGATTTAGGAGGATTTGAATATCCAATCCTTTCATTGCAAGACTTGGGAGCTTCTTGGTGTGGTAAAGTTATAGCTCAAATGGGTCGTTTATATTAAATACTTTGGAAGATGATAGTAGCGGTTCCTGAAAGTTTAGTAATACAATGAGTACCCATTAGAAGCCAACAGAATCAGTTGATGCATGTGTTGTCATCAATGATCAAGTCTTGTAGTAGAGGAAACAATTTTGACCCCTCTACTTAAGAAAGGGTCGATTGGCGTTGTATTTTATCTATGACAGGATAAAAAAAGGAATCAACTAAAAGAGAAAGGACCAAACAGTTTGTATGTCATACGAAGTTTATTGTTTATCCTAAGCCTCCCAAGTCTTTTTTTTCGAATAACTAGATAACTACTAAGATACTATATTTTTTGAATTGATAATCACATATGAACTATCAATTGAAAACATAGTGAAGTTGATAAAGATCCAAACCACAGAGTCAAAGTTGCCAAATTGGAACAGAAAAATGCTATCGTTGAATCTCCAAAAGTCAAAAGCAGACTTTGGGACAGTGTAGCTAATAAAAGTAAAAGAAAAAATAACAAAATAATTGAGTTCTACCTGTAGTCTTTCACGGTGAAATAGTCCCCGGAGACTAAAGCATTTCGTCTTGGCTGCCAAAATGTCTTTGTGCATCGAAGCCAAGAGACTAGCATAAGTTACTCTTGTTTCTTTGTTGTCCAGTGCTTTCCTAAAAGTGTATGTCATGGCCCCTTCCATTTGTCTTCCTGACTCTGAGAAAGCCTGCACAAGTTTAGAATTACTTTGAAAGCCCAAAAATCAGAGTCAAAGTCATATTATTTTTTTGGGTACTAATACCTGAAAGATAGAAGGTATCATATAGATTGGAAGATTTACTCACAGATGTATCAGCAGCTAGTTGATTATCTTCACATGCGCTGATAGAAATGGCGTGTCCACCACTAGTACCTTTGTAAACACCAGATGGAGGGTTGTTATCTAACCAACGATGCCTGCCCATGAACCAAAAATGCACCATCAAGTTCAAATATCAAGATGGGCGGGTTAGTTAACGTGTCAAAACAAGTTTGAGTTGAAACGGGTCATTTTTAGTACAAATGGAAATGCACTAGGCTGGGATGGCCCCTTTTTTGTCTACTTCTTATAAATAATGAATGTGTAACGTGTGTGTGTTATATATGATTACACCCAAACACCCAGTACTATTATCATTACCCCTATAATAGATTAAAAGTAATCAAAAATTTTAATAAACATAAACGTTAGGAGACTTTAGTATTACTCCCAAAGTTTTTCTTTTTTCTTTTTTTTTCTTGTATAAACTTGGCAAGACTTTAAACTCTTCTTATCCATTTGACTTGTTCCCTTTTTAAGTTTTAACTGAACTTTTTGATTTGAACCACTTGAGATAAAACACAACTTAAAATAGACCTATTCATAAGTAAATGGGTCGAAATTGCCACCAACCAGCTGCTGAAACAATCTAACATGGTTGAAATATGGTTAGTGAGGCGTACTCTTTTGTGCTATAGACATTTGGTAGATCAAGAATTGTCCCACTGTGACAAGCATCAATAATGGCATGAAGTTTGACACCTGTCTTGAGAGGTCTAACAATTGTGTCATTGATCTCATTATCAACAATCATTCCTGCAGTTCTAAAATCTAGTGGGCATATTGTTTCATCGAACCCATCAAGTTCATCATCAAAAAAATCAGGTTGTCTTAATCCATGACCTGAAAAATAGAACACCAATGAGTCATCCTTCTGGTTATCCTTCACAAGCCACCTCAAAGCTTCTTGGATGTTTCTTTTTGTTGGATGAGGGTGCGAGCCCATTTCTGCACATTCGTTCACAATGTTAATCACACTGTTCCAATCAAATAGTATAATTACCAAAAGAAAGCTTAAGCAACCGTATTTAATTGAAACAAACTTAAGTGGCAAAATGGGCAGGACAGGTCTAGTAACGGTTGAAAACAAGTAACTTTTGAAACAATCAGGGATCGTTCGGGTAGACCCGAAACGTTTATTGTCCAAATTATTTATGAATTAAATTTTTTGTCTAATGTGATTAGAAAAATTATATCATTTTGTTAAAAATATAATTGTTTTGGATTAAATAGTATTTATTGTTTGATTTACCCATTTGACCCCCTAAAACAAATCGACCAATAATAAGTTAATGGGCCGAAATTGTCAGCTCTAAATTAGTGAAAAGATTAGGAGTACCTGCAAGAATGTGGATAGAGCTACTTGGAAAATGAAACCGTGACATTAGTAATTCTTGCATGCTGATAACATCATTGTTAGTTCCTTTAAGCTTATACTTCTGTTTATTGTAAGTTACACCACAAAGAAGTGCACGCTTTCGTTTTGTTGGTTCCCAGTTCCTTATCGGCCCATTCTCGTAACTAGTCAAAGATTTAGAATGCGGCAAGTCTCGCCTATGCAATATCTTTCTAAGGAAAATGTGCAAGCCCTTTGGATCACTGACGAACTTACCACGCTCTCGATTTGAATGTCTGTGTGTTTCTCCATCATCTGAAACAAATTCTTGACAGTCAGGGCAGCAAATTCGTTCAGTCGTTGATGACATGGCAAGTTTATAAGGTGATAACATGTGCTCAAAGTTATGACACAATTTAAGTTATACCAAAATAATTTTGGTAAATATGTAAGGAAGAAAATAATGCTTTAGTAATAGTAAAGCTGATGTATTTATATTACAGACAAAGTCAAAAAGGTTGCAGCTTGAAAGAGAACCTGATTCGCCAACATATGTATGTGTTCACCTTTGCGCTTTATGGAGCATCAGATTCTGTTCAAACATTTAACATGTTTCAGCCCGCAATCAAGAAGGAGATGGGCACAATCAACTGGCCCTCTCAAGATGTCTTTCTAAGATTCTTGTTTATGCCCGTTAATCTTTCACGCGTACGCCTGTTGTTGTCACCCAAACGACAGAATGATCTGGTTGATGTAAAGTTACATCAGATATGATCCATCGTTAGAAAATACAAAAAATGTGAAAAGTGATTTTCTGGTGATCTTCAACGGCTCTTTTTATTCTTCGAGCACTACTTTTAAGTTAACTTTACGGGTTATGCTCTATATAAATACCAACAATTACTTGAGCTGTATTTCACTGCATAACAGTTGCAAGACTGTGAATTATATCCGTCATTTCTCTTTGATCTAGCATCAATTCATATACAATGATTGATGAATAATAGTTCTCTGTTAGGAAAGATTGTTTTATGGAAGTTTATAACCGACTCTTAATGTGTCTACCAGAATTAGAAAGCTAACTGACATACAGAATAACAGTACAAAGTAAGAAACGTACATACAGGGCAGGTTCTCCACTAGCAATACTAGAATTAGCAGCATTAGTGCCCTACTGCTGGTTATGTATTTCCACAAAAATAATATATATAGAGATTATCCTTCAACAAAAAAATTCAATTTACGATAGAATAATAGATAAATGACAACGTAAACTAGAATTATAATATTTAAAAGTAATAAATGAGGAGTATACTTGAAAGTTTTAATGATTAAATAGACGTTTTTTTCTTTTTTGGACAAACAAAATAAATAGTATGGCCATTTAAAATTGGACGGAGAGAGATATTACTACGTGTTTACAAACTTAGAAAGTTAATTGCCAAATATATTATGATTACTGTTGGCCGTTGGCCTATGTGTCGTAACAAAAAATAGGAATTAAAAAAAGCATCCGACCTACCGGATTCGAACCAGTGACCTAAGGATACCAGTTGTACAACTACAGTCCTCCGCTCTACCAACTGAGCTAAGGTCGGGTTTTTTATTCATCCCTCTCATAATTTATAAGTCCATTTACTTACTGTTTGAAAGTAATTTAAAAACTATTTATTATTTATTTATAATATTAGTAAACGATTTATATTGGTTTGTACAAAATAATGAGTTATTTATATTTATTTTTATCTCATACATAACAACCGTAAGAGATACGTCCTCTTAAACAAAATGTAAACTTACTCTTGAATATGTTTTTAAAAATTTAATTTCTCCAATTTCTTTACTCCACATTAACTTATTAGTTCACGTCCTTTATAGCTTATAAACGTTGAGTTTATTGGTAAATATGGGAGTCATTTTTGTACTTTGCAGCTTTGAGCATTTCAAATTGTAACAAAACTACATATGCATCATCGAGACGTGAGCTATTTTCTCGAGAATAGTTGCATATAAAGTACTAGTATTAGATAACGGAGGTCGATTCGTACACCGTCAGCTTTTATCCTATTATTCTGTTGTATTGTACAACGTATTTGATGGTGTATGAATGGAAAATAGTACTGTAGTATAAGAATCATTACATCTCGCTTCCTATCTGTGCTATAATTTTTATATCAATTCAAAGTGCTATACATTATAAAAATGCCTTTAACCAAGTGTGCATCAACCAGCAAACAAGCAACAGACTATTTTATTACAATTAGAATAGAAAATGCGAGCATCAGTAGGCAATAATAATAATAAAATAATTTTATTTTTCAGTTGTAGTTTCTGCAGATGTCCTGTTACTGCATGTAGCCTGCGATGAACACGAGGTTGTTGAAACCTTTCAGAATTTACAAAACCATTGTCATCCAAATCCTCCAACTTACAATACAACTGATGTTATATAGCAAGTAAAGTTACAACAAGATAGTTGTACCAAGTAAAAATAGGAAAACGAAGAAATTTTTCCATAACTAAATGCACCATTAGGTTCGTTGGTTTTTTAGCGCACCATTAGGTTCATTGGTTTTGTCTGTTTAGACCGAGTCTTGCAAACCTTCTATCAGCTGCTACCGTATATGGATCATAGGCAACAATTAATGGCAGTGAGCTAAAAATCAGATCATGGTTATTCTTTTGTCTGGTTAGCATGATAACACATAAAGATCAACTGATCAAAAATCATGCACTGCACTGTTGAGGCACGCACACGATTAACCAAGATTCGTAGGTTTTACAATGCTGAGGCTTTTTCCGAACTCAAAACTGTAGGCTTACAGGTACATATGAGTAACCTAAGCACATAAGGATTACAGTGTTTGGGTGACTTGCAATGAACCTGTAGCCTTCAAAATGAACACATCGCTTTTTATAAAAGCCTTGAAGAATATGACTTAAGGATTTACTTACAGTTTCCATATTCACGAGCTTCTGATGAACTTTCGAAAGATCTCTACCGAACCCGCAAAAAACTACTACTAAACTTTAGAAAAAAAACTACTTGTGTAGACTTTTCCAGGACTCAGATACGCAGACTTAAAAATACCTAACTACAAGTAAATAGACATGGATATATGGCGAGTTAAATAAAAAAACCTAAATCAATAACCCATGATACAAATGATAATCTCCTTTTTTTTCTCTACTGGACACATAAATAACTAAACTAGATTACTGATACTAAGCTATGGGAAAGCCCTGCTGCGATACCTCAACAAATTTCTTGAAAACTATGAAGAAAACTTTTATCAACATACTCGATTTTATGCAGCCTTTGAATCCAAAGTTAGAGCCGGCGTCTTCAAATGCTTCACGCGAATCATCATTCTCAGTTAGTTTCAGTTTTCGTGAACGTTATGATTGAATTGTTTGCATCATCTGACGCTGACTTTGACCTCCTTGACTCATCAACTCTCAACATATTTGCAGCCTCTCTCAACCCACTAAGAAAAGCTCCATGCATCGTTGCCGGATACTGTTTATTCGTTGCTTCTCCCGCAAAGAAAACTCTACCATTTCCGATACTTTCAGCAAGTATGTCATAATCATTACCCGATGCACCAATCCCAACGTAAGAATAAGACCCGTAAGAGAACTGATCTTGGCCCCACCGAGTGCAAATCGCCTGAAGTGGTTCAGGTACGGCGATCCCTTTTGGGTTAAAAATCCCTTTAAGGATCTCCATAACTCTGTTCAAAGATTCCACTGGTGACATTCGTTCAAACTCAATTGCAGCTTCTCCAGCTACTAATGCTATAAGAAGCGGCCCACCTGATACTGACGAGTAACTATAGAACAAAAAGAATTCACCTCTCATACTCGATTTATCAGATAAATGCCCAAATGTGTCGATTTCACCTCCCCAAAAATCATACGGAAACAAGATTGCAACTTTGTTTAATAGCCCAAAACCTAACCTTTCTATTGCATCTTTCTTCCTTTGAGGAAGATCGGGAATGAATTCAATTGAGTTCCTTTTAAGAATACCTAACGGGACTGTGCACAGAACCATATCCGCATGATATTCTTGCCCGTTAGCATAAACTAACACCCCGTCAGAACCGTATTTTATGGTTTCTACCGTTTGATTGTAGAAAATTGGAAGATTTTCAGCTAATGCTCGAATAAACCTATCGTTTCCTCCCGGAATGAAACAATGATCACCACCCATCTCAAATGGATCATCTTGATCCCAGAAAACCATCGATAAATTCGACATTAACGTCGCATTTGCGTATTCTAAATTCGCCAAATGCCAATCTAACAGCATTTTTTCTTGTGGATCTTCTGCAACTCTATAAACATGTCTAAAAGCTTCTAAAGCCGTACCTAACGGAACATCTATCGATTTCGCTTCCTCCATCATCGATTGCCGAAGCTTACAAACCCTATCTAACAACTTATTAAACGAAACTTCAACTTTCGAATCAATCTCAGGGTTAACCGTTCTCCCATTAGGTAAATAAAGAGGACAAATGTCCCTCACTTTATGAAGCGGAAACCCTAGCTGCCGCGCTAAAACCCCAAGCGGATTCCCATTAATCCCGGTGAGCACGCTCCCACCGAGATCAGCGGCAGCAACACAATCACCACCCGACATTTTTTTCGTGCGAACGCGGCCGCCTGGCCTCGTTCGCCCCTCTAAAACCACAACTTTAAACCCTAGAAATATCAACTGTCGTGCAGCCACCAATCCGGATAACCCGGAGCCAATTACGACAACGTCACCTCTAGAAGACCCTTCTAGAGGCTTCAGTTTAGCCGCCTTTACGGTTTCAGATAAACCAAAGTTGATATAGCCGTGTTGTAATAAAAACGAGTACGCCGAGTCGACCAGGTGAGTATGTTCAGCTCGAATCGCTTCGAGCGCCTTTTCTCGAGTCAACCAAACGTCGACGTTTGATCGCCATCGAGCTAAAATATGATTCCGTACAACTATATAATTAGATTGTTCAGTACCTCCTATAGTTTTGACTACATTAGCTTCTATTTCTTCTTCAGTCAACGAGTCAACGGGAAATCCTACAGAGATTGCAATTAGGGTTTCAACGTCGAGATCTGATGAGACTCTACGGCGACGGCGAGATGTTAAGTTATCGTATTCGTATTCGTTTGTATCGTTGGGAGATTTGTTACCTGATTTGCGACGGATGACGTGGACGGTGGCGGTGGAAGGTATCATTTCTGGGAATTGTTTTTTTCTACGACGTCGTTTTCTAGGTGCTGCTGGGACTGTAGTATCGTTGACTGGAGGTGGGCCCGGAAGGTTGACTGAGTCGGGTAATACGGTGTCGGATTGAGTGTGGATATCGGGAGTGGCGGTTTGGGGAGGATGGTTGGTTTCGAGAGATGTGTTGTTGTCTGAGGACGCATTGTTGTGGTCGTCGGAAACATTGTTGGCGGTGTTGTCGGAGACGTTGTTGTGGTTGTTGTCGGAGACGTTGTTGGTGTAGTCGGGGGAAGGATCGTTGGGGTGGTCGGAGGTTTCGGGTTGGGGATCCATGGAGGTGTGAGTGTAGGACGGCGGTGAAGGAGCTCCGATGAGCGGATGGTAGTGTGGGTAATGGTAGATAGGTTAGGGAAAATAGTATCAACTACTACAAATTTAGTCCTTGGACTATTATTTGTTAATTTACATTTTGAGGTTATTGATAAAAAAATAAAAAATAAATAAAAAAAAACACGATAAGAATTGAAAAGATGAATTAATACTCGTACTTATACCATATTAAATTATATGATCTTCTGAATTTTACTTGACCCCATAAATATCAAATAAAGTGTAATTAACTTATCCATGTTATTGACAACCCTTGGGATCGTCATTAACAATACTAAAAAAAATTGTAGACGCAATTGCTCAGGAATCTACGGATAATTGAATCTCGAATACAAGCGGAAATTGTATTCGATTGTAAAACGTAAACCGAATGCAAGCTTTATTTAATTTGTCAATGAATTATACACAATCAGCTTGAATTCTCTCTCACTCAAACTCTCTCTCTAAGATAATACAATTAAGAATGTTAGTTCAAAATTAAACACACACTTCTATATATATAGTCATGCAAAACTCCTACTGTGTCCTGCGAAACTGATACTGTGAAACTCATTATGAGTTTCGCAACATGCGAAACTTGAACTAAGTTTCGCATTAAAACAAAATTTCGCAATTTACAGAGTTTCACAATTCGCAATCAATCGAAGCTAGGTAATCTATACAAGCTGTTGTCACAAGATGTTGATTTTGCATCAACAAACTCCCTCTTGGCAATAGCTTGTACAAGTCTTCAAGTTGTTGTCACAAAATGTTGATTTTGCATCAACAAACTCCCTCTTGACAATAACTTGTATAAGTCTTCGAATCTTCAACTTTATCTTGATTGTCAAGACTTTAGCTTGATTGAATTTAGCTTGATTGATGAGCTTGATGAGAGAGAGATAATTCTTCTAGCATCCATCCTTCACAAAATCTGACTGTTCATTATTCTAATAATTATTAGAATAAATCTTGAATTTCAAGATTACTTCCCCTGAACAGCAGATTTGTCTCATTGGTCTTGTAACAATTAAGCAGCAACAACTTTAGGAACCCATTTTAGCACGGTTCCAATAGGCTTTGAGAGTCTTGAAAGCCATCTATAAGTTGTGTTGACATAATCCAAGGACATCGAGTTCCATCGAAAATTGAAACGCGGTGTTTCATATCTAAATTTTTTTCGTGGAATCGAAGATGAAGGGGACAATCTCCTTGGGGAATAAGGAACAAAACCTGTTCGTCTGTGCACCATATGGTATGAATGTGGTCATACAAGAGCAAACAACTCCTGTCTGAAGTATTTTACAAACTCTGTTCGCCGGTGCACCATATGGTATGAACGTGGTGGTGCAAGAACGAACAACTCCTGTCTGGAGTATTTTGTCTTACGGGAATCCGGTGAAAGTCGTATCGGTTTTGAAGCTCTTTTTGTCTTCTTCTTGATGTTTTGAAACTGATCTTTTAGTACGTTCAAGATTTACGGAATCCCAACAATCAACCTTATTATGAACAAATGTTCTGGTTGATTGCGATTTCTTAGAATACTTCTTATTCTTTTGTAAAGAAAAATTAGTAAACTGTAAAATCTTTTTCTCACAAACCATCTTTTGAACATGGTTTGGAAGATTTACTTGCGTAAATCTTTGTCACAACCTTTTCTGATTGTTTTGTAGAGTGAGAGATTTGAGTGAGTTGACCACGAAGATCTTGAATAGTTCTCAAAAGCAAGACCATGATCTTCTTGTAGCTTGATTAGCCCCATGTTTTGGCTCTCAATTTCTAAAATCCGCTCTTCCAGTCTCATAATTTTAGAACTCATCTTTGCACGTTCATTCTCCATGTTGAGTATTTGAGATTGAAGAGCTTTAACCTCATATTCCCTCTTTACCGCCATCTCATTAACCCCTTCGTTTAACCTTTTTGGCTCCTTATTAAATCCGATTAACAATGCTTCCCATAAGTCGTAAGCTGTTGCTTGATTTTTGTAACAAGAGATTATTTGTTGAGGTAAGCACATAGTGATCATATCATATACTCTCTTGTCATTGTAAAATCTTTTTCGTTCGTCGGATGTCAAATTCTCTTTGAGACTCGGTTTCTCGTATGGCTGCTCAGTAATCAAACCTAACAACTCTGAGTCCTTGTACAATGAAATCTTCGAACTCATTCTTCCATTTAGTAAAATCACTAAAGAATAGGGACTTAGATGGAGCAATCTCTGAAAAACTCATTTTCAGAATTTCCCCTTCAAATTTTCGTTCAAAAACGTCCAAAACGGCTCATGTAAATTGAAACTTTTTTCAAGCTAAATTTGAACACTTTTTAGTCTAGGAACAAAATTTGGTAACACTAAATTTTTCGCGAATTTCCCTTCAAATAACTCTTTTTTTTTAAAACCACTGAAATGCTACAGTAAATTGCGAAACTTGAAGTAAGTTTCGCAAAAGAATCAAGTGTCGCACAAGGATGAGTTTCGCAAAGGTCAACTTTCGCAGTCAAAGTCCCGCAGTCAACTTTCGCAGTCAAACCTTCGCATAATTCAAACTTTCGCAAAATTCGAAAAACCCGCGTACACTTATGAGTTTCGCACAAAAACGGTTATTTTACGAGTTTCGCATGTTCTTCAAGTTTCGCACACCAGCAATTTTGTAGAAATCTAAAATCACGTAAAACTCAATCAAATACTTGAAAATCGGCTCCAAACTGCTCGGAATCGGTGCAGTAATGTTAAACCGGTGTAAATTTACAGAATTTACCATGAATTACCCTCGAATTTGTTCAATCAGTCGTGCGTGCTCAAACCGAAGCAAAACCAAACAATTTATCAATCAATTCACGTTTTAATCTTCTTCAAAGAGTCGTTCCTGCTCCGATACCACTTGTAGACGCAATTGCTCAGGAATCTACAGCTAATTGAATCTCGAATACAAGCGGAAATTGTATTCAATTGTAAAATGTAAACCGAACGCATGCTTTATTTAATTTGTCAATGAATTATACACAATCAGCTTGATCTCTCTCACTCAAACTCTCTCACTCAAACTCTCTCTGTAAGATAATACAATTAAGAATGTTAGTTCAAAATTAAACACACACTTCTATATATATAGTCATGTGAAACTCCTACTGTGTCCTGCAAAACTCATTATGAGTTTCGCAACATGCGAAACTTGAACTAAGTTTCGTATTAAAACAAAATTTCGCAATTTACAAAGTTTCACAATTCGCAATCAATCGAAGCTAGGTAATCTATATCTGCTTCTGTTGTCACAAGATGTTGATTTTGCATCAACAAACTCCCTCTTGGCAATAGCTTGTATAAGTCTTCAAGTTGTTATCACAAAATGTTGATTTTGCATCAACAAAGATAATCCAACTCAAACGTTTATTCAGCTCTTTTATTTTTATGTCTTTTAGTTTTAATCTAGAAACATGTATGATCGTGAGATGCTAGTCCTGTAGCTTAGAAAGTAAAAAAAAAAAACATCATTGTTTAACAATTATATAACAACGTATATATTAGCATGCGTGTTACTTCAACAATTTAAATGAAAGTTAATGTTTTAAAGAATTGTAATATACTACCTAGAAAAATGAGTAATAATACGTATTCCAATACATCACACTTATAATGTTAAAGATCTTATTGATTTTGTAAAATGAAACATGGGTTGATAATCAAATTAAATAGTGGGTAGCCTACTAAATTATTTATGTTGAAAGTGTTTGATAAAATGTGACATGTTATAAAATAATGAAAAATACATTATAACTAATGAAATAAGTGGTATTTAATTTTACTTTTATAAGCTCAACTTTTTTTTCAAAAGTTATTTTAACTACTTTAATTTTTCAAATTTAGTTTTATTAGTGTACTAGAATGAATGTAGTAAGATCTTGAATATTCTGTCTACAAAATATGCTAAAAGATTGAAATTATAAAATCTCATACTTTTGTCAAATACCTTTGTTTATGGGTGGAGGATGGAACATAGTCACAGGGATCGCAAAATCACCCACGATTTTTATATCGGATCGTGGTACGTTTACGATCCAGATAGCTATGGATTACTAATTGGATCGGTAAATTGGGCGTCCCATAATACCTATGGATCACGTACCAAAATGTCTATGGATCACAAATTTTTGCCCAGAAAACATTGCTCCAAACGTGTTGGGTACGATGATTAACAAAATTGGTATGTGGAATTTTAAATAAATTACAAAAGAACCGGACTATTGGGTTTCTAAAGGTCGTTATTGGGTTTTCAAAGTTAATGTCTTGATGATTGGACATACTTTATAAAGTTAAATTGTCTTCTTTAACTGGTTTTTTAATTTTGTACGTAAAAAAATATATCAAAACTTGGTACACATTCTACAAAATCAATTACGTTTTTTTTCATAAATATATACAGTATTATTATTATACTACTTAGTATTATGCTAATTTTAGGTGCATCGTACCACATCATTTGGTTCATCGTACTCGAGCGATCCGAAATGAACCTACCCCATTCGTACCGAATTTTTAAGATCTCGCAAACCGCATCCTCGTTCCGCATTCCCGTACCGAAACATTTCCAGTTGCATGTGACTATGGGATGGAACACATCATTTGAGGGAATGATGAGAAAACCTTTTTTATAACATTTTAGAATAATTTTTTTGTGATTTACGATAACTTCTACATTTTAACAATACTTCATTTTAATAATACTGCATTTATACCTAAAATTTTTACTACATATTAACAAAATAGTATTTTCTTCCTTCTGATACATTCTTCTTAAAACCTCAACGTTGTTTATCAACATCAAAAATATAATTAAACTCTTGAAAAATAAGACAAGGTAGTAATATAGTTTTACATTTTGAACCTCGTAAATTCAAAATATACAAAATTAACCCTCATCTATACACGTTAAAACAAAGACCACCACAACGTACAAATGAGAAACGCAAGTAGAATTGGGGGAAAAGGTAGAAGAAGAAAGTAGCTGGTGTGGAACACCAACAAACAAAGAAAGGAGCATTTTCGATCTTCATCTTTCTAATCAACAACCAATTTTCTGTACAGAAATCAATATCAATATCAATTATCAATCAATACATATAATAGAATTAGAAATAAATATCATGTGGGTATTTTATCTGATCTCGTTGCCGTTAACGATGGGAATGGTGATGTTAACATTACGTTACTTCGCGGGACCTGATATCCCTCGTTACGTACTTTTCACCGTCGGTTACACCTGGTTTTCTTCTCTTTCTTTCATCATCCTCGTTCCCGCTGATATTTGGGCTGTACGTCTTCATCTATTTAATCAATTAATTACTTTTGTTTAATTTCATTCATTTATCTATTACCAATTGGATGAAAGTCTTGTAATTTATTAACCCTAAGCTGTTGCTTATCTGAAATTGACATGTGATTGATTTGTTGATTTGTATAATTGGGTAAAAATGTATCCTTTTAATGCAATGAGATTTCAGTTAACTATTGATATTGTATGCAACTTATATGGCTGCCACATCAGCAAAAAAATTCTTACAAAAATTTAACTTTTTTACCTGTTACTTGTTGAAGAGATCAACAGATACATACATTACACTAGATTGTAACTCTTAAAGTTCAATACAAAAAATATGAAATTCAGGTCAGCTGGATACATTAATATTTCGACTTTGCCCTGCAAAAATAACGTTGCCATTGAATTATTCTTTTTGCTCGTTGGTTGCTGCATTTGGCAGTTTATACTTTCACATCCAATTTTGGGTAAGAGGCTTGTTGTTGTTGTTGTTGGACCATTTTGTTCACATCAGTGGTTATCGTGTGAGACACAGTTTGTGCAAACTGTTAGTATATATAATAAGATTGGTTGAAGATAGTGTTTTGATGTTTAATCAAGATGATGATGCTCAATAGAAGACTATCTATGTGTATTACTAGGTTTAATCATATTGTAAAGTTCATATGGGTTCTAGAATGTATATAATTACTCTTTGAGATTGTGAGGAGTTTACGTTGTCTGTATGTTTCTTCTATCAATGCAGGCTATGAGTGATCAAGAGATAGGAGGTGTTTCTTTCTTTTGGAGTTGGTCATATTGGAGTACATTTTTACTTACTTGGTATGATTTTAGTTTATCTTTTGTCTGTTATTTTTAACTATTATATTTGATACTTGTACGCTATAGTTTGCAATTCTGTTATAGATTTGTTGTTTTCTTGGTGATTATAATCTTCCGTAGCTACATAACATATTGGTCTATAGATTAATCATATTTTCAAAGATATAACTGAACAATTTTTTCTAAGCAGGGCTGTGGTGCCTATACTTCAGGGTTATGAAGATGCTGGTGATTTCACAGTGACTGAAAGATTAAAGACCAGTTTACATGTGAATTTGCTGTTCTACGTGATTGTTGGCTCTGTTGCACTCTTTGGACTTATACTGCTTATATTATTGCACCATAACTGGTTCGTTTCTTGATACCTTTACTTAATTGATGTCAGCCCATCCTGTTTTGTTGTAATTCATTCTAAACTCTTTGGTATTTCATGAAAACCCTGTATTGTTCCCAAGACTATATAGATTTTACTAAAATCAGAGCTAGTCTTCCAATTTACTTTTCTTAGTCCCATGATTGTTTAAAACTTTTATTTTCCTTTTCATTCGTTGACAGGAGCGGTGGTGTCATTGGGTTTGCCATGGCCTGTTCCAATACTTTTGGACTCGTCACTGGTGCATTTCTGTTAGGCTTTGGTTTAAGTGAAATTCCAAAGGGGATTTGGATTAATGCTGACCATATAACTCGCCAAAAAGTTCTTTCCCATAAAGTGGCTAGGGCGGCTCTAAAACTCGATGATGCTCATCAAAACTTGTCAAATGCAATTGTTGTAAGTGTTATTATTTTTATCTGTCGTAGTTGTTACCAATATCCACATTGATGACAATTTTGTATAAAATGTTTCTGATGTGAGTACTATATGACTAGGCCTAACCTGTGTAATTTGTTGTTTGCTCTTTCTGAACGTATAATCATTTATTGCATTAGGTTGCTCAAGCAACATCGAAGCAAATGTCAAAACGTGATCCATTGAGACCCTACATGAACATCATTGATAAAATGTTGTCGAACATGGTAAATATTCTTTATGGGTTTGTGCCCCAAATCATGGATATTTTGTGCCATTTCTTTCATTTTGTGTTTGTCTGGGGTAGAAGATATATTGATATTATAATCTTATATTTAGCTTAATGAAGATCCCTCTTTTAAACCCCAAGGAGGAAGGTTAGGTGAAAATGATATGGATTATGACACTGATGAGAAATCTATGGCAACACTAAGACGTCAACTTAGAAGAGCTAAAGGCGAGTACTACCGTTGTAAAAGGTAAATACCAATTGAAATTTTGGGTACCAAGTGTTTAAAGGTCATGAGATGTTTGTTTACTCATTTATGTTTTTTATTAATGATCAGTGAATATATGAATTTCGTGATGGAAGCTCTTGAGCTGGAGGACACACTAAAGAATTATGAACGCCGTGATGCTACTGGATGGTTTGCTCTCTCAATTCAGGCTTGTTTTTCTTCCCATTTTGTCTCTTTATCTAAATATGCCAGTTTACATCAGGGACATGTTGTGTGTTTTTATGAGAGGTGCCTTCTTTTCCAAGTATCTGAAATGAGCCGGGTTTTATTTTTTAAATTACAAGTTGGACCTATGAACTTATGTAAATTCTGAGGTTATGTTTAAGTTTAGAGTATATCAAAACAATTCTCCAATCAATTTAGCAATAGAGCATAAATTATTTAATGCTTATTGAACATTTTCTATTTTGGATAGGAACGGCTATAATACTACTCTCATGTAATGGGAAATTTAGGTTAAGTTATCATTTGCATCTTTAATCTGCATTGTAAGAAAGTTTTCTGGGTTTATATAAACTAATAGTTAAGTAAGTGACACTCCTGCCTTATACTTTTCATAAAGATCTGCGTTGATTAAAATTTATGAGAAGTTAAGACACTTTTTAGAAATTTTGCTGTTTTTTTTTTTTTTGGGCAATTTCACTTTTGAGACATTTGGAATATTGTCTTGAGATTTAGATGGTTGAAATTTAAACATGTTTGAACGAATCAAACAAATTTGTTCCTTGGGGTGATTTTCTATTGAAATCGGGCTGATTTAAAACAGAAAAACATGTTGTCACATCAAATTCTAACCAATGCTTGCAATACTTTAGATGATAACTCTGTCTATGTTATGTACCAATATTGTTATTTGAACAAAAGTTACAAGGATATTACCCATACTACGTATTCGAATACCTCTCCATTATTTCACTTATTTTTTAACCTGCAGGAAATATATTTCAAGCTTCAGGGCTGAGCGTTCAGGGAAGATAGGGTCTTTTCTTGATACTATTGGTAATCTTTTCATGTTCCTAAATCCACTATCTATTTTCATACTATCCACTCAATGAACTTCCCTTTTAAGTATATGACATATCTACTACTCTGATGAATTTGATATGGTCTTAATAACTCAGAAAATTTTGGTGACGAATTATTTTGCAGAGTTGGTATGGCGTTGTATACTTAGGAAGCAACTCAAGAAGCTTTCAGCTATTATACTGGGTTGCTTGACTGCTGCAATTCTTCTAGCAGAAGCGACTATACTTCCGAGTGGAGTTGACTTTTCACTTTTTTCTATTTTGATTACTGCAGTTCAAACAAATGGAGTGCTTGTGCAGGTAATTACTTCATTCACTCTTTTTAGTTTAAAAGGTTCAATATTGGTAAACTATTTATTAACTCCCCTTATCCCATAATTAACTTTATAATTCAATATTTGGCTTGTTATTAAAGTGCAACATTCTATTTTCTAGGCATAGTTTCACTCCATATCTCCTATTGCAAAAGTTAGTAACTTTAATTATGTTCCACACGATCCCTCAAGTTTGTGTTCAATGAGGAGCATTTTGGATGCTTGGGCTAACAATTCGTTATTTTTATGTACCCAGTCAAATGTTGCATTTTTGTTCAGGCAGTATATATAAATATATAGAAAGAAAACATTTTGCTTTAGGAAGACTAAGATTTCCATTTTCTTTCACATTTTTTTCAGGTTCTTGGTTTCATTCCCCTAATGTATATGTGTGTATGCACTTACTATTCATTATTCAAAATTGGAAGGTTGACATTCTACTCACTTACTCCCAGTCAAACGAGTTCTGTCAGCCTATTAATGATTTGCTCGTAAGTTTTTATTTTTCAGACAAATCTCATCTGAATACATCTTTAACAGTAATACGATATTGACATAAAAGTTTCTACCAGACAGGTGGCACGATATGCACCTCCAATCTCATATAACTTTCTAAATCTTATCCGTCTTCCACAAGATGCCACTACTGTCTTTGAGCGGGTTAGACTTTATTCTTGTAATATCTTTTAATTGTCTAATAAAATTTACATGAAGTCATGAACGTTCATTTGGACTAATATATGCTAATAACATGCAGAGAATGGGGAAAATTGACGACGCAGTCCCCTTTTTCGGGGAAAACTTTAACAAGATATATCCTCTTATCATGGTTGTATATACCATAATGGTAGGAAGCAATTTTTTTGACCGAATTACGAGTTACTTTGGAAACTGGAAGATATTCAAGTTGAGAAACGAAGCTGATGAGGATGACCTTGATGGATTTGATTCATCGGGATTAATGATTTTGCAGAAAGGCAAGTTTTAAGTTCTAACCTCTAAGTTCTAACCATGCTTTTGCCCTGGTATATTTGCGTTTATTTTTATTTTTTTAAGTTTCCTATTTTGTCCATAGAACGCTCTTCCATCGTTAAAGGACATAAGGTTGGTGAACTCGTCATTCCCCTGGCGAGATATTTCAATGACATGGCCGCAGATATCGAATCTGGAAGCAGTAGTGTGGTAAGTGATTTCTGATTGATGCATTCCGAGTCATATTGCTATATTTAGTATTACTTTCTCCAGTTAATTTCCTCTTACTCTAGTTAATAACATCGTTATATTGGTTAAGGTTGCTGCCGATTCAAGACCAACTCTTTCAATCGAAGATGGTAAGAGCGGTTATATAGAACGACCCCACGATATCACCAACAAATACAAAGCATTAAGAATGGATCAGACCTTAGCTCGAACCAGCTCGGATGTAAATACTGACAACAATCCCAATATGGGAAATGGACAACCATCTAAAATATCCTTAACCTGGGAGTCCATGAAGACAAATCTCCAAAATTTGAGGTCTAATATGGCAGCTAAGAAATTCATGCCATTGCGCCAGTCTCAAGATACACTAGAATCTCAAGTATCAACTTCTGAATCTCTAGATGAAATATTTGCCAGATTAAAACAACGTTCACGAGAGGACGAGGATCTCGATGAGTATGCAGCCGGTCCTAGTAGGTGAAGGAAGTTTGCAGAAGTGGGTGTAAATTTTGTTGTATAGGATGAAGAAATTAACTAACAGTTATACATAGTATACGTGTAGGTTGGTAACATAGACGGGAAATGCACCCACAGTTTAGAGTAGTTAAGCTTATATGTGTATTACGATGGCTCTATATACAATATTTTACTCCTGCATTTTTGCATCCCCTGTAAAATCTTTGTATTTGCTTGTTTTATATGTTAAAATTCTACGAGTATTTCGTAAGAGTAGGCACTTACATAGTTACATCATAATGATGATGATTTTGTAATATAAATCCTTTGTTCTATTCACTAATTCATTTTTCTAATACAATGATAGCATGTGTTTCCAACTATATATCTTTCTCTAATGATTTTGCTACATGTCATCATCAGATTAGTACAAGGGTGGTGATTTTCACCCTTAATTTTTATTGATTCATTATAAATATTCACCAACAGCTCATGCATACACAATACAAATGATACTAAAATTTGTAATTACTTTCTATGTATAAAAAATGCAGCCATACTTGGATCATCAAGTGTTGACACAAAATAAAAACAACTTTAACTTGCAATTCTCAAGAAGCAACAGAAAGACAAACTCTTTGGGTGGTCTTGTTTTTCCAGAAAAACAAATAAATAATAGACTCCAAGGAATAAGAAGAAATAACCAAAAATGTCCTATATATACATTTAACATTTTCATTTTCCAAATTTCCAAGGATGACATGACTTCTTGAATTTACAATCTTGACCACCTGAATAATGCTTATCTTCATGTCTGTTTTACGGAAATACTCGTTAGTCGTTAATACCGAATCAGTCTCTTTTTGGTTCGGATCATCGTCACAGTAACACATTACCATTTGAAACAACTGTTCAAAGTACTTCCAATACGAGGGTGACATGTAAGCCAGAGACTCGTTTTATATCCCGCTTTAGGCAGACTTACTCGTTAAGGTCAGACCAGTCAAACAGAACCGAATCTAGGCAGGTACAACATACTTCCAATACCAATGCTTACTCCAAAGATTCTCCATGGACTCAAGGGGAACTCCTTTGGTTTCAGGCAAAAAGGCCCCAATAACTGTGGTCATAAGGAAGGTTGTGGCACCATAAAAAAAGAACAACCCAAACTCCATAGAACACAGCATCCACATTGATAACTGAGCAAGGATAAATGTAATGAGGAAATTTGTGGCAACACCTATGGCTGTTCCAGCTGTACGAACTTCCATTGGTAGTATTTCACTCGGGACAAGCCAAGTAAGTGGACCCCATGACCATCCAAAAGCTGATGAAATAACACACATCAAGACTAGCACCGCGATCCCGTAGTTATATGGAAAGTCCACAATCACACCTTGTGATTGAATTGCTAGTGTGCACGCGATAAACACCTTCATTTTGATTTGTTTTTCATTTTGGTTAATACATATAACTAGCCAACTAGGGTGTAGGTTTGAACTAGACATGGGTATTTCAACACCTTTTAATTTATGAATGGGATCAATTTTGGCTGTGTTCCCTCTCAAATGGGTTAAATTGAAAATTCAAGTAAAAAGGGGTCAAAATGGGATTAAAGTCACGCAAACTCTATGTTAATGCATGATTGAATGCAACCATCTAAATCATTTTGTTCAAAGATTCTGATTATCATTGGAATAAGATTGTTAAGTAACCCACTCATATTATATAAAAATGCTCAAAATGACCCATTTTAATCTGAATGTATTTTTGGCCTGTTACCCAATCCGCCCGACCCCACCCATCTTGTCACCAAAATAACTTCAAAACGTAACATACCTGAGCAAAAATCATTTGCACGCCACCTTGTAGAAACATAAACCTTCTTCCAATATGATCAACCATGCAAGTCGACATGAGTACAGATACCAAATTCACAAGTCCAATCACCACCGCGGCAAACAGAGACCCTTCAGCTCCTAGTCCTATTGTCCTCATCACCACAGGCGCGTAAAAAGCAACCAGACCAACCCCCGTCAGCTGTTGAAACCCTGCTATCGCAATTGTCAACACTAGTGGTGGCCTGTATCTCAGTTCCATTAGTTTCATGTACGGACTCCAAAGGCTCTTTTTTGCTACCTGGCTGGAGATAATCAAGTCTTTTAACTCGGCTTCAGCCCCAGCCTTAGTTGACCGCACCTTGGTCAATGCGGCTAGGGCCTCCAGATTCTTGCCCCTTTGGATCAAGCTGGATGGAGTGTCTGGAATGAATAAGGCCCCAATAATCAGGACCATGGCTGGGACACTCGCACATCCCAACGCTAGCCTCCAGCCGTAGTTGGTGTTCGAGTGGTTGGCGGCTAAGTTGATTAAGCTGGCGATTACAGTGCCCAAGCATATGAAGAACTGAAAGGCTGAATTTAAAGCTCCTCGCCATTTTGATGGCGCCATTTCTGTTATGTAAATTGGAGCAGCCTTGAAGGCAACAAATCATAAACATTTGTTATTCTCAAATCCTCTAACAATCGATGTACTCTGCATTAATGTTCTTGACCAAGTGTTCAGGATGCCTAACACTACATTGTACTCTATCTCAAAATGATCACATTAAAATGTTTTGCTAAGTGGGAACTGGTTAAAAGTCGCCCAAAAGTCTATTTATAACACATGCAACTTTATAAATCGTTTTATTCAAAGATTGATGTTATTAGTATTATCATATCGTTTTTGTCACATAATAAATTATAAATACGTTAGCTAGATAGAAAAACTAATAAAATTGGGCATAGATGTATGTGGGTAAGTGCAACCCCGAGCTGACCCGACTCGTTTGAACCCTTACTGAACTGGCCCATTTTAATCTGAACCCATTATCCAACCCCGTCTGAGCACCCTTAGGCTTGGTCTAGATTTAAGGGTACATCAAGAGCCTTTATTATTCTTAAGCACTGTAACAGATCCGAGGACTTACATTATGTAAAAAGTGCACACCTGATTTGCGAAACCAATGCCAAACCCTACGAATAGACGCCCACTAATGAGCATACTCACATCCTCTGCAGAAACTGATAGGGCATTTCCTATTAAGAAGAGGATCCCACCAGTAATCAAACTAAACCTGCGTCCTACCAAATTTGTGAGACGACCCGCCAACAAAGATGACACCAAACCAGCTATGAACATTGAAGAGATAAATGCAGTAACTTTATGGCTATTGAATAAACAATATTGGTCTTCTCTCGCATCCCTCATATTTGCCAAAATCGACGGGAAGAATTTATCCAAAAAGGGCATCATCATCACCACCCCTCCTACAAACAACATATATAGATAGTAATTAGATTCATTCAAAAAGTATCTTTTCCAAGAGTTTTAATGCACATAAATCATTGATCATAATGCCTACGCATTTATTCTCTGAACGAAATGAAGAACTAACCCGAAACGGTGGTATCATATCCATACATTAAACCAGCAGAACCTGCAATAATACAAATAAATATAACTGTATTTGTCAATGGTGTTTTGCATTCCTCGTTCTCTTCCATTATGTTGTTTTTCCAAGCATATAGATGTACAAGTAATTGTTGCTCTGTGATATTTTTATTGGAAAAGTGGTTCAGATTAAGATTATAGCCGCCTAATCATTTGATCTTGCAAAATTAATGAAGAAAATTGTGGCCAAAAAGGTTCGTTTCTTTTTCATATAGAATTTTTGTGAATGTAGAAAATGATTGGTCCGTGATACTCTTTACATTTAACGGATTTTGTTAAAATTTGTATTTGTATTTATATATATATATATAGAAAATGGGAAAAGACCCATGCGACTGCACATATCTTGTGTACAATAAATTGTGTTTCTGTCAATTTCGCATAAAAGATTATATTTCGTACAAAGTTTATGCGAATTTATGTCTCTGCAAGATGGTGAAGAAAATTGTGGCCAAAAAATTTCGTTAGTTTTCAAATATAGTATTTTTGTGAACGCAGAAAATGAATGGTCTAAAAAAATTGATTTTGTACGGGTTCCCAAAGGGCAGTACCGCAGTAATAACTTGTGTTTTGTGATTTCACATAAAAACGTTTATACTTGGCACGTTTATACAATATTTAAGTTACTTGTTTTATATTAGGGCAGGCCCAGTTGTATATAGGGCCCAGATTCCGTAAGATTTGCATGTATTTTTGTAACTATATAATAAGTCGATATCAATATATATTAATCCTACGCTAGTTTCAGCTGATCAAATTCACATCAAAACCTTTTCTTCATATACATACATTCATTCCCAAACCCTGAATTTAGTCGATGATAAAGCTTTGGATCAACATAACTTTTTTACGTAATCAACTAGCTAACATGTGCTTCATTCTTAAATTTATCTATTATCCTGAGTTTTCGTCCATTTTAATTAGGATTATGTATATGTATGTTACATTGATATGATGGTATACATTCATGCATGACAAGTAGTAGTTATATTATAAATAATTCAACAAAAAATATATCAATAGTATGTCACTTATGAGAAGTTAAATTATCTCTACTTCTAACATTAGATGATTGCATTTATACGTGTCAAACTTTTTCGCCTTTTGAAACATTCAGAAAACGTTAAAGTTTCCTACAATAACACCAGATGGGACAATTTATGAGCAAGGCTAATGCCCCTGTAGTAAACACCCATGAATCGTCGCGTTCCATGGGATCTGTATTTGCAAAAGCCACAAAACTTGTCAATGATGACGAAAAAACGTCTCTTGAAGCCAAGGCTCAAAAGGCGTTAAACTCTCCTTATGATCAACCGCTTAAAGTGGCCCTTGCGGTTCACAGTTTTCAGAGGCTTTTTTGTGTTTTGTAAAGAGTACTAATGAAGAGAAAGGCTTGGATTGTGTGCAACCGTTTGTGGAGTAACCCAAATGCATTCCCGATAAATGTATCCAATGATGATGACGACAAGATAGTGAAGAAACCAACACCAAAACCAAGGCGAGATTACCAATTCCATCAACGTTACATGATTGACAACGACCCCATGAGTCTAAAGCGTAAGAATTTGACAAAAGTTATCAAAGAGCAGTTTCCGGATCTCATCAAACCATAGAGAACATTTTAATTTGAGGTTTTGTGTTATTGGTATGCATATAATTTCATTGGGAAAAAACATTGCCTGATCTTGAACAAGTGTTGAACATAAACATTGTATATTATGATTTAAAAAAACATAACTTTAAATAGGGACCGAGCTAGATAGAGCACTTGCACATATTTTATTTTATTTTTTATTTTTTCAGTTCTGTGTCATTCATTTATATTACTTAACCTACTAGTAAGATTTTCTGGCTCCTGTCTTTGACTACAATCAATCTTATATATTGCATAGAGTGATTTAGAAGGCGCTATGCATTAATAGAATCTTTTTGGTGACTTTTGGCATGTTTGGCCCTGTACACCAATTTCCTCTTTAGTCCCTTTGCACTTTTTATCGACCCGTTTGACCTATAGAAGTACAAAACATAACCCAAATCAACTCGTTAGCCACATTTAGTTTGCAGGCTTCCAAGAATTGTTCATACAGAAAGAATAATATCTTGTTAGCAGCTACCTGAATATAATACAGAAAAAGCATACAGAATTGAAATTGATAATAAATATAAAATGACACGACTTAAACATATACAAAAGTTCTTATATTAAAAGACTATACAGGTCATTCTTTTTCTGTGTTTTAGTGGTGGCTTGACTCTCCCACCTACTACCGAACCCATCATATATATACATCTCCAATATATGTAAGTGTATATATACGATCTAAAAAGGTGTATAGATTCTCCCTCTATAAATCTATCTTCAATTGATCAGACATAAAACAGTACGGAGTTCACAACGCCTCAGTTTAGTTGATGATATAGCCTTGCATATCAACTTCATCCTTGCATTATCAGGTAATTGATTGATAGTCTCCCCTACAATTATATCTAAAATGACATATTTATAAGACATCGAACTATTGCTCTTTCTTGACATAGAGTTATTGGAGTATTTTTCTAACAACTTTGAATCTGTGAAACTAAGATCACATGAGGCTACTAATCATGTATTTATGTTGTGGATGTAAAAAAGTTGTTTGAAAATTTTGAAACCATTTTACTAGATATTTATTTGATATGATTGAATGCTTATTTTTTTTTATATATTATTATTATTACTATGTTGAACTAATGCATATATTCAGATTTGAAAAAATTTGGTTTATGATTTATATGAAAACTTTTTAAATGACCTCTGTTAATTCCGAGGGTACGTGTAGGTTCTTTTTTGTTCTCATTCCTATTCGCCTTCAAGTAAGTTACTACTCTATTATGCAAGTTAATAGCTTAAAATTTGTCCATGTTTCCAAGTTGTTTAAGCTTTCAGAAAGCTTTGAAAAGATATCAATAACAACAAACACCAAATGGGGCAAGATCAAAGCAAGACCAACAGTGCCCCTGTAGTAACTACCCATGAATCGTCACGTTCCATTGTATCCTCGTTAGCAGAAGCTACAGAATTTGGTAATGATGATGAAAACAAGACTCTTGAAGCCAAGGCTCAGAAATCATTAGACTGCCCTTGCATTCAGCACCTTAGGAGTGGCCACTGCGGTTCACATTTTTCAGAGGCTTTTTTGTGTTTTCTAAAGAGTACTAATGAAGAGAAAGGATCAGACTGTGTAGTCCAGTTTGTGGCGCTGCAGAGATGTATTAAAACTAACCCCAATCCATTCCCAAAAGACGTATTCGGAAACAATGAAGACAAGATACTGAAGAAACCTAAACCAACACAAGATTACACTTTTAATCCTCGCTACATGGTTGGCTACACCCCTAAGTCTAAAGTGTAAGATTTATATAGACTTTAACAAGTGTTGAGTATAACTACACTAGATGAATGTACTGTTGACTAGGTTCTATCAACAGATTGTCGCTGGCGCTAGGTTTGGCGACTATAATGTGTGGGTAAGCGACAAGTCATTACTAGTACGAAGTGTGTTGAGTTATGTGTCATAAGAGGTAGTTTTTTAGTTCAAATTGAAACGGGTAGGGTCAACCCCACAAACACTTTAATGCCCATTTTGTAGTTTCTTTCAGTTACCAATCAATTAATTAAATATGAATAAAAGAATATATATTCTCACAAACTATCTACTATTGCCGTTCTAAAAAACTAAAACATATGAAGGGTCGGTTATCGTAATACAGACATTATAGTAAAACAACGATGATAGAAAGAATAAGAGCACGACACGTGACTGTTGTAAATCAAAATTTCTTAAAGAATGATTCATATGAATTCTAAAAAATCACAACTTGTGTTAATTGAATTAACTCAAAAATAGATGTTACACGCACGCCAAAAATATTAAAACTTGATTTATTCAATTTGATCCAAATATAAATACTAGAGTACAATAAAGGAAAAAAATAGAAATACTATGATTACAAAAAAAATTACAACCTGAATATTTAACCCATTTAAATTAAATTATACAACTACTTATCATTATCTTTCACCAATTGCATCTTCAAAATAATTGCATCTTCAAAAGACTTTTGTAAGGCTTTTTTCTAGTGAAAAAGGCTATATAAAATCTCTTTCTAAGTTTTTAACAAGGATTTTACTAAGTATAGTTCTTAGAACTATAAATAACAATTAAAATTTTATGGGTATTTGGGAGGTTACGGGTAAATAAACTATCTACTTTGACTATTTAACTATATGTGGTTAGCAGTTATATAACAAGTAAAAAAAGTTGAGCAATTTTTGATGAAAATTAGAACCTCATAAGTAGCCCAGAAGGTTACAAATAGCATTTTCAGAAACAAACCAAGTCCAAAGAAGAAAGAAAAGACTTCCAGAAACATGGAGTATAAATAAGCGAAATCCCAATTCCCAAAGATCCCAAAATCGCTATACTAAACCCTTCCTCCTCCTGTATTCATTCTTTCATTTCCCCCATCCGCAATAACCAGGTTCGTTCTCTCAATTCTTACCAATTAACACCCTAGTTTATTTATTTTATTTATTTGATGTGAATATACGTATGGTTAATATGACAAAGGTTCTTATGATGCTTTTTATAAATTTCCTTTTAGTTTAACTTAGATGATATATTACGTTTTGTTCACACTAACCACTTGATATTTAATTCGCATTATTCGATTATTCTCGGTGTTGTTATGTTATGGAATTGACAGATGTATGCTTTAAACTGTAATGATAAAATATGGAATTAAGTTAATCCATGTAGTCACCAGCTGTGGTTTGGTTAATTTTGGTGGGTTGTCAGTTAACAGTTTCTTTAACTGCTGCCAACATAAACAAGATTGATATTAGAAGAGTGGGTAAGTAAAGCTGTAAAGGAACAACTGGAATAAGCGAATACATTCGTATCTACCAAATGCAGCTTTTAGGAAATATGCTAGTCTTCTATCGATGCACTAAATGTAGGTTGTAGTCTTTTAGTTTGTTTTCTTCTTTGCAGTAGAGGTTAGTAGCCCAGGTGAGGTTATGGGAATTGATAAAGTTTTCACTTTTGTGTTTTCTTGTATACCTACATGTTATCAACTATCAAGTGCAGTACTACTTTATTCGGTAAATTAACTATCTTTATCGTATACTTGTTGTCTTTCTCATGTACTGCAATACTTTCTATTTGAAATTATGTATACTCTTCCTATATATAAGATATCAAAGAAAAGGTGTTACGTATGAAGCTTACATAATCTTTATACTAGAAGTGGCAGTTTTACCACTAACAGGTGAAATGGGTCAAAAGTTGCCCAAAAGTGTGAATATATGCGTAAACCAAAACCCTCCTCAATCATTTTCTTTGTGAAATCATTGAAATAATATTGAACACACTAAACTTGTATTAAAACAAATTAAAGAACCGGACAAAAAGTGCTTTCGGTCAAAGACTATCCTGACCCGTTTCAACCAATGTATAAAATTACATGTTTTGACATGGTATCCAACTAGAACACACCCTAACATGTGTGTATCTTCAGTTCTTCTTCCTGCAGTAATACAAAATGGGGCAAGATCAAAGCAAGGCCGTTGATGCCCCTGTACCAGATCCAAAAATGGAAGACTTGTCTTCTCCACCTACTGAAAATTCTCCACCTTCAATGGAATCCTTACTTGCAGAAGCTACAGCATTTGGCAATGAGGACGAAAGTGCATCATTGGAAGCCAAAGCTCAGAAAGCATTAGAATGCCCTTGTATTCAAAACCTTAAAAGTGGGCCCTGCGGGTCTCAGTTTTCGGAGGCTTTCAAATGTTTTCTAATGAGCACTGCCGAAGAGAAAGGCTCGGATTGTGTGCAGCCGTTTGTGGCATTGCAGAAATGCATTCAGACCAATCCCGATGCATTCCCAAAGGACGTATTGGAAAACGATGAAGTGGAAGCACAAAAGGAGAAGGAGAAACCTGTGGAAGATTATAAAATCATCCCTCCTAGATGGTCAGTAGAATCATCGAGTCGAAAACCTAAGCTTTAGTAAGATCTTCCTCGTTCTTTTTGCAGCTCATTATTCCAACCTTTTCTTTTGGAAAGATTTGACTATATAAAGATATGCCGTTCTAATGTAGGCAGCCTACAGAAATAGCCACAGAAAACGATAGGTGTTGGTTATTGTTCTTCTTTCATTTGGTCGATTTTTTGTTTCTTTCTGAAATATAATGTATCTGATACATTGGAATCTGAAAAAGCCATTTTGTAGCCGTCAGTACATGTTTGTTTATGCATTTGAATGATCTAGGCAAAATGATTTCATTGTATTTCTTTAGAAGGAGTTGTTCTATCTCTCTGTTCAGCCGGCGATCGAATGAATGTAGACCGGTTAACTGAACGTCTACATTCATTGTAGCCATCTGAATCCCAAATGGTGGGAACCCAAATAATAGAAAAGACCAGAACTGATTGATAAACCAGGTGTCGTCTGAATATGAACTCAAGGTTTTAAAATTGAAAATTAAACTGAACTTGAAAATATAACCATTTAACTCGGATTCAAGATGGGTGTGTAGACCATTTAACTTGATTTTTCAACTGGTTGGTCTGGAATATTTTTTGCACATCCTGTTGATCGAATACAGAATTTGGTCTTGTTATATATGAACAAGGAAATAAAATGCAGTTTTTTAAAGCTTTTGAGAACAATTAGGCAATAAAAAAATCTATCTTTGATATTTTTAATCATAAAATGCATTGTTTGTTGTATGGTCTATCATTTCTAGATATTATCTCTAGTAAAACTTCAATGCGACTTTTGCCGTAATTTTTTGCAGGCTAATGTTTTCATGTTTTGTGTTACTTAGAATGATATAAATCTGCGACTGTCATGTATCTAATATAATAAATATCTAATTTATCTAACTATTAATAAAAGAAAACTCTCCTAAAAAATCTAAATGCAAAATTGAACTCCTATTAGCCAATCAAAACTCTCAATTTCACTTAAACTTTAATTAACCAATAAAATATCTTTATTCCCCTAAAAAATCTAACCTAAAATAAATAAATCAAACCATAGAATAATAATAATAAATAATACTAAAAAATAAAAATAAAAAGAAACTAAATTTTTTGTTTCTCTATACCTTACGAACGTTTTGTACATTGCAAACAAAGCCAATTTCATATTCTTTCATATCTCTATATATGAAATATTAATATTGATATTAATTTAATCAAATTAAAATTAGAAACATATATTTTATTTCACGTAATTAATCTTAAATATAGGTTTAAACTTTAAACAATTCAAATTTTAATTATTTTTAATTTGACGGATTTCTTAATTTTTACGGGCTTTACAAATGAATTCAAATCAAGATTATAGTTGTTTTTTCAAAGAATGTGACAATACTGACTTCATAAGAGGTTTGGATGGTTTAAACGTGTGTGTTTAATTACGGGTCTAAATAAGACGAACCAATTCATGAGCTACTTGAGATTGACTCAAGAAACATTCAAAATCAACTCGGTACAAATCGAGTCTAGCCCGAGCTACTAGAGTAGAGTTTCAAATCAAACTCTCTAAATATTTCCAAACAAAACTTTAACATTGCATAGATAAAAAATTAACAACCTTATTTATCACAAAATCACATAATATCAATAAATAATTACAGGTTTTGTAATCCTATTTGAATTAGTAATACCAATGGCTAAGAAGGCATTTGCAAAAATAAATCAAAATGAAATAACGGATTTCTCTAGGCTACTAGAGTAGAGTTTCAAATCAAGCTCTCTAAATATTTTCAAACAAAACTTTAACATTGCATAGATAAAAAATTAACAACCTTATTTATTACAAAATCACATAATATCAATAAATAATTACAGGTTTTGTAATCCTATTTGAATTAGTAATACCAATGGCTAAGAAGACATTTGCAAAAATAAAACAAAATGAAATAACGGATTTCTCTATTAATTATTCATAACACTTTTAAGTCCACTTAAGAGCTTATAACGAGACAAATTATGTAATACAAATAACAATACTTAGTTATAACTATGCTTCTCCATGTAAAGAGAAAAAGTAAAAATAAAAATAATCGTAATACTTATTATTAGTAAGTAGCAACAAAGATTAGAAGGTATCTACGAAAAATTAAATAATAATAATAAAAAAAAGGATAAGTGAACGAACGAGTTTTGTCAAACTCCATAATATGTAATATCGATATTTTTGCATTAAAATCTTGTGTGTGTACATGGGTCTATAAATTAGTTAATATTAATAAAAGAAAACCTAACCTATTGAAATTCTATGAAAAATTGAGACCTATTGACCAATCAAATCACTTGATTTCACAAACCTTTCAATTAACCAATCAATTTTCTCTATTTACCTAAAAAATTCTTTTATAAATAAACCTTGAGTAATTTAATTAAATATATCCTATTATCATCAAAATTGAATACTAATTTGAAAAAAAAAAATCTATAGATCACGAGCTGTGTATCACATTTACAAATGGAGTTAGGTTCAAATTCATCCATAACACTATAATATAATAATTAAATATTAATATTATATACATGTATACTAATAATAAAGGGTTAAGCTAATAGATTTTAAAAATAAAATCAAACCTCATCTGAAAACTAAATAGTCGTAACATTTATAAGTTGCTAGATTTGACCGTTTACTTTTTAAAAAATACAAATCTTTTAATTTTATACCAAAATAGCTACAACAATTTTCATTATATGATAATATACTCACTGAAAATATTAAATTGTAATGAGCTTCAAAAATTGCAAGTCAAAATATTATTACTATCAACACATTGAAATGTGAGAAAAATAACAACCATATTACAATTCAAATACAGTTTGTGAAATTGAAATAACTGATACATTTGAACGGGTTTTATACTCGCCAAAAATATTAAATTGTTTGAGTCACTACAAAAAAAAATGTCATTTTGCCACACTTTTTTCTTCACACTTTTAGAAAGTGTGTAAAACTTTTTGAAAAATTTAAGATTTTGTGACACATGATTTTTTTTTCTACACAAGAGAAAGTGTGGATAAATTAGGTGATGTAACAGTTTTGTACACAATTATAAGTGTGAATACTTTAATATGATTTCACACATTTTTTAAAAGTATAAAAAAGAGGTGTGGAAAAATGATATATTATGCCGTAGTGAGTGATTGATGAGCTTCAAAAATTGTATGACAAAGTATTGTTAGTATCAACGAAGTGAAACGTACGAAGTAAAACAAACATATTTTAATTATAACTTAGACATGCAATTAAATATTGTTTAAAACTTCAAACTTATAACGGGTTTTATACTCGCCAAAAAAAATTGTTTGAAACTTCTAACTTAGAAACTTTATGCTTTAATATATATACTCTCCCAATGGCGCGTAGCTCAGTTGATAATGTGTGGGGGCATCTTTGCCAAAAAAAAAATAAGGTCAGGGATTCAAGCCCAGACACCACCACAGTCACAATTGATGAGTGAGTCAAATATGCCTCCCACATTATGGATAAACAGCCGATTGTGGGCCGGTTATCAACCTTTTGCCACAAAATATATATATCTACTCTAACTATTTTAGTTCTTTACATAATGAGATCGTTCATTACTAATGTACTTTATTTCTTTTGATTTTAACAAATTCATGTCTATATATTATTCAACATAGTATACACTTAATGTGACACCCGGAAAATTAGGCCGTCATTTGTGTTTAATCATAGATCATTATTACTGGTATTTAGTATGAAATAGGACTAAGTACAGTAACATTTTGTATATATGTAAATATATATACACGTACGTAATTAATTTTAATTACGCGAATTCGATCGGATGGAATCCGACACAATAAATACGGACGTTGGTGAAAAACATTTTCTTAAATAGCGTGACAAAATTAAACAATCGTTATTTAAATTATATTATTACGATAATATATAAAACATTTTACGTTTCGTATAAAACGTACCGTACGCGACGAAAACGCGCGAATCGCGCCCGACAACCGAACGAAGCTCGAATTATATTTCGATAACTTAAAATGAAGTGTTTTAAATAAAACTTCAATCAAACCTTACGCGAATAAATCGTTAACGAAAACCTTGAATAATAAACGTTTAACGATTAAACGAACGACGAAACGAACGGGTAAACGGGTACCGCACGTAACGTAAACTTGGGGAACAATATTTAGGCAACCCACACCAAGTGGGGGCCCACCAAATCTGCCACCATCCCCAAGCCATGCCCAAGACACCTCATTCCCTTCTCACACTCACCTCACCCCCTCATTCACTCCAACACTCCAACAATTTCACACACAACCTTTTTCTCTCAACTCTCTCATCTCTTTCTTGATCTCTGCGAATCCCAGCCCCAAGCAGCCCCCAAATCACCACCACAAACCTCCAAAGTCATCCCACAACCCACCATAACACCACCTCTTCGGTTTGCAAGAAAACACAAGAAAACGAGCTCCCGACTTCCATTTCTTCGTGTTTTCATCAACTTCTTTGTAAGAAACTTCATCTCCCTTTTATTTTACTTGGAACATACATATAAACATGTTATAATGTCCATATAACAAGATTATGTCCAAAAACAAAGTTGAAAAACATTTTTGAAAACACAAAAAGGCTAACAACTTCTGGGCAGAAACTTAGGCTGTTTTGAAGGAAAAGTTTCGTACTCAAAACTTAATTAAAATGGACGATTCAAAAGACAAAACTTAAATTTAAGAAGTTAGCTTTCATTTTCAAGTGGTTTCGTAATTTTTTGACACCGTTTGATACCCGAAAACAATTTTACAAAAATGTGTCGCAAATCTGTCTCGGATGGCAGATATTTGTGCCAACTTCTTGGGTCCATAACTCGAGCTACACAACTCCAAACGACATGAGGTTTTCGCCTAAATCTCAAAAATTTTGTTATCTTTAAAAGTTGTATGATTACGTCTCGTGAACTTTTGTAGATTTTTCTCAGTAATTCAATATTTGAACATGTGTCCAGATTGGTCCAAATTGGATCTCAGAGGACAATGGGAATTATTAAAAATACTTAGACTTATCCAAAAATTCTAAAAAATTACTGAAAGTAGCCAAGACATAGGGGAACAACTGATATTTTTCTCGAATTTTATCTCGACACTTTGACTAGTCAAAATGAGCTACGAAAACGACGCAAAAACTGATGAAATAAACCAAGGGACTGTTTTGGCATACTTTTGAAAACGACACTTTCGGATTAACCACAAAACTTAACGATAATTTTCTTAAGCTTTAAAAACATATTTAAGACTTCCCTAAAAGTTTCGGGTCAAACCGAGCACGTTTGACTAAGTTCTCAAAACCAAGATCACAACAGGTCATCTGTGTCGTAGATGGCCCAAAACCATTGCGACACAAGCCCTGTTGTGACACCCGACACTTTAGTTTAATTGTTAAACCTAGCTGGAAACCCTAATTACTTGTATTTAGTTGGTATTAGGCTAAATATGTGTAATTACCTGTATATTTGAATATACACTTGCGTGATTATGTGCTTATATGTAATTACGCGAAACAACCGGACAAGGTCTGACAATCTATACGGCGTTGGTGATAACTCTTCGTAAATAATGTAAACCTATTTTATAAATTAAATAGTAATTATTTACCCCATATTATTGTTATTAATAGATAATATACGAAAAACGTAGACGTTTTGCTTAAAACGTAACAAACGCAACGAAAATGCGCGAATCGCGCCCGACACCCGAACGAAACCGACAAATATTTTAAGAAGGTTCAATAAAGTATTATTTTAAGTATATTGGTCAAATTAAAATAGTGATTTCGTATCAAAAATAAAATACAAATTTTAACATTAAAGATTTAATGTTTACACACGCGATTAACGTTTAACCGAACAAGCAAAGTGATACGCAATCGAGGAGCAAGTCACGGGCCCGAGAACCACTTTGGGCCAGGCCCAATATCCGGCCCAGCCCAGCCCAAAACCGGCCCAATGGACCCCTCCTCCTCCTCTCTTTTTTAAACCACCCCACCCTCACTTTCTCTCATTTTACACACACTAATTCACACTCTTTCTCTCATCTTCTCTCTACTCCTCTACTCTCTCTCTAAAATCTGCTCATTTTAACACCACCACCAGCCAAAAATCCGGCCACCATCACCACCCTCATCATTCACCATACTTTCAAGAAGAAATCAAGCCGAAAACGCAAGAAAACGAGCCCTCAACGTCCATCTCTTTGTGCTTTCATCCTCCCCTTTGTAAGAACTTAAAAACTCTTCTAAAATACTTCTATAAACATGTTAGAAGGTTCATATAACAAAGAAATGTCCAAAATATAACATAAAAACGTTTTTCATGGCTTAAAATGTTCAAGAACAAAACATGCAATTTCGGACAGAAAAGTAGCTCGACTTTGAGAGGCTGTTTCTCCCTCAAAATTTGACCAAAATGGACGATTCAAAAGGCAAAAATTAAGTTTAAGAAGTCAGCTTTCATTTCCAAGTGGTTTCATGATTTTTGGAGTTCGTTTGATACCCGAAATGATTTTTACAAAAACATGTGTCCGGGCTGTCAAAAAGGACAGAAATTTCACCTTCCTTGTTTTAATCATAACTCGAGATATACCCATCCAAATGACCTGAAACAAACGCCAAAAGTTCACAAATTTTGTTAGGTACAAATGTCGTTTAGATAACTTTTTCTGAAAATGTGTAGATTTTGCCCAGAAATCCGATCTTGTTGCATGTATCCGGATTGGTCACTTTCTGACCTTAGGGAACAAACGAAATTTTTAAAAATACTTAGAAGTACCTAAAAATCCTGGAAAAATTAATTTAGAGAGCTAACATACTAGGGAACAACAGGGATTTTTCTTGAATTTTCATTTGAACATTTGAGACACGAAATAAATTGTACAAAACCGACCTGATTCAGGCCTCTGTGTCGCAGAAGCCCAGTAGTCTGCGACACAAGCCTTTGTGTCGCTATAAACCGAATCGTCACATTAGCGACACAAGCTTTTGTGTCGCTATAAACCGAATCGTCACATTAGCGACACAAGCTTTTGTGTCGCTATAAACCGAATCGTCACATTAGCGACACAAGCTTTTGTGTCGCTATAAACCGAATCGTCACATTAGCGACACAAGCCTTTGTGTCGCTATAAACCGAATCGTCACATTAGCGACACAAGCCTTTGTGTCGCTATAGCACCCGAATCGTCACATTAGCGACACAAGCCCTTGTGTCGCATAACACTTTAGTGTCGCATGTAGCGACACTAGCCCAGTGTCGCTAAAAACACAAAAATCGACACGTTTTCCTTAAAGCAATATAAGCATAAATAAAAATTTTCCGCGCTGACCTGGCAGCTCGACCCCAGCCAGCGGCTCTGCCCCTTGGACCCCGCCAGGGGTTGCCACCCCTTGGACCCCGCTACCAGGGGCGCTGCCCCCGGACCCCCGTCATTAATGGGCTTCGCCCCTTGCCACACTAATTAATTACCCATAACTGGAAAGTAGAAATACGCGTGACATAATTAATCAAGAGCTGTATTTTCACAAGATATCACCAACGGCCTGTACATGTTTTTCTAAGCACAAACGATAACTGAACAATTGGACATTTCTAATTGTGTGAACTTATTTTAGGTGGACATTAACCCTCCACCTACATGATTAACTTAGGTGGACATTAACCCTCCACCTACATGATTGGCTTAAGTGGACAATAAACCCCACTTATACAATCACTATAGATGGTCTTTTGAGACATCTACTTACTCAACCTTATACGTTTAGGACGTTAGAAGGTTGCATTCAGAAAACACGCTTTGCTTACTATTTGCTACTTGCTTGCTAATATCAGGTGAGTTTCATAGCCCCTTTTTACTGTTTTCTAACAGGGGTGAGAATACATACAACTGCTTTTACACTGCTATTTTCATGTGAACACAAGTACAAAACTCGATATATTGGTTGCATGAGTTATTTTACTAATCCTGAAGTCCCCCACATCATAGTTTGTTAGTATCGTTATAGCGTGAATGTTAATGAATAGTACTATTTGGGATTGACTCCCCCCCGTCCGGGTTAGTAGCGCTAACTTGTCAAACGGACGCATTATCATTTGTTCTTACGAGTGTTGGATTAGGCACTCGCTGGGAGGCACCCCGATCGTGGCACTTGATTGTGACCCGACACCACAGTTAAGCTCGAACTATGAGCTCATGGCAACAATATACACTATCTTTACATTTTTGTAATACATTACCTATCATTGTTGAATGATACAAACAGAAATCTTGTGTTCCATACGATGTTATATCAACTGTTTACAAACCTATGAACTCACCAACTTTATGTTGACCTTTTAATATGTATTTCTCAGGGAACCAACCACAGTAGGCTTGCTCTTGGAGGGAGATAGCTCGAGTCGCATACTTTTCACAAACATCAGAGATTAGCTTGCATTATATTATGTTGAAACTTGTACTAGATGCGTACTCTACTTTTGGCAAAACTTATGTAAACATTTTAACTATGTAATGTAATGATTTTTGAAACGTCTCATATAGAGGTTGTTTGTTGTAATTCTTGTGTTGTGATATTTGATTTGGTCGACGCCCCCAACGTAACACCTTACCTTCCGCTGCCACGTGTCTTGGGGGTGCGACACCTGTGTCGCACACTTGATTTTCACAATACTCTTGCGACACTAACCCTTGTGTCGCTAATTTAAAATCAGCAGTATTAACTTGTGTCGCAACCTGCGACACAAAGCCTTGTGTCGCTTGTCAGCAGTTTTAACCTGCGACACAACCCATGGGTCACAACTTCATAACTAACAGTACTAATATGCGACACTACATCTGTGTCGCAATACAAATCCAACACCGTCGACTGCGACACAAATCCCTGTGTCGCACACTTAATTAAAATCACGATCTGCGACACCAAGTCTTGTGTCGTACAACTATCTGAATTTCGTACTTTGCAACACTACCTTTGTGTCGCAGCACCTTATAGCGACACAACCCTTGTGTCGCATAAAACAGTCTGATTGAAAACATATCTTTCACTAAGGATCACTTTTACGAAACAACGACTATACTATACTATTCGTAACCACAATACATATACTCTTATAAGTATACAATGAAACAGAACATAATAATAATGTCTTTGGGAATTATTATTACAAAACGTCACCAACGGGTTGTACATGTTTTCTAAACACAAACGATAAACAAACATTTGGACATAACTAGTTGAGTGGACAACTAGCATGAATGATCTTTTAAGACATTCACTCATACATAACCTTATGCGTTTAGGGCGCTAGAAGGTTACATTTTGGATATACGTTTATTAATTTAAACGCACGCTTTCAAAACTCAGGTGAGTCTCATAGCCCCTCTTTTATTGTTTTTAACTATTGGGGTGAGAATACATACACAGTTTTTTTATGAACACGAGTACAGAAACACACATATACGGATTGCATGAGTTTCACTTTCATAATCCACACAAAAGTCCTCTACACATCATAGTTTCGTTAGTATGGATCTTAGCGCGAGTATTAATGAATAGATCTATTTGGGATTGACCCTCCCCGTCCGGGTTAGTAGCGCTAACTGGTCAAACGGACGGATTATTATTTGTTCATACGGATGTTCTGGATTAGGCATCTGCAGGAGGCAAACTCATATCGGTTAAGCTTTGGACTATGAGCTCATGGCAGTAGTTTTTGCATGCGTGCAACACAATTAAATCTCGTGGTTCACATTTATACTTTGATATCTAAACCTATAAACTCACCAACATTATTGTTGACCATTTTAGTATGTATTCTCAAGTTCACAGCAACAGTAGGATGGCCTACAGGGAACACTAGCTCGAGTCGCATGATTTACAAACATCGGAGATTTTCCTTGCATTACTATTTTGTATCATTAGTTATGTATTAGAATCTCTAGGATTATTCGTGAACTCGCAGAGTATTGTAAACACTTGGAATGTCAATGTATTATTTTATACTATTTTCAAAACGATGCATATAGTGGTCGTTCAATGTAATCTTATGTGATGATTCCTGATTAGTCGCGCTCCGACCCGACTTCCGCTGCACAGTAAATTTGGGGGTGCGACACTTAATTAGTTTAAACCTAACTTTTTTTTATTGCTTATCAATTAATTTATAATTAATATTCATAAATATTGATATAATCCTTACATATAAATTGGAATATTTTTATGAGTCAAGAGATATACAATATTGTTTGGAACTAACATACGAAATTGAGGGTATGAATAGTAAATAAATATATGTATTGACATAAAAGTTCTATATGATATAACAATGTGTGACCCGTGATGTATACAAACAATATAGAGAATTATATTCTAACTTTAGATAAATATATAATCTTTCCATTATAGAGGTTATCTAAAATCTATTTTTAACATATATTTAAATTTAATTATTTACTACCTTAACACAAGAAAATTATGCGTGATACATACAATAGCAATATTAAAAAAAAAATATGATTTGCAATAAAGAAAAATGAAGTTAATTTAATGGTAGTAATATATACACCATTATTATTAACTTATAAATACACTAAAATTGTGTGTTGCTTATGTGTATAGTATAACCATTTAATGGTTAATTTTGGTGTATATAATAAATAATAGTGTAAATATCGTTACCATAACTTAATACAATAGAATTTTGGGTCAATCTTAATACATTTTCAATATTACATCACATATTACAACTATCTATAGTCATGTGGAAATTTATATATGTTAACCATAATAACTTTAAACTACTTTTATCATAAAAACGTCAACTATAACTTTATACTTCTGTTAATAATAACTAATATTAATTGGTTGCTATATTAAAAGAAGCATCTATCATATACATTTTTCGGAATTAACACCTTGATTATTAAAGTTTTATTAACTAACGACTACATATTAATATCAACAAATTAACTACATTAGAGGTACAAAAATCTTTTAGAATGCCCGTGTAATCAAGTTTAAGAACAGTAAAAAGTCGGTATAAAGCTAGTTTAATAACCAAAACGTAAAGTAAACGTAAACGACACAAGGATGTACGAGGAAAGCCCTTAATCTTGATAGATTGCCGGCATAAAACCTCGGGAAGAGACAATCGTCTCTTGCCTTTGTTGTTTTTATTACTTAAAATCGGGATAATACAATACAAGAGCACTTATGATCGATCTAAAGTGTTTTTGGTGATAAATGTGATGAATTGGTGAAATGAGTGTGTGAATCTGCAAGAGAATGGTGTGAGAGTTGTGAAAAAGCAGTAAACAAGTGAGTTCCTACGATCATAAGCCTCGTTATTTATAGCTAAACACAAATAACCAATTATCCGAAATATCCGGGATCCTCCGGTCTTCCATAGAGACTTAGCTGACTATCCCGAAATATCAGGAATCCTCCGAGATTCCACAAGGACTTGTTCTTCCTGTCGCACCCTCAAGACACGTGGCAGCGGAAGGTAGGGTGTTGCGTTGGGGGCGCCGACCAAATCAAATATCACAACACAAGATTACGGCAAACGACCTCTAAATAAGACGTTTGAAAAATAATTATATTCACTAAACATAATTGTTTGCAATAGTTTTACAATTTTCATGGAGTTCGCATCCGATAAGTAGAGATACATATGTAATTGATAATACAAAATATATTAAATGCAATGTAATCTCTTGTTGTTCGAAAATATATGCGACTCGAGCTACGCTATCCAAAGGCGTCCTACTGCTGCGGATTACCTGAGAAATACATACTAAAAGGTCAACATAAAGTTGGTGAGTTCATAGGTTTGTAAACAGTTGATATAACATTGTATGGAACACAAGATTTCTGTTTGTATCATTCAACAATGATAGGTAATGTAATTACAAAAATGTAAAGATAGTGTATATTGTTGCCATGAGCTCATAGTTCGAGCTTAACTGTGGTGTCGGGTCACAATCAAGTGCCGCGATCGGGGTGCCTCCCAGCGAGTGCCTAATCCAGCACTCGTAAGAACAAATGATAATGCGTCCGTTTGACAAGTTAGCGCTACTAACCCGGACGGGGGGAGTCAATCCCAAATAGTACTATTCATTAACATTCACGCTATAACGATACTAACAAACTATGATGTGGGGGACTTCCGGATTAGTAAAATAACTCATGCAACCAATATATCGAGTTTTGTACTTGTGTTCACATGAAAATAGCAGTGTAAAAGCAGTTGTATGTATTCTCACCCCTGTTAGAAAACAGTAAAAAGGGGCTATGAAACTCACCTGATATTAGCAAGCAAGCAATAATCAATTAGCAATCAAAGCGTGTTTTCCGGATGCAACCTTCTAACGTCCTAAACGTATAAGGTTGTGTAAGTAGATGTCTCAAAAGACCATCTATCGTGATTGTATAAGTGGGGGTTAATGTCCACTTAAAACAATCATGTAGGTGGAGGGTTAATGTCCACCTAAGTTAGTTCACACAATTAGAAATGTCCAATTGTTTAGTTATCGTTTGTGCTTAGAAAAACATGTACAGGCCGTTGGTGATATCTTGTGAAAATACAGCTCTTGATTAATTATGTCACGCGTATTTCTACTTTCCAGTTATGGGTAATTAATTAGTGTGGCAAGGGGCGAAGCCCATTAATGACGGGGGTCCGGGGGCAGCGCCCCTGGTAGCGGGGTCCAAGGGGTGGCAACCCCTGGCGGGGTCCAAGGGGCAGAGCCCCTGGCTAGGGTCGAGCTGCCAGGTCAGCGCGGAAATTTTTTATTTATGCTTATATTGCTTTAAGGAAAACGTGTCGATTTTTGTGTTTTTAGCGACACTGGGCTAGTGTCGCTACATGCGACACTAAGGTGTTATGCGACACTAAGGTATTATGCGACACTAAGGTATTATGCGACACTAAGGCTTGTGTCGCTAATGTGACGATTCGGGTGCTATAGCGACACAAAGGCTTGTGTCGCTAATGTGACGATTCGGGTGTTGTAGCGACACAAAGGCTTGTGTCGCTAATGTGACGATTCGGGTGCTGTAGCGACACAAAGGCTTGTGTCGCAGACTACTGGGCTTCTACGACACAGAGGCCTGAAACAGGTCGGTTTTGTACAATTTATTTCGTGTTTCAAATGTTCAAATGAAAATTCAAGAAAAATCCCTGTTGTTCCCTAGTATGTTAGCTCTCTAAATTAATTTTCCAGGATTTTTAGGTACTTCTAAGTATTTTTAAAAATTTCGTTTGTTCCCTAAGGTCAGAAAGTGACCAATCCGGATATATGCAACAAGATCGGATTTTTGGGCAAAATATACACATTTTCAGAAAAAGTTATCTAAACGACATTTGTACCTAACAAAATTTGTGAACTTTTGGCGTTGGTTTCAGGTCATTTGGATGGGTATATCTCGAGTTATGATTAAAACAAGGAAGGTGAAATTTCTGTTCTTTTTGAGAGCCCGGACACATGTTTTTGTAAAAATCGTTTCGGGTATCAAATGAACTCCAAAAATTATGAAACCACTTGAAAATGAAAGCTAACTTCTTAAACTTAATTTTTGTCTTTTGAATCGTCCAATTTGGTCAAGTTTTGAGGGAGAAACAGCCTCTCAAAGTCGGGCTATTTTTCTGCCCGAAAATGCATGTTTTGTTCTTCAACATTTTAAGCCTTGAAAAACATTTTTATGTTATATTTTGGACATTTCTTTGTTATATGAACTTTTTAACATGTTTATAGAAGTATTTTGGAAGAGTTTTGAAGTTCTTACAAAGTGGAGGATGAAAGCACAAAGAGATGGACGTTGAGGGCTCGTTTTCTTGTGTTTTCGGCTTGATTTCTTCTTGAAAGTGTGGTGAATGATGAGGGTGGTGATGGTGGCCGGATTTTGGTGGTTGTAGGGTGGTGGTGGTGGTGTTCTTGGGCAGATTATAGAGAGAGGGTAGAGAGGTTGGAGGAGTGTGTGTGTAAAATGTGAATGGAAATGAGGAAAAGAAAGAAAAGGAAGAATAAATAGGGTGGGCTTGGGCTAAGGGCATGGGCTGGCTTTTGGGGCCGATTTGGGCCTCTTGGGCCGACCTCGGGCTCAGTTGGGACAACCCAATTGGGTCCTTGGGCTTGCACAATTGCTTTCTCAAGCCCGTGTTACGTTATTCGATTGGTAAAACGTTATTCGTGCACGTAAACATTAAATCTTTTGTGTTTTATTTTTGATACAAAATCACTATTTTAATTTGACCAATATATTTAAAAATACATTATTGACATCCTTAAAATATTTGTCGGTTTCGTTCGGGTGTCGGGCGCGATTCGCGCGTTTTTGTTGCACTTGTTACGTTTTAAGCAAAACGTCTAGGTTTTTCGTATATTATTATTTAATCACAATAATATAGGGTAAATAATTACTATTTAATTTATAAAATAGATTTACATTATTTATGAAAGTGTATCACCAACACCGTATAGATTGTCGGACCTCGTCCGGTTGTTTCGTGTAATTACAGATAAACACATAATCACGTAAGTGTATATTCAAATATACAAGTAATTACAGATATTTAGCCTAATACCAACTAAATACAAGTAATTAGAGTTTCTAGCTAGGTTTACAATTAACCTAAAGTGTCGGGTGTCACACTTCCACACGTTTTCTTGACTTCCTCTCACTTTAAATAAGCTTTGACCCGTTAAACATAGTAGATTTAATCCACATTTTAATCCTGTAAGACTTGGTCAAGATACACAACGGATATATACGAGTTAGTAACATATGATCCCGGGATACTGAATGTATTCGGGATCCTGGATAAAGTCAAGACAACAATAAAAGATTTCAAGATCCTAGATCCTGGTCATAAAAATTGAGCCCTAACAGTAAGTGTCAAAAAACTTTTATCATTATTTATAAATTTTTTTAATAAAACGGTAAACTGGTGGATTCAAAGTTACACTATTAGCTTAGTATAGATGAGTCACTAAGACAAAAATAATAATGATAATATTAATCACTTAAGTCGATTTGACAAAAAAGTACATTTTATATGTGTTTCATTTAACATAAGTGTCAATTTTTTTTTTTATCATTATTACAATTTTTTTTAAAGATAAACGGTAAACGAGTTGATTTTAAGTTACACTATTAGTTCAGTTTAATAGTAATAATAATAATAATAATTTTAAATAACTTGGTATATCATGTTCCATTTGAAAGTGACTAACATATATGGTTATGATGATATAATTTATTCATATGTGAGAAATTACATACAACTGTATTGATAGTTGGATCGTGAGACATACTATATGGAGAGAAAAACTTTTTACATTTTTAGCTTCATTATACATTTATACTTGAAAGAATTAGCTTCATATGGAAATAAGAACTACAACTTCTTATATATTACAAGTAAATAATTAGTTTCTATGTATGAGTTTCACTTTGCTTTTCAAAATCTGATTATATTATGATGCATATGAAATGATGATAATATTATTAAGAACTTTTATTTTGAGAAGTGATAAATACAACATGGATTTTGATTCATACAACAAAACTGTGCATCAATGAGTTGTACTATACACATTAAATGTATAAATTTTTATTGTATGAATCAAAATCCACGTTGTATTTATCAGCATTCAATTATTCTACTTCATGCCTGAAATTGAAATTATAGTGATAACTTTATATAGTTAACATTGTTTATTATAAGATGTAACTCTTTTATATCTCACTACAATGCACAAGTTAAAAAGTACTCTTGTTACATATAAATTGGTTCTTAGGAGAGTATGAGATCTAAACTCGCGATCTACTATTTGATGAGTTACTTGGTGTAATTGCGTTAATCGAATCAATAGATAATAAGATAAACGAACACTAGACTTATCAAAAATGTGACGTGTAAATTGGATTTGGATTGCATCCACAGTGCACTTACAATAGATGTGTGATAAACAGTATGTCTGTGTATTGGGTGGTGCTACGGTTCTCATCTCCATCACAAGCTGCACTATAGGCACGGGCTAGTGGTGGGTAAGTAGTGGTGGGATTCGTGGTGATTGTGACGAATGTTCTCAGTTTTCATTTTTGTGTGTGTGTGCTAAAACAATAACTATATAACTATATAAAAAGAGTCTCAATTAGTAGGTTGTGGGTAAGCTATGATATGGAGCGTTTTTGTTTGTATTAAGTGGTGGGTAAGTTGTGTTGATGTAACAACTAGTTATGATGTGGTATGTGTTAATAACATGACTTGCGGTGTGTACATAGATTTACACTCTCAATACATGTTGAATGAGGTACACGGTAGGACCTAATCTATTTTTATAGTTAAACGTTTTACTCTAAGAAGTGGTTAGGTGGCAATGTAATTAAACTCAACAAACTACAATTCATCGTGGATCTCTCATAAATCACATATTTCAGAAATATAAGCACTTGCATCTAACAAGAACTATATATATGAAATGAAAATACATATAAAAAAGAATTTCAAATAATATAACAACAACCAAAAATGATGAAATAAACTCGAATCTATAACATCTCATCTACGCCTTAAAATTAGAGGGTCCCCTGGCATTTCGTTGAAGATATAAATCTTATTTTATTAATTAATTAATTAATTAATAATAAATTTCTCCATTAATTAAATTAAATTAAAATTAAAAAAAAAAATCCAAAATGCACGTGGAAAGTATGGACCAAAAAACTTTGAACAGCGACTTTATTTTATGGCCTACTTGACTTCTGCAGCACATCCACAGGCTGTATGATTGCTCTCAATCCAATGCTCATATTAATAACCTTCCGATTCCGATTACATCACATGGCGCTGATAACGTTACATTTATTTTAACCAATTTTTAGGGTTTCAAACTACCACAGGTGGTAGGTACACACTACACACACATATATCAAAATCAAAATACTAGTACAAAACAAAATCAATTCAATCAAATCAATTACTAACAATGGAATCAACATTATCATCATCAACAACTGCCACTGTATTAGGTCTATCCAAAACCCTAACTCATACAACCGCCGGTGCTCAAATACTTCGGAATCAGCTCGCACTTATAAGTTTCCGGCGAACAATAACCGGAACTAAAGCTGAGTGTCGGAGATCGTTTAGGAAGTTCGGTATTGCAGCTCCGTTGTTTGGATTGAGTAATGCTGGCGGTGGAGTCAATCCGGTGAGGTATCGGTTGGCGTGTGTATCGAGCTCTGCTGCTTCCTTTGCTTCAGGTGGTGGTGGTGGTCATGGAGGTGTGTATGGTGGAAGTGGTGGTGGTGGCGGTGGTGGTGATGGAGGTGAGGTTAAAGCGAATCGGATTGCGGCTGGAGTTGATGATGTTTCCGCGGTTACGTCTGATGTCATCATTCTAGATGTTGGAGTAAGCATTATATTTGTTTGATTACGGTTGCTTTTGATGATTGATCATGTTATAATATAACACGTTAAGCATCGATCATAACTTGTAAGTAGAGATTCAATGTCCAAAACTCCAAATGTTTTATGGTTCGCAATGCACTACTCATTTGACAGTTAATTATGTATGTTATGGTTATAGACCTATAGAGCAACATTTTTTGTATCTAAATATAGCAATGCGCGCATCAAGATAAGAAACAAAATATATTGCACAGCTTAAGTAAGGCATCTATGAGGAAATATTAATCGGTTCTAGTTCTATTTGCACATTTTCTTATTGGATGCCATGATTTTGGTTTTTGAATATATTATTATTATTTCGTGTGTGAAAATTGTGGTTTCTTTTGTTCTGTATTTCTCAACTTATAAATCGCTCGTCTGTCAGGGTATGAGTTGTGGAGGGTGTGCTGCAAATGTAAAAAGAATTTTGGAGAGTCAAGTAAGTACTTTTATATCATATATATGTTTCGGTATTTGCGTGCTCAAGTAAACAAGATTAGTGGAGAGGTTTTGTTAAGAACCAAGTTCTTTGGTGCTGTATGTACCTTGAAATGAGCTGAGTTACTGAAGATACTGTATATGTCCACAGCCACTTGTATCTTCTGCCAGTGTAAATCTTACAACCGAGACAGCAATTGTATGGCCCATATCCGAAGCCAAGGGTACACCAAACTGGCAAATAACTTTAGGAGAAGAACTTGCTAAACATTTGACAACTTGTGGATTTAATTCTAACCTCAGAGGTCAGCATTTTCTCCACTATCATTTTGAATTCCCTGTTGTATTGCAATTCACAGTTTTAGCTGATTCTTTTGTATGTTAAATTGTGTTTTTGTGTTCTCTTCATCAGAAATTATCATCAAATAGTTATAATAGTAGAGCATGTTATAAAATGGATTTTGAATGAAAATGTTGAGAGATCTATCAATTTTAATGTGATTTGGTGCTTCTGGTAAATATTATAGTTGAGTATAAGTATCAAAGTATTTCAAAAGGCAGAGGCTTTGTAATGCTTCCGCTTATGCAATTATGCTTCCACATAGGTGTTTTGCATTTTCTTTCAGTTTTGTCAAAAAACAAAAATGTTGTTCTTTTGTATTTTTGCTCAAGTCTAAGATTACAAGGTCGTCTGGTTCTGGTTGGCCTACAAGAATCTTTGCATGATGTGCTCTCCTGTCATTGAAATGATATTATACTGGCTTCATCTACAGTGATGCACAGTATCGTGGGGGTGATGACATCCAATTTAGTAGATAGGCTTGGGTTTTCTTCTTTGCTACAACCATAAAATTCAAACATTTTAAGCTACCAAAAATGGCATTTTCTAACTTAAAGAGCTAACAATCTTATTCCTTATATTTTTTTTTGGGTTAGAGTTCTACATGTTTTTGTTGCCTAACTTGTATAACAACACAATAACTACTGAAAAGGTCTTTTGTTAAACACACTTAATATTTTCTCAATAAAGTCCTAATGCTGTTTCAAAGTAGTTACAGATCGATCTCCATGTCCCAAATTCAATGTGTCTTAGTATTTTGGTCCTATCCCACAAGAATTAAGCATTTTGGTTACTTCTAAGTTTTTAGGAACTTTAGTGTTTTATTTAAGTTGTTATTTTTTATTTTTTTTATTTATATTTTGGATGGTACCCCATTCACAACATAAATAATTTCACTAGAAAGCTTTTACCAAATATGACAAGAAGCATACTGGTGTCTACTTGATTTCCACCGAAGACCTCTACAGATAGAAGACGTGAATAATTTTTCAGTCTCCTTGACTCGGTATTTATTATTGAGGATTGGTGGGTAACTGGCAGGTGAGGCTGTGACTGAAGGAGAGCCATCATAAAAATGCATTGGGTTCTTGTAAGAGCAACCATAATCCTTTATGGTATGTCCTTGTTACTTAGACTTTTTGTTTATATATTTTCTATATGTTATTTTGTACACACCAAAAACTGTCAACTCTATCTTTGAAAAGTAGTTCGATCTTGAGTCATGTTTAATTTAGTTTTTGTATCCATAGGTGAGTCTTGTTTGCAAGGAGGCTATTCTACCACGGGAGCACCTTCACATTTTGAAAGGCTTAAGTAGTTTGAGTTTTTGTTCTCCTCCTTTTATGTAGTAGAGAATCCTATTATTTTTAACACTTTAGTCTACATTTGTACCGAGTAATGATCAATGTTTTATGCTAGTTGAAGAACACTAGTGGGATTGTATCTTCGTTTAAAATTTTAAATAAGATATACCATGTGTCTCCTTGCAGTCTAATTATTCTGATGTTTTAATACGTAGATCTTTTGTTGATGCATAAATTTTAATCGATTTGCCTAGTTTTTCAATTCAATACGAATATTCGATTTTGAGGGAAGTCGCTTACATATCAATCGAATCAATGGTAGGTGTCAATTTTTATCTTTGTTGGTTATTCAATTATCTTCTAATTTAGTTAGCGTTATTTATGCGTTAAATGTTTGCTATCCATTTTGTTGACAACTAGAGTTTGTTTAGCATTTCGCCCTTAACTTTCATCTGCATTTTGTTAGAGCCAGTTTCATTCTTCCTATTAACAAGCATCTCGTTATGTAACTTATTAAGTTTCCATGATAATGTATTTTATTGACATATTTGGATGTTAAAACTTCATTAGAATTGGTAAATTCCTATCTAAAGTTATCTTGTTTTAATCACTATCAATCTTGCACCTCTGCTACCATTTTTACAGATTCAAAGAAAGAAAGTGTCTTCCAGACCTTTCAAAGAAAGGTGGATGAAAAGCGTAGCCAATTAAAAGAAAGTGGTATGTGCCTTAATTGAATCATTTATTGTGCTTAATGATGTTAGTTGATAATTTGAATACAAGTTTTCTATTTAACAGGCAGGGGACTTGCAGTATCTTGGGCTTTATGTGCTGTATGCCTTTTTGGGCATGTCTCTCATTTCATTGGAGCTAAAGCTTGGTGGATCCATGCCATGCATTCCACTGGTTTCCACTTGTCTTTGTCTTTATTTACATTGCTGATTCCTGGACGCCAACTTATTGTGGATGGTATGAGAAGTCTTTTAAGGGGGACCCCAAACATGAATACTTTAGTTGGTTTAGGGGCAATATCATCATTCACCGTTAGCTCATTTGCGGCATTAATACCAAAATTGGTAACTACTACTGTTCTTTTGTCATATAATAGTTTCTTGTTACCTGCAAACATAGAATTTTTTTCTACCTTATCGAGCATTGGGTTCAATAGTGCAGAAATATACATGGAAAGAGAAAGTAAGCTCTAAAATTCGAAGGAAGAATAAATTTGGCTTTTAACTTAAAAAAACAGACCAGAATCCCTTAGGAACGAGGTCTCTGAATTATTTTTGAATTATTTAACAAAGTTATAATCACAAATTCTGCTGAGTATAAAACAATGGATATGATTGATTTAACTCATCCAAGATTGTGCTTCGAGTTCTTCAGCGTCAATCATAACCCTGTGATTTTGTTTGTGGTTTTATCTTTGTATATAAATAATAGCACCGTTGGACTCAGTGAGCAATAAGTTCCAAAAAGAACTAACTGAAGAAGCCCAAGTATGAATTGAAGAATTGCTAGACATTAACTTGTACCAAATTAAATAGATCTAAACATGAGTATGTGATTACATTGCATGATGACCAATTTAGAAAAATTCACCATTAGGGAAAGTTACCTGTGTACTTCAGATATATATATTTTTAAAATTTTGATGAATATAAAACTTGATTGATCGTATATATCTATGTTAATGGTCCAAGAATGATTGAAGTAAATGGTGACTGAAAATTTTGTTCTTATTTTGTTACTGTTTTTTATTTAGGGCTGGAAAGTTTTTTTTGAAGAACCAATTATGTTGATAGCTTTTGTTTTGCTGGGAAGGAATCTTGAACAAAGAGCTAAAATTAAGGCTACCAGTGACATGACAGGCCTTCTTAGTGTACTGCCACCAAAAGCTCGTCTTCTAGTGAATGACGATGATCAAGAGTCGAGCTCAACAGTGGATGTTCCTTGTGACAGTCTTTCGGTAGGAGATAAAATTGTTGTACTACCTGGAGTAAGTAAAACTTTTACAAAATTAATTCATTTATAAAATGTCAGAACTCAGAAAACATTTCTCAAAGGTTTGATTTATCATTGTGCTAACAAGATGTTATGCTCACTGTTCAGGATCGTGTTCCTGCTGATGGTATAGTGACAGCTGGTAGAAGCACAGTGGACGAGTCAAGTTTTACAGGGGAACCACTTCCAGTCACTAAGCTTCCAGGGGTAATGTGACTGCTTTATCTGGAAATGCGAATTGTATAAATCTTTTTGTGTCTCTATGTGTAAGAAGATGTCAACTTGTTAGTAGCAAGATTAATTTGATTTGAATCCCGTAAGCTGCAACTGCTTGGGGCAACAGTTCAGCCCCCCACCTCCCTCCAATCCTAATAGTCCAGAATTGTGGAGGGCGGGTGGTTTTCCCAGTTCCATGAGGGAATTCATGGAACCCCGGATTTCCTTCCAAGTCAACAAAGTTGACTCGGGTAGAATTAGAATTTCCCTGCTTATGCCAAACAAAAAAAAATATATTTATTTGATAGCGTAATGTGTGTTATAGGCTGAAGTGCAAGCAGGAAGTATAAATCTTAATGGAGCACTTACTGTTGAAGTAAAAAGGCCTGGAGGTGAGACCTTCATGGGGGACATTGTGCGTTTGGTAGAAGAAGCTCAGAGTAGAGAAGCTCCTGTTCAACGCTTGGCTGACAAGGTGCTATACTCATCTCTTATCTTGTTGTAAATTCAATGGTAACTAATTAATATAATGATGTTCATCTACTAGCTGTGTGCATATTATATTTTTAAATACACCATTACAATAATGCAAGCTTGCCTTACTAGGTTGCTGGACACTTTACTTATGGTGTGATGGCAATCTCTGCTGCCACATTTATGTTCTGGAGTGCTTTTGGTACACGTATTTTACCAGCCACTCTTCACCATGGAAGTGCCATGTCATTGGCATTGCAGCTCTCTTGTAGTGTTTTGGTATATAACTCTTCTTTCACTAAAACTCTCATGCACTTTCTAAAAGCAATATTTCCTGGAATATTTTTTCTCATTACGAGGAAGCTTAACATCTGTCCTCCGAGTGCAGGTTGTTGCTTGTCCATGTGCACTGGGTTTGGCAACACCAACTGCTGTGCTGGTAATACCTTTTATCAAATATATTTATTTGAACCAAATCATATGAGAAAAGTTTGTGCTCTTGTGAGTGTGAATACATATCTTACTTGATCCACTAATTTTGAAGGTTGGAACTTCACTTGGTGCTACAAAGGGGTTGCTGTTGCGTGGTGGAAGTATCTTAGAGAAATTTTCTGCAGTGAACACAATTGTGTTTGACAAAACAGGGACGTTGACTATCGGCAAACCGGTTGTCACAAATATAGTGACGACCACATCCGACGAAGATTCCGAGTTACAGCTGAGTATCGATCCAAGCTTCTGTTAATGTTTAGATTGTAATGTAGTTTAAGTAGCTGTAAAGCCTCTTAATTAAGTTAGGGTTATCACATTTTTAGGATAGGGAGTCATAATTTGGGGATGATGCAAATTTTATGGGGATACGAGTTCCTCCCTTAGAAATAAAGTTATTAGAAGACTTGAAGGGGGGGAGAGTGAATTCTTGTTATATCCTGACTTAATTGTTAAACCTTGTGAGAAGAGCAAATTCTTGCTATATTCTGACCACCAGCATATATTTATGGTCTATTTGATAACTATCAAGTGTGATACTCCAGAAGTCATTTGTAAACTAGGATATAGTTTTGCTTTGTGTAAGATGCAATTGAGATAATTGGTGAAACAACCATGATGCAGGTTAAATTCAAGTGACAAATGGTCTGAAATTGATGTACTGAAAGTAGCTGCTGCAGTTGAGTCTAATACAATTCATCCAATTGGAAAAGCTATCCTGGAAGCTGCTCGGGGTGCTAAATGCCCCAATGTGAAGGTACCTGAAATAGATACAAGTTCTTTTTCAATTATAACATATCACTAAAAAAATCGAACATTTCACTTTCGCCCTGTCCCTACCAGCACCTTGTTTATCATCATCGAAACCAGTATTAAGCCCTAGATTTTTCTTTATCTTAAAGGAAAAATAAGTTGACTCCTCTGCTGCTTTTGGACTCTCGACGGTTGTTTGATTAATAAACACCATATGGGACATGAATGAATCTAATGTTTCATTTGCATATATTTGTTACGCAGGCAGATGATGGAACATTTATGGAGGAACCTGGATCTGGTGCAGTAGCTTCAGTTGGGAAGAAGATAGTTTCTGTTGGTTCATTGGAATGGGTTAGGAGGTATGTAATTTGTAACCAATTTGCTATAGAATGACATGAACTGTTACGTGTGATGAACTTTTACACGTGCAATATATTGTAGTCTGAAATGCTATAGCTACTTACAAGCTCCTTTGCATTATTGATTCTAATGCAGGCACGGCATTGTTGAAAATCCGTTTATAGAAACCGAAGAGTTCAAAAATCAATCCGTGGTGTATGTGGGGATAGATGGTGTCCTTGCAGGTCTTATTTATGTCGAGGATCAGATAAGAGAAGATGCTGCACATGTTGTTCAATCTTTGACCAGTCAAGGAATAAATGTATACTTGCTATCTGGGGATAAGAAGAGTTCAGCTGAGTATGTTGCATCTGTTGTCGGTATTCCAAAGGAACAGGTACAAACATTTTATAGTAGTTTGATTTTGTGTCACATGCAGTTAATACCTTCCATTTTTGCAATTTGTAAACCTAAATAATGCAATATTTGAACATGTGATAGCTTTTAGCAGGATGATGATAATAGTAATACTCTTCGTGGCAGGTGTTCTATGGAGTTAAACCTGATGAAAAAAGTAAATTTATAAGCAGACTTCAGAAGGATCAGCATGTAGTTGCAATGGTTGGGGACGGAGTCAATGATGCTGCTGCCCTGGCTGAATCACATGTAGGTGTTGCCATAGGTGGAGGCGTTGGAGCTGCCAGCGAGGTTGCTTCAGTTGTACTCATGGGTAACAAAATTTCGCAGGTACAGGATATTACTTTCATAACTATGAAATAAAAGAGAAAGGACTTTCTCTATAAAACTTGCGAATCTAGTTGTTTAGAAATGAAGCTAGATAATTTCATACACTTGGAGTAAAGGAGTGGAATTTTTTTACCCATTTTGAAGTATTCAATTTTGCCTATACTGGTCAAGTTTGATAATTAAGAATTAACTTAGGTATCGAAATGGGTCAAAAGTCACCAAAGTTCATTCTAAATTTCAAATTCTATAAATCATTTGAAGTCATTATATTTCAAATAATTAGATTATCAGTGTAATAATATGGTTTCTATAATTATTTTAAAAATAATAAATACTTGTAAAAAAATAAGAAAAGAAAGACAAAATGTGTTTGGGACCCAGTCCAACGTGAACTGTTCTAAACAATTACTTGTTCTTACACCACTGGTTGATTTGATGCAACTGATTGCCAGTTAGTGCCTTGGGTATAATACTGCACCTTATCTATAATATTCCATGTTAAGCATATTTTGCCCCGGCACCGAGCTGAGTTGATTCATGTGTTTAATTGTGATCCGATACACTCAATGGTCAGGTCCTATTTACCACCCTTACTGATTTGAACCATAGCTGGGATAATTTACATCACGGACATAAACCAAAATGAGACAACCTCATGAAGACATTAGATGCATTTCTATTTTTGTGGCGTAGTTGTTCGGAGTGAACAGTAAACTAGTGTAGCATGTTGATTGACATAAACCCCTTCTTTGCAGTTAATTGATGCGTTGGAGCTTAGCAGACAAACGATGAAGACTGTGAAGCAAAATCTCTGGTGGGCTTTTGGGTACAATATTGTAAGTTATACTTATCACTTGTTACACTCTGTTATTGCAAAAAAGAAAATAAAAAAGAAACTCGTGATCATCATGTGTGCTTTTGGATTCTGAAAGTGTTTCCTTAACATGTTCCCAAAAGAGTCACCTCCACTTTAAACTGATAAAATTGTTTAAACCTTAAAGGTCTGAAAAAAGTAGTAGGTGGCAATTTTGATCCATTTACTTATGAATGGGTCGATTTGGGTTATGTTTCATATCACATGGCCACATGGGTCTGGAACATGACAAACAGAACAATTGGGATAAAATGGCCCAAGTGTATATTCGATGACAAAAATCATTTCGTTCAAAATGTCAGATTATTGTTGTAATATTTTAGCTCGTTTTCAATGCGGTCAGTACATAACTTATGTGACTACAAACTTTCAGGTTGGGATTCCTATAGCTGCAGGAACTTTGTTGCCCGTGACGGGGTTAATGCTTACTCCCTCAATTGCGGGTGCCCTCATGGGTTTGAGCTCTATTGGTGTGATGACCAATTCATTGCTTCTGAGGTTCAGATTCACATCGCAACAAAAGAAAATTAATGGAGCATCATTGTATGAAGTCCAAGAAGATATTGAAGCACCCAAAACCCTCGCGTAGATTGTATATACATTTCATGGTGGTCAATCAACAAATCAGACATTACAGTTTTTGTTGTATAGGGGGTAATTTAGTCATTTTGTCTTGTTTACTTGTGGTAGACAAGGCTGAGCTTACTTGTGGGTTAATGAACACCGAACCCTATTTAACCATTGAATTCTCTTCTTTTTTTTTCCCCCTTAATGTCCCTTGTTAGTTTGTTAGGTTAAGTTGCTGCTTTTGAAATGTGCCTAAACAGAATCACTTTACAGAAAATCATGAGAAAGCTAAAGCAAACTACTCAATTTTACAATCTTTTTAGCATTCATGATTTATAGTTCCAAGAATGTTTATTAGGTTTAAGCGTTGGTTCAAATAGCCAAACTTCTTTCATTTTATATTTCTTGTCAATGGAACTCAAATTACTACTTACCAGGTTATGTAACATGAGCACTGCAATTGTTAATTATCCGCAGACAGTTAAATTTATTTCAGCAAAAAAAAAAAAACAATTTCTTCCCTATTTTATGTCCATTCATTATACTTCACCAGTCCTAGGAACTTAACAATTCAAACAGTCTACATGTATGCCCATCCATTACAAATAACTACAACTCTAAAGACGGGCAATAAGAGATGTCAAAATTGGCACTAACAATGAAGAGCATGTGTTGTGCAAAAACTAACAGCCACTTGGCCAAGAAATCAACAGCCCTTATCGCCATAACAAAACTAATATCAACTTATTTCTGGATCAAGTATAACCAGCTCACTCAAACCATGTAAGTCATGGCCACCTGGATTAAGTGTGTGCGAGGCGCATTTAAAGTTGCAGTCCCCCTCCTGCAATTCTTCCTCATGAATGCATAAAAGTAATTTATGATTAATTTCTTAATAAACCATGATTCTTTTTTGGCTCGAATATCTCCATGTCCCAGAAGATACACCACTCCTGACTCTTTGGCTTTGTGTAGAAAAGCCAGCTCATTCTCGAGACTTTGCTCTGGATCTGAGTTCGTAGGAACATTTTCGGTCTCGTGTGAAGTGCTCGCTTCTGAGAATATTATGGGGTGGTTGTTGGTCCCGTTTCCAGTTTCAGTGACACCAAAATAGACGCTGCCATTTGGGCCGATGAGGACTTGTGACGGATCGTCTTCGAAATCAGAATCATCGTCCCCGTCACTTTCTAATGATCTTTCTTGAGCTTCACGACGAATGAACTTCTCAAGGCTTTCGATTAGTAGTTGTTCGAATATCTGGTGGTTCTCTTTACGAACGTCTTTGTAACCGTACCTATAAAATAAAATGGACTTTGAATTGTAAGAGAATAAATCAGGGAAAAGGATCTTGATACCATACAACAACTAGGAAGGAAAATGTATTGTGGCAGAGTTTCTAAAAAGCCCCAATGAGCAGAAATCACAACTACATGCATTGAGAAAAAGATTTACCTGGCGATGCAACGAAAAATATGATAACTTTTGGAGCAGACTCGCCTGAACAAGAATCTCTCACTCTGAGGCACAACAGGAACAGGGACATACTTTATGCACACAAAAATAATCATTGAATGAACAGCTGGAAGTGTAGTCAAAAAATGACCAAATATTGCAGGCACTCCTTTCACCAATTCATTGTAAAGCAATCCAATGCCAGGAGCTCTAACAGTTCCAAGATTGCAGCCCAATTCACGCAGAACATCCATTGACATCTTTTTCTTGACTTCTGTTTCATACTTGAGCTTGCTACCATAGTTCCAGATGCACATTATAAGAAAGATGACAATAGCAAACACCAGTATAATCCAACTTCCATCCCCAATACCACTTAAGACCGATGAAAAGAATACTAACTCCAACCCAAGAAAAATAAACGAAAATAGGACCACGATAATTATGTTTAACTGCCATATAAGAAGCATCACTAGGGTTACTAAAAAAGTGGTCATCATCATCACTCCAAGCTCAGCAATACCTGTATATGTAATACAGAACTAGATTACAAAGGAAGCCAGCTAGATAACTAGCTTTAGATATTAAACAAAAGGTGTCAATTTTAACCCATTTGTTTATAAATGGGTCAATTTGGGTATATTATATTTCTCTAATGGGTTAAATGAGTCAAATAAAAAACATTTAGTAAAAAGGGAATGAATCAAACGGGCTAATAGGTGAAATTCCCCTCATGCCTACAACCTCCTAAATCGCTTTATAAAAATTCAGATTAATCTTGTATAAATATAGTTTTTGTAATAATATTGACAAATTAATTATTTATAAGTCTTAAAAATTGAAACAAAAAAAGTGGTTGCAGGTCAACTCAACACGAGCCATTTGAACTTGTACTGAAGAATTACAAGTTTCAACCTGAACCGATTGTGACCTGTTACCCAACCCACTAATAGTGTCACCTCTAATATTGAAGGACAAGTTAAATATGAGTACCATAAGCATTCCCAATCTCATTGGTGCTCGCAATGGTGCAGACCAGCAGCACAGCAGAGGCCATCAGAAACCAGTTAATAGCGGGAATATAGATCTGACCCATGAACTTTCGAGATGTGTGCACAATTTTCAGGCGAGGAAAGCAACCAAGGGCTGTTGACTGTTTGATACATGAGAAAGTTGCTGTTGTCATTGTTCTACTAGCAATCAGTGCCGCAATGTTAGCAATAAGAAACACTGGCCAAAAAGCACCATCTGCAGAGACAACATAAAAAACAAAAGACATAAAAATAAAAAACACGAAACCATTAGCCATAGATATACTACAGGTGCATGACTGCTACTTGCATGATGTTCAGAAGGGGCAAATGATTGGGTCATGCAATGTTTCACATGGGTAGAAAGGAGTTAGGTTGGGTCGTGCAATGTTCACCTTTTGACAAATTATATACAAGATATAAACAAATGTCAACCCATTTTTAAGTAAACAACTCAAATTGGCACCTCTAGCAATAAATGGGTGTGTCGTCTGAAAAGAGAGAAGGTTATTGTGTAATCACAGCTGCTAGGCACACAAGAGACTCACCGGGTATGGAAGAAAAGAAAGCCTGTGTTGGATCACCAAAGTTATCCAATAGGTATGCAGCTTGACCCATGTAACCCAACATAAGGCAGGGAAGTACAAGGAAAACGAAAGTAAGCTGCACAAAAGTAGATATATTAAATGAGTAACTACATTAAAACAACTGGATTGGTGTCCCACAACTATTAATTAGAGGGACGCTATCTTAACATTTGCAATTTACTGCTTTACCTGGATTGTTCTCACTGGAAAATAGCAAAGGTCTGCAAACATTGCTTCTGAACCTAAATTACATCAAAGATAAAAAGAATGAAACCATGTAGAACAAAAATATAAATGTGCCTAGCATCTCAGTAACATTAGAAGCTAAAGTCTTGAATCTGCATAGGTGTTTACCAGTTGCACACAGAAGGCATCCACCCAAAGAGTACCAAGCTTTATATGAATTGCGCTTGAAATAGTAATAGATGTGAATAGGATTAAATGCCTTCACAACACTGCTGTCATGTTTCACAAGATTGTAGATGCCAATACCCCCAAGAGAGCAAAACCATAAAAACAATGCAGGCCCAATAACAAGCCCAACTTTACTTGTTCCATATTTTTGTACACTGAACAAAATAACAAGATATGCAACTGAAATCATCACTACATGATCTGCAATACATAGAAAACAAGATATCAAGATTGGTTAGTAGAAAAAAATGACCTTTTATCAAGAAAGAGCTAAATAATGGTGAATGATGAGTAAGAGAAACATATATGATAAAAAAAAATCCACAAAACTCAAAAGATGAAGAAAGACAACTATTGAGCAAACGTCCCCAAAACAATAATCATTTTCTTAGCCACCGAACTTGTATGCCTCAATGTCTAAATTTCTTCCTATAGTAAAAGCCATAATCTTGAATGTCCTGATGAGATGTTTTCCACAGAGCATATTTTGCCTTTTCAGACAGTGTGTTGAGATGTTTCTAACCATACTTAAGAGATAATAGGGAAAAAGCATGAATCATATATTCTACTACTACTCTCAAACAAATATCATTAAATAGAAGGAAGCAATGACATTATAGTATCATCCGTCTTAAGCATTACATGTAGGATCATGTCACCTTGCTCAACTGTCGGAACTCCAACCTTTAAACCACGAACGGCCGATATTACTGCATGAAACAATTAGCGAAGGTGAGAAACTGAAGAAAAAGCAAGATAGATCCTTTGAATTTTCTCAATAAAAATCAGTTGACCTCAAACTTGTTGAAGGTTTGCAGATCATATTCTTTCAGTGAGAAATGAACAGAATTCAAAAGAGTTACCGACCTGACATTGCAGGTGTCACAACCCCATCAGCTATGACCATGGAGGTACCAGCAAGCACCAACACTAACACAAGCTTTTTCAGAGCCAATGAAGTCTCAAGATACTCCTTTATTTTCAATGATCTCTCAAGTTCTGCAGATGGCACCTTCAACCTGAAGCTTGATATGCGTGTATCAGATGCAAGCTGATTTGGAAGAAGACTGACCTTAGCATGCCTACATATTAGTGAATATAAAGCAAATGTACCACCTGCAAAACGTGCAAGATAAGATGGTAACATACAGAATAACATTTTTCAAAGACAGTTATGCGAAACTTTATTGGCTTCTTTGAGTAGCAGTGGAAAAATGGGAGACTGGGTGATAGGTCAAAGCGGATTCGGCTAAAAATGGGCAATTTAATGTGAGGCAAAATCTCCCAAAGTGTTATACAAATGTCTCTCCATCTCTTTTGGCTTTTACATCATGTGTTTAATTTAAAAAGGTGTGATACACTTTGGGAGACTTTCAACCCACTTTGCTCATTTCCTATTTAGGAAAGTTTTCTAAATTTGACCCGGTTACCCAAAATCGAACCATTTTCAAGGAAATGTGTTGATATTTCCACCTCAACCAGTGAACATTAAGATTGAATTACATATAAACTACATTAGTCAAACTCACCTTCCCCGTCGTCATTTGCTAGAAGAACAATGAGAATGTACTTGATCAGTGGGATCAATATTAGAGTATATAAAACAAGAGATAAAGCTCCAATAATATCTTCATTTCTATCTACTGGAGCCCTGCTGAACATCACACTGAAGGTATACAATGGACTTGTTCCAACATCCCCAAAAACAACACCAAGTGTCTGACAAACCAGAAAAAGACTCTTCCCAAAACTAGCATCCTGCGAGTAAATTTAGAGATTTGCATTCAATGTTCTAATACAGATCTTCTTGCTTCCTTCGTAACCTTTGCATGATAAGTTTCCAGAGAGTTTTTTATAGGGTAATTTTCTGTTTTTATTATATAGCATAGGACTATTATGGATACACCGAGAAAAAGTAATGGAATGGATAAAATTTGAACCTAAGCAATATATCTCATAATCATAGGACTATTATAGAGGCACAAGTAAAAGCATAAAAAGACTTGAACATAAGTGTAATGACAGTATATCCCACCCAACTACACCAACCATCCAATTGAAATTTTATCCCTGAGATCTTAGCTACAATCGAGAGTACTACCAAACTCCAACTGCAACATGATACGATAGATAAAACCAATATCATAGAACTAAAACTACAGATTGTGATCTAAAGCATAGAACAGTTTACCGATGTATGTAGAATTGTCCCGACTTAACAGTCCAATCGACCAATATCAAGAGATATTCTAAATCTCTATGTCCCATTTCTGGAAGTCAATCTACATCACTATTCTCTTTCTAGGTTAACAGTGAGTTCTACTACATTCACATTTGTAATTAAAGTATTAGTACCAGTGGTATATCTGTATAGGGGGCAAATCAATGACAACCGTAAGTGACCAAAAAATCATCACCGCAATTACATCACTCACTATCTTAAAATAGATAGAATGATGGATATGATGATGGCTATAGCAGTTGCCACAGCTAAATTGATCAAGATGTCCTACTTATAGATTTATATATAAAAATAACACAACACTCATTTACATCTCCATTTCTACTTTCAGTACCAATATGTCACGATTTCTAATAATTATCGTCTACAATCCAAAATAACCACCAAATATCTCAATATAAACACAATTCATATCCATACATTACAGAGTTATATCAAACAACTAAAATAAGATATAAACATACCTCAAAATCACTCCGGTGAGCGCCAGGGACCTCGAGAGCTTCAACACCAAACGAATCAATCCTCGGGCCAGTACGAATCAGCTTCTGATACAAACTATCTTCATCTTCAGAATCCATATCATTATGAAACGTGAAATCATCATCACCAGCATCACCAGCATCGTCGTCATTATCTTCGAAATCGATCTCTGAATTCTCTTCATCTTGAAACACCCAACGATGTGATTCCATTGAATCCATTGAGCTCAATCCACCGTTTCCTTTACTTGTACTCCCTTTCTCCGATCCCTCTTCCGCCATTTTTTTTAATTTAAATTTCGTTCGGAATCAACGATGATTATGACTGATTTTGGTGGTTCATTTTTGGAAAAAAATGATTATCGTGAGATTAATGAAATTGAAACCCTAGAATTATAATTTTTGTGTGGAAAGAGTGAGATTTGTGTGAAAAAGACAAGGAGGGAAGAGTGTAATATATGCCCCTTCAACAAACTGCTCGTTGCCTATTTTTTAGTAGCGGTTTTATTTTCGTTAAATTTGTATGCGTGCGTTTCACGGGTGTATTACATGTATGTAATTACGTATGTGTATTTCTCATAACGAATTATATTTTTTTATTAATAAGATAGTAGATAGTAGATATATTTAAAATTTCGTATATATAAATGTATAGGGTAAGTTTACGTGGGGTAGGGCTCAAATGAGGGGACGGGGGCTTACCAAATTCAATGCATTTTAGCAATAAATTGTCATTTAAATTTACTGCATCTTACCAATGAAACGCTGCATTTTAATAACATTGCATTTTACACCTATAAAATTTTACTGTATTTTATACCAACAAATATGTTCCTAAAATGCATTGAATTCGGTATGTTCAGCATTCTCCTCATTTGAGGCATTCTCCTCTTATCCTTAATCATCATAAATATAAAAGTAAATTACATATGTTTCACTTCTTGTCCCTGGTCGGGTTTTCTGCGAGTTGAGTCCCTTGATTCATATCCGATTTTCGTTATTAGTCCCTTGAAGGGTAAAAAAGTCTTAAAATTTAACGGTATTTTAATCATTTCATTATCGACCAGGCATTGTGAGCGAAATGAAAATCCAGATCAGGAGATAGAACCTGCAAAAATCCGACATAAGGATCGAAATTATAACATATGACATACCAGAAAGACGGTGAATGTAATTTACTCTAAATCTAAACTCAAAAAACTCACTGGTATTTTTTATTACCAAAAAGAAAGTAATTATACCACAATGAAGCGTTATGTTTTTACAAAAATTATCAAAAATTTCTAATCGAGGAACCAACATGTATTTTAAAAAGTAAATTTCCTTGAATATTTTATTTTTATTTAAGTTAAATTGGTAATCCTTTTATTTATAAAAATAATTGTATTTCATTCCTTTAATTATAAGAGGTTATTAATTGCATTTTTTGCGAACGGATGCGTAATGCGTAGGAATTTGTCAAATAGTTAACTAGTAACGTCTGGACGACGTTTTTTTTCTCTCTACCTTAACGGGACTCTACCTAAGGCCTAAGTAAGACCGACTAAGTCAACGAGTTAAAAAGGACAACAAGAAGCTTCAATAGGACGGAAAATGAAAAATGCATAGCTTATTCATAATTTTAGAGGTCGTGCATCGCTCGCTACATTCAATTGCTCTGTCATAAGGGAAGAAAATCTTTTTTTTTATCAATCGTTTTGATCACATTTTCAATGTACTAACAAAGGGACGTAATTACAAAATTTGGCAATTATATATACATATTTATTTATGAAATATATCATTTGAAAAAAGTATCGTTTAACTTCTTGTATATTTATTCGATTCGTTAAAACAATTTAATTTGTTTTTCTAATCATGATCTAAATCAATTTTCACGTACCTTCATTTCGACAAAGCATAACATGTTTGAAGATATGTACGAAAAGCAATCGCAAATGTTATGTCTTATAGAAGCAACTGTGACATAACAAGAAGAAGAAAAAGAACAAATGATTATTTGATCTGTCGACATTGTGACGATTTCTTGAAATAAATAATGTTAAAGATGCAAAACACAAACATAAGATGTAGCAATAACACTAGTAAACAAAGTGTTTGAATTTATGTGTGGGGAATTTCTAGTCTTTGTACGACCGGCAGCTTAATCGAATATCGGCATTTAGATGCATTATTTTTAATATTATTGTGTAGTGTTTAACCAATAATAGCCAACATATGAAGTTAAAGACAAACAAGAATGGCCACACGAACCTTTTGTCATTTTCAAGTTATTCTTTAGATCGATGTTTTACAAGCAAAAAGTGAGGCGTTTTATTTGCTTTCTAAGTTTTTTTTTCCTTTTACTGTCGTGTTGCATTTTGTCTTATTATAATTTCATAAAGATGGTTAATACGAATTAGTCGATTAACTGACAATCGGTAGTACTTTTAAGCTAGTAAAAAGATGTTATAAGTAAAAATTAATTATTTATCAACAGTTGAAAACAAAACATGATCAGCAGCTACAAGACACCGATGTTGATGTTCTGACCTTGGTTTGTTCAGCATTTTTGTATTCAAGGTATTCCGTGTGTACGTGTTGACGAAAACTGTTGTAGTCCAGATAAACTTAAACTAAACTAAATAAAGCATATTACTTTTTATCTTTTTATGTTTTTATGAAAATTATTACTTTTCTAGGAAAATATATAAAAAAAGTTAAATATTTAAAAGGCTCTTGGCCTAGCGGTATGAGAGGAACTCTTTGACCAAGAGGTTGGGGATTCAAGCCTCATTTGAGGCAGTGAATTGTAAACATTCGTGGTAGTTGTACATAGTATGTGTGTTAGATCGTAGGTTTACGTTCTAAAAAAGGTTAAATAAAGAAAATAAAATAAATTAAACACAATTGCTGAGGGGCTGACTACTTAACCTTGGTTTGTTCATCATTTTTACAAGTCAAAATACGTCTGACTCATAAGTCAAAAGTCTATATATTTACCCAATATATTTTTACAAATAATTCCTTATGAACCACAATATCACATGTCTTAGTCTTAGTCTTGGTATTCTCGGCTTGAAAATTTCCAAGAACTTAAATATGAATTAGAATTTCTTGATATCCTCTTCAAACAATGAAATAATCCACAACTCATAGGTGTAAATGGTATCCTTTGGGAATATTTTTTCTATCTTGCTATTAGTACACAACTTGTTGCTCATTTTTCATTCCCACATCAATGAAACCAAAATAAAAATACAAATTAATGGGTTGTTCTTCAAAGTTTTTCATGTTAGTTTTTCTTGCATCTTTTGTTCTACATAATTATAATTATGTTATTGTTGCCGATGAAAATCCGGCTATTACAGTAGGTTTCACTGAGGATGAAAGAAATGCTCTTTTGGCACTCAAAGATGGTTTTCACAGCGTTTTTCTTGACGAAAAATGGCAAAGCTTCAATTGTTATGAGTGGTTCGGGCTTAGGTGCAATGGCAACGTTGTTGGTGTGACTCTCGAGAATCTTAACATCACAGGGGAAATCAAGGTTGATGCACTTATTAACCTCACTGCATTATCTGTTTTGAGCTTTAGGAATAATGTGATATTTGGGCAACTAATGGACTTTTCAAAGAACGTGGCCTTAACGCAACTTGATTTGTCTAGTAACAGCTTCAACGGGCCAATTTCACCTTCACTCGTTGAGTTGGTTCTCTTGGAGTCGTTACAACTTCAAGAAAACGGCTTGAATGGTTCAATTCCTTGGTTTGATCAATCTAGTTTGAAAGAACTTAATGTCTCAAACAATAATCTCTCAGGGAAAATACCAGATACTGCAATACTTCAATCATTTAACACCTCTTCATATGATCATAACCAATATTTGTGTGGACCGCCTTCTTTTACAACTTGTCCTCTCACATCACCAGTTAATGATACTTCAAGTACTTCAAAAAAGTCTCAAACCGGTTTAATTTTGATTATCATCAATGTTGTAGGTTTTTCCGTTCTTATTTTATTGTTAATTATGTTCTACAAAAAGAATAAACTACTTAAGAGAAAGATCATGGAGAAAAAGAACGCTGCACGTAAGGATGATGAGGAAAATGGTGAAGAACTACCAATTAAAGTGGTTGATCAACAAGCAAAAGAGTCGAAACAAGATCAAGCAAAGCTTGTTTTTGTGGATGGAGAGCCTGAGTTCGAGTTAGGTGATCTTATGAAGGCTTCTGCTGAGAGTTTGGGTAAAGGGAACTTTGGGAACGCGTATATAGCTAGATTGGAAGATGGAAGAAATGTCATAGTGAAAAGGCTAAGAGATTTGAAACCGTTGAGCCAAGATGAGTTCATGAATCATCTGCAAGTCATTGCGGCTCAGAAACACCCGAACTTGGCACCACTTCTTGCTTACTTTTACTCAAATGAAGAGAAACTGTTGGTGCATAGGTTCATAACTAATGGAAACCTTTTCAATCGCCTCCATGGTAAGTTTTACTCAACTCTCTTCTTTTTATCTTCAATCTAATAATTTCATTTTAGCTAGTAGTCTAGCATTCACATATTCATATCACTCATTAAGTCACTAGTATTGTAGTAAGTCTAAAGAACTTTAATTTATCGATATAATTTGTGAATACAGGAGGAAGAGGCACGAGTGCACGAATTCCATTTCGGTGGAGTGAAAGGTTAGCCATTGCACGTGGAGTGGCTCGAGCCTTAGAGTACTTACACATGAACTCCAATTCACAAGCCCAAGTTCCCCATGGAAATTTAAAATCATCTAATGTACTCATTGATGAGAACAACATGGTTCTAGTTTCGGACTATGGTCTCACCTCCATCATCTCAAACACAATTTCCGTTCAACGAATGGTTTCCTTCAAATCACCAGAATTCCAAACCTCAAAAAAGGTCACAAAAAAGTCTGATGTATGGAGCTATGGTAGCCTAATTATGGAACTCTTGACCGGAAGAGTTAGTGTTCATTCGGTTCCACAAGACAACAGAGCTGTGGACCTCTGCACTTGGGTGCACCGAGCAGTTCGTGAAGAATGGACTGCTGAGATATTTGATTTGGAAATCATGGTGCAAAGAACTGCAATTCATGGGATGTTGAAACTTTTACAGCTAGCTGTGCGTTGTTGTGACAATTCTCCTGAAAAGCGACCCGATATGAGTGAAGTAGTAAGAGAAGTTGAGAGCATTAAGGTACCCAATGTGGATTCAGAGAGTGAAGAAGATTTATCCGTTGACCGTTCCTTAACTGATGATTCCATGTCCGCAACCCCATCAAGATGAGCAGATGCGCAAAAATATTTCTTTATCATCTTAATTAATTTGTGCACTTTACAATGCAAGTGGATAATGGTTTAGGACATATTAGTACAAAGATATGAATATTGTTTGTGTTTGGTTATTATGAAATGAGACTGTTTTATAGGTTTAATACTTTAGTGTATGAAGTCATTGATGAATATAATAAGTTGGAGTGTATAACGTATGCTTATTCCAGTTTGAAACTTCTTACTAGTTACTGTTGTTAATGCAGGCCACTGTACTTTTTGAGTTTCCATTTTCTCCCCTCTAATAGAAGTTCATTCCTTTTTTACTTTTAACCAAAATTCCATATCTTAAATATACTCCCTTTTGTGTCCATTTGGGCTTACTTGTACAATAACATTTTGTATCTATCAAGCATATTATATTTAGTATATTGAGACAAAAATGGTGTACACTGTTTACAAAGAATGAAAGTTGCTAACCTTGTCCCTAAGTCACTAAACTATACACGAAGATGACCCGTTGCACAATCGATAGTCAGAAAAGATAACTACATTGACAAAATCGAAGCAGAAGAAGATGAAATCGTACCAACATAGGATAATGTGCCAAAGGTTTAAAATGGAAAAAAGACCATTGTGACCTTAGCCTAATTTTCCAATTTCCCTTTTCTTCTTCAAAGCCCTATGACCATGGTAAATAAAAGAATCTACGATCCCTGCAACCGTGAAGATACCTGAATACGATACGAAAAGATCATTATGTTAATGGAAAGAACTATCAATTGTGAGTTGGGATGGTGAGCATTAGAGGTGACAAAATGGGCGGGTTAAAATGGGTAAGGTTGGTGTTATCCAATGTCTTGAGTTTTACAGCATCATTGATGAGCAAAATATTATTATATGAACTAAAATAATCTCACTCTTTTTAGTAAAGTGATATATAACAAGTATTTATGCATTTAAATACTCTTCGTATAACTTTCAACATGTTCCACTTGTTTAACCCGTTTTCCTTATGATTATATCCTTTAGTTTGACCAGTTAGAGAAAAACATAACCCAATCGACCCATTTATAGGTAACTGGGTCGAAAATGACACCTTGGGATTTTTAGCATAATCGAACATATACCTCCAACTATTGCACAAATATTGGTCAGGAAGTGCAGGAAGGAGGTACTTGTTTCTGTGTAAGTCACCTGCAGAAGTCACAAGGAAAACAAACTATGAATAATATAGTAACCAATGTGAGAAACGGTTTCATTCCCCATTTTGTAGGCCCGGTTTTTACTTTTTCATTTTTCTATAACATAAGATGGGACACACAAATTGAAATTATAAAGGGCTGATGAAATCAATCAGACCAAGTGTCCAATTTTAACTATGCATAATAGTTAAATTTCCTCTCAGAGAGCAATCGCTATCAAAATCAGATAGACCTTAATTGCAGAGAGGTCATAGAAGAAGAAGACTCCAGGAAGTGACCGTTGACCAACTTCTGGACTCTTATAATGTTCTGTTACAGAGAACTGCAGAATACAAATTCCATGTGTTAAAGAACACCAAAAGTTGATCATATCATAATACCATTTCTCTTAGAAGTTCAGATGTACCTGATTTGACCTAATAACCGGGCCTCTAAGAGGAGTGTAAACTGTTGGTACCACCTGCCATTTAGCAAGAATTATATGTATTTTAATGTATCATGTCATCTGAGAGATTCATATACTCACTGTAGAATATACTAACCTTGATGAAATACTGATACATTCCGTTTGGAGTTCCTTGAAACCATTGTACCCTGAATAACCATATAAACAGCAATAACCAAAAACAGTTGTCGTCAAATCTATAATTCAAAAAACACAACCGTTTTGACGCTAGATAGTTAAGACAAAATCTTACCCATCAAGTGGATTTATAATACCAGGATAATGGCCTCCAAAAGATAGTTTATTTATCTTGTGACTTATCTGCAAAATTAATCAACACCTTAAAAAAATGACCCAAACAAAAAAAGATCACAAACATTTAATTGAATAGAAAAAGTGTAGAAAATGAAAATGGTAGCCTACATTATAACTATCCTCTTGAAAAGACTGAGCTGTTTGGTGTACATGCATATTTGCAAGATGAAAACTTTTGACAAAATGAAAATTTCCAGCTACTTTGTTGACTTCTAAAGATCCATATACATTGCAACCTTCACCTTCTTCAGCTTTAATCCTTTGAACAAATCCTTCTCTTTTGCACTAGCATGCCAACAATTTAATTTTTAGATTGTTTCTGAATAGGTTCTATAAAACCATAAGAAACCAACGTACTTTCCAAAATGTCCATATAAGTCCCTGAACTTTCATTCATCCTACTAATATCCATCTACATTTTTATCCTAAATTCCTAATCCACCTATGTAATTTTGACTTGTAACTGGTCAAACCGATTACCAACCAATTAGGGTGGCAATTCTCGACACTAACTCGAAACACAACATGAATCCAACACGAAAGTTAATAGGTTAGGGTTGGGATTCTCAACCCGCCGACCCATTTAATTTTTTAAGTTGGATTCTGGTAAACGGGTGAACTTGCCAACCTGAAATATTTTTAGAATTAATTTTAATAAAAAAAATATATAATGCATACCAAATTTGACATAGACAACCCGAAACCAACATGCCGTACCCATTTGACCACCAACCTGTTTGACCCGTTAAATAAAGGGGTAATGTGGGTCGTGATGGGTTAGTAGGTACTGAGTTGGAGTTAAAATTCCCAACCTGTTTATCAAATCACGCTGGGTTTGGGTTGGGTAATTAAGACTCACCAACCCAACCCAACCAGACCGATTGCCACCCCAATAACGAACAGATGTGACATCCAAGCGGTATAACATTTGTTTATGTGCACAACAGACTGATGTGGATTATATAGAATTGTTGCATGTTGGCTTTTTTTATAATTTAAAATCATGTCGTCCACGCCATCAATTTTTAAACATGGCATAACGCGATCTAAATGGAATGCCATAAATAGTAGAGGGACTTGAATGGCCAGTTTGGAAGATAGCTTAGTTACTTCCCTATGGTACTTAGTATTTACCCTTAAATTTTTTACATATAATCTTGAATCAAATACCCACCTGGTCAATCAAATCAGGGTTCATCAATCCCCATCCTCGCCTTCTATATGCTTCACGAACCTCGTCACACGAATTACAACATTCAGCTTCATTCTGCAATGTTGAACAGAGTTACTGTTGGATATCAAAGAGTAAAAGATACAAACAATAACAAACTGTATGAAAAATAATGGAGAGACTTTGGAGCAATTTTCTCTCTTGCAATTAATAAAAACCTGAAGTACAATTTATAATGAATATAAGAAAGACTCATTCTAATGACCTCACCCACTATGCTACAAATGAGGAAACGTGCAGAAAAAAAAACGTGGATTACATGCATGCATGGTACTTCCACTAGTGGAGAACATGCTTATGAAATGCCTACAATTAAGGATAAAATTGACTAGAGAATGCAAGTTGCTAACTGACTGTGGACTTCTTCAAATTCTTCTAAACGGTAAGCTATCGAACTGACCCATAAGTCCGTAACCCATGAACAAAAATCCGATTAATCCAACAGTTACAAGAATCAACAGTTTGATGATATTTTATAGTCGATCTAGCGATGCATCAACGAAGATCAACGTACCATTTCAGCACCATAGCAAGAACCACAATATGTTTCATTATGTGAAAGCTCTCCACCATGTTTCTGCATTGGCTTGCCAATTTTAGGCTTCCCGATCTCATCATATCTCACTTGTACCACATTGCCATTTGGATCAATTCTGTTCTTCATTACAGCATGTTTCTGCAAGCATAAATTGTAATAATTATGACGTGAATGAAAAGATGTAGAAACGCTCTAAAAAAACTTACAATATCAAGATGTTGCTCGCCACTGATATCGATGGCATCAAGACTGAGTAGAGTACACGAAACAGAAGGGAATGTGATATCAAACTGCATTTAGAACCAACAGATATAAATCCAGTTTTGAGTCCTTAACTTGATTTAAAGCTCATAAAATATACGAGAAATCTTTACATTAATCGTGAGTTTTTCCCCTCTTGATGTATCGACTATAAGCTTCGATTCAGTAACCGTTTGGATATATAGTCCTGCAATGGGAAAGTCACAAACAACAATATTGAGATTCTGAGTTTAATATTTCTAAGGCTACCAAGTTGTGTGATTAAAAATTACCATATTAGCAATCTTTAATAAATATAATTACCAGATCAGGACATTATTGAGTACAATTTGAAAACAGATCATCAACCTACCTAATTACATTACATTACTATTCTATTGCATTAGCTCTTCCTAATTTTACAGAGATATACGTACCAAGCTCTGAGCAAACGAGAAATATCATTGCGATTGACGAAGCTAACGTAATAAGACCACCAGAAAGCGTTCGGCTGTAGAAATCTTCATTAACTTTAGGATACGCATCGAGATTACGTACCCTACTAAACACTCTATTCATAATCCCCATGGTGAAATTTTCGAAACCAACAAAAATTTCGATCTGTTCGAATTCAGATTGAAATTATTATATATGTATCAAATTTAAAACTCACCACCTTTATGTTCATTCCTTTTATTTGCATGTAAATGTTCTTTAGTTTTTTGTGTAAAATTAGTTTATCAATCTAATGTTATGTGATCTCCGGTGGCCGGAAATTGTTAGAGAACGATTTTAACTGATTTCCGGTGAAGTTTTCCGTTGGTTCTGAATTGGTTGGACGATATTCCGCCATTTTTGAGTTTTTTATTTTTATTTTTAATTTGTTTAAAGTGCGAATTTTTTGGGTTCAAACGACAAATTGGTAAATCTACGGTCACGCGGGTTTCAATAACGTTGAATGAAATTTTTAGGGAAATTATTGTAAACCCTGTGAATTGGCCCAAATAATTTTTAGGGAAATTATTTACTCGTTTGAGTATTCATTTTCCTTACTAATACACGTGAGAATTTGAAAATTTTACACATGTTGAAAAATAGTAGAAACGATGATTGATCCTCTATCGGTCCCGCAATCAGTGTGGGAAATAAATCGTATAATACACCAATCGAGAAATAAATTGTGGGAAATAAATTGTATAATATACCAATCGAGAAATAAATTGTGTATTGAGAGAAATAAATAGTGTAACATGTGACACATAGAATATAAATTAAATAAACATGTCACCAATAAGGTTTGCAATAAATAGGTTGAAAGTTGTAAAATGTGTTTCACTACCAAATAAATTATCTTAAACTTATGTACTAAAATCAGATTATTTGTTACAATGTAATATTTATCATTTAGATGTAATATCTTTACTATTTACAAAAGGTTTTGAAAAGAACCAAAAGTGATGTCGGTGGTGAGCCCTCCACAAACGTCAAGTATGAAATGAACAATCCAAAATATGGTAGCTTATAAACTATGAAATTAAGCATGCAGAATGGCAGCTGATGAGGTACCATTCAGTATTCAGCGGGGATGAGCATTAGTATCGAAATCTCAATATCGTACTCGTACCGTATCGGTATCATTCCATTTCAAATGGTACGGTATTCGGTACTTATATAAACTTTTTTTGGATGCAGTACTTTCGGTATGGTACCGGTTTTTTCCCGGTTCCGGCATATACAATTCTATTTTTTTTCCCATATATGATTTATACAATATTATTATTTATTACGAAACTAAATTTCAAACCCGTATGTACACACGAGCCGTTGCATTTGTATTTGATTGTTATAATTATGCAAACAATGTATACGCTAAAATTAGCGTTTTACCTTATTTGAAAAAACGCAATAAAATTTGCAATAAGATTATATAAGGTAGCATGTATATTACGCATCAAATTGGTGTCATATTAATTTTACTTTCTATAAGCAAATTTGAATGTGTAAAGGGTAGAAATTCCAAACTGAAAATAAGATAAATCAAACAACCTCTCACTATAAATGTATCTAATAATATTTAACGAATTCAAAAGCATAAAGAAATTAAAGAAGCTAACAATTATAAACGATAAGTTGTAACATGGAGGAGTAACTATATTATTTGTAAGACCTTTTTGTAATTGAGACATATAAGAAGTTCCAAGTGAGACATATTATTTGTATATCCAAGTGAGATACCCGGAAAATCACTTGGATGTATGAGAAGTTGATTTTTAAATAGTCGTTATTTTTAACTTTTTGTGTACTTAAATTTCAAAAACATAAGCACGCCAATTCTTTGTCATCTTTTGATTTAAGTTACCGTATTTAGTTCAGTTTGATATTGAGGTGGTGTTATATTTCTATGCTGAATCACTTTTTACATTGAACATTGTTCACTTTTGTATTGTTATATTTTAGATACCAAACGGGTATAGTACCACTTTTTACCGTACCGTACCGGTACCAAACCACTTCAGTTGGTATGGTATTCGGTATGCACATTAGGACCAAAAAGAAAAGTAATACCAACAGGTACGGTACGGTATCGGTTCAACGCTCATCCATGGTATTCAGTATTCAGCTATTCACATTAAAAAGACCAATTATAGGAACCAGAACCAGTATTGAAGTATTTAGTAATCAAAATGACACACCATATGAACAGTTACGGACGAATTCTAGGTCAAAATTGGGCCACCATGAGAACTAGATACAGCAGATTATCAAGACTACACGGTCAGAACAATGAAGATACACAAGGATGGACACCAATAAATACTAAAACCCCGAGATACACTACCATTAAACAAGCTTATGAGCCCATATTCAGACTCTCATAAATTTATAGATTATAGACTATATCTGCACACGATAAAAAAGTCACTTTGAAATCTAGCATGCCTGCCTGACGACAAGTTAGTTTTTTCCAGTGCTTGAAATCTTGTCATCTGATTCATTTTCCACTTCCTGACAAGATAGTTTATAGGCCACCATTGATGGACCCATTGTTGATCCATGAACCTGGCAAATTGTACACAACATAATTATTAGGTTACAGTTCAATGGATTTAATTGAACAAGAATTGTGGTGGCCAAATGGGTGGGCCAGGCAGGTTGTGTCAAAGGTCAAAACGGATTCGGGTCATACTACGTAGTTTTTAGTGTCTGTAGGTTTAGATCGACCCACAAACAAGTTATCTCCTTTCGTTATTAGTAATATATGCATTAAATGTGAACATATGATTACAAAACGCAATCCAAATTGATTTAATAAAGTGATTCGGAAAGTCGTATATATTAAGACGACATTATGGGCGACTTTCGACCCATTTCACGTGTTTGCTTTTTAGGTTAACTTTTACCCTCCTTGACCTTTTCCTTTCTAGCTAAATTTTACTGATTTTACCCTTTTGACATGTTAGAAAACACATTTTAGCATTCATTCTAACATTTATATCTAGAAAACTGTACGCATTGTAAATACACTTCGGAACCACTTCAACTCATTTGCCAAATTTTGTTTTTAATCAAGTGTTTATGTTTATTTTACCCAATTGACCCATTCAAGATAATGCATACCGGGTAATATAAATCGCTTCAATAGAAATTAAATGGATTAAATTACCCACTCTAACTCTGAGAAAAGGGCTTTGTTGTATCATACCTTCACATTTGGTCTGAGAGGTACATGAGTAAGTCTGTTAGATGAGTCTGACGGCCTATGAAACAATAAATGCGCTATTGTTCGATCTATGGGGTTTGTATCGGTTTCCATATCCATAAGGCCAGTGTACCTGAAACAAAACATTAAAATTTCAAAAGGAATTTTGCATGCAATCTTACCAGACTTGTAATGTATGAGTGTACAAATATAAGGAATAAAAATGAAGAAGAAACAGAAGCCCATTGTGACCATCATACAACTAAAATACACACACACACACACATTATGTATGTATATATGAAAACTATCCCTTACGATATTGAGATAGAGAAAGAAAACATACTTGTTGGTCCCTTCGGTGATTAAGGGGTCCGCAGTAGCTCCACAGTTTGTACCTCTGTCACTCAAGCCAGCATAGTTGTGTCGTTGTTCTGCACTTCTAGCCAAACGATACAAACTATCCCTTATGCATAACTTAGTCCTCAAATCCAACTGAAAAAGTACAAAGGTTTAGAATCGACAGCTAAAAAATTAGCAATTAAATAATAGAAAGTATATACAAATGTGCGCCATGTCTTACAATATAAATCTTTATTAAAATTACTACTCATTGTTATAACTATGTGACAGAGAAGGGTATTCGACGAGAACAAAATATCACGGGCGCCCAATATGAAATATCATGTCCGGTTACATCATGACAGTATTAAATTGCATAAAGTCACAGTCAAAGTCATCCTACCTGTTCCATAACCTGTTGGAGCTGGCGAAAACTAGAAGCTTCTAGAGAAATTTCGTCCAACTCTGAGCTAATGGAAGAACCTTCTCGTACATTTAATGAATCTAACTCTGCTGAAGCCCCTTTCCCGATTTCATCTATATCACTTTGAGTTTCAATCTTATTTTCCTTACCGAATTGCTTTTCGGATGAACCAATGTCACTTCTTGAAGCCTGAAAAATTACACTCGTTTGCTTTTGGTTTCCACTAAATGAAGGCTGAAATACATTAGAAGATTCCTTTCGGGAAGGAGATGTGGGACCCTTAGTTTCAGATTTGATATCAGTGATCAACAAGCCACCTGTCATTGGCATTGGAGCATTATCATGAGCTTGATGCAGAGAAGTACTCTGCATGTAGCCAACAGAATCCCGTCCTAAAGTTTTATTACCAATTTCTTGAGGTTCGTGATCTTGTGATACATTTGATAAACCACTTGGCTGTGAACATGGAAACTTAAGATCCAACTTCATGGCTTCTTCATATCCTCCAGCCGGATCTTCAGATGTAAACCAGACCAATTCATCGTCATTGCCTGTAACCCCTAGTCCAAATGACGAATCACAATTGCTACACACAGATAAAACGTATAAATATATAGTTCGTGATAACAATGGAAAAATGATACTTTACTTTGTTAACAATGAAAAAAAACACACATTTTATGTGAGGAGTACCTTAACATCGTGTCCACATCCTCAAAGTTTCCGATATCAGGCCAACCATAATATAAAAGATCATTAGATTCTTTACCATCACCATCATTCGAGAATAAGTTAAGATTATCTGATTGGGTGATGTGACTTGTAGGGTAACTGTACGAGGTACTATCAACTGCACCACGAGTATCTTTTAGGATTCCTTCATCTGTGCATAGTTTAGTATCATCAGATTGTATACTAGGCATGTCTTTTGCTGAGTCACCATCACCAGTAGCGGTGAATACACAATTAGGTGTATGAGACCATGAGTTTGTTTCCATCATGTTCATTTCTTTATTTAAGGTCTCAGAGTCTCTTTTTTGGGACGCACCACCTGAAGCATAGATGTTGCCCTCATTGTTCTGAGGACGTGTTACTTCAGGTCGAGGCTTCTTACTGTTGCGGCCCTCACATTTATCTTCACCATTACGCTCAAGCTCATCCCAGATGATATCATCAAGCTGTTACATCAGATACAAAAGTTTAGCAGCCATAACTTTGGATTATACAAAAAGCACCTACATGCAATCCGCATGCTTTTTTTTTTACCTTTTTCATTCTAAAAAAATTATTCTTTCGAGTACAAAAAACATATCTCCACATCAAGGCTTTGCTAGTTGTACTCATGTTATGTTCTAAAAGTTTATGCAAACAAAGCAAGCTCCTAACGATAATACTATCCACCTTTTACGTACTGCTTGAAAGACCTTAATCCCTATATGTTATGGTAACCGCTAGGAAATGCATTTCTAAATCTTATCTATTTATTATCATGAATTTTTTATACTGTATCTCCCTTATTTCAAGGAGGGGTGAAAAGTCTCAATGGACGTCCCCTCAAAGGCTCAAGAGTTAAGGATAGCCATCTCTAATGCATTATCTGTGGCTGAAAAGTCGATCTTCCGGCAACCCCAACTGGCCTACGCCAGACCGCCCCAGGCCCACCATGTGGGAGGTAAATCAAGCTCACCTAGGGGCATGTCCAGATGGTGGCTGAATCAGATCAAGTCTTACCAAGGATCTTTTCAGATTAAAAGGTTACTCTTTGGCTCGACTACTGAACCCAAAATACTTCCAAATGCCCAGTCTTTAGAACCAACTAGGCTACATGTTGGTTTCATTTTAAAGAAGATTGAAGAACAGTCCATGAATATGGAAAGGTAAGAAACTCTTGGCCAACAAAACTAACAATTCGAGGGTCCGTTGCACATACACGTCATGCATTTGAGAACATTTTCCATTCGGAAATGAAAACATTTATTGATCAAATGCACTTATACAAGACCCAAATACTTCACAAAACATACAATTGTGTACAAGATACATACATGACATATTACTAGCTAATGCCTTAAAAACACAAATTACTCAACATAAGAATAAAACATAAGTTAATGAAGAATGAAAACACCTACCTCATAAATAGACAAGTCTGACATTCCTTCTAATTCTATCCAGCACTACTAATACACCCCGCGAACCGATCCACCTTCATACTTCGCCAACAATAGCAAATAAACAACAAAACCGATAAGCCGCGATTTACCTTTGTTTTGAAATATCAATAATCCAACCAAAGAAGAGTACTTCACACCTGGAAAAAAAATTAAAACAAAAAAACTTCCATTAATGATATAGCATAAAAACAGTTCTTTGCATCAACTATATGAACACACTGATTAAAAACAATATCTGGATTCGTAGCTCGCAAACAAATTTCAAACGAAAACAAATAAGCATAACTTCAACTAAATCATCAATACCTAAGTAATATTAGCAAAACTAAGTTATAGCATTAAAGCCTAAAATAATAAATAATTTGCATCAACTATACCAACACATACTAATTAAAAACCGTATCTGGATTCATAGGTCGCAAACAAAATTCAAATTAAACAAAAACAGATAACCATAAGTTCAAGTAAATCTACCAGAAAAGTCAAAGTGAACACAGCAGCTGAAATTACAAACCCTAATTTTTGGATCCACAGAAACAAGTCTCGTAGGTTCCAGAGAGAGATGAAAAACAAAATAACAATAATAAAATTTTGGGTGGGGAAAATAAGGGGGGCGTGGATGGGGTGACACGTGGCAGGGGAGATCAAAATAAACAAGGGGGAAGAGAGTATCAAAATTTGGTGGACGAGGGAGACGGACGATATACGATCTATTTTCATCGTACGATTGTGCCACGTATTCTCTTTTATTTTCTACGTGGCGGTGTGGGACCCGATGGCAGCCAAGTAGTGGCTCTTGTGAACTCTCAGTGGTGACGGTAGGGTCATGTGATTTGCTGTTTTCTATTCAAATTAGTATTTATAATATAATTTAATTTTGTTGATGGGGTAGAGTTCATAGTATAAAGTCTTAGTTAATACGAGGAGAAGAAAAGAATGATACAACCAACTAATATCATGTAATGTGTTATTTTTATCGTTTTTAATTTTAACCCTCTATTTATTTTATACTTTATTTTTAATTCTTCAAATTTCTTTTTCACACTCTCCCACCTAATCACCACTCATTACCACCTGCTGCCACCTTTCGTCGGTTACCGCCACCATCCGTCAGTGGCTACCGCAATCCGAAGGGCAATGGTAGTGAGTGGTGGTAGGTTAGGGTGTGAATGAAGAAAAAATGATGAGGAAGAAAAGAAAGTAAAGAGGGTGAAAATAGGAAAAGTAAGTTGTGAAGAGGGTGTAAAGTGAAATTTAATGTTATGTTTTTTTTCCTTAACTTTTACCTTCACTTTTTCAAACTAATTCATAAACTATTGATATAAAATAGGGTATGATCCAATGACCTACATTTTTCTTCTCTTTATTCATCTCATATAACATCTTCCCCTATGATCACCAATCTTGTTGATAGTATATATTTATAAAAAAATCAATTAGAAGAACTTAAATTATTGGTTAATTGCATATTTTGGGTAAAATTATGGGTTGAAAATTTTTAGAAGTTTTGAAAGCAATTAGTTTAGAGAAATGATAGAATTATAAATTTTTATAAAATTACCTACAAAATGATGTTATTAATGAAATAAAGAGAAATAATCATAAAGAGAAAAAAGATATTAATATAATATGTATAACTCATTTGACACGTCATTTATATAAGTTTGTTTATTATTTTTTTTGTAAGTGTATCATTCCTCATTAGTTTAAGACTTTATTAGTGAATGTAAATCTGTGTGCTAGTATCTAGAAGCAAACAAAATGTAAAGTAAGGTTCAAATGAGTATATTAAAATTTAGTGAGAATAAAGAACTAATAAAAATGCGTCATGTGTAACAAAAATCATTTTCCTCTATATTTTTAAAAATTAAATATCTCAAAAATGATAAGTCAAAAAATTATAAAAATTGCACCATAAAAATCAGCGTTTTTTCTCTTCAATCAGGCATCCCACATGGTATATTTTTGACGATTTTTTTTTCGTTTTTAGTGAATTTTGTAAAGAACTATCACACGTGATACCAACAAGTATCACATGTAATATTATATTGTATAATTTGTAAAAATGAACACTTGAGATTGATTCATCAATATTCACTAAAATTTTAATTCTCATTTTAACTCAACTAACAAAATGTAATATAACAAAATCATGAAAATATTTAAAAGTTACATTTACTAAATCTCACATTACTTATAGGATTGGAATAAGTCGAATCATATCCATCATGTGTGGCTCACAATCATCCTAATAATTGGTTTACAATGTGAGTGTATTTTTACTTCTTCTTTTTTTTTATTATTGTTATTTTATATTTTATTTCACATTTCTTGAACATTGTGGCTCACAATCATCCTACGGAGTATGAGTATTTCGTTTCAATCTTGATCCCTCCCTCTCTCTCTCATGTTATCACTATCAACATCCCACAAAACATAAATTTTTCATAGCCAAAATCAGTCGAAAGAAAGAAAGAAAAAATAATAATAGTAATAAAAGAAAGTGAAGCCCAATAATCAGCTTTCGTTTTTAGTCGTTGATTTTGAACAACAAAGACCATCGATCTCTCACTCACACAACGATTTTACTTCGCAAAAACGCCTGTTATTATTGTTGGCCACCACCTAGATTGTGACCCGTAACACCCAAATGTTTGAAGCACTAGAAATGTTGTTTTGTGAGAATGCTCGATCATACCACACAATGGTTGGGTATATCTATACGTGATAACCAAAACACGATTATGAAAAAAACACGATTATGAAAATGTGTTGTCGTTCAAGGCGTTTATGTAGCCGCGTGACTAGTTTGTAGTCGTTGGTTTATTTCTTTTAACAGTCAACTTTATCATTATTTATTTGATTGTAACTATAGTAAAAATAAGAGCATTTTAATAATTGATGTATCTATTTCACCAATAACTAATATGATAGAGTCATTTTAGTTTCAAGTCATCATTTATTGTTTTCAATCACCGTTATATTTGCTTAAAAAAGTTATCATGTACAAGTTTTGGTCTATTTTTATGTCCTAAACTAGATAAAAACTTTCTTCCTTCCAACTTGGGTTAAACGGCAAACTTTGACCCCAATACAAACCAATCAAAATCAAACACGTCCCAAATAAAACTCCAGTTTATAATTCATCCCACAACTTTCACCTATCCAAATTTCACCCTTATATTTTTCCAATATTTCAAAATAATCACAAACTACAATCACAATGATGTTTACCATTGCATTGATGATTGATCCAAAAGTTTTAGCATACAGCCCCGATGCAAGAGCATAATATTTTAAACTATGAAAAGACTAAAATACTCTTAAATAATCGAAACGAGCCAAAAACAAACATGCACAATTTATCGTAAATACATGATATATAATTAAGAAACTTGAAGCCAAAAAGTTTTTCCTAAATTTCTAAGACGCTTGCAATTAAGATCAAGCAAAACAAAGGACAAAGCTCGTCACAGACATCGAAACAACAACATAATTGGTTATTCAACACACGAGCAATGTCAAATTATCTGATTTTTAAAAGATAATTTATGGCGAACGTAAATAAGATAGAGAGAAAATTGGTAATGAACACTAGAAACAACAACATTATGACATATATAGTCATTTCTTAAGAAGCTTGTGAGAGAAAATTCGCTTTGAATACGGGCTGTTTCTCGACATTGCCTTGTGTGATTCAATTGCTTTCACCAACAAGTTATGAAGAGAACCCTGTTCAAAAGATAGATCACATGATTTGCTATGAACTAGAGTAGATGTCGTAATTTTGACCCATATACATATGAACCCATCAACTCATGTTATGTTTTTTTTTTTTTTTTTAAAGTTGCTAGTAATAAAAATGGGCCACTATGTCGATGGCGCCCATCGGTTAAACGGGATTTAAGTCCAAATCATCATCATTTAATATAAAAGGTTAACTTTGTATTGAATTAAAATGACTTCTAGAGTAGTATTTGGCACCTAATTGTTTATGAGTGTATAAAAGTTTTGGACTAAGGATTGCTTCAGGTCAAACCAAAAAATCCATGTAAAAATTACCCATCAAATCATAACCCGTTTTGATGTGTGAATTACCAACTGCCCCATGTAGACTGGACTAATGACAAATAGAATAGAGAGTCTTACCTCAGCAACACATAGGGCGGTTTGGACAACATAATTGGCATGCGGGTCTTGAAGCAACTGTTCAAAATGAGAAGCAGAAAGCAGTTCACGGATGATTGTTGATCTCGCACGGTCATCAAGCACCGATAAACACTTTTCAACGACATGGCTACTGAACTTTTGTGTTGCTAAATGAACATAATTTCCCTCAAATTGAGTGATCAACATTGATACTGCAGATGGGATTTGTAACTCCAATATAGATTGTACAACATAGTTTCTGCATAGACATGCGTGAAAGTGATTGTAAAGAATTTATACATTGTACATAAATAAGAAAACAAATTCACAATATATAAGAATGATTATTAGCATACCCGAATGCATCTTGAGCTAGAAGAAGCCCGTTTGAAGAAATTTCTAAAACTAAACGTTCTTGATGCTTGCCAGATGAGTGATTTATGCATCTTTGCAATACACAGCACCCATGTTGATGAGTGGCAATGTCCACACAGAATTTTGCAGCAGCTTCGAAAATGAACTGCCAAACAAAAAACAAAGAGATGGATGAAAATTTACTAAAAGACCCATCTGGCAAGCATCATGATGGTCTTAGCCTAAAATCAAGTATGGTCATATACACAATAAAATGATCGAATATGGATTCAACGTAGTCTCATATATAGTATCCATAGCCCACAGGTACAATTTTGCCAACATGCATCATGGTCTTAGCCTAAATTCAAGGGTTACAATTAAAGAAAAATTCTTATATTACTATTCTTTACCATACAGAATGCTACAACAAAATAATCAAAGTATGCACCTGCAACAAAGAGACACGTACAGTCTATTGATCTTTGGATCCGAAATTCATATGAATCTTGGATCGGAAACAATGTTAAGAATCAGATTTAAGTGGCAGATACAAAAAGAGTTAATACTTAACTTACTAGTCTTTTCATGAAATAATTTTGAAGTTGAGAATTAGTCTGCTTGAACTCGAGAGTCCAATGCAAAAGGCCTAATTTTATGGTCCATCCACAGAATCATGAATGGATGAACTATGTTTCTAAAAGGCAAGACATTAGTATTGGGATTCTAATGCATATTACACTAGAATAAAGACAATATCTTCATGGTTCATAGTATATATGGTACTGGAACATTATGATGTTACTACATTACATTTATGAGAATAATGTATAGTTTAAACTGGTTAGGATACTTTGGATCCATAGCATCAAATCCTAAATCTTTACCTAAAATATTATTCATGTATATCTAATCACCCAAGCTTAAAACTCAACAGGTCTCCATATTTCTCACTCAATTCTACAGAACTGGAACTCAAGCAAGTAAAGTAAAGCTATATATCTTTTCGTTTCATAAACCATCATGATCTATGCATGCATAAATCTTCTAATAAGACATGACAATCAACAGCAACAATTTTACAAATTTTCTCACTAAATTGAAATGATATACTTAAAGATTCAAAGTGATGTTCAAACCTTATTATCTTCATTGCTAAGGCACTGCAAGCATCGTTGAATAACATGGTTACCGTTGAGATCCTTAATAAGAGCAAGAAATCCCGGTTCAAGAGCAGAGATAACCATTTTGATCTGTTTTCTTGTCTTGAGAGTCTCTATAAGCTTCTGCACCGCCCGTGTCCTTTTACAAACACAACTTTTTTATGTAAGTATGCTTTAATTTAGTACACGTTAACAAATTTCTATAAGAAGAAGAAACTTACCCGTGAGGATTCAAAGAAATATGAACAAGTTCCCTTGGCTCACGAGTGACCTCCATTAGAATACACATTCTTTGTTCTTCATTGCAAACTTCCAAGAGTTTTTGCATAAGGTAATTTCCAAAGGGATTAATCATAAGCACATTCACATGCCCGATTGTCTCATTAAATACCATCTCTATGTGTTCTTGATTTTCCTCATCAAAAACTGATTGTATATACCGACACCCATTTTGCTCTTTAGCGAACATATATATGTACCCTTTGACATCAGCTAAAGTGTTACATTTTATGGGTCTCGGAGAAGACCTGTTTCCATTTGATATTCTACCATTTTCAAAAGCACCCGCGGATTGGGAGTGATTGCATTTCTTGTTTTGTCCTCTACAACCCCCATTTCTCACATGGTTTACATTTTCATGACCTTGATTGATCAAACTATCCTCACTAGCGTCAAGCATCCCATTTCGCCGCGTACGATGTAAATTATTAGAAACAGCTAAATCTAAAGCTGGTATCCCCCTCTGGCAGCTTACAGGATACCGAATATTTAGCAAGTTCCTGTTGAAATTTGATTGAGAGTACAAAGTTTCGAGATTGTGTATGCCACGAGATTGTTGAAGCCCGAAAAAAGGACTAATTTCACTATTAAAAGCAGGGTTCCTAGAAGAATTAGATTGAATGACACCATAATCGGAAAAGTGTTTGCTAAAATTGATTGAATTTGTAGTTCCTAAATTCTCATCAATTTTCTTCCTGAAATACGAATTTGGCAAAGTGGAACTGTAACTTCTATAAAGCATATGGGGTTTGGAGGTGGGATCATCTAGTCCTTTAGAGAAAAAACTTGAAAAAGATCCATTAGATTGAGGACTAGAACTTGCACTAGAATGCAAAATACATGTATTCTGCTTGTAACTAGATGATGGGGTATCATGATACATACCATACATCATACCATAATTCATAGTTTGAGATACAATAGGGTTATAAGATTCATAAACATCATTATCATTAACATGTGAAAAATGATGATGATGGGTGATTAGTGATGATGTTACATGAGGGATCTCACCCAACAACATTTCAAGCTCATCATCATCTTTCATATTCTCATTAGCAATCTCAATTTGCTCAACCATCTTCAAATCAATCAATCAAACAAAAATTGTACAACAACAAAAACAGAAACAGACCCAAATCAAGAAACACTTAAAAAAATCAAAATCCCACATCAAAGTTCTAAACTTTTTATCTGGGAAACAATCAAGAATCCCATTTTGTAACATAAAAAGTGTAAAATTTTCAATTTTTGGGAAACTTTTTTGAGAGTTTGGTGAAGCATGCAAAGATGAAGAAAATATTGTATACACTAATACACATAGAGTATGTATGTGTTAATGTATAGTGTACATACCGGCTTTACTTATATGGCCTCACGCCATAATAGCTTGAGAGAGAGAAATGAATAAACACACACTCACAGTGAAATTGTGTGAAAAATACAAAAAAGTTAGCAGCGAAACCATGAAAATAAAAATGAGAGTTTGATGCTGCCAAAAATAAGTTTATGTGGGTTTTATTTTATTTCTACACATGACCTTTTTTATGTTAAAAAAATAAAAATTAAATTAAATAAAAACCTTTGAAAGTTTCATCCGTGAGTTTGTTATAAGGAAATTTTCTTTCTAGTAACAAACCCTTCAACTTTTTGCACTTTTAACGGCCAAAGATCCTTTAAAAGGACCAAGAAGAATATATATTTTTTGTGACAAAACTACCCTTTCTCTTCTTTTTTTTTAAATTGTTACAGTGAAATAATTTTTTAATTGGTTATTATTTTATTACTATTATATTTTTGTAATTTATATTTAAGTGAACGGTACTAAAATAAAAATCAATCAGTGTTCCTACAATAAATCTTCATAAAAGATAATTAAAGCATGTGCTTTTAATAAGTATCTTTTGCATGAAGTAATTCTTTTAAAACTAAAAGTTCAAAACTTGCGTTACTTAATTATGAAACTTTTGGTATGCAGTATTATAGCATGTTTATAAAAATGAACAACCATTGCTTGATTACTTACCATAGATTTCTTGGAATAGTATATCTAATTTAATACTCCGTTCGTCTTAAAATAAGTGTTTATCTTTTCATTTTACTTTCTCTCAAAAATAAGTGTTTACTTTCAAAAGTAGCATGTTAATTTTATCATTTAACTCTCAATATACTTTTTTCAAAACTGATACATAAGAGTCTGTACATCAACTAACAGACAATATAATTTCTTAAATTATGTGAAAATTGACTGTGTACATTTATTTTGGGACGAAGGTAATACAATATTATAAGTTATTTAAATTTATTTTCTTAAAATTGCGTTTCATTAACCACTATTGAAATTCCGGAGTATTAGTTTGGAGCAAGTATTTTACTATTTTAGGTATAGTGAGGGGTAGTTTGGGTAAATATGAGGGTCAACAATGAGAAATACGGGTGGTGAATAATTTGCGGGCCATACCTTTGATTTGATACATTTTCAAAGTCATGCTAATATGCTATTCATGTAGTATTTTCTTTCCAAACACTATGAGCCACGTGTCTCCGAATATTGTTAACATCCCACGATTTTACCGCATCTTCATTTTCTTATTTATTTTATGTCACAACTAGTACTCGCTAGTATGTTTGTAAAACGGTAAAAAAAAAAAAAAAATTAATTGTACATTTGTACCGAGTACGAAAGAAATTTTGTTAAACGGCAGCAAGCCCAAATTAGGAGCGGATTATTTCAGTAAGCCCAAATTAGGAGTGGATTTCGGTTGTATATGGATCAAATCTTAAACCCTACGTTTTCATTTGACAAAAACAATCAATTTTGTGAAACAACCTACTTTTAACGAATAATGAGAGCTGATTCATCTAGAGTAACCGTTAGTTATTCGACGGCGACTTAAGTATGGCCGAAAACGTTACATGCATAGATACTCTTGCTTTGAACGAGAGATCGGAATGAGAAATATTTATGTTTCAGTATGCTCTACGCGATACGTGATGAATATCATTATTACCTTCTCTACTTCCGAGCATAAGAGGTAGCAAAATTATCCCTTTACAAGATTTTGCGAACAAAGTGAGGGTCACTTCTTCTTCTATTTATGCTCTCAAGTAAGAAGTTAACAAGAATCTACCTATTCATCACAAAGCGCAATATAGAGCATACTGAAATTTGATATATCATTAGGATCGCTAGCGCAAAGCAAGAGTATTTGTCCAATTATGCATATGGAACTCATTGCCCGTGTGATTTGCCTGTTGAGTATTTGTCAGGCATCGCAGAATATTATTTTGACATGTATTAGGTTAATAATACCGATGACTTACTAAAGTTGAATGTCATTCACTAACTTGTGATTTTGTGAATATAATGTGCAATTAAGCTAATGGAATATTTTGACAACATGCTTAGCAGAATTAGAACAAAAATTCATATAAGAGGACTATTTGAGTATTTAGGGTATAAAATGCTATCCCAAAATTGATTAACATGGGAAGGACTGCATTATGATTTAGAAATGGAATGGAAAAAATTATTTAACTGATAAATGAAACAGATAAAAAAAATGCTAACCGATCATCGGGCGGTCCTTATCGACCGATTTGAGAAAAGACAAAGGAAAGGGGAAGAAAATTTGAGGAATAGTATACTTAATGATAAAAACAAAATTTGAAGAGATATTTACGAACAAACCGATAAAACCCAACAAAAAAATATATTTTATACCATTACCCAACCGTCATATTTTAAATTTAAATAATTTTAAATTAATGAACATGGACTAAAACTTTGATAATGGGTATATTTCAAATTTAAATCTTTTTGAATTAAAGAGGATGAAGGAGTAGAAAAAAAAAATATGCCCATTGGACAACGATTTCGTGATAGATTTTTTTAAATAAAAAATAATATATCTATTTACCGTTATCTAAAAATCACATTCTAAATTTTAGAAATTTGAATTAAAGATGATATTTGATAGTAATTACAACGAAATATAAACACTTAACAATCAGTTCATGACGTCGATATCAATCGTTAACAAAAAATCAAAACTAACAACACTCGTGTTTTTTGCGTGATGAAAAATATCAAAAATAAATCATTACACAAAAAACTTTGTTTTTTTTTTCATAATGAAAAAATATCAAATTTTTCAAAAATATATTTCATTTTCATAACAAATTATGCTACTAGTTGTATATAAAACCTAATTTAGTATAACAATTAAAAATTTTGGCACAAAATCATAATTTAAAACATTACGCACAAAAATCATTTTTTGTGCATAATAGAAAATCAATAATTATTGAAATTATCATAGATATACATAATTTGACGATTTAATTGTATGTAAATACAGCATAGCGATACAAAATTTGCACAAATTAAAAATTTAAACATTAAACACAAAACTTAGTTTTTATTCATAATGAAAAAAAAATCAAGAATTCTGAAATGTATTTTATATATATATATATATATATATATATATATATATATATATATATATATATATATATATATAATTTGTCAGCCTAATGGTATATACATACCTAATTTAACATAACAATATAAATTTGGCACAAAATAAAAAATCACTCTTAAAACATAACCCACAAAACTCATTTTTTGTGCGTAATGAAAAAAAACTTCAAGAATTACAAAAACTATCATAGATTTACATAATTTGACAATCTAACTGTATATACATATCTAATATAGCACTGAAATATAAAATTTGGCACAAAATCTAAAACTTAAACATTAAGCATAAAATTTAATTTTTGTGCGTAATGAAAGAAAAATATCAAGAATTTCTAAAATTATCATTCACATATATAAATAAAATTTGACACCCACATGTCTAATTTATCATAATAACATGAGCTGAACTATAAATTTAAGTTAAAGGAGCCCTATAGGGCGTACCTTTTATCAAAAGGGTAGGGTGAATGTTGTAATCGAGCAATACACTAAAAGTGTTAACAAACAAACAACAACTATTGCAAATAGAAGAAACTTTTTTACATAGCTAATATTTCGAAATTAAGAATAATATATATTATATATCTATATCTATAAATCTATCTAATAATCTATAAAATATACTTAAACCAGAATACAATGGAGGAATCCTGATCCTTAATTGTGTTTTTCTAAATCGATCCAATCATCTAGATTAATTCCTATTAATTACAATTAACACCCTTAAGCCTTTAAAACAATTAAATCGTTTTATAAAATTTAAAAAATGTAAAGTAGGCAATCAATAAAAAAAATAGGAAAAAGATATTGTCAAATACAAATTAAATTTTAGAAAAACATAAAGACTATAAAATAAATTACAATCTTCTCTCAAAATAGATAAAGGCGTATGTATTTATTTAAAATATAAATTTCTCATATATTCACAAATCTCACGCTTTCTCCAACCTTTTTGTTTACTATATATAATCATCTTAATCCTCTTTTTTCTTCATCTCTAATTTTTTCCCATTTACAGATTCAAAATGGATCCATAAAAAAAAACCTCCAAAGCTCCAATCAATCTTCTATCGATGATATGCAACATTGTAACACCCACTTTAAGGGCCTAGTGGTATTCCGGTAATTTCCCTAAACTTTAAATTATTATTTAATGTGTTAGGAAATATTTTACTATTATTATGTCTGATAATATTAGTAAAATGTATAAATGAATTATTGTGACTAATGAATAATTCATTGATTTAGACCGAACTAGTTAACGGTAAAATAAAATATTTGATTTTCGCAAATTGGTTTTAGGTTCCAGACAATAGGTTAAGAATGGAACTAAAATTGTATTGGTATGGGGATAGATTATATGTGTATATATATATACACATACCATAACATTCTGAAAGTTTCTACATATTTCTACACTTCCTGCGAACTGAGAAACCAAACTTGAGAAACCAAAACTTGAAGAACTCTCTGTGAAATTATAATCATTTCATCATCATCTTCTTGATTCAAAAACGAATTTCATTATCATCATCTCGTTCTTATTGTAACATGTGAGTAATTTGTGTTTATAAACTTGTTTTTATGAAAATTAATCAATTTGCGAATTGGTTGTGAAAAAGAAGTTTGAAAGACGTTATTTGATGATATTTGATGTATTTAAGTTGTTAGAAAGCTTGTTAGCATGTTAGGAAGTCGAATTTGTGAGTTTTGGAAGATGAAAATTCGGGTTTCCTGGTAACAGCAGGTTCGGTTCGCGAGTTTGCAGAAGATGAACTCAGTTCGCAGTGCTTGACTGCGAAGCGAACTGACTTGACCTGCGAACTGAGATGTTGTGCTGCGAACTGAACCTTGCGAACTGAGTTGGGTTGCGAATTGAGCTGGGCTGCGAACTGAGTTTGCTGCGAAGCGAACTGAGTTCTTGCCCTGCGAACCGAGTTGCGAAGCGAACCGAGATTTGGTTTGCGAACCGAGAATCCCTGCGAACCGAGATGTGCCCTGCGAACTGAGATTTTTAAATTTTGTTTTGCAAATTATGAAATTGCGTAAGTGTTTTCAGGGTAACGAATAAGTGACAATTTCACTAACTCGGTTTGGGCCGAAATTCGCATGGTCACACGAAAACGACCCAATAATCAAGGCTCTATCTTAAGAGCCTAGGCAGTTTTTGGCCTTTCGGGGTCATCTAAGGGTCGAAAATGGCATTTTTCGGTTTTAAACCTCGTTTCGGGATTTTCTGGTTTCGCTTCGGATTGAACGTTTGTTCTCTTAGACTTCAGGAATTTACCTGGTTGTTTAAATATGTTATATGATTATGGAATGAGTTACTAACTCATTATTTGTTGTATTCTCAGATAAGTAGAAGACTCAGTAATATAAGACTTCTGAGTTGATTAACTGAGACCGACAGGTGAGTGGATCTGTGATCCTCAATGTGATTTAGTTGTAACATGTTTGGTTACAACGGGTGATGTAATACTACTGTTGATAGATTGTTTAGTCTGGGTTGTTTATATTATCCATGATGATTATGGATTATGTGATATTTGACCATTGGGCATATGTGAGATGTATATTCAGAGGTCAACACTGGTTGGGCTTAGTTACTATTGTTTGGCCAAACAGGGGTTCCTTATACACATAGTTGATAGGAACTGTTGTTGGTGAAGATAGTAACAAGCTATCGGTTAATCACTATATTGGCCTGCAGTTGATTTTAAGTGTTCCTTGGAGGATACCTCAGGAACCACCAGTCCTCTTTGACGTTGTGTGTTTACGATTATTCGCTGTAAACAGATTTGTTATTTCTGAGTTAGACTGTTGGTTACAGTTCTTCTCACTTAGCCGTGTGCTAATCCCGCCACCCTACTTCTTGCAGGTTAATGTTTGATTAGGGGATGAGCAAGAAGCTTTTGGTTTAATGGGATGTTTGACGACCAGCTACTCTGATTTTGTTTTGATACATTATGATGGAATTTGTACTGTATAACACCAAACTGATGTATGTTTTATGTTTTTTTAATAAAACGATATAACTTTAGCATATATTATAAAAGTATGTTTTGACCAGACGCTTCCGATATTTCGAATATAAAATGATATAAAGAAAGCAGGGTGTTACAAACATGATAAGAAATCGAAAGGTATATAGTATTTATCATTGTATATATTCTCTGTATGTACAACGCGGACAGTTTTGATTATATTTTGTGTATGTTTTAAATTTAAAGTAAAATTGTTCATTGTTGAATGTTTTTTAAATGTGAATAATCATCTGTTTTTTTAAAGGCAAAGAACCGAATGTTCATCGTAATGAAGATCTCAAACGTTTCAAAGGTATTAATTATTTTAGTTTGGTTTTCAATAGTAATAGTAATTAATTAAACATATTTTAATTTATTTATATTTTTTTAGTTTGTTTTCTTTGTTTATCATATAAATTTATTTATTTATTTTTATGTTACGTCTTATTTTATGTTTTCTTTGTTGTTGATGAACATTATGTAAGAGAATTTAAAGATGTAGATGATAATGAAGGTAATAATAATAGTATACACCCTAATATTATATCAATTTACTATTGTATCATTTTATTTATTAATTTACTAGTTTTAAGACCCGTGTGTAAACACGGGTTAATGTAAAAATAATACATATTTTAGTTTTTGATTGTACTGAACATAGTTTTTCTTTGATCAATATAGAGTTTTAAACCTATGTATAAACACAGTTAATGTAAAATGAAACTAAGTATAATTTTTCTTTTATTAATATAGTGTTTAAATTTTAAACTCGTTTATGCACACGAAAACTGTTAAATGAATACTTTATCCGTTCATTGTATTTAGTAGATAAAGTTTTAATTTAAACCCGTATTTACACATAACACATTTAATGTAAAATGAAATTTAAGCATGGTTTTTTTTAATTATTATTAATATAGAGTTTTAAACCTGTATATGCACACGAAAATTGTTAAATGAATACTTCATTCATTGTGATTAATATATAGAGTTTTAATTTAAACCGTGTATACACATGTCACAGTTAATGTACAATGACACTTAAGCATAACTTTTTTAATTATTATTAATATAATTTTAAACCAATGTATGCACACGATTATTGTAAAATGAATACGTAGTTCATTCATTGTAAGTATGTAATGTATTAAATAAATATTTTTGTTTGTTTCATAGAGTTCTAATGATAATAATAATAATTAATAAATTAATATTTAATATATTAAATTAGCTCATGAATGCGTACTCACTTGCATGGTTCGCTGATATGTAGCAAATAACGTATAATTAATATTTATATTGTTTGATAAGATATAATCTTGTTATTGTTAATATATATAATAAATTATAAAGATAAGGTTTATGAGGATTTATTTTTGACATGTTTTTTTTAAAAATATATATATATATTTTAAGAAAATTAATTGATTAGATTTTTTATGAAAATTAAATGATTTGATTGGTCAATTGGATGTTTGATGAAATTAAGGAATGTAATTGGTTAATAAGGTTCAATTTTGTATAGAATATTTTTAGGAGAAGTGTAACATCCGAAATCTCAAAAATTTTAAAATTTATTTAATTGATTTCTGTTATGCGACACTAGGTTAGTGTCGCAGGTAGCGACACAAAGCCTAGTGCGACACAAGGCTAGTGTCGCATGAAGCTAGGTAATGACGGTTTGCAAGGGTTAAATGTGTAATTTGAGGCAACAAAATGGGGTTAAACCCCACTCCTTGTTCCAAAACCTTCCAGAAAATACAGAGAAAATAGAGATATTGTGTGTGTGTGAGTTCTTGATGTTTTAGATAGAGAAAGCAAAAGAAAGGTTAAGTTTTGCTAAGGAAATCGATTATTGAAAGTGCCCTCTTGAAATTCTAGGCATCTCAGGTAAGAATTTGAGTTTCTTTTTATCTTTGAAGGTGTTATTAGGTTGAAATGATGAGTATTGAAATGTTAAAGTTGTGAGTAAAAAGGGGTGTGTTTTTAAGAAGTAAAATTGGACGAAATATTGAGTAAAACATATGTTAGAATCATAAACAAAGTCTTGGGGTGAATTAGAGGTTCAAAGAAGTACCCAGAAACTTGTATCGCTAGTTTCCACTGCTAATTAATACTGGACGAAATATTGAGTAAAACATATGTTAGAAGTAAAATTCAAGACATATTGTTGTCCTGCTCGACATTGCGACACTAAGCTAGTGTCACAGTTAGTGTCGCAGTGGGGGTGTCGCGAATTAAAACCGTTGCTTTAGCGACATAAAGGATTAATGTCGCAGCTTGTATCGCTAGTTTCCACTGCTAATTAATAATGTTACCATAGCGACACTAAGAGCTAGTGTCGCAGGTTGTGTCGCAATAATGTGTTCTGCGGCACTATATTAGTGTCGCCATGATGAGTAGCGACACTAGGGGGTAGTGTCGCAGGGGTTGAATTAATATTTTAATAATATTTATAAACAGAGTTAATTACATGCGGTCACCTCGACAGGTATTTCAGGTAGCAATTCATAAATATCTGAATGTCATTCTCGAGGTAAGTAACAGGAAAAGTAAATAGTTTAATTATTTAATTTAAAACAATATGATTGCGTTACGTGATTTCCTTGAAATGACAATTACTTAGATCATGTGTGTGGTTAAGTAATTGTTATCTTGAGTAATAAATGAGTATCTAAATGAGTATCTAAATGAGTACGCCGATTGTCTGAGTAACAATTGTGCTAATGAGTATAAATGAGTATGCCAATTGCTGAGTGAACAATTGTGCCACTAAGTGTATAATAATTGTTGTGTGTGCCAATCTACTGAGTGAATGATTGAGCACTTATTTTTTAAGGCTTGAGATGCCTGGCTTGAGTAGCCCTTGAGAATATAATAAACTCAAAAGAGTTAGGCTTGAGGAGCCATGTGGAATCGCTGAGATGTGATAACAGGAAATGATGTTGAATTAATTTACATTTCCTTTACTTACTAAGTGTTGAGCTTACGTATGTTGTGTGTTGTGTTGATAGGTACATCAAAAGGGATTAAAGGTGGAAGTATGGGCAAGCGACCCGAGGAATGCTAGTGATGGAACTTACTATATGTGTATAGTGAGTTAAATTATCTCATAGATCATGCTCTGGAAAAGTAAAGCTTTTGATAAAGCTAAACAGTCTGTGTAAACAATGTATATATGATTTGTTAAACAATGTTGATCGTTTTGTTGAATATAATATATGAAGTGTTTATTGATATAAGATAAAAAAAAAGTTTGAGACATTTCAAGAGGTTTTTTTTTATTAATATTTAGATAGGTACACCTCATATAGATTATTTTATTGATTGGTTGAAGATGAATGTTTGCAAAGAGAAGCCTGGTCAAGATGCTTTCAACAAACTCCACAAGAAGATTGTTATGACCGATGATCTAATCAAACAACTCCGTACACTTGGACATGATATCGATGATGATTACATCGTAGATCTCTATTTCCCGAGGCAATCCACATCGAGAATTTATAAACAAATACAGATCTTTAGTATCATCCTCGATACTAAGATATATCATAAGACCAATAAGTTGATTTGAGATCTCGCTATCAACCTCTTGACCTAAAAAAAGTAATCTTTCTCGATAAAGTCGGTTGATTAGGGTAAAATTTTATCCCCCAGGAACGGAACTGCCATGAAACGACTTATTAGTCGATTTATTGATCACTATGGAATAGGATATACATCACATATCCTGGATCAAGTAAAGTATACTATATTAGCTTCTGTCTTCAATATATGTATTTATTATTATATTATTAATTCAATCCGGATTTAAAAAAATATCCCAATCCTAAGGATCCATAGGAGTTAAGAAGTAGTGTTGTTAAGATCTATCTAGCCCTAAATAGTTGTTTACTTTTTTTAATCCAAGAAGTTTCCCTGGAGGGATAATATCAACCATTTGACGTCCATCATCCGCTATGGTTATTTCGTATAGATCGATATGAACATTACGAGATGTCCCTTAATAAAACCAGTTGAATTTCTAATAGGCTTTCGCTTTCGCGTCTTTTTACATTAAGAAAAAAAAAGAGCATATTTTTTCTTTTTTATTTAAGAGCCTTATAAAGATCGTATCGATTCTTATCATTCACATTCAATATAAGTCCCCAAAATCCAAATAAATATAAGAAATGAAAAATTAGGTATGTATAGGTATGTATTGTTATCCTATTTCAGTGACAATAGTCTTTTTCCTCGAGGACTTACAGAAATACCTCGGACGGTGTCACAATCTGTTCGACGTACAACAAGATGATTGAATTGGAAATATCGACAAATTCTTGCGGAGTCCAAAGAAATTAAAATAACTAAAAAAGGGGGTCAACTTGTTCAACTTCTTTGACAAAGACTAAATATATCAACTTCACATTTAGTTATTTGGGGTGTGAAGCATTCTGTTTAATTATTTTAAGGATAATATTTAGTTTTTTTTTTGTTAATTGAATGTTGAATGTATCCCATTTATCATATTTTTTTACGATAAATGCTATCCCATTTTGAATAATATTCCTAATTGTTAAACACTTTCTTACGAAATAATTGTTCACAAAAAATTAAATGTCAACAATGGAGTTTGATGATCTATCATGTGTCTAATTGTAATGATCTACACACAATATTGGCTTTAATGTAAATTTTTAAAGCTAAATGATAGTGTTTCAATACTTTAACTTTATGATTTCTATTTCATTGAAACCAAAATGGGCCTACATAATTTCATTATGTAAGAAGATACAATATGGATGTCATATGTTATTCAGATTGTTGAGAATATGTTAAACATGATCTTTGTTAATTTATAATTAATCCGTGTAACCAAATAAAAATTATATAAAATATGGTAGAATATTGGAATTAAGACATGTGTAAATTATATATGTTTATTCATTGTTACTATAAATAAAAAATTAGATATGTTTCAATGATCTCAAATTTTATAAATTAGGAAAATTCATGTCGGTCAAGTTAACCTACATGTTTTTTAAATGTAATCTAAAAAAAAATATTTATTATGTAACTTTCCTATATTTTTATATAAATATTAAAATTTATTTAACAGAATATCTTAAAAGATTTTACCTATCTACAAGAATTTATAAACCAATATAACAAATCTTAAAACTTAATCTTCACAAGTACCTCTACAACACAAACAAACATTAACTTATAGATATAAAATAAAACATAATAAAGTTAAAAAACTTTAGTAAATATTACACACTAATAATTATTTTGAACAAACTTACTAATAATTATTTTGAACAAACTATTGAGACTTTCATAAAACATAAACGGAGTATCTACCAACATAAAAATACATGAAACTTAGGCTATCTCCAACCATCTCCAAATCTTCAACTTCAGATTTGAAGGAAAAATGACATCTTTTAAGCATATTTTAACTCCAAAAATAATTCATCTCCAACTATATACTCTAAATATCATACTCCAAACACTTCTATACTAATTAAATAATTTATAAATTTTTTAGTAACAAACAACTACTAATTGTTCACTTCTTACACGAAGATGTAATTTAAAACACATATAAACAATATCTAATACAATACCATCTAACAATTAAAAATAAGGTTAACATCAACACATATTAAAAAAAATAACTCATTTTATAAATTCAATTTAAATTTCCCACGTTGTCGCGGGTCTTAACTAGTTATAAATATAAATAAAATAAAAGAAAAAAACATGTTGCTAGTGATTATATGTTCAATACTTTCCGTTTGAATTCGTCATAAATGATCCTAGTACATATGATAAAATAGATTATAGATTATAGATTATCGCATTTAAACAATGATGAATGATAAAATATCAAACTACATACGAGTAATATATATGAAAAATCAACTCCTTATGAAAAATATAACAATAATAAATAAATAAATAAAATAAAATAAACTAATATAAAAAAATCTAAAAAGATATGACAAGATTTTGGGCTTGGGCTGATGTAAACAAGTGGTCACGTATTATATACTCTGTATTTTGTATTCCATTTTATCGTTAGATGTGGGCTTGGACTAATATATATGAGTACATGACTATATATTATTGGGCTGGGGCCGAGGTTTTTTTATGTTTATGTTACTTGAGAAGCCATATTTATGTTTGTAACTGAGATATTTCGTGTTCATTTCTAATCTTTTCTCTAAGTACCTCCAAAATATTTACTCGGTGAGGTTCGAACTTTTGACTTTTTTGATGAAATATGACCAGGCCTCTTGCAAGTTGAACCTTTTAATTGGATAGACACTTTTTAATAAATCAACATCTTGTTGTTTCTTTAAATCAGTTTATCAGGCTGATAATATGTACGAAAAATAAAAATGAAAATAACACACCCCCAAAAATTGACTAAAGTGTTTTCTTCAGGTTCACTCAATTTCAAACTTACCCGACCCGAATGACATCAACACCCAAGTCCCCAACCAACTCCTACTTACAAAGTGAACACTCCAAACACAACACACACACTTTGGTACCTCCGTCATCTTCACTCCTAACCACCGAGCTGACCGCCACCTTCCGCCACATCGGAAATATCGCCATCAAACTACTTCCTCCTCAAATACCCCCAAATTCCAAAATTCTAGGTGCATTTTTCTCCAATGGCTTCTTCAACTCTCTCTCAATCTATCATATCTCCACTCAATTCTCAGACCCAAATCTCCAATCGAACCCCTCAAACTCTTTCATTCAATCGATTATCAATTCCAAGAATCTCTAGATCTAAATTGAAAACCGTTTTAGTTGTCAATTGTACTTCAGCTGCAAGTGATAGTAGCTCAAAAGATGAAACCCCAATTGAACTCAGTATGTTTTTAATTGCTAAAAACCCAATCTTTCTCTGATGGTTTTATTTGTTTTATGACTTGAAATTCTATTTTCGTCTTCAGGGTTTCCTGCATATCCTACGGTTGTTGATATCAATCAAATTCGTGAGATTTTGCCACACAGGTCTGTTGTATTTTCTTGATTTCTGATTTGTTTTTTTTTCTTCACTAAAGTTTTGAACTTTTGGTTGGAATTATGATGCATTGGTTGATTTATGATTGGGTTTCGTTCTTTTTATTGTTAGTTGTAGTTTCCATGGTTGTCGGTTCTAAAGTTTTGAGTTTTTTGTAAAAATTACGATGCATTGTTTGATTTCTGAATTCTCATATGGGGTTTCTTTGCTTGCTTTTTTTTTTTTTTTGTCGTGCCCACGTAGTTTTTGTAAGAAATTTTTGAACTTTATCTACAAGTTATTATTATGTAACGTTTGATTTCTGATTTGGGGTTATTTTGTAGTGTTTATGTTTTTTCTTTCAAATAAAGATTTGAACTTATGATATGTATTGTTTGATTTCTGATTTGTATTTTTGTTGTTGTTGGCAGATTTCCATTTCTTTTGGTGGACAGGGTGATTGAGTACAATCCAGGAGTTTCTGCAGTTGGTATCAAGAACGTGACTATTAATGATAACTTTTTCCCTGGTCATTTCCCTGACAGACCAATTATGCCTGGTGTTCTTATGGTTGAGGTACACCTTTAAAGTTCTTGTTCAAGGTTACAGTTTATGTATATTGGGGCATCTTTTTTTTTGGGTGTTGGACTTGTATATATAGTTGTTTTGCTATTTTTGTATTCTGATTATCATTCTTAACTCATAATTCAAGCTGAATCTTGTTTAAAATGAATGGATAAACAACTAAGTGGGCGGTTCCGGTAACAAGTTTGGCTCAAAAATAGATAAAGTTTAGTCCGCATTGAAACAGGCCGAGTAGAGTTGGGTCGAACCACGAGCACTTTATATTAGGATCGTTGTATTTTATAAAAAACAACCCGTTCAAGTGATTGATGAGGTTGTAGGCATCTGAATACGATTTAGATGACTTTCATCCAGTTTGACCCACTCAACCTATTTTTCCTCCTAGCTTAACTCATTTGATTAGTTAGAGATAAAACATAACCCAAAATGACCCAATTGTTAGTAGATGAGTTAAATTGTCACCTCTGGTCCTCTACTATCATCATTGCATTTCCCGAAAAACCAGAAACGGAACGAGTTGTTGAAAATAATATAAGATTAGACTAAGTAGCTCGTATAGGCTTGAGCATGGCTCCAATTGTTGGAGACTTGGGTTTGGCATATAAAATTAGTCTCTTCTTTTTATTCTTCTGTAAGTGATGAAAAATCATTTGAAAAAGAAAATCAGCAAAGAAGTTTCCTTTACTTGATTTGAAAAACTAAAAAATGTTTGGGAATATTTGTTTATAGGCAATGGCACAAGTTGGTGGTTTGGTAATGCTGCAACCAGAAGTGGGAGGGTCACGTGACAGTTTCTTCTTTGCTGGAATTGACAAAGTGAGGTTCAGGAAACCAGTGGTGGCCGGAGACACTTTGGTCATGAGAATGACACTCACCAAACTTCAGAAACGATTTGGAATCGCTAAGATGGACGGGAAAGCGTATGTTGGAGGTGAGGTGGTCTGTGAAGGTGAGTTCTTGATGGCCATGGGTAGCAGCGAGTGATTTCTTTCGTTTTGTGTAACATTTGCTAATTGAAGTTTTGCATTATTTGAGCCATTTATCATGCTTTCCAGTAGAACTTGTATTGAGCAAGTGGATCCAATGGATTCTTGTAAGACCCTGTTCTTAATCTAATCTTTGATGGGAGGATTTGTCGTGATGTTTTTAATGCAATGTAGGTTCCTTGTTTCGTCTCTTTAGTTAACCTAAGCAGGTTTCTGAAATCCCAATTAACGTTTGCTTAGGATTCATAGTTCTCAATCTTTTGATGGGTGTTTGGATGTTAGTTTGAAATTGATTATTTGACTTTGAATAATACAAATCACATAATCAGGTGTATCAAATATAGACTGTAAAATAGTAGTCTTTGAACTTGTTTTTTGTTGTTTAAATTCTCTGTAGCAAACCACTGAGTCAATATGAATATTGTCTTCAGCATCAAGTTTTGTGAAGTATGAATACTGGGATATCAATCTACTAGATGTTAAGGTTGCTCAAACAAAAAGGGCATTCATTTGAAAGAAGAGGATAATTTATGTAAGATGGAAGAAAGCCCTCTTTAGTTGATGTTATAGTAGGGTACAATTGAGTTCATGATAAATTATTTTCTAATAGTTAATATAAACCTTACCATCCATTGTTTTTAAGCAGAAGATTAGAAAAACAATTTATCAATCCAAACATTAAAAACTAGGCGTAAAATGTTTATCCAAACACCTCTTAAGCGTCTTGATCCACTTCTATTAGCAACAGGTGATTACTTTTGTTCATTAATCGACTTTACTCAATCCGAAAGTACCATATATAATCTGGGATATCTCTAAATAAATGGACTAAATTTACATGTTACATTACATAATCACTTCTTATAACCCAAGAGCTCCTAGTGGAGTTTTACCTTGCCCGGCCTCAAAGTAGAAAATTAGCATTGCCACCATTGCTAATCTTGCATGCTTAATCTCAGCCAACTTCAGTCTATCAAGCTTCTCGGTATCGGGGATATAAACTCCGTTTTGAATCGAGCCCGCAAAGCTCAATGGGTCAAAGAATTTGCCACCTGGATAACCTTGTTCTCCGGTAGCATTAGCAAAGTTCTCGGCTGTTTTGGACCATGGGGTGGCCCAGTCAACTGATTGTGATTCAGGGTTGAAGAAATCAACCCATCGTTTGCTCTCAACCCAACCCATGAGGAGGAGTTGGGTTCCAAGAAGAGTTCCAAATGAGAATGGTGCAATGGCACCTGGGTCGGCTCCAGCTTCGAACCATGGGATGCCGCTCCATGCTTGACCAACAAAGATGCCGAGGACTGCTGCCATAGCCCATCGCCCGTGAATGAGCTCTGCTTCCCTATACCATTTTAGGAATGCTGGGTCCTTGCCTAGACCAAGTGGGTCGAACCCGAAGTCTCCTGGGAGCCTGTAGTTAAATTGAATCTGGTGAGAATTGGTTTATGAAATATTTTATTAAACACAAACGAGCTGGTTTGGTAACGGGTCAAAATGTTTTGATACTAGCCTAAACGGGTGGGTTTACCAGAAACCCGTAAGTCAAAAACTAGTGCACAGTTTTTGGAACGTGCAATTATTGCACTTTTGAATAGCTAAATATCTTTATTACTATTATAAATTAATTTCAGAAACTTTGTTAAAAAGAAATATTAACGGTTATCTTGAGACGGGAAATAAAGTCCGTCAAATATGATTACAAAAATTACATTATTATATTGGAAAATGAATTATTTGAATAATATGAATAAACTCTTATGTGATTTTAATTTGTTTGACCCATTTGATCTTTTTTTCTTGCATACATTCCTAAATGCGCCCATTAGATTTGTTAGACATAAAACCTAATCCAGATCAAGTTATTCATAAGTATATAGTTCAAGGTTGTCCCATTCTAAAACATAGAAAAAGCAAGAGGACTTACGAGCCATCGAGCCACTCAGGGTCGATAAGATTGCCGCCACCTTTAACAGCAGGGATCCAAGATTTCTTTGGAGCAACAGCTGCCGTGATGACGAGCCGCCTAGGAGCGGCAGCCACCGCAGCAGCACTACCAGCTGGTGCAGATAGCAGGGTCTGGCTCTTCTTTCCACCAGACAAGAAGGATGATCCTAATCCATTAAGCAAAGCAGCAGATGAGGCAGTAGCTGCCATTTGGTAAATAAACAAATTACTTGATGAAAGAAAGTTTGTTTGTGTGATGTATTTGGGTATGAAATGAAGTTATATGTGAATATTGATATCAAAAGGAACGAAATGAATGGAGCCACGTAGGACCAATGTTAAATCTTGGATAGATTTGCAGCCAATCAAATGCAAGGACAGTGATATCCGTATGCACCCTCCATCCACTTGTAAACTGTAGCACTTTACAAGTTACAACATCTCCAATGCACACACTAATTTTTAATGAGTACTATAATACGCATCAAACAGATGAATGGTAAATTGGTAATGGTTAATGAACGGGCGGGTCCAGCATAGAAATTTAGTACGTGGGAGATCGTCGACTACGTTGGAATCTGTCTAGTCTTTATGTCCGTCATTATCATTTATTATTATTATTTTTCTTTAGAATATAAGTTTCTAAACTAGTTAAAAGTAAAAAGAATACGTCTGAAAGCATTTGTAGGTGCCGACATCTATTGGTTGAGTTGACTTGGCTTCCCATCCACGTCGAGATAAACCTTGAATTAAATACCGTCGTATTTCTTGTTAAATTGCAATTTTGGATTATTTACGATTAAAATTACGATATCCTTAAATCAACATACGTGTTATAGTTGAAATGGAAATGGATTAATCGCTTTCATCTTAGTGCATGAAAATTTGAAAACGCTAGCAAATGATTTACTCGGTTACAAAACTACCGTAACGTACACAATTGTATATTGAAAGGGTAGTAGTTCGTATATTATTAAAAATTCTATGTACACCACTACTTGTATTTTATGGTGTCGTATAGTACATACTTTAAAACACAATTAATAGTATACGAAGAATTTTTGATGATGTACGAATCATCACTCGTATTGAAATTGACCTATGGAAAAATAATACAATAATAATAAAATAAAATGATAATAATAATAATAATTAATAATCATAATTGTAAACCTACCATAACGTACACATGTTTATTAGTTATTGCCTTATTGGTGCTTCTTTTCTTGTTCCAAATGAATAAAATGATTGATGATCCAAAACCTTAATTTCATATGACACATGTATATATGACTATATATTTATTGTAGTAGGTTAATTTGGTGTTAACATGTATCGTGTATGAACAAATGATATCCTACCGCATGCATCAATCAGGCTGTTAATTAATACTATTTTTAGATTTTATTAATTATTTTTCATTTTATATATTAAATTAAAATTTGTATATTCATTTTCTTGTTTTGTTTTTTCCTTTTTATTTTTCATTTTTTAGTAAAGATAAATATTCACTCGTACACACCTTATCACAAATATATACATTTTTCCTTGAATAATAATAGTTCAACTATTTAACTAACTCACAACTTTAAAATTGTTAGATTAACTCAATACCGCTACAGTATAAGTCATTTGATTAAATATTTGTATATAGGTATAATAATAATTTGAGAAATTGATTAAAACGATCCATGTACAATCATTCAATTCTTGTAATAATTTTTCATTGACAGTATAAGTTATGAGACTATTGTTAATAAAAGTATTTTAGAAATATAAAATTAGCATGTAAGTTTTGGTTAACAAGCGTTGAATAATTGTGATTTAACAATTTTTAAAGTTTAACGAAAGAGTAATGATATATAAGCTTAGCTAGATGTACTTAAAAGTAGAACTTACTTGTCTATTGGTTGATACAATTTATCTCTTGTAATCTTATAAGTTGAATTTAATACATACCATTAGTCATGTAAGCGAACCGAACAATCAAGAAATATTTCATGAACCGTTCAACGGAAAGTTCGTTTATGTTCCACGTTTAGTTAAATGAACAAATACGAACATGATTTTCATTCGTCTAGATAAACTAACAAACATGAACATATCTTTCGTTCATTCACTTACGGTCGTGAACGTTCATTAAGGTCCGTTCGTTTTAGTTTTATATATTTTATATATAATATTTAAACTATATAATTTGATGTAAATGTAAAATTCTATATACTTTATTTATATTTTGTTTATCTCAATTATCTCATATAGCATATTTTAATTTTAATTTTATATAATTATCGATAATGTCATTCGTATTAGAAAAGCTTTTTATAAGTTTGACTTCGTACATTAATCTTGTGATTAAGCATTGATTTATATATTTGTTCGTGTGCGTTTATTTATGTCCATGAACAAATATATTTTCTTAATAAACGAACATAAATAAGAAAATTTAGTTGCCTATCTATTTGTCTTCATTCATTTATTTGTTCATTTGTTCGGCGAAACTTTAATAAATGAAAACAAATAAACTTCATGTTCGTTTATATGCCTGAGTAATATTCTCATATTTTGTTAAGCTATATGCCTATATCTAAGCAGCCTTATTTGTCAATTTTATTAATGAAAAATTATCTGTATATAACAACGAGTAAAATAGCAGGAGTACACTCTACTCTGAAAGAAAGAAAAAAAAACACAAAACAAATGTAAGGTCACAGATGGCCGAGTGTGACTGACTGATGAAGTAAACAATTCCGGCGTTTTGTCATATCCTGTATCCCTATATTCACTCTATCTATCTCTATCTCCAAAGCCCTAATTCTTATCTCTTTTGATTGCCAGGTATAATTCTACTTCTATGACATTTACTTTCGGTTTTTGATTTCTAGGCTTCGTTTGTACGATCAAACCGATTGAATCAACATTTCTTATCCAATTTTGTTGTTAATTTCACCCGATCTATCTATCTCCATATATCGCCTAATTGTTAAGCTCTGTTTTTTTAATTAAATCACAGTTTGGGCGAAATTTCAATTTTATAGATGGATTTCTGATTGTAATTTTACTGTGTCTGACTTTTATGTTGCTGATTTTAATCACTGATTATACTATTTTATGTAGCAGTAGTTTTAGGGATTCATGTATTGCAATCTGTGATTTAAATTTAAAAGTTTAATTATTGCAATCCATATTTGACAAAACTGCCATAGAACAGTCTGGTGGTTGGTGAAAACTAGAAAGTTCATAGCTTTATGAGTTTTTGTTGTTGTAGTGGTTGCTAATTTTGCAGCAGAAATTGCATGTTTTTTTGGTATGCAGATTTGATGCATAAAGTTTTTTGTATTTAGGTTTAGTCTAACTAGCAATGCAATATGCAGGTGAGGTTACGCGGTCAGCGATATGATTAGAAAATAGACCGTCACTATAAGTGATATAAATTATCTTCATCTTGATATACATAAAAGGATATTTTGATGGGAGGTTTATTGAGCTTAAATAATTCTAGACCGACTGAGACGTTTCACGTTCCACAGAGTGAAGCTTGTAAGAGGCAGAAGACATCATCAAGTTTTTGGGATGATAAGCCTCGTTTGATTCCCAGTCTTCCTGATGAAATATCGCTCGAGATTCTCGCCAGGCTTCCGAGAATTTGCTATTTGAATGTGAAAGCGGTGTCACGCAGCTGGAAAGCTGCAGTAACTAGTCAAGAAATTTACAAGGTCAGGAAAGAACTAGGTGCTACAGAGGAATGGCTTTACATTTTGACCAAAAATCAGGGTGATCGGCTTTTTTGGCATGCATTGGACCCAATTTCTAGAAAGTGGCTAAAATTACCACTTATTCCTAATGTGCCTACAGAAGATGATTATAAAAGAGGCTTGTCTGATTCTCGGATGTGGAATATGGTTGGATCAAGTATCAGAATTGCAGATGCAGTGAGAGGATGGCTTGGAAGGAGGGATGGTTCAGATCAAATCCCGTTCTGTGGTTGTGCTATTGGAGCTGTGGATGGCTGCCTTTATATGCTGGGTGGGTTTTCTAAAGCTGCTGCCATGACCCGTGTATGGAAATATGACCCGGTGTCAAATTCTTGGAGTGAAGCAAATCCCATGTCTGTGGGTAGAGCGTATTGCAAAACGGGTGTGTTGAATAACAAATTATTTGTCGTTGGAGGTGTTAGCAGGGGTCGTGGTGGACTGACACCACTCCAATCTGCAGAGGTATATGATCCCAAAACTGAGTTATGGTCAGAAGTACCAAGCATGCCGTTTTCAAAAGCACAAGTGTTACCAACAGCCTTTTTAGCAGATTTGCTTAAGCCAATTGCAACGGGACTAACATCTTACCGAGGAAAACTATATGTTCCTCAGAGTTTATACTGCTGGCCGTTTTTTGTTGATGTTGGTGGTGAAGTTTATGATCCCGAAACAAATTTATGGGTCGATATGCCTACAGGCATGGGTGAAGGTTGGCCTGCTAAGCAGGCAGGAACCAAATTGAGTGTGATTGTTAATGGTGATTTATATGCGTTGGATCCTTCTAGTTCTTTAGAAAGTGCTAAAATTAAAGTTTATGATTACCAGGATGATTCTTGGAAAGTGGTTGAAGGAGATGTACCTATTCGTGACTTTGCAGAGTCAGAGTCACCTTATTTACTTGCGGGTTTACTAGGGAAGCTTCATGTCATCACTAAAGATGGTAACCATAACATTGCAGTAATGCAGGCTGATAAACGGAATAATTCAGCAGCTGTTAATTCTGGAGAAGGAACATCTGAATCCATGAGAACATCTGAACCAAATATATGGAATGTGATTGCTTCCCGGAATTTTGGGTCTACTGAACTTGTCAGTTGTCAAAATCTTGATATTTAAGAGAATCATATCCTATAATGCCTGGATTTCCTGTATAAAGCTTCATGTTAACGTTTACATCATTGTTGTTGCTTCTGTGGCATGACGCCATCTCAGTTTGTTGTGCATTTGCTGGTATGTTTACTATGTGAGTATTGCTTTTAAAATTGTCATTGTGTCAATATAGTCATCTTTTTACTAGAGGATTTGAGCTGTTGTAAATAATAACTAGTTATGTTCTGTTAACTTCGATAATTCCATATGAAACGTTACAGTACTAAATCTCGTTATATAATTTACATATGTAAGCTTGTTGAAGAAGTATAATGTGGCTGATGCTATTGGTATGAAAGTTGCATACTTTCGATTTTCTCATGTATAAATGTTGCTTGATGCATATACATTACTCTCGTAGAAATGTTTTTTGACATGTGGGCTGTATTCGCTTTCTTTCTTAGTTGATTCAGTTGCTTGCGGCAATCTGGTTATGACATCGACCTCAGTCATAGCCCATGTGCTAATGTGGTCTCATAAGTCGTAAACTATAAAATTTCAATAAATCAAAATCTGTTTCTCATCACATGTGCTTCAAAATTGATGTACCTACAATGATATCTATTTTACACCATAATTTTTTATAGATTCACCATACCTGTTCATTAAGCAGTTATACTATTCAATAGTCGTATATTATGGTTAATCTATCAAAAATCATAGTGAAAATATCATTACCCTTTTCAACCTATATCGCAAATGTCAAGCCCAAAACCTATCACGACGCTAACTTTGATTTGGAATTCCTTGCTGATAGCAAGTCACATAATTACTTACATATTACATATTGAAGCACTTGATCCAAATAAGATATACCACATTTTGTGTGAGAAATTTTGTGCACAACATGGTACGTGTTCAAATGATTGTAACTATGACAAATGACACATCAAAGTCTTGTTTATTAAAGGGTTTATTGTTTATGTATTATACGTTAACTCTTTTAATATTGTACGTGAAACTATTGATAATGTCATCAAAAATTCAATTAGCCAATAGAATTATTTGATTTTATCAAATTTGCTAAAATTAAGAACATGACGATTTCATAAATAATAATTTTAAAAAATTAATTTTATAATTATATTTAATCGATTTGAGATAAACCCAAAAAGTCATATCTGTTTTAAAAGTAAAGAGAACAAAGAATAAGAAGAGAATAGAATTGTATTATTCATCTCACCAAGGAGGTATATATATAGTACAAGATAACTTAACGTATAAGTAAACAATCTCTTACTATAATACAAACTTTATCTAATAGGTATGGACATCCATTCCATATTTATCCATAACACTCCCATTTGGATGTCCATTGTATAAGATTATGCCTCGTTAAAACCTTACCAGATAAAACCCGAAGGGACAAAAATCTAGTGAAGGAAAAAGAGTACATAATTCTTTCAATACGTTTGGGGATGTTGCCTCGTTAAAAACCTTGCTAGAAAAACCCAATGGGACAAAATCATAATCAAGGGAAAAAGAGTGCAACACGTATTTTCTCCCCCTGATGAGCACATCACTTGACCTCATCACCTATACAAACTTGTTGACGGATAATATCATCACATTTTACTCTTTCACCAGCCATGAGTATAATATAACTTTAGCAATGTAAGTTATAGCTCCATCACCGACAAATTATCATTCCTTAACTTGAACAATGCGTTATGTGTATTAAAGAACTTGAATGCTTTTTTCAAGTGAAAGAAATTATATCTCGCCAATAATTAGACATGAAATTTCAACGCCCAATGATAACGTAATACTCTATTTCTTGACCAATAATTTATTGTCATCCTTCGGGGGTCGAAAGGAAACAAATAATCATACAACCATTGAAGTGCTTAGTGATATCCTTAGCCCATAAAATCTTATTAGCATTTCTTGTATAGATTTCTAGGTGCACAAAGACTACTATACATCATCAAGATTTAAATACTTAACCCATGACAAAACCTTGTCTTCACGGTAACCGTTCAGTTCAATTTATTTTCCAAGCACTAATCACCTTTGGAAGCTCCCAAATAGTTCAAATATATGTATTACAATGTATGTGCATTCGAACGTCTTTTCAAAATGTATGGGCAAACATATATCATTTTACATATCATAATTTGTCAAGAAATATTCAACGGGGCTATTTTATCACCTGCCAATCAATATAATCAATATAATGACTTACTCAATTTGATCAATTAGTGTTCTCGAGAACCTTTCTTTCTATTACAAGACCTTTTAATCATGAAACATGCTTTAAGCATTTCATATCCTTTACGGAGTTTCAATAGTAAATGAGCTCTAACAATATCCAACAGACGCGATCTAAGTTTCTCTTTTATTGCCAAACTTTCTAAGAAATCAATAAGATTGTTGCATCCACCAATAAAAAATGTTTACTCATATATAAATCTCGGTCTTTTCAAATAATCCTTGTATCATCACTCTTGCCTTATATCTCATCGTTTCATAGTCATTGGGCTTTTGAAGACCGAATTATATACGACATGTTTTACAGTTCATGTAGGAATAGTCCAACCATCTCACATCGAGAGATTTCACATTTTATAAATTTCTTGCGTCTTTTCATATTGGCAAATTATTTCTACCTTTGCACTTTTTGGTAGGAATATTTTCACGATCCTCATTCAAAATATCTAGCGCTATGTTATATACAAAAATATTAACGACATCGATTTCACACTTTTCGACACACGATATAAATAATTAAGACCTTTTCACTTTTCACTTTTCGCTTTTCAATTTTAGGGTACCCAAGGTTCATCTAGAACCTTCACGTCCAATGTCTCTTTATCAAATATTTATGGGGTCTTTATTACCTCGATTTTGACCATATTATTTCTTGCTCCCTTTTTACTTCAAGGATTTTATTTGGAATTGATATATCTATCACGTTTCACGTGCCATGGACTTATTACCATTCTTAATCGGAGCATGAGAAGCTTATATAGGTGACTTAGTCACTCAATTTTGGTCAACGAATATGTCTGGCATTTAATAAATATGAATTATCATTTGAATTTTGAGTTCATATTCTTCATTATGAGGATCAATATCATATTGTAATAATTCTAATTTAAGCTCCTTATCCCCTCCCCATACATATTCCTAACATTCTTTCACATCTAGACATTGTGCATTGGCCCGATGCAAATTCATATTATTGCATGTATACTAACATGGCCCCAATAGTAGTTTTGCTCTCATCATTGATCGTAGTCTTTATAGTAAACTAAATACACTCGTTAGCGTTTCAATAAAAGTAATCGGTGTATGAACTAATAGATGTTCAACACTTATTACAATCAACCGAAGACGCTTAATATTTTATTTAATAAAGTTTACGTTCACCGACATTATTAAAACAAATATGATAATTTGAAACATGTGTTCACAATCTCAAGGTTGCAATGGCCATTTATACGATGCATCGATTTAAAACTCTAAATGGTCCATTAGGTGGATATATAGGCCTACATATATCCCTTTTTATCATATCCAAAATCATAAGAGATTAAATTCTAATTTTAATCGGTAATGATTAACTTTCTTTGAGAGCAAACAATAGGTGTAAAATTATTACTCTTAAGAATCTCTCGGTTCTTATGTACATTTCGCATCATCATTGACTCGGAATGGTCTAACCAGTCATGCTAATTTATATAATACTCAAGGTCTATAAAACATCAAGTCTTATGCATGCATCATTACTTTATTATGCCTTTCTTTCTCCGATGCATGGATTACCATCATGATCACTTAAAATATGTTTCTTAAAGTAAGTGACGTGTATATAAATTTCACCAGTTACTACGAATTATAATAAATAATAATACCAAGGGTAAATAAGCACAAAAATATTAGAAATACCACATAGCATAACAAATAAGTTTGACATGCATAACAATTACATATACGAGTATTGCATATAACATGTTTATCTATTTCGGGCAACTTACTTTATAGCTCATTGTATTTGCTCACACAGTCACAATTATAAATCAAAACTTCATTTAATACCCTTTTCAAAATATCTATCATAAATAATATTCTCTTCCACATGGTATCAAACTAACATATCATCAAGTTAAAAATAATTACATGATCAAGTAAAAACCATTTCACCGATTTCAAGTCTTATATCATAGACGATTTTGTGCAGTGACTAGCTTTAGTGAGTATCACAACTATTGTGTCATGTATTCAAAATATTCAAGTTGAGATTTTACTATAAACCAATCGTGTCATTAATTGAAGCGATCTATGTACTATCTAGAAACAATAATTCTTTCATTCAGTCCTCAAAACTATTTTCTAGCATTCACAAGATAACACATCGGCCATTCTAGTAATGTCAAAGAAATATATCAAATCATTCAAGATCGTATACTAGCCATAGAAGTGTAAAATAAGTTCTAAATAATAATCAGATTAGATAAAACATGTATCAATCGCATATATATGGATAGAAAATAAATCTTCTCATGTCACAGATCACATTTATTATACCAAAATGTAAAGATAACTATTTTGATTCAATTTCTATATAATAGGTACCACTTATGATCGTCATGTATATATCAAAATAAATCCACAATACAATAAAAATTTAATGATGAATCAAATAAGATTAATTTATTATTCGTGGACTCATGCTAGCAACTCATAAAGACAATTCCACTCATAAATATTTATCCATCTTCAATAAATCATATTTTGCAATAGTGTATATCTAAGATTCTTAAGCTTAATAAAACATCCTCAATATTTCAAACATGATCAGTCTTAAGAAAAGAAACTTAACTTCTTATATATGACATATAAATCTTAAAATTATACTAAATTCACATGTCATAACGAATTTAAGGAATCATCTCGTGAGAGTAAATTATTTAATTACCTATCATTTGATACATATGTTTCAATATCATGGCTACGACTTCTATTGAGGTCATACATAGATATAACAAAATATTATTATTCTAGGGATGTTGATATTGCAATTTTTTTTATAATAAATATAGAGCTTAAAACCAAATCAACGTCATTTAGTTGATCAAATAGTGTAGTCACTAATAAGAATAAGGCAAATGCTCGTCTTTTGTTTTAACTTAAATCTTCCAAATAATTACTAGATACTCGTATAAAATAATTATTAACTTAATAATGGTTAAAATTCATACCTCTATCTTTAACACATTCTTAGATATATGGAACATATCTTTAGTTACAATTAAATTAAAACACTTATAATTATTATTATGCATTCCATAATCAAAGTCAAAATACCTAAAAATTCAAAAAATAAAATATCCTAAAGCAACTATTGGGATAAATATATCACTTAATTATTGTACGCAATCTAACAAGGGCGACTAATTACGAAAAAGTACTAAAACAACCCCTGCAAATTCTGGATGCATGTAGACAATAAAAATATATCCAAAAGCTAAGTTACTTTGATTACGGAATCAGTCCAAGTATAAAAGCAAAACGTTGAGCTCTAAGTAAACAAGTAATTACATCGAAAAACAATTCGATGAGCCAACATGTATATATCTTGCATTGAGAATTACATCTAGTTGCACACACTTGCATTAAAATTACATAATTCAAAAACCGATATATATCATTCCTTTTTGTTCATTGAAAAAATATGGGTCAATGATTTGAATGCCATTTATATTCTACGAAACAAAATAACAATTTAAGGATTTTAAAACCGCAAATTATAACCAATTATCTGAATTAAGAACAAGATTAAAATCATAAACACATATTAGTATCTCTGCTTATAAGTTCTGTACCAAAAAAAAATATTCCGATTAATCACCGTTAATCACTATAGTGGATTTCAAGCAACTAAAATTCCATGTACAATGAATTAATCAACTATGCAATTAATACCAACAGCTAATATGTGCATAGTTTAAAATCATGACTAGAAAGGACTCAAGAAAATAAAACGAATACCACAAATCTACTATAAGATGCGACCAAATATTCTACATAATATAGATTAACTATATATAAATTCTTCTTATACATAATCTAGCAAGAATTATCAAGCAATGGTGAAACACAACATTAATCGGCATGATAGGCGGTGAAAATATATCCAAGGGATAGTTCACGTTTTTGTTCAAGGATATTATTTAGTTCAATAATAAAACAATAAAGATTTATTAATGTTTTTATCAATAGATTTACATCTATATATTCAAATATATTAATTAATTAATTGATCTTAAGTTGTTTTTAAATCAAAGTCATGTTGTGAAGTCTAAAAATTATGTCTTGTCTTCTCATAAGATGACATCGATGGTGATGATAAATTCAAGAGAAAACAAGTTCTAAAAGTCAACAAATACCATATTGACGTTTGACTAAAGGTTAAGATGTACCTCTTAGGATCGTAGAATTTGTAGAACTCTCGGAAACCTTGCTAAATGGTGATCATAATTAAAAGCATCAAACCTGAAACGGTGTATGCCTCCGTCCAAGATATTAGCATGGCTCCAACTCGTCTTATCTTGTAGATACTCGTGATTAAAATTAATTGCGACTGCGAACTCAATTAGGTTAGAGACTCGTGCTGATAACGTATTGTAAAAGTAAAGAGAACAAAGGATAAGAAGATAATAGAATTGTATTATTCATCTCACCAAAGAGGTATGTATATAGTACAAGATAACTTAACGTATAAGTAAACAATCTCTTATTAAAATACAAACTCTATCTAATAGGTATGGACATCCATTCCATATTTATCCATAACAATATTTTTATCTTTATCTAAGTTCAAAACATTCCTTATATATTTGTATATATACATCTCAATTAGAATAGATTTTGTTAAGGTAAGCATCGATCCAATAACAACGTGTAACTTTGAATGGGATTTGAATATCATAATAACATTATTTAAAACCAGAACATGTTGACAAAACAAAGTTATTCAAAAAATTGTCAAACATGTACTACATAACCAAAAAAATCAAATAACAACGAAAGATGAACCTTACATATCTAATTAAGGATGAGGTTCAAATGAGAATGATAAAAGTGTTGAGAATAAGAGAATCAATAAGAATGTGTTATATGTCACAAAACCACTTTCCCCACGTTTTTAAAAATTAAATATCTCAAGAATAGCTCATTGAAAAATTATAAAAATTGCACCATGAGAATCAACATTTTTTCCTCTTCGATTAGACATCTCACATGATATACTTTCGACGACTTTTTTTATAATTGTACAATATTAGTAACACATGGGGTACTCGTTGGTAACACATGTGTTACCTGCTGGTATCACATGTGTTACCTGCTGGTATCACATGTGTTACATGTTGGTAACACATGTGTTACTCGTTTACAAAACCCAACGAAAATGAAAAAAAAATTGTCGAAAGTATACCTTGTGAGATCTCTAATTGAAGAGAAAAAAATGTTAATTTTCATGGTGCAATTTTTATGACTTTTCGACTTACCGTTTGAGAGATATTTAATTTTTAAAAACGTGGAGGAAAGTGGGTTTTGTGACATGTGGCGCGTTCTTATTGGTTCCTCAATTCTCACCTAAAGTTGTTGTACTTATTTGAACCTTACTCATCTGATTAACACATATAAAACAAAGTTTTATGTTATTAATAAATATTAAGTATGTTAAATATATAATTACTTATATGCCGTATGTATAAATACACAGGTTTAAAATTAGTATAATAATAAAAGAGTCAAAATATAATACGGTTTGAAACAATAAAGCATTTATTAAAATATAAATGATAATATAAATTAATAAAATTTATTTAATTCATTAACGATATATAAGTATTTACTTTTGGGTTAGGTGCACCAGAATAAAAGTATAAAATTTATCGGGTGTAAGTTATTCAAGTTTCGATTGTGTATAATTTAACTTTCAATTTATTGCTATTATTATATTTAAATTATGATAGTTTTACTGAAATGTCTTTCATATAAGTTGTTACGTAAATATATAATTTTTAGGATATATTAAAACATACATATCAGTAACAAAATATTTTTGTTTAACTTAATTTAATAAATATAAATAATATTTATATTAGTAAAATAATTTCAAAAATAACTTACAATATTATTTGTATCAGTAAAATAATTTCAAAAATAACTTAGAATATTTTATTATAAGTTAAATTTTTTTTTTTTTTTTTTTTTATTATTATTATTATTATTATTATATATCACTTAAAATAAAATTAAAAGCTAAATAAATTGGCTTTAAAACAACGCATCAAGGTCGGTGTGCATTGTCTTGTTATAAAAGGGTGTTTAGGATTTAAAATGTTAAGTCAAAATACCCACTTAAATCCCAAACACCCCTAAATTCCAGTTTCCCCCAAAACCCTTTCTGTATACATACATTCTTCAAGAAAGCTAGTATTTTCAAGTTTGCGTTGAACTAGGGTTTAATAAAGATCAAATATTTTTCCTCTTTGAATAAAGAAAATGTCAGCATTCGGCATGAATTCTGCTTCCAACACAAATCCAAACAAGTCTACTGAGGTATATATATATATATATATATATATATATATATATATATATATATATATATATGTTTGTGATTTTAATGCTGTTTGAATTATTAAACTCCATTGACATTTTCTTTTTAATTGTTGTTTTGGTTTGTATGTATATAATTAGGTTGTATCACCTCCAACTGATGGTGTATCAAGTCTTTGTTTCAGTTCCAAAGCAAATTACCTTGTTGCTACTTCTTGGGATAATCAGGTTTATCTTATGTTTTAAGCAACCAATTTCTATTGGATTTATTACATAATTGTTTAATAATGTAGATTATTTATTTCATGAAGGTGCTAAATTTGTTTATGGAATTTGTGTTATCTTGTTTGTTTAGCACATTCACATTGTACACCCTGAAAAATGCACAATTGAAAATTAGTGTTTTTGGTATTTTAGGGTTTATCAATGACTATGATTCTGTAGGGGAATTTGGTTGTGCAACAAATTATTATTATTTTTTATTTTATTTATCGTTCTTTATTCTTGTTAGGAGTAACCTATAGAATGATTGCAGGTGAGATGTTGGGAGGTATCTAAAAATGGGGCTTCAGTTAGCACAGTCGCGAAGACATCGATGGCTCATGATCAGCCGGTAACACCAGCTTCTTTCCAAACTAATTTTGACCCTGTATACTTAAGCGGATTGATTAGGGTTATGTTTGATCTCTTAGGGGTAAAAATAAATTTAAGTTTAGTTTAGTTCTTATGCATACTATCTACTAATAAAGTTTTTATAATCATACTCAACACATTAATTGTCGATAGTTGATTTTCTTTTAAAAGACCAAAAAGTCGCTTATGTATCGATCATTGATCCAACCATTCGACCTGTACAACAAAAACAACTGGATCAACCCCTTACGATAACCGTATGACCTGCCAATTTTGCTCCTGTAATGTAGTGAATTTCTAAGTCTCCTCTTGATTTTGATAGTTATTCACTTTTTGTTTCTTTTGTGGTCATTTTATATAAGGTTTTATGTTCAGCCTGGAAGGATGATGGATCAACAGTCTTCTCCGGAGGCTGTGATAAGCAAGTGAAAATGTGGCCTTTACTTTCTGGTGGCCAACCGACAACTGTGGCAATGCATGATGGCCCGGTGACTCAGGTTGCTTGGATTCCAGAGATGAACCTTTTGGTTTCAGGAAGCTGGGATAAAACTTTAAGGTTTGCAAATAACTGAATATTTTTTTTTAGGTTTCTTTTTACAGTTGTTATTGAGGTGGTCAAGGATTTCTCTTGATAAGTTTTCGCGTGACTTGGTAGTTTCTAATCCATATACTTTTGAATGGGCTGATTCGGGATAGGTTTAAAGAAAACCTAAAAGGGAAACAGGTCAAATGGGTCAAAGTCACCCGAAGTTATTATTATTGGATATGAATTTTGTAAGAAACTGATTATTATTGAAATAATATAAATTTTCTAATTGTATATTTGTATTTGACTTATGTGTGCAATTGGATGCAAACTACTTCTTATATTCCCCGGTCTTCATTTTCTTTCTATAAGTCGATGATATATACTCGCACAGAAATCATTTTATCGTTTTTTGTGTTAACTTGGTGTTCTGTTTGTCACCATTTTTAGATACTGGGACTTGAGACAACAAACTCCGGTCCACACTCAGCAACTTCCTGACCGTTGCTATTCACTTACTGTGAGACATCCCCTGATGGTTGTTGCTACCGCTGATAGAAATCTTATAGCATTTAACTTGCAAAACCCTCAGGTAAACTGTTTTATGTTACTCATAAGTCATAACCAGATTTTTTCAATTTTGAGAGCTATCAGGCTGTATGTTACAGTTAGATTACAGTTTAAAAGGTTATCGTTAACACGGAAACAGGTCAAATAGCTCGATTCAATCAAAAGTTGGCCAAAATGGACTTTTAATGCTTTGGACCTTCTATATAGTTTTATTAATAACTTAGATTAGATTATTACTGGAGTACTATTATTCTGTGATTAGATCTGACATACTAAAATAGTAACATAATTATAATATTCTGGACAAATAGTATTTTGGGTTAATTACCCCATCTTGACTTGTTACCCAACCTACCCATATTGCCACCTCTAGTTATGGTTTATTACGACAGAGTCCTACACGGGATTTGTCTTTATATGGATATGTGAAACCACATGTTGTATCTTCTATATAATTGCAAAAATGGTCTAGTGAGTTGACTTTTATACACAATAGGCAGAGTTTAAGAGGATCGTTTCCCCGTTGAAGTACCAAACTAGGTGTGTTGCTGCCTTTCCAGACCAGCAAGGATTTTTGGTATGTTTTCTTATTATTATTTTTCCTAGCAACACTTCACTGTTTAAGGAATCCTATTGTAATGATGATCAATATTGGTTTTCAGGTTGGGTCTATTGAAGGAAGGGTTGGTGTGCATCATCTTGATGAACAACAACAAAGTAAAAATTTCACATTTAAATGCCACAGGGAGGGAAATGAAATCTACTCCGTCAATTCTCTTAACTTCCATCCTGTAAGATATATTTTTAGTTCTACACGAGTATGAAACCCAGTTTGTAAATGCTAGTTTGCTGGTCAAATGGTTACACAAAATTTGTCTTTCCAGAAAAGGGTCAATTGGGCTGAACTGGTAGAAAGTCGTGCAGGAGTGTTTTATTGACGCACAGACCTTTTTAATCATTAAAAAAAAAACTACTTTATTATTGCAGTCATATAATTTTTATAGTCATTTTTTACATTAGTAAATAGTTTAAATATTTGGACGTGTGTTTCTGGTCAACCCTCAAATTCAAACATGTGGGCGCAAAAGGCTATCCTGCTCTATTGTTACGATGAAATAGAAGCCTGCTTATGTTGCTTCGGCAGCGTTTCGCCTTCTCTTCGCTCTGGACAGGAGCGCTAGGGGATACGGGGAGGGAGCAGGCGAAGTGTGTTGTTCGCAACACGACTCACATGTTTTGACTTCTTATTCGACCCTTCCATTTTACCACATCTATAGTCTATATTATTATATTATGTTCATAGTACAACTCCTTAACCGTCTGTTTTTCTTGTTTAGGTTCATCAAACATTTGCAACTGCAGGATCTGATGGTGCTTTTAACTTCTGGGACAAAGATAGCAAACAAAGATTAAAGGTATGTCCATGCAACCAAAACCATGTTAGTGATTTTGATTCTTAGTTCGAATTTCACTTTAAGCATTTATTTTCTAAACCCAGGGAGTACTAACAAATTTTAAAAGTTACAGTATTACCTCAAAAATGTTAAAGCTTTCTGCATAACCTGTTTGTTTACTGGTTCACTCTTGAAGATTGTTTTTTGCTTATCTAATGGTTGTGCAGGCAATGTCGAGGTGCAATCAACCTATACCTTGCAGCAGCTTTAACAATGATGGCTCCGTATATGCGTACGCGGTATGTCTTTGATAGCACATGCATTTTTTATTTCATTTGTTGAGGACACAATTTCAACCATTTTATTGTAAAATGGTTAATTTGGTATAGATTTTTATTCCTAGTGGGTCTCATGGATCTACTTGAGAAATTTACCATAAAAAAGAAATTGGTTGAGCGTGTCAAAATGGGTTAAAGGTCAGCCCGGAAAATTTCTTCTTTCAAAAGTCAGCAAATTAACCCGACCCAACCCGTTTTGACCTGTCACCCACCCACATTTGCCACACATGTTGCCACCTCTACTTTCTGAGAGTGATCCGGGAATGTAGTTTGATGTATGTGCGTTATTTGTAGGTATGTTATGATTGGAGCAAAGGTGCCGAAAATCATAATCCATCGACAGCAAAGACCTCCATATTCTTGCACCTGCCTCAGGTATAATTCATTGAATGAGTTCCTCTATGTAGGCCTTTTTTGTTATCCATGTTGGAAAACTTCGATACGCCTGAGATATAACGATAAGACCCCACAAAAGTAATTGAGAAGTAAATAATCAGGTTTGTTTCGTATTGTTCTGAAAATGATTCTTGTGTGTTGTAGGAGTCTGAGGTTAAAGGGAAGCCACGTGCTGGGACCGTCGGAAGAAAATGAAGACATCTTTTGCTCTTATCTAGAGACATGTTTCTTTGTTTTTCATTCAACCATCAGATTTAGCAATTCTTCCTTTGACATTAGTTGATCACCAAGAGATCAATGTTTTGACACACAAGTTCTTTCATTTGTAGAGAACAGATTCGGAACAAAGTTAACATTTATGAAGTGTAGTATTAGAGTAAATTACATTTATCAAGAATTAGAGTAAATTACATTCCCTGTTCCTGGGTCGAATTTTTTGCGCTCCCCGTCATTTGACCCGGTTTTTAGTTTCACTCCCCGTCCCTCAAAGGGTAAAGTTGTCTTAATAGTTTAAGGGTATATTAGTCATTTCATGATGGATGAGGGATGAGGAGTGAAACGAAAAACCAGGTCAAGGGACGGGGAGTGCAAAAATTCGACCTAGGGACAGGGAGTGAAATTAATGATATACTTCAGGGACGGGGAATGTAAATTACTCTACAGATTTAATCAGGAAACTGAGAAAAAATAGGAAGAGAGCAACATTTGTCTACATTAATTGATTGACAAAGAAAGGTTAGTATTTCTTGTTGCCCAAGTTAGGCCGGTTACTTAAATATAGGTTGAGTTATGTTGTATACTTGTATTTCATTTTTGTTGGGTTGAATGGGTGAAGTTTAAAAACTTGCCTAAATATATCTCAAAAGTCAAAACCCTTGACATCTATGTAGTTCAAAAGCAACCTTGACATAGATAACATTAACTAAGCGCACACAACATACAAACAAAAGGTGGTTCAGTTTGATCATCTGGGACCAGACACTTGTTCAATGCTAGGGTTGTGTGAATCAGGATCAATATAAAAGGTATAATTTATGTGTGCGTGGCTAAACTCTTGTCGCGAAATCTCTTGGTTTTGCCATTCCTCCCACCTCTCGGTTAAACCATCACCTTCAAGCATTTTAACAACGTCTGACATATTGGGTCGATCCAGTGGTGTGGCTTGTGTGCACAATAGAGCTATTTGTATCAACTTTTCCACTCCATCGTTCACGTAACTACCTTCTAAATTTGCATCGACTAGTGTTTCCAACTTCTTAGCTTCTAAAAGTCCTTTCACCTAAACAATTTCACATTCCATCATCAATATATAAAAAGGTATGAACTTTGTATTGAGATGCACATCAAGTTAGAAGATGCTTACCCAATCAAGCAACATGACGTCATTATCTTTGTCAAGGCGAGCAAGATCATAGGCCCGTTGCCCAGTGATGAGCTCAAGAAGCATCACACCATACCCAAAAACATCAGTTTTTTCTGAAGATCTACCCGTGGATATATACTCAGGGGCTATGTGTCCAATGGTACCATGAACTTCTGTTGTAACATGAGTATCATTATAGTTCATGAGCTTAGCCAGCCCAAAATCTCCAATTACCGCTTCAAACTCCTCATCCAACAGTATATTTGCAGCTTTCACATCACGGTGAATGATCTTAGGGTTACAATGTTCGTGCAAATAAGCAAGTCCCATTGCGGACCCCAGTGCGACTCGTTCTCTTGTTTTCCAATCAAGTACAACTTGCATATCACGTCGATCTGCAGTAATTATCAATTACCATCTTAGATATTATCAGACTTAAGGGTAAGAGACTTTATTCATTTATGTAATTCTTTCTTTCTTCAAAATGTGGATTACATGCTGGTCTAGAAATTCAGGAAATAGGTCAAAGTGGCCTGTGTCAATACGGGTACTTTTGGTACGGGTCAAAACAGGACGTGTTAGGAAGGGTTGACCCTCGTCCAACTTTCATAAATAATGTGTGTTTAATATGTATCACAGAATTGTATTTTAAAAGAAAATGATAGATAGACCTAATTACATAGGCCTACAAATCATTCAACCTAATGATGTGAGCATGACAAATGGCAACTCCAGCGAAGATTAGGAGAGATTTCAACCAACCAATGAATTAGTCATACTTTTAGGTCTATATAATTAGGTCTAAATCAACACATTCCAAGTAATCGGGTTGAGATTGCGTGTGGATACTTGGTTATAGTCAGACCAATTAAATGGGACCAACAGGCAACAACTGCATATTCATTTCTGAAATGCAAATGGTTATTCTATTTTGAGTAAAAAGTCCTTGCATTTGACCTGAAAAGCCAATTTGTAGGATCGCAGGGTTGGTGAAAGTACCTCGTAGACATGATGCAACACTACCATTGATCATGTAGGGGTAAACGAGCAACCGTTCAGTTGGTGTCATGCAAAATCCTAGCAGCTTAAGTAGATTCCGATGCACTGCCATACTGATCATTTCAACTTCAGTTTGGAACTGTAATTCACCACCATGAGGGCGCTCCTCTTTAAGTCTTTTTACTGCCACCAGACTGCCATCGGCTAACCGTCCTTTGTAAACTTTACCAAATCCACCTCGTCCAAGAATATTATTGCTACTAAAACTATCTGTTGCAACTTGTAGTTCGCGCAGAGAAAACCTTTTTAGTTGTCCCAAATGAACTGCTGGGTCCTCCTCAGCTGCAATAGAAACAATCAAATGAGAGAAAAATCACACTAGGAGCCAATATCAGGAGATAAACTTTGTTAAATGTACTTACCAGGTATATCATAGAAATCATCTTGTGCTTTTTTGCGGCACCACCAAGCAAGTGCAATTGTGGGAACTGCAAAAAGGAGAGCTGCACCACCAGCAACGCCTCCGGCAATAGCGCTGGTAGCACTGCTACCTGCTGAAATCACAGATGCATATACATTAAAAAGGTAATAACTTTTTCACACCAAATGCTTTCCCATGACCAGAATTAGCTCAACAAGTGAGATAAAAATGTTAGTTTACAAGGAAACTGGTCAAATAGGTCGATTGAGTTAAAGGTTTTCTTAAAGGGTACATTTAATGCGTAAAATCTCCCATTTTTTTTTTAATTTTTTTATTTCATAAAAATAAAAATTATTTTTTGAAATAAATAATACTAGTAAAAATGTTGGATAATGTTATCAGGTCAACCAAAGCCAATCGGTTTCGACGAGGACGACAGTACCAAAGAGTTGCCTTTTTTACCAGTTATTTGACAGACCCATTTTGCCACCTCTTGGGTATAACCAAAACCATGATGCAACAATGACAAATTGATAAATACCTGAAGGAGGTTTGGAATTTGTTGGAGCTGGAGCTTGTGGAGGAACAGATAGAGGTATTAAGTCCACATTATTGGCAAAACTAAAAAAACATAAGTTTGCAGTCAACTTCATGAAGATGTACGTAACATAATTTCACAAATCATCTATGTGACTAACTAATGGCTGACCTGATGGGTGTGAAGTTTGAAAAGGAGCCAGTCACAGGGATAATGCCTCTCAAAAAGTTGTTTGACAGATCACTGTGATATTAAGAATAAAAGGCTTTGTTGCAACAATTATGAAAGTAAGTAAAAATGGGCCGACTTTAATATAAACTTACAGAATTTGTAGTGAATTTATAGTAGTTAAGGATCCTGGAATAGTTCCCGTCAAAGAGTTGTTATTGAGACGGCTATCCTTGCACAAACAGACACAGTGATTAACGTGACACTCATAATATTTTACTAAAAATCTGAATGATGTGAAACTGTACAGGAAATGAAGATTCTGAAGGTTGCCAAATGTGACTGGAATGTCACCGTTTAACCGGTTCAAGTAAAGATCCAAGCTCACCAACTTGGTTAAGTTCCCAAGCTCATCAGGAATTCGTCCACTGATGTTATTATTGTATAGCTCCCTGTAATACAAGTTTGCTCCAAAACGTCGCCATATTAGTCTTTGCACAAAGGCATCAAAGTCAAAAGTAAAATCCTAATCCGTTTATGCTATAGCCTTAAAATTAGGTCGATGAAGGCCATACCTTGCGCTAAAGAATTTATAAATTTACATGGAAAAGTTATATCGTATAGAATTGAATGGATACTAGTATATATACCTACTAAGGTACATATTCGGCAGGATAAGGCAAGACTTACAAATACTGTAAGTTCGTAAGTTGACCAAGCTCTGGGACCAGTTGACCAGACAAATTCGTGCTTCCAAGATCACTATGGCAGGGTACACATATTCATAAGTTGACAAACGCCCAAACACAAGTTCCATGTTCAGACCATCGTTGAAATAATTTGATTAGCTTACACTCGTATAACGCTATTCTCATTGTTGCAACTAACATGAAACCATGTACATGGATTAGGGAGGGCCTGATCCCAACTTTGCAAAGCATCCGTAGGGGTGAATTGTCTCTTTAGGGCATTCAGTGCATCACCTGTGTTTCACGTATAAATGTGATTATAGGCTAGTTCGAAAAGCACCAAATTAATTAAGGTTTACCACACACAATTATAAACATGATTAAGTAACAATTTGCAAGTTACTAAACTTGATTAAGTAACAATATTAATTAAGAAAAGTCAGAATCAAATTACTCATAAAGAATTATGAAAAAAGACACATACCTTCAGCATTCCCATGAACCCTGAATAAATTATGGAACCCCAAAATAAACCAAAAGAGGATCAGAGGAAGAATCCTATTCATTTGCAGAAAGAAATAAAATATACTAATAACATCCACAAGTACAAGTTACCAAACTTAAAAACAAAATTCTTGAAAATGAGTAACATATTGTTTGTGAGTGGGGTGGGGGGGGGGGGGGGGGGGGGGGGGGGGGGTGGTCAACTGTTTGTGTAGTCAGTCAACGGTTTTATATTTTCTACTAAAAAGACAATTGGCTGTAGGGACAAAGAGAGTCGCATATGGGGTGAGGCCTTCTATTTACTGGACAAAAGGGGTATTAACGGTTTGATTAATGACTACAGAAAAGATATTGAACCTACATATATATTGGACCCAATGATTTCATTTCAAATGTCATCATAACAAACATTTCAATGTCATTTACTCTTTCCAAAAACACGTTTATCTGTTTTTCTCATTTAACATAGTTTAATTTGTATCTGAATGCACCAGATCCAAAAAAAACAAGAACAGAGATGTTCATAAAGTATAATATGACTATATTTTTATGTTACTAACTGATCAACATAAATCAGTATATTCTTAAGGGTTTTTTGTCGAAAAATAAATCAATAGTTCCTTTTTTCGCATTTTCGGGTATCAACTAATTTTGTTTTTTTAAAATGAACCACTAATTTAAAATCGAACATTTTCGGGTATATTGATTCATTTTTAAATTAGTGGTTCATTTTTAAAAAATGAAAATGTTCGATTTTAAGGGTACTAATACCCGAAAATGTTCGATTTTAAATTAGTGGTTCATTTTTAAAAAACGAAATTAATTGATACCAGAAAATGCAAAAACGGGAACTATAACCTATTCTTAACTCTAGTAGTATAACATACATGTTTATTACCAAATATAGTGATTGGCCGAAGCCCTACACATGTCCTACATAAACTTAGACTACTAGCATTATATAGACAAAAGCTGATGTACACAACGTTATTTGGATTCCATCATCTGGGACCAGACACTTGTTCAGCAGTAATTTCGTAATTTGACTCTATAACGAACCACTCAGGATTTGGATTATCTTTGTAGCTATTTTCTTGACGAAGAATCTCCTCTTTTTCCCACTCTTCCCAGCTCTCAGCCAAACCATTACCTTCAAGCATTCTAACAACTGCTGACATTTTGGGTCGCTTCCTTCCTCTGTTTTGTGTACACAACAGAGCTACTTGTATCAACTGTTCCACTTGGCCCTCCTTGTAATTACCGTCTAAATCCTCATCGACTAGTTCTCAAACTTTTTATCCTTCAGTAGTCCTCTCACCTAAATAAATTCAAACTCAACAATCTAACTAAGAACTCTAAACTTTTGTGCATTTACCAAAAGTCTAAAGGTGGCAATTTCGATCTTTTACTTTTAATTTATCTCTAACCGGTTAAACAGGTCATATTAATAGATTTAGCTAAAAAGGAATATTCTTTTTGAAAAAATAGATTATCATTAAAAGTATATAATTTGTCGATTCATATTTGACTACTGCTAAATACGGAGCAATAAAGTTCAGTGAGTGTCTTGGGTCGACCCACCCTGACCCGTTTTAAAGCACTTACTTAAGAATCAGCCGATTCCCTTTTTTTACATATTTTTTTTTTAACTAAGTGCTCAAATCGATGAACTATAGATTACCTTAAATAGAACGGGTTGGAAGTTTGCCGAAGTATATTTTTAATGCATAAAACCTTCAAATCATTTTATTAAATCATTTTATTCAGAAACTTTAGTGTCATTGAAATAACATAACTTTTGTCATCATATTTGACACAATAAAAACTTCAGGGAAGATCTAAGAATATCTGATAAAAAGCATGCGGGGCTCCCCGCTAAGACGTGTCTCACCTCTTACCAAAAACCTACCCATTTTGACCTATTATCCAATTTGCAGCTTTCACATCCCTGTGAATAATCTTAGGATCACATTGTTCGTGCAAATACGCAAGTCCCTTTGCAGACCCAAGCGCTATTCGTTTTCTTTTTGGCCAGTCAAGTGCAGGTTGTGTATTTGATCGACCTACATTTATTTATCTATTAGCCTAAGTCAAATGTAAAGTAAACTAAGAACCTTTTCCCTACTTGACGGTATACCAAAAAAATACCACGTAAACATGATTCAACACTGCCATTGGCCATGAAGGGATAAACGAGCAATCGTTCAGTTGCTGTCATGCAAAATCCGTCTAGTCCTAGTAGATTACGGTGCATCGCCATACTGATCATTTCGACCTCCGTTTGAAACTGCAATTCACCACCTTGAGTCCGGTCCTCTTTTAGTCTTTTTACAGCCACCAATGAGCCATCGGCTAACCTTCCTTTATAAACTTTACCAAATCCACCTTTCCCAAGAATGTTTTGGTTACCAAAGTTATCGGTTGCAACTTGTAGTTCGCGTAGAGAAAACCTCTTTACTCGTCCCAATTGAACTTCAGGGTGTTCTTCAGCTGCAAATATAAAAGAATCCTATAAGCAGAAAGAAGCACAGTATAAAACTGAATTTCAACTGATTACGTTTTGAATTAGCTAACCGGGTACATCAAAGAAATGATCTGGTGGTTTTTGGTGCCTCCGCCACAAAGCAAGTGCAATTGCGGGACCCGCAAAAAGGAGAACAGCACCAGCAGCAACCCCTCCGGCAATAGCTCCAGTAGCACTGTTTCCAATTGAAATTACACTTGTATGCGTCAAAACAAGTAATATTGTATGGGTCGGGTTAAGTGAGACGAAACCATATGATTACAAAAGTGGTATTATTTCAATAATAAACTAGTTTTTTGAATAAAACAATTTGGGAGGTTATATGAATTATATATACCTGAGGGAGATTGGGTATTAGGTGAAGTTGGAGGTCGTGGAGGAGCAGCAGGAATTTTCAAGTTGGGATTACGCTCAAAACTGAAAGAATATAAGCTTGCAGTCAACATAATGAACCAATCTCAAAGTTGCATGATGTCGCACCCCCAAAATACGTGGGCATCGGAAAGTAGGGTGTTGGGTTGGGAGCTGCGACTGAATCAAATATCACAACACAAGAATTACAACAAATGACCTCTATATGAGACGTTTCAAAAATCATTACATTTCATAACTACAATGTTTATAAAAGTCTACATAGTCATTAAATTTCGAGTCAACAGTCTAGAGATTTCTACTACAATCCTGATAATAGTTACAAAATGTAGTAATGCATTCAAATCTCTGATTTGATTTTGAAAACATGCGACTCAAGCTATTGCTTCCGAGAGCATCCTACTGCGGCTGGTCCCCTGAGAAATACATACTAAAAGGTCAACTTAAAGTTGGTGAGTTCATAGGTTTGTAAACAGTTGATATAACATCGTATGGAACACAAGATTTCCTGTTTGTATCATTCAACAATGATAAGTAATGTATTACAAAAAGTAAAAATAGGGTATATTGTTGCCATGAGCTCATAGTTTGAGCTTAACTGCGGTGTCGGGTCACAATCAAGTGCCACGATCGGGGTGCCTCCCAACTAGTGCCTAATCCAACACTCGCAAGAACAAATGATAATGCGTCCATTTGACCAGTTAGCGCGACTAACCCGGACGGGGGGAGTCAATCCTAAATAGTACTATTCATTAACATTCACGCTATATCGATACTAACAAACTATGATGTGGAGGACTTTCAGGATTAGTCAAATAACTCATGCAACCAATATATCGAGTTTAGTACTTGTGTTCACATAAAAATAGCAATATAAAAGCAGTTGTATGTACTCTCACCCCTGGGTATATTAGTAAAAAGGGGCTATGAAACTCACCTGAGATTAGTATGCAAATAGCAAATAGCAAGCAATGTGTGATTCCAAATGCAACCTTCTAACGCCCTAGACGTATAAAGTTGTGTAAGTAGATGTCTCAAAAGATCATCTATATAAGTGGAGGGTTAATGTCCACTTAAGCCAATTGTGTAGGTGGAGGGTTAATGTCCACCTAAGTAAATCATGTAGGTGGAGGGTCAATGTCCACCTATGCTAGTTCACTCAATTAGAAATGTCCAGTTGTTCGGTTATCGTTTGTGTTTAGAAAACATGTATGGCCCGTTGGTGACGGTTTGTAATAATAATCCCATAGTATTATTATTATGTTTCGTTTTAATGTATACCCCTATATGTTTACGTATTTCGTGTACTCGTTGTATCGTATGAGATTCAGTTGTTATGTGAGCCCAACACTTGATCGTTAAGCATTTTCTACTTTCCGATTATGGGTAATTGATCAGTGCGACAAGGGGGCGAAGCCCACGCATGACGGGGGTCCGGGGGCAGAGCCTGGTAGTAGGGTCCAAGGGGTGGCAACCCCTGGCGGGGTCCAAGTGAAACGTCCCAGATGTTTTTTTTATATATAAATATACTTGATTAAATTTTACAAAACGCTTTATATATTAATATAAACAAACATCAACGTTGTCCGACACAAGTTGTACATTATCTTCACAAAATATCATATTTTTATACAGAGCATGATTTACGAGTTCGTCTCCTTACTATCCAACCATAGTAATTCCATCACTAGCAGCTTTCAGGTTGTTTGCCCATATCCCCGCCTCTCACTCCTTTAGATATACCTATCAACACAACATACAACAAAACATAAGCTCATAGCTTAGTAAGTAAAGGAATACGATTTAATTCACAACTGTATCACAAACTAGACATCTCATGTCTTATTCATTCACTCATACGATTAATGCACTCAACATATACTCAATTGGCACAATTGGTCACTCAGCAATTGACCTACTCGTTACTTGTAACATCCACCCTAAGGGCCTAGTAATCTGGGTAAATTTCTAACTTTAAATTTATTATTTAATGTGTTAGGAATATTTGTTATGTTATTATTATTTGATAATATTAGTCAAGAGATTAATTGAGTTATTGTAACTAATAAATAATTCATTGTTTTAAACCGAATTAGTTGACGGTAAAGTAGAATAATTGGTTTTCACAAAATGGTTTTAGGTTCCCGATAATAGATTAAGAAGGGAACTAAAATTATAATGGTATTGGGTTAGATTAATATATATATATACATACTTTCTCAATTCTTCTACACAAATATACACACTTCTTAAACATTCTTGCGAACCGACTTGAAATCTCAAAAATTGAAAGAAACCTTCTGTGAAATCTTAAAACATTAGAATAATCACCCTCTTGTTACAAAAACGAATTCCAGTAACATCCTCATCATCACTCTGTTCCTGTAAGTATTTGATGTTTATAATTGTATTTTGATGAAATTAGCAAATTCTCGAATTGATATGAATTTTAAGCTTAAAAGATGTTATATGATGTTATTTGATGCATATAAGTTGTTAGAAAGCTTATTTGAATGATAGGAAGTCAAATTCGTGAGTTTTGAAAGAATCCAGTTCGAATTTCTGGGTTCAGCAGCGAACTTCGCAGCTTGAAGATGAACTCAGTTAGCAGAACTTGATTGTGAAGCAGTTACCACTGTTAGTTAAGAATTGTAAGTAGTTTCCACTGTTTATGTAATTAACACTGTTAGTTAAGAATTGTAAGTAGTTTCCACTGTTTATGTAATTAACACTGTTAGTTAAGAATTGTAAGTAGTTTCCACTGTTTATGTAATTAACACTGTTAGTTAAGAATTGTAAGTAGTTTCCGCTGTTTATGTAATTAACACTGTTAGTTAAGAATTGTAAGTAGTTTCCGCTGTTTATGTAATTAACACTGTTAGTTAAGAATTGTAAGTAGTTTCCGCTGTTTATGTAATTAACACTGTTAGTTAAGAATTGTAAGTAGTTTCCGCTGTTTATGTAATTAACACTGTTAGTTAAGAATTGTAAGTAGTTTCCACTGTTTATGTAATTAACACTGTTAGTTGAATTTATACTTAGACTTTCATAAATGAAGCAGTTACCATTGTTGGAAGTTAGTTTCCACTGAATGTTCAAATGTGGTAGCTAATACTGTTTATGACTTTGTGATAAGAATGAGTCTGTTATGGAAGTTATCTAACTCATTATTTGTTGTATTCTCAGATCAGCAGAAGACTCAGTGATATTAGATTTCTGAGTTGTGGGACTGAGACCAACAGGTGAGTGGATCTGTGATCCTCAGTGTGATTCAGTTGTAACATGTTTGGTTACAACGGGTAATGTAATACTACTGTTGATAGACTGTTTAGTCTGGGTTGTTTATATTATCCATGATGATTATGGATTCAGAGGTCAACACTAGTTGGGCTTAGTTACTATTGTTTGGCCAAACAGGGGTTCCTTATACACATAGTTGATAGGAACTGTTGTTGGTGAAGATAGTAACAAGCTATCGGTTAATCACTGTATTGGCCTGCAGTTGATTTTAAGTGTTCCTTGGAGGATACCTCAGGAACCACCGGTCCTCTTTGACGTTGTGTGTTTACGATTATTCGCTGTAAACAGATTTGTTATTTCTGAGTTAGACTGTTGGTTACAGTTCTTCTCACTTAGCCGTGTGCTAATTCCACCACCCTACTTCTTGCAGGTTAATGTTTGATTAATTGATGGGCAAGAAGCTTTTGGTTTAATGGGATGTTTGACGACCAGTTACTCTGATTTTGTTTTGATACATAATGATGGGATTTGTACTGTATAACACCCAAACTGATGTATGTTTTATGTTTTTAAACGATATAACTTTAGCATATATTGTAAAAGTATGTTTTGACCAGACGCTTCCGATATTTCGAATATAAAATGATATTTAGAAAGTGGGGGTGTTACATTACTCTTACGACAGAATTGATCACTCAGCAATTAGCCACTCAATTCATTCTCATGGGCACAATTGTTCACTCAGCGATTGGCCACTCAACTCATTCTCATGGGCACAATTGTTCACTCAGCAATTGGCCACTCAACTCATAGATATACTCAGTTATTCAATACCTAACCACACACGTGATCTAAGTATTGTTATTCAATGTAACCTTGTAACACAATCATTATCAACAAAATCAGACAATTAAATTCTTTACTTTCCTACTACTTACCTCGAGAATGACGTTCAGATATTTATGAATTGCTACCCGAAATACCTGTCGAGGCAACCGTATTCAATTAACTCTGATAATAATTAATATTATTTAAAATATCAATTAACACTGCGACACTACCCCCTAGTGTCGCTACACCTCCTGGCGACACTAAATTAGTATCGCACAACACACTATTGCGACACAACCTGCGACACTAGCTCTTAGTGTCGCTATGGCAATAGTTGTAACTAACAGAAGAAACTAGCGACACAAGCTGCGACACTAACTCTTTGTGTCGCTAAAGCAACAGTACTAACTAGCAGTGGAAACTAGCGACACAAATCCTTGTGTCGCTAAAGCAACAATTTTAATTTGCGACACCATCACTGCGACACAAGCCTTGTGTCGCAATGACGAACAGGGCAGCAGAAACCTTCTGAGATTAACAAGTTTCTGGGAACTTTTAAACCTCCAAATTTCCCCAAACCTCTGTTTACGATTTTAACATGTATTTTACTCAAAACTTGACTAATTTTTACTTCTCAAAAACACAACCCTTTTTACCCATACACTTTACAACTTCAACACCCACCAATTCAATTGTTTAATACTCTCAAAGTTACAAGTAAGCTTAGATTCTTACCTGGAAATGATTTCAAAATACAAAGGAACACTTTCAAGAGTTAATTCCTTAGCAAATCTCAACTTTTCTTGCTTTCTCTCTCAAGAATCTCAAAAACATACACACACAAATGGTTCTGGAAGTGTATTCTTGTTTCTGGAAAGTTTTGGAATATGTTTTATTTTAATTTCCCACTAAATTACACAATTAACCCTTAAAAACCGACTTTCTGCCCGACACTGCGACACAAGCCTTGTGTCGCACTGGGCTCTTTGTCGCTACCTGCGACACTAGCCCTTGTGTCACATAACAGAACACAACTTTTAAATTTAACAAATTTCGGGGTGTTACACCAAGGGGCAGAGCCCCTGGCTGGGGTCGCAGAAGTGAGGCTTGTGTCCCTAATGTGACGATTCGTTCCCATCTGTGACACCAAGGCTAGTGTCGCAAAAGGTGCCGATTGGGAAGCTATGGCGACACAGAGGCTAGTGTCGCATTCGATTGGGCTTCTTCTGCGACACTGAGGCCCGGAACAGGTCATTTTTGCAAGTCCGATTTCGTATTCTAAATATTCGAACTAAAATTTAAGAAAAATATGAGTTGTTCCTTAGTATCTTAACTACTTAAAATAATTTTTCCAGAATTTTTGGGTATACCTAAGTATTTTTAAAAATTTCATTTGTCTCCTAAGGTCAGAAAGTGGCCAATCTGGACACATGCAACAAGATCTAATTTGTGGACAAAATCTACGCATTTTACGAGAAAGTTATATAAACGATATTTGTACCTAACAAAATTTATGAACTTTTGGCGGTGGTTTCAAGTTATTTGGAGATGTATAGCTCCAGTTATGACTCGAACAAGAAGAGTAATTTTTCTGTCTTTCTGGACAGTCCGTGTACATGTTTTTGTAAAAATCATTACGGGTATCAAACGAGCTCCAAAAATTATGAAACCACTTGGAAATAAAAGCTAACTTCTTAAAGTTAATTTTTGCCTTTTGAATCGTCCATTTTGGTTAGGTTTTGAGGGAGAAACTTCTCCTTGAAGTCGAGCTATTTTTCTGATCAGTTGCATGTGACATTTTTGAACATTTTAAGCCATGAAAAACGTTTTTGTGTTATGTTTTGGACATTTCCTTGTTAAGTGAACATTATAACATGTTTATAGAAGTGTTACAAGTGTTTTAGAAGAGTTTTGAAGTTCTTACAATGTTTGTACAATCGAGAAGGAGGAGAAGAAACTAGTGTGCTCGTTTTCTTGCGTTTTCATGATTTTCCGGGTGGCGGCCGATGGTGGTTGAATAGTGGTGCTGTGGTGGTTGTGTGATGGTGGTTGGTGACAGCCCTTGGGGCGTTTTTTAGAGAGAGAAAGAGAGGAAAAGAGTGTTTGTGTGTGAAAATGATGTGTGGAAATGAGAAAAAGAAAGGAAATGGGGTAATAAGTAGGGTGGGCCTTGGGTTGGCCTTTGGGCTTCGTGGGCTGAGTCTTGGGCTCAGTTAGGGCGGCCCAAATGGAGCCTTGGGCTTGTACGTTTGTTTCTCAAACCCGTGTCACAATCCCCGGTCGGTTAAACGTTAATCGCGCGCGTTAGAATTTAATTGTAAACGATTAGTTTTTTTTTTTTTTGTTTTTTTTTTTATACGAAATCGCTATTTTAATTTGACCAAAAATCTTTAAATTACTTCATTGAACCTTCTCAAAATATTTGTCGGTTTCGTTCGGGTGTCGGGCGCGATCCGCACGTTTTCGTTGCGTTTGTTACGTTTTAAGCAAAACGTCTAGGTTTTTCGCATATTATTATTTAATAATAATAATATAGGGTAAATAACTACTACTTAAACTATAAAATAGGTTTACGTTATTTATGAAAAGTTATCACCAACGCCGTATAGATTGTCGAACTCCGTCCGGTTGTTTCGCGTAATTACAAATAATCACGTATGTGTATATAAACATATACAAGTAGTCACAAGTATTTAGCCTAGTCAAATACTAAATACACGTAATCATGGTTCTAGCTTAAGGTAATATTACCCTAAAGTGTCGGGTGTCACACATGAATCATATAACTAACAACACACCTGATGTTAGTGAAACGCTCAAACGACCCATTTACAGGAACTACTCCACTCAAACGATTGTTCGATAGATCGCTACAATGGAAAGAAAATGAACAACTATACCTTTGTTGCAATGGTTATCGATCAAGGAAAATAGAGGTTGGGTAACCCGAAACACTTTTTGCCAAAAATAATAATTTTAATGAACAACAATTGTGTAAAATATGTTCCATCTTTCATATTATTCCAATAATTATAATACTTTTTGAATGAAATGATTTAGGAGGTTTTATGAATCAAAAATACATGTTGGGTGACGTTACCCATTTGACCCGTTAGAGATAAAGCATACAGCAAATGAACGGGTCATAAGGAAATGAGATGAAATTGCCATCTACATCTACATGTATAAAAAAAAAGAAGTATGAACTGGTTGATACTCACAGAACTTGTAGTCTATCTATGGTGGTTAAGGAATTTGGAATACTTCCGGTCAGTTTATTGTCGTTGAGACGACTATCCTTGCACAAACAGCAAAGAAATAACATTGTTATTCCCCGAGAGTCGTAACTGATGATTTACTAGTAAGTTTTTAAAATTGAGCGTCTCATGAAGCTTGTGAATTTTTCATCAAGAATAGAATCTAAATGATATGAAATTGTACAGGAAAGTAAGATTTTGAAGGTTGCCCACTGTGTCTGGAATTTCACCATCAAGTTGGTTTGAGTAAAGATCCAAGCTCTTCAACCTGGCTAACTTACCAAGCTCTTCAGGAATTCTTCCACTGATGTTATTATTGTATAATGCCCTGTTTCAAATTACGCCGCTTAAAAAATGTACCTGTTTAGTAATGGTACAAAGACATTGAAATTAGTTATCTGATTATTGTGACTTGTAGCCGAAAAAATTATTTTATAATGTTTGGATAAATAAGTTCTGCTTCTGAGTATTTTGATTTTTGATGATTAGTGTCATACTATTTCACAGGAAGAATCACACATACTAGTTAAATAAGCAAATTCGGTATGCAAAAATAAAGACTTACAAGTAGTCCAACTTCGTAAGGTTGCCAAGATGCGGAACCAATTGGCCAGACAAACTACTGTTTCCTAGATCACTGCATCCAACAAACCGCACAGCCCAAATATATTTATAACTACGTAATTCAAAATTTCAATACAGTTTCAACCTTTGTCGAATAAGGCTAAAAAGCTTACATTCGAGTAACTCTGTCATTTTCGCAAGTGATATGAAACCAAGTACATGGAGTGACGTCTCATCCCAGTTGCCAAAAGCATTGGTAGGATCAGTTAAGTTTCGCTTCAGGAAACCCAAGGAATCACCTGTCTTACACATTTAATTAAAAAATGTGTTCATCTCAAAAACATCAAATTAGTGGACATGCATTTGCAACAAAACATGACAAATCTCCTAAACTTCATATTTATGTTTCACAGTCGTTAGCTATTTACAATTAGAAAGAAAGCTACTAAAGTTATAGGAAAGATTCAAGGAACCAAATTGCAGGGTTTTTTTTTTTTGAACATCGAAGAAGAAGAAAGCTACTAAACTTCCTTTGTTCTTTTCTAGCTTCTTGCTAATCAAATTGCAGTATATTAGTATTAAAATTGATTAAGCAGCATGCATTTAAAGTTAGAATCAAATTAATGTAATAGTCAAGAAACATGAAAAAGTACATACTTTCATCATTCCCATAAACTCTTGACAACTTATAGAACCCTAAAATAAACCATAAGAGCATCATATAGAGGGTTTTATCCATTTCCCACAAGTTGAATCAAGTTTAAAACTTTTTTATACTCATCATACCCAAAATCAACAAACTACAAAAAAAGAAAAACTATTGAACAAAATGTTGAAGAATATGGTTAATGTGAAGTAATTTTGGGATGGGTTTTGGTTTTAAAGTTGTCTACAGATAAAAAGAGAGGGAAACATTAGACTTTTTGGTGTAGTACTATTAATACTATATAGGGTGAGGTCTCATATTTGACCCATTCACTTTCCTTTTTGGTTTCAAGATTGACAAATAAGTCAAACGCAATCTTTTACATATATAATATCATCACTAAAAATATATACCTAAGTATTACACATGAACCAATAACTTTTGTGAACCCTTTAACTCTTAGAACATGTCAAATTTAAGTTTGCTTGCCGGCATGTCACATTTCCAAGGGCTCACATGTAGAGTCTGGTATAATTAATGTTTCATCCATTGTGCTCTGTATTCATCACGTTAATTAATGAGACTTTTTAGTATTAGTAAAACACATTTCAAAGTTTTGTATTCATCCATTGTGCTCTGTATTCATCTACGTTTCTATTTAAATTTCTGTTATAAAAAAGTACAAAAATTAAGAACTTCTTGTACGTGTCAAATTTGGTGAACATATTTCAAAGTTTTCTATGTTTTTTCAAGGAACATGAATTATGATCCGATATTCTGGATAATAATAGTCAAACCACAAAAACTCATGCTAACATGATCCCCATAACATTGCTCTAATGAACTTAATTACAACTCTAGTTAACAAGCATCAAATACTTGTCATTTCAACCTATAAAAACTCATTTCATCAAAACTACTATTTCGTTAATAGTCTCATGTTCTTTCCATAATACCGTTAATGGCCTTTCAAAAAAAAAGATCACAATATCTTCATACACTTTCCTTTGTGTTAGTTCTCTCGAGTGTGTCGTCTATTTTGGCTCAATACTATCCTTGTTACGCACGTGACTTTGATAAAAATCCAAAATTAAAGACTTGAAGGAATTCACGTTTTGTAATACGTCAAAAGATGTGAAAACGAGGGCTATTGATTTGGTAAATAGGCTGACATTCAAAGAAAAGGTGGGGAGTATAGTGAGCGTAACTGATAGGATAGAGCGTCTAGGGATACCTCCGTATGGATGGTGGTCTGAGGCTTTGCATGGTGTTTCAGACACTGTTCCTGCAACTTGGTTCAATAGTACTGTAATCCATGGAGCCACTAGTCATCCCCAAGTTATTCTCACTGCAGCCTCTCTCAATGAATCTTTGTTCTATACCATTGCAATTTGCAAAGATATATATATAATTTTCAAATTATTTTCGTTTTACACAAATGGGTTTGTTCTAATTTAAGGGTGAAAATCACTAAACAGTAACTAGGTTAGTAGGTTTTTCGGTTGTTTAGTTCAACTAGATCACTCAAACCTTTATAAACTCAAGTTTCAATTGTATTTTAGAGTGAATTTTAAAAACAATATATGTGCTATATGTACACTTGCATATGCTAAGACCATTGCCAATGGTTTCATCAGTTGGGAACTGATGAAAGTTTTCCAAATTGACACCATTGGCACCACTTCTTCGGTTGGCTTCTTTGGTTTCATTCTTCAGTTTACCGACGAAAGGGATGAAGGTTTGGGGCGGGGCCAACTTATATTTAATGTATTGTTATTTTTTGTTTAGTGTATGTAAAGTATATTGGTAAATATAGGGCCCAATAATTGAAGTGATGAAATGATTGTTGGTAGTCTTTCATCAGTTTTGGATGTGATGACGTGACGCTGAGCTGACAAAACTGAAGAAGCAACGATTAGGAGTGGTCTAATAGGACGTGACAACTGTGTAAAAGAGCTGACATGGCATGCCATTATGCCAACTGTATTAAACTAATGTTGTGGACTGCGGCATGTCAACAAGTATAACGGGCCACAATAAAGACACATCATCAATTTTATACAATTAGTATGCCACGTCACAATTTTAGAGAGGTGGCATTACATGTCATAGTCTGCAACCAGGATAAGGTTGCAGGCCAATCTTTTAATGAAAAATTTCATGACATTTAAACAAAATTAAAACTTGAGAGGTTAAACCACTTAGTATATACGGACATGTTTCCCCAGTCTTAATGACTTGATTATGATTCTATGCTTAATAAGTTCATGGGTCTGTTAATCCCATTGGATATAATAGCACATTGGGCCAAATCGGCTCTATACCCAATGGGATATTATATCCATTAACAAGGTCATCATATATTTTAATGTAAAAACTTGATGAAAATAGGTGGTTTCAACTGAAGCTAGAGCAATGTACAACACTGGTGTAGCAGGACTATTATTCTGGTCACCAAATGTAAACATATTTTGAGATCCGAGATGGAGAAGAGGGGAAGAAACACCAGGAGATGATCCACTTTTAACCAGCAAATTTGGAGTAGGTTATGTTAGGGGTTTACAAGAAACTGATGATAGTGACCAAAATCGACTCAAAGTTGCAGCTTTCTGTAAACATTACACAGCCTATGATCTTGATAATTGGACTAGCATTGATCGATTCCATTTCAATGCTATCGTATGTTTATTTTCATAACTGTGATATAAAGTTTTATAAATCATGAGTTCAGGAGGTGACATATTTGTTGGCCCTATTTTGAAGGTGACAAAGCAAGATTTGGAGGATACATATAACCAGCCATTTAAAAGCTGTGTTTCAGATGGCAATGTTTCAAGTATTATGCGTTCTTACAATAAAGTTAATGGCCTACCAACTTATGGCGATAAGGAGCTTTTAGAAGATACTATTCGAGGTGAATGGAAATTAAACAGGTAAATTTTGTATCCAGTTGATGCTGTATTGTACGTTTATGTGCGAAAATTACAAATACTTAACACGTGTTTTTGTTATTATAGATACATTAGCTCTGATTGTGATTCACTAGATGTCATGTTCAAAGACCAAAAATGGGCTAAAGCGCGAGAAGATGTTACAGTTGATGGGTTAAATGCAGGTATAACACGAATTAATGGATATAACCAGTGTTGTACATTGCTCTAACTTCAGTGTTGGTTCTCAAATTTGTTTTGGTTCTCAAATGAACTGTCCCTATATATATGGCATGTTATTTATAAAATTTGAAGAAATTTTTATAGTACTTACATTTATTTTTTTGTGATTATTTGATTATTGAAATGTTTAGTGTAAAATTCTGATTTAAGTTCATAAGTTATTACTTAAAATATTTATTTAAGGAAAACAAATCTTGATTAAAAATTTTGAAAATAAATTATTACTTAAAACTTTTAAATTGAATATAATTTTTGATTATGAAAATAAAAATAAAAAAACCCGGCCCCTGGATCGACCCGAAATTTTATTTTTTGTCTTTTGAATTTAATTTGAAGATATTATTTTATTATTTTAAAAGCCTGTCAGAATCTTTAATACTAATCTGTAGACACGATTCAGTTATGAATTTAGGTTTACTATTAAGTATTTTGGTAAAAATTATCTGGATTTGCTTTTTAATTATTAAATAATAAATAATACATATATTTAAGTTTTAAGTGTATCCAATACTTTGGCATTACTTAATGGACGAAGTTAAGAAGATAGCATTTCCTTTTTTCACTTCCTTTGGGCAGTATATATATAACCAATTAATCCACCATGCATGCATACTACTACCTTATCGTCCGTACCTCTTCTTCAATTCGATCATCATTCCAACCCTAATTCTCTACAATTTTTGTGTTTTAATCCGTTGATCGATTTAAATGGCTGGAAAACGACAACTCGTTAGACGTCAATATGAGAGCGATTATGGAGATACTCTGTTAACTGGTTATATCTTTTATCCAACGGATTTGGAGATCATAGGTTACTTGCAACACAAGATTAATGGAACTGGACAACCCCACAAATGCCGCTTACACGAGGTTGATCTTTATGAAAGCCATCCAAAGAAACTCACAGGTTAGTAGCTAGATTAAATTATAATCTGAATTATGTATAGGTGCGTAACATCGTTTAGTTAATTAGTTAATCTTGAGGGTTTTTGTTCTTTGTTCTTTTTATTCTTCTTCGTATAATCGTACGTATGATTGTTTTATTTCTATGATATTGTATACAATCTATGCAAAGAATACTCGGTATGTGTTTTAGAAAAATCTAAGTGATCTAGATATATATTTTTGCATAACATCAATTAGTTAGATAATCATAAGGTTTTACATATGTTCTTTCATCGTTCTTTTGTTCCGTAGGATTTTTTTTCTTTCTATAATATTTCATACAATCTTTGTATACGATCTGCAGAATGTTTTGTTAAGTTATAGTAATTAATCTAAATAATATTGATATATATATGTGCATAACATCTTTTAATAAGTTAATATTGAAGGTTTTGGTTTTCTTGGTTTTCTTGATTTTCTTTTATCTTTTTTTTTTCCGTTTGATTTTGTTGTTTCTAAAATATTGTTGTGTCTTGATAACAGACGAACACCGACAGAGTGATCTGGGCAATTGGTACTTTTTTACCCCAAGAGAGCGAAAGGACCGTAACGGGAATCGACCGAATAGAAGAACCCGGGATGGCCTAGGGTTTTGGAGGGCATCGCAGAAAGCAACAGTGGTTTACGATGAAAATAAACAAGCAATAGGAAACAGAACAAGTTTAGCGTATCATGAAGGTAAGAATAAGAAGACGTCGTGGCTGATGCATGAGTTCACTACTATTCGTCCCAATCTTCCTGTTGAAAGCAATCGCCACATGGTACGTATATATTTTGTATTGGTAATATTTGTTTTTCTACTTTCAAGTGTGTCATTTAATAACGAACAATATGATTATTAACCAACTTTTGTTATGTACATGTAGTTGACCGAATGGGTGTTGTGTAAAGTTTACAATACTGATAAGGATTACCAAACAAATCATCAGGCCAAGCAAGTTCGAAAGAGGAATCAAGAAGATGCTAATGATGAACAAAACCAAGTGCATGACGGCGAACCTTCACCTAGAAAACGAAGATTGTCAGTGAACCAAGAAACAAATCAAACGAATGAGCCTAATCACGTTCAAATTGGGGAAACAATTCAAACGAATGGGGAATCAAATCAAACGAAAGAACATGAGCGCGTTCAAATTGGAGAAACCAATCAAACTAATGAACCTAATCATGTTCTAACTGGGGAAAAAGATCAAACGAATGAACTTAGTCACGTTCATATTCAAGAATCTAATGCAAGAGATATCTTGTTCAAACACATGCCGATGGAGTTAGATCAAAGTTCGGGCATCAATTATATCATCCATGACCCCATTGTTGGTTACACCAACCTAGATTCGAACTACATGCAACCATCAGTACTTGAGGTCCCTAATCAAGTGTGTGCTAGAGATCAACAACTAGTTGAAGCACCTAATTATCAAGTGTTTGCAAGAGATCAACAAGTACATGAATCTTGGAACTACTATGGCAACTCAACTACACTGCCTTCAACATCATATGGCTTTCTTGAAGATCCAACTGTAGTGCCTTTGACATATGATGATGATCAAGTCAACTTCAGTCAAGTGACGTCATCGATTGACGATATTGATCTTGCTGAATTCTTAAATCTGTCGACGCCGATGCAAGTTGGTGACCTTGATGAATCTTTTTGGAGTACTAGTTCTTTTTCGTAGACTCAATTGAATGTATATATGAATTTTAGTAGCTAACTTGCTGAACACGCTTTTAACATGTTTAGGCGCGGCATGTACAAATATTGTGTTGATCAGCTGAAATCATATTTGTTCTTATATATATGAAATCGTGAATTCTTGAAGATTTTTTGTTAGATTTTTGTTTTAGGTGTTTTGTAACATAACGAAGGATTACCATTGTAAGTATGTGAACCATAAAATAAATTCTTTAAATATGTTACTTTAGGATTCGATCATAAGATGGGAACTGAATGAAACTGAAGTGTTTGGTCGAAAGATTTTAGGAATAAGTAATGAATATAATTAGTATATACACATTGTTACTGTTTGTTACTCCTTTTTACAAGAAAAAGATATTGAAAGCATTCTCTATTGAAGACAACCACCTGCTTATGCAAAATGTTTGGGGAAAATTAAGTCTTTGCTAAGCAAAAATGTGTTTAAAAGTTGTCCATTAGAAATGGTCTTATAAACCAATTAGTTTAATGTCAATCAATCATAAAGTCAAGCCAGGGAAATTGACTTTTAAAGTTATCTTTGAAATATAAATTAACGGATATTGAACACGAAGTATCATGAGATGATTTTAAGAATCAACCTTATCATATTTATAAGGGTTAATTACACCAAAATTTATCGAATTAAAGTATGATATCTATAGTGTGTAACGAAATATATGGACTTTTATTGTGTGTGAAGAACTTTCAGTTTACTGACATAGTATGTATTAAAGTTACTGGCGTATCATCTATATACAAGTGTCGCATGACATCCTTACAAGTTGACATATCATCAAAATACTAATTACATGATGTGACAATTTAATTATAAGGATCTTACATGTCACATTATAAAGATGATCGAGACGCCAATAAAGTTACCACAAAATATATACAATGTCAATATATTTATATTCATTACACACAATACGTAATATCGTAATATCGTATAATAGTTCGATATATTTCGAGGCAGTTGACCCTAATTAACAAGCGTGAATGTACATTACCTAGTGCTTATAGTAAAGCATAGGTCTTAGGTGAATGATCGATAAGATTTAATACAGTGTCTTTGAACCAGTAAAATGGGTTATTTTTTATTGTTACTATAGCGGTCAATATTATCGTCGTTGATTTTTGTCTAGTTTGAAAATATATTAACTAACATACATATAATATAGTTAAAATTATAAAATTAACGAATTAAGTGTACGCCAACTTTTGAACCAGATATGCTGACTTAACATTTCCACAGAGAAACACGAAAAGTCAATTTAACTACGTACTAATTATAATGTCAAATAATAATATAATAATAATAACTTCAATAAATAATATGTTGGGTCTAAAAATGGCTAGAGAACTTGATTGAAGATTAATATTGCTGGTTAGACTACAACTGCTAGTTACTACTGATGAAGAGGAGTTTCCACTGAAAGAACAAAAGTTACCACTGCTACCGGGTTTTACACTACCAGTGGAAACAGTTACTACTGGTAGAAAAGATTTAGTTTCTACTGTTAGAACAAAGTTAGTACTGCCGGGTAAAGTTTCCACTGTTAGAACAAAGTTAGTACTGCCGGGTAAAGTTTCCACTGTCAGTACAAAGTTTCTACGGGTGGGTAAGTTAATACTGTTTATAACTTACCACTGCTTAAGTTAGTGTTGTTACTTGGAGTTACTACTGTTCTTCAGAAATTAGTACTGCCCGTGTATTTTCAAGAAGTTTCTACTGTTTTTGATTAGAGCATCTTTCTAACCATGTGGGCTAATCAAATATCTTCTCTGCAAAAGCAAAAAGCGCTCAGTAAAGCAGAGCATGACTCAAGACGATAGGAGGATTAGATAGAAAGATATTTTTCATTAATTACTGTAGCGTGTAATTGGAGCTCTATAATTCTATAAATAGAGCTCCTTACCTTCAATAGAAATAGATCTCAGTAGAGTAGAAGTGAAAATATCATAAGTGTATTCAATAGATTGATAATTGTCATTTGTAAGCTTCAAGGTTAATCATAACCCTGATACTTAAGTGTATTCGTATTATTAATTTATGCTTTAAAACAGATTTAATTTACTTCTAAAGTTATAGATTACTATTCCGCGGTATTTCTATAAATATTCAATTGCTGAAATTATTGACCCGGAAGGTTCAATTCGATCCTGTCATAATAGCACACTTGAAGTCAAAAGCCTTGGCGCATTTTATTCGTTTAGTGTACATATAAAAAGAATCCTATAGTAATATTATTATTAAGTTTTGGACATTAATAAATTGTTTTATTTCAACTAAATTTAAGGGGTCAACCGATATATAAAGAGGACGTTGAGTTTGTTACGGTGTGAGTACAAATATTAATGTATATTTTAAAATTTTAATAACAGTCTTATAAACTATTGTTATCATTTTCCTAATAAATATGAGGTTGAAAACTAGCTGACAAAAGTAAAACTACATGAAATTTTACATATAATTAAGTAAAAGAAAAGAATATACTTTCTATATTTAATAAAATATTTTATTCTCTCCGTCTCAATTATATTGTCCCTCTAACAAAAATTTTAGATTTAATATATAGTAGGTAAATGTCACATTTGTCCTTATATATAATGCAAGTTTGACTTGAAATATTTAAGAAATTAATTATTGAGAGTAATAAATGAGGATATAATTGAGATTTTGATAATTTTTTATGGTTATTTTTTGTTAGTGAATAATTTTTTTAAAACAGACAAATACAGTAAAGGTAAAAGTGGGACGGGGGAGAATTTTTTTTGCATACTTTAATTGTCTATAAACACTCCATTTTTGGCAACTAAGTGCACGGTTGGGTATATTTTTATTTTTATCTTCCTTCTAGAATTGCAAGACCACTTCCAATATTATAAGTACTTAGAATTTTATGAAACGGATAAAATAACTACATAAAACTAGAAAGTTTGACTATATATCATCAAGATAATGACTGGCCCAATCCACACGCCCATTCAACTCATTTCATTTTGCATACCCCACAATTGCTGCATGATTTCCATTTTGAACTAGTGTTCCCATTCGATTAGTTTTTTATTATTATTTTCGGTGCTATAAATTGGTGCCATCAGTTTAGTTTTGTTATAACTTATAAGCAATAACTTGATTTTTTTTGGGTTCTGGTTATTTTGTAGTTCTGAGATATGGATCGCGTAGCAACTTCTGGTATCCTCTGCTTTATTTTGGTGTTATATAATCTGTCAAGTGTTTTTGGGAATTTTGAAGGTATGTGCCATCTTAAATGATGTCGGTTTTTAACTAGATGTAATGAAATTTAGTAATAAATCTCCATACTGTAGGAAGAAATATAAAATTTCATGATATTAATGAGATGTGTGGTTGAGCTTTATTTACTTGATGTTTTAGCATAAGCTTGTAAATAATCGAGTTCGATCATGCTAATACAGGTGATGCATTATATGCCTTAAAGATGCAACTAAGCGATCCTAACAATGTTCTGGAAACTTGGCAGTCAACCTCTGTTAATCCATGTAGTTGGTTCCATGTTACTTGCAACAATGAAAACAGTGTTACTCGAGTGTAAGTTTCGTGACCCTTTTGACAAAACATAAAATGGTTTTACTTTCATTGTTAGCTAGTTATGTTCTTGGGTTTGTTGGTAGCAGTGATCTAGGAAACGCAAACTTGGGAGGTCAATTGGTTCCGCAGCTTGGTCAACTTACAAACCTACAGTACTTGTAAGTTTTACTTTTAAAGTAACTGAAAGTTGCTTATTCATATAATACTTTGTAGTTCTTTTTTAAAGGTTGTAAAATCGACCCATTTACTTATAAATGGGTCATTTAATTAGTTTTTTCAATCTCTAAAGGGTCGAAGTGGTAAAAAAACAAAGGCTTTAAAGGAAATGGGTCAAATCGAGGAAATCACCTAAAGTGTACCTTTAAACCTCCTAAGTCGTTTTATTCATAAAACTTTTGTAATCATGTTTGACGCATTCGTTATCAGATATAATAACTTTGGACAAAATCACAAAAGACCTGTTTTGATCCCTACCTACACATGTACCTGTTTAAACATATATAACAATTATGTTACAACCGCAATCAATTAAGACTGAAATCAATTGTTTCAGTGATAATCGATTCTCCAATCAACAAGAAAAGCTATGAGATAAGAAATAGCTAATGATGAAGATTGAATACAATAAAACAGTACAAGAGATTTTGGGAAGAAAGGGGGGTTTTCATTCAATAATCATATATATATCAGCTAATGCCCTTACACCGTAAGAATATATAGATAGCTTACAATGGAGATGCATATGGATGATTATTCCCTATAACGACCCATGTGAGCCATTCCAATTTTTCAGTCATACCCCCTCTAGTTAGTAATAATAGCAAGTAAAGACCTAAATAGAAAATACGCATGTAACAAATTACTCATCTATATATGTTACGTGTACAACAGGGAGATTTTTGGTAATAGTCTCACCGGAATAATCCCTAGAGAACTTGGAAAGTTATCGAACTTGGTGAGCTTGGATCTTTATGGCAACCATTTAGGAGGTCATATTCCAAAAACATTGGGAAACCTTCAGAAACTTCGCTTCCTGTATGATTTCTCACCATTCAGATTCTTTTCTTGATGAAATATTTTATTAGATTTGTCCCTCATTTGATGGTGGTTCAAGATTCTTATTTATTAGAGGTGGCTAGTTGGATGGTTGGGTAGCGGGCTATAAAAGGTTTAAGTTGAAACGGGAATATCTCCTAGTTAGGATTGTTTTGGCTCGCAAACACTTCTGTTTTTTCATCTTTCTTTAGAAAAAATGTGTTTAGTATGATTCCAAAAACTGGAATTTATATATCAACTTAGATCTTCAACTAACGCGATTTAAGAGATTTTATAAATAAAAAATAGGCTTCCAGCGACTTTCAACTCCTTTGACCGGTTCCCATTTTCACTAATAGTTTTAATACAACTCATTTGACCCGTTTGAGATAAGACTCAACATCAATAGACCAATTTATAAAGAAACTGGGTCAAAGCTACCACCTCTATCATTTATGATTATATTTTAAGGGATTAGCATTACAATTGTCTGGGATGTCATAGTGTTAATTATTTCTCTGCTTTTTGTGCAAGGATAGTCGTCTCAACAACAATGCTTTATCAGGAACTATTCCATATTCATTAACTACCGTAACTACTCTAGAAGTTCTGTGAGTATCATAGTTGGCTATCCTGCTTTTATGTAGCAAATATAACTGTTGCAACAAAGCTAAATGTACTGGGTAGCTTCTTATTGCAGTGATCTATCAAACAACCATTTGAGAGGATATGTCCCTTACAATGGCTCCTTTTCAAAGTTCACAGCTATCAGGTCTGCCGCACAGCTAATACACCATCATTTGACCTTGTGATCTGTAATTAAAAAATCACACTGCCTTATACTGGAAAACAATTGCAACATGAAACTAACAACTGACCTTCATGTACTATTTGCAACAAACGAAGGTCTGTTGTTAATTATATAATTCATTAGTGGTAAGATGGGTGGGTTTGGTAACGGATCAAAACAGGTGATCTTTGTATGGGTCTTAACGGGCCGGGTTGACCCGAAAAAATTTGGTTATACAAGTAATTTGTGTCCAATATTATACAGTAATTATATTATTTCAATAATAATCTCACATGTATATGGAGTGAAATTCCATCACACATTTTTGACATTGACTGTAAAATGGTCTTTTCTTTCAGCTTTGCCAATAATCCAAAGTTGATACTTCCAGCGTATGTTCCTGTAGCTCCAGCCCCAGCTCCACTGAGTTCATAATCTCCTTCAGGTAATTTAAGTTGGTTTTGTTACTTTACTACTTTAGACAACTGGTGGATCGAAGGGGTTGGTAATCGATCCAAATGGGTCATATTTAAGTACAGGTCAAAAGCATTTTGGTTGGCCCACCAACACTTTTTTGTTCCATTTTTCACATAATCTCATTGTTTAAAATTAAGGCACTTTAGACACCTGTCAACTTGTCTAACCTGTATGATCTACTTCCTTGATAGCCAAGTTTATTTAGTTGACCAGTTATCTGTAACTCTGTAAGCACAACCCGAACTGACCAGTTTTTCGATAATGGGTTATAATGGTCACATCTACCTCTTTTGGAAATAATTGTGCCACATTTCCTGAATGTGTTTTGTAGGTGATGAAGCAAACGTTAATGAACGACTTAATGAGCACACTCTCGAGAGTGACTTCCTATATATGAATGTTTTATTTTTATTTGGTAGTCGTAACATGACATTATAAATAAAAAATTTCTATTCGAACTGTTGGCTGTAATGAAACATAATCCTGCTTTTACTTTTGTACTTTTGTTCTTGATTGATCTCCACTAATATTCATTGCATGAATTGATAACAAAATTACTTATTCAATCCTACAATCTGCAACCGAAAATTCAATGAATCTTTTGGTTGTTACAGAGACCTGGCACGTCTCTGCTTTCTTTTTAGATATCTTAATGTATACCAACTTCGCGTAGTTGAACCCATAGCCTATAGGAATTACAGTCGAAACTCACTCGAATGACATTCACCCTGCACGTACATTTGTTTTAACTTCGCTCTCAATTAGTTAAATGATTATTCTTTATTTTTTTTCCATAGGAGTGAAGAACCTGATGATTCTTTAACTGTCTTTTATGCATTCTTGAATGTCCATTATATGCCATTCATAGAAGATTCTCCCTCAGTCCCTCAAAAAATGTCAACATTACTATATATATGATCCAAAATAATTGTGTACTTACAAAAAATAACTATTCAAAATCATTAAACATCTCATTGTACCATCATTTATTCCTTTCAATCATTTAATTTTTAAATAAATTCAGACAAACTTGCCTTGAATATAAGGACAAAACTGACAATTACCCAACTTATTTTAAATCAAACAAAAATTGTAAATACATTTGTTACTTGTAAATGTAGTCTTGTTATGTTTAGAACGAGTAATTTTTACCCACATTTTAAAGCAAATAATATTTTATGTTGGGATTGAAAAATAAACATTCAACTTACTTTTGCAAAAATCTACAATTATATATCTTTTTCGTACGTAAAAATTATATTTTAAAAAATCATTTTAGTTATATACAAACAAGGAATAGAAACTTCAGAGAACACAAAAATAATAATAATAAAGGAAATAGACAAACAAAAACATTAATAAACAATTATTATTTTCCAAAAAAAAAAAAGCTGAACAATAAGGTAATTTTATACTAATAAAAATAAAAGTTTTACATAAAATCATCAAGTTTATCATCAATCAAATATAGTTTTATACATAAGATGCTAAAGATTAGATCCAAATAAAATGGGCCCAAGTAGTGAGCCGAAATGGTATAGGCTGGGCCGGGGGGCACATAACAAAACGATTTCACTGAACACTGTTTCTTTTATCATTTTCAAAATTTAAAGTCTATTTACATAAAGCTTTAAAACCCGTTTCTTCATAATTTTGCTAATTGCTTCTCCCAAATAAAATGGACCAAAAGCGAGTTTAAAAAGAGTATTTTGGTCATTTAATTTACAAATATCTAACAGATGATGGTAAAGTTTAACAGGCTAAAGGACTACGACCAGTGGGTAAAATTACATCTCAAAGTATGATATCGAGAAATTTTAGGGTGTGTTTGGCCGACGGGATTTTAAGGGCTTATATATAGGGGATTGAGATTTTAGTTTCAATAATTTTCGGGCCTTATAAATTAGAAGCCCCGTTTGGTTATATGAAAACGATGAGGATTGTGGGAAAAAGAATCTCCTAGAATCGCTTGAAATAGAAGTCAATTTTCAGCCACACAATCTCCGGCTCCAGCTAGTTAAGGCAAACACACCCTTTAAAGGAAAGGATGAAATGTAAATTTTCATGTGAACCACGTGCATATACGATCGGTGAAATTTACCTTAATTTTTTTTAATCAAATCTCATTTTACAGAATGGAATATGATCAATCTAATTAATCATTGCTAACGAAAAAACACATGATGAAAATCTTTGTTTTAGTTCAGAAACAATGTACGGAAAAGTCAAAATACGATGACCTCGTCAGGATGTTTGACAGTGTGAAGATGTGTAGAGAAAATCAAAAGTCTCATATATATCTTTAAAAACCGGAAGTGAGATGTTTAGTGTTACTGTTGTTGTTATTATTTACTATTTTTTTTTTTTTTTGAAAGGTAATACATTATATTCGTACTCTGCGTAAAATTAAAACTAACAAGAAGCTGAGAATAATAATGACCCTAAAATGAAAAGTCAGATAAAAAACCCTAAACAATTTCAGCGATTAAAATCTCAATTTTAACCAACTTATCATATAGGTTACAACTTAAATAATAATAATAATAATATGTACGTGAAGTCTAGTATTTATCAAAGTATAGTAGAATATTGTTTTAAAAAAACGTAAGATGTGTGCTATTATTTTTTATTAGAGTCCAATTTAGAAGGGAAAATTTATAATGCAGTCACAATTTTAAAGTTAAGATGCAATTTGATTATGATGCAGTATACGCTTATGATGCAATGAATTTGAGTCATAGATCAAAATAATCAAAGACTGAGATTACCGTCTTTCCTTCCCTTTCTAAGCCTCATGCCCCTCTAATCCCAAGTCTTTTAATTATAATTAAAAATGTTAAACAATATATAGTAAGTAATTACTAATTAGGATAAGACTAATTAATTATGTACGTATATGGGTTGTGCAAGCCGTGTGGGGTTATATTTGATGACCTTGTCCAAATTTGTATTTCAATTTGGTAGATTATATATTTGTCGACCTTGTCCAAATAAGTACATTGGAAAAGATTGTACTTATTAGGCTTTACATAACGCATTGAAACTGAAAGTAATATATACGCGTACGTACGTACGTACATACCCATGCATGCACAGTCTTTCGTATCAATTTAGGTACGTATTTCATTTCATTAATTTATTAATTTGATAAGATATTTGACGAGAAGTGAGTTTAATGTGATACTTTTAATAGTTTATATGGCTACCTACTAGTAGCTAGCTAGTTGTTAAATGATATTTACGACTATATATTATTATTATAGACCGAAAAGGACCTATGAAACTTCGAATTGCTTATAATGTTGGAGTCCTTATAATTATATATTCAAACTGCATTTATAAAAGAAATGAATTTGAGGGGACAGGTAAATTCAGGTGCCGAGTAGTTATGACACCTACGATGTATGTAGGGTTGCGTCCTCTGATTTGAAGTTTTAGGGCCTCATAATTCACTCAAAAATAGTGCGCTATATATCAAAACCATGTTTGATGTGCGTAGTATGTCGGAAAGTTTGTCTATAGTAAATATTTTAGAATGATTGATACATAGAAAATATCAGAGAGAATAAAAGAGATCTATGTTCCATGCGCCATGTGAGTTAGAAGTAGATTTTGACAAATTTAGTATTACTCATTGACAAATACCGAACAATGAAAGTCTATATAGCGTGATTCGTTTAAGTTAAATAATACTCGTAATATATAATATGATTTGAGTTGGTACGTTGAAATGTTGAGTACGTTATCTCCATCCGTAATTATATAATCGTTAAGCAATTAGCTAGAGAGATAATTAATGAGGATATACTTGTATGTAAGACCGATAATTCGTTACTTCGACTTTAGGTGAATTAACCTAGCTACTACACTTGGATGTTACTTAAAATTGAAAATGATCAAGATATATAAGAGGGACTGTATTGTTATTTTGGTATTCATAAATGATGCAAAACGTAAATCTGAAAAGAAATGATCGAGTTGATGAAAGGCATGTGACCCTAAATTTGATTGTTCACATCATCCGAATTTATAAAAGCTATATATAATTATTCTATAAAGCTAGCTTTGTTAGATTAGCTACCTAATAATAATAATAATAAAAATTAAAATTAAAAATAATAATTATTTCTGTAAATAGAGTAGCAAAAAACGATTCGAATTTAAGTTGGTACTATTTATGTGTAATGTTACTTGCATGCGACAATCAATTCATATTTACTCCACATTATTATTCTCTTTTTTACGTACAATTAGGACATCTTATACCCGCCCACATGCTTTTATAATTCCTTCCAAATTAATTATTTAGTTTTTACGTGATCCGTTAATTAGTTAGTAGTTATTTCGTTAGGGTGAGAGACTAGTAGCGAAATGAAAATTCGAATTAAGGAGATGAATCTGAAAAAAACTGACTCAAAGACTGAGAGTGAAAATAATATTTTCAACCTGAAAAAAACCGGCATCTTATACCCGCCCACTAACGTTTTTTTAAATTATTAAATGGTCGTATGTTTAGAATAATAAAAACGGAATAAGATGGTTTTAGCTTAGACGTTATAATTTTTAAAGAATGAAAAGAATATCAAAAGAAAAAAATAGTTTGAAAAAGTGAAGGGATCCTTGCAGCAAGAAAAGATGGCCCACCAACTAGTAAAAGTTGTCATTTCCGGTCACAAAGTAACATTTGAAGAAGTAAAACAAATCATCTATAGTTTAAAAATGTAAAATTGTTAGTATATTTTTTTATATTTATCTTCAAATGGAAGGGTTATAATACCAATATTATAAAACATGTGACTTTTAATTGCGTTCTTAAAACTAGTGGGTGAGATTGGTGTATAAAAGGAATCACAAGGCGTGTGTTCTCCACAATTCTAATTGTATATTTCCCCTACTACTAAAAGTACTAACTTTCATATTCTCCCGTCATCATCAAACAATGGCAAGCATCAACATTGATAACTCGAATATCGAAATCGAAGAAACCACTGAAGTACCTTTCAACTACGCCAAACGAGCTCAATGGCTAAGAGCCGCTCTTTTAGGTGCTAACGACGGCCTCCTTTCAACTGCAACCATAATGATGGGCGTTGGGGCCGTTAGTAAAGACATTGCAACCATGATCATCTCTGGGATTGCTACACTAGTTGGTGGTGCATGTAGCATGGCTATTGGAGAATTCGTGTCTGTTTATTCTCAATATGACATTGAAATGTCACAATTTAAACGAGATATCAAGAACGGTCAAATTGATAGTGACGAACTAAAAAATAAGAACAGTGAGCTACCAAGTCCAACAAAAGCCGCTCTAGCATCAGCATGCGCGTTCGCTTTTGGAGCACTCGTGCCATTGCTAGCGGCGGCTTTTATAAAAAATTATCATGTGAGGTTGGGAGTGGTTGTGGGTGTGGTGAGCTTCGCTTTAATAGGGTTTGGTGGGTTGAGTGCATTTTTAGGGGGTGCACCAATGGTGAAGCCAACACTTAGGATCTTGATTGGGGGGTGGTTGGCTATGGCTATCACTTTTGGGTTAACCAAAGCCGTGGGTTCAGCCGCTTTGGTTGTTACTTGAAGCGATCTTAATCATTATGGTTAATTAAGTACTAGTATATTTTGTGTGGTCATTTTAGTGGAGCTCTCAAGGTGGCCAGACTCAAGATGTGGTTCTTTTTTTCTTTTTTCTTTTTTTTTTTTTTTCTTTTTTTCCTTTTGTTTGGCTTTAACGTCCTTCATTGAAGTGCTTTTTATTAATAAGTAATAAATTGTTTTTAAATTTCTATAAAGGAAAAATAAAATAAAATATTAGTAAGACATGTTAATTAGGGTTTGTCTTTCGAGCATTGGGATAAAGTTGTAATGTTTAATTTATTCTTAATCATCATCATCATTACATATATAAATGTGGTTAATTAAGTATTACATATTTCATATTTTTGAAGTTTTAGATTCTAATTTATTTTGATTTTATCATATCGTAAGAAGGTTAATTACTGTAATATTTTTAGGAAAGTTAATATTGATGCTTTTTACATATTTTTAAATAGACATAGTTATTTTCTTGTTTGTTTCATGACGTACCTATACTACTTGTGTGCTCAATTCGAATGCAGAAGAATGACGATAATACTTGATTCGTATCAAAATTAGAATAAACTAGATAGTTATTATATAATTAAATAAACAAGAATCTATTCTAGCATTTTTTTTAAAAATCAATACTCAATAAAATAACGTATTATTTAGATATATAAAGTCAGAAAAAAATCGTTTATAAAATAATAAAAACAATAATTCTATTATTTTGAATTAGGATTCTAAATTGTTGAAACAAATTAAATATATAAAAAAAAAGATTATTTCATCCTTCCAAATGATATTATATTGAACAAAAAACACATCATTTTTCCTATGGAAATTAAACCAACTACAAAAATGAACCCTAGCTACTTCTTGTAAAACTTAACCTAACAATAACAATGTCTAGCTAGAACAAGACATCTCACATCAAACCTTGATATCTATATAATGTTTAAGGTCACCCACATGAAGAACATAGTGACCCAATGCAACCTTCCTACTACCTTCTTCATCAACCACACTCAATTGCTTGCTTACATTCACTCTAAATCGCACCACGGATCGTTGCCGTGGTTCCAACCACACTTTCTTGAAATCAACCAACTCTTTTTGTGGTGGATTGAAAATATTTGGAGGAGAGGTGAACAACAAAACCGTGTGACTTCCACCCATTTTACCACCATTTGTTACCGTGATTTCGATATCAAAAAACAACTCATTGCACGCACTATCAGTTGCATCGATGGCATTACAAGTCGATGAGTGGCAAGGGTGATCTTGATTTAGTGGGATTGATATGACTTTGGGTGCTTTGATGAGTTTGTGGACATATGAAGAGTAGCTTAGCCCGAACCCAAATGGGAAAATGGTTTTGCCCCTATAGAATCTGTAGGTTTGTCCAGGTTGGCCCGTTGTTGGGTCTGGTCGCATGTTGGTGTTCGTCATGGGCACCGTGTCCACGTAGGATCGAGGATACCAATTCATCGGTAGTCGTCCACCTGTGAATGAACAATATCGAGGATACCAATTCATGTCATTTTCACATAGTATAATGAATCATTTGTAGCAATGCAGTTCAAGATAACGAAAAATTACCAGGATTATAACGACCAAAAATAACATCGGCCAAAGCACCACCACCTTCTTGGCCCGGAAGCCCAACCCATAAAATACTAGAAATTTTCGGGTCACATTTTGCGAACTCGACATCCACTCCACCACCCGACATTATAACAACAACCACAGGTCCTTTAGCTGCATACGCGACCTCAGTAATAAGAAGGCTTTGTTCACCAGGAAGGTCGATTTCAGTCCTATCGAGAGCCTCAGCCGCTATAGATAAATCTACACCCATTACTAAAACCACAGCATCCGCATCAGCTGCCACATTTTTCGCCTTTTCAAAATTAGCAGTCGAGTTACACTTCACATCACAACCTTCTTCATAAACGGTTTTAACATAATCTGATAGCCCTTTTAAAGGAGATGTGTATTTACATGGAACCCCTGCATAGTTCCCAATCATGGCTTTTGTTGCATTAGCATTAGGCCCGATTACAGCTAGAGACTTGATCGATGTTGTAAGTAGTGGTAACGAGTTAACACTGTTTTTAAGCAACACAATTCCTTGTCTAGCCGTTTCACGGGCTAGCTCCTGGTTAGCCTGTGTGCACACATCTGTCTTGCCTAAATTTCCATACAATTGCTTGCTTGGGTGACCATCAAAAAACCCGAGTCTCATAAGTGTAACAAAGTTATTTGTCACAGCCCGATCGACGATTGATTCATTTACTAGCCCCTGTTTGACAGCATTTGCCGTGAATTTCTTTAGCGAATCCCCACAATTCAGATCCAACCCTGCATCAAATTTCCAAACAATTACTACAATTTTCTCAACCACGTTGATTCCCCCCAGCACTATTGAACTGTCCAAACATGATATAGATTAGTATTTTTTAACCTGCGTGTAATGCATCGGCTGCAACTTCTTCTGGTGTTTTAGCCCAATTCTGGTTTCTGAACATGACCTGTAACGAATCACAGTCGGAACTAATGTATCTGGATACCAAAAAAAACATATGTTATACATTTGAGTTGCGTGTATATTAAACAAAATAAAGTAACCAAATCAAAAAACCTACCCGTTTAGTTTCCATTGGCCTCTAACCATATCTTCCAAAAGCACCTTATCAGCACAAGTTGGTATGCCATTAACTTGATTATAAGAACACATAACGCTTGCAACATGTCCATCCATAATACAGCTTTTAAATGGAGGGTTATAAGTATCCTCCATATCTTGTTTTGTTACCTTAAAAAAAACAAATAAAAATGTCACCTTTAATTTCAAACTTATAAAGATCTATAATACTTCATTTATAGTCATGTTTCATTTCAATAATTACTTAACTAACTTACGAATGCATTAAAATGATATCGGTCTACACTAGTCCAATTATCAAGATCATAAGCAGTGTAATGTTTACAACAAGCTCCGACTTTAAGAAGTTCTTTATCGCCATCCTCTCTTTCTTGTAAACCTCTAACATAAGTCGCTCCGTATCTACTTGTTAAAAGTGGATCTTCTCCTGGCGTTTCTTGCCCTCTTCCCCATCTCGGATCTCGAAAAATGTTTACATTTGGTGACCAGAATGTTAGTCCTGCTACACCAGCATTGTACATCGCTCTAGCTTCAGTGGAAACCACCTATAATTATCAAATTCGTTACATTTCCTAAATTAAAGAATCAAATTTGTAACATTGCAACAAATTAATTTTGTTAGCTTTTTACAGGTTGCATATATATACCAATGTGGGTAGCCAATTGTGTAAATTTTACGCAATTGGCACATTATATGCAATTTTCCTGTAACATCGGCATATGTTAGCTTTTTTTTTTAAATTTACACTTCAATATTATATTAAAATCATAAGATTAAAACAAAAGTGAAACTTTAGTAGTTAAACAACGTTAACACAAACCACTTTGCCTTAAATCAAGGAAATCAATAGTCAATAACATGTACCCTTCCAATGGCATAGAATAAAGATTCATTGAACGAGGCTGCAGTGAGAATAACTTGCGGAAAACTAGTGGCTCCAGGGATTACACTCTTATTAAACCAAGTTGCGAGCCCAGTGTCCGATACACCATGCAACGCTTCTGACCACCATCCGTACGATGGTATCCCAAGGCGAGGAATGCTATCGGCTACACTCACTAAACTACCCGCCTTTTCTTGAAGTGTCATTCTCTTCACCAAATCATTCACCCTCGTATTAATATCAAGTGAAATATCACAAAACTTGTACATTTTCAAGTTAGGAGTTTTATCGGTGTCACAAGCATAACGAGGGGATTGTGCCGAAACAATGATCGTGCATGACACATAGATGAAGAGAATGACGAGAAGAGGAGATTTTGCTCTCGTTTGAAACGCCATATCGAATGAAAAACGAGAGCAACGTTATGAAAAAGAAGATCCAAAATGGGGTTTATGGGCATATTATGCTTATAAAAAGTATAGTGAATGTACACAGTCAAACAAAATGTCGACAATTTTTGAATCATAACACTTAATTTTCTGATTACAGTTGTGATCTTACCGTTTAACTTGATGGCTTGTGGCTGTTATTACTGATTTAGACTTTGCCAAGTTTTTTTCCACTAAATGTGGATTGTAGGTCTGACTAAATAATTACAAGTTAAAAAAGATGCATGAAATATTAGTCACATGTGGAAATGAAGTGCAAATTAGTTCATAACGTATACTAAAATATAAATTTTTTTTTTTGAAGTCTCATATCATTTATTGACTGATTGATTTAACAGTGCACTTTAACTGATTTTAGAAAGAAGAGGCATAATGTGATTAACTGATTATCACATGAATAAGAAGTGTCCCAAATCGAAATACATTTGGGTCAAAATGGATAAGCTTTTTATACGAGTTAGTTCGAGTAGGTCGTCCAAAAAAATACTCGTTTCGTCTACAATATGCAAATGTGAATTACTCTTTTCGTCTCAATTTTATTGACCACGGACAAAAAATACGCAATTTAAGAAAATATCATCATTCCACATACTTTTTGGTAAGATGACAGATTTACCCTTTACTCGTTACCTACTTTTTTGTCTTATATAAGAGGTATAAAAGAACTTTACAACATTATTCTTATCTAATTATAGAAATGAAAAATAAATTTGGAACATCATAAAAGAAATATTGGACTATAAAATTGGGACTGATGGAATATTTATTTTCTCTAACGAGGTGAACTCGTATGAACAAACTAAGAAACAGAATTACTAGCATTGTCAAGTATGTACGTGTGAACATCTTAATAAGAAGAGTTATGTAGCGACTTGGGATAAAGTATATAGTTTTCGTGTGGAATTCTTGGTTTTCATAGATTTGTTTTCATGATGTGATCATGAGTAAATTTAAAAACCATCACAAGATGACCTGTGATTGGCATCCTAATATTCTCACAATAGATTGCAGGTTCAAAACTCACTAACAACACATCTTGAGGTGGTCAAAAAAAGTGTCATAAACGGATACGGAATAACCTAGTTAAGAAGCATAGATTTGAGTAAAAATATTCACCCTCTCAGGGTAACATGAATAGCAACATCCTCATTCGTTGTTATCATGAGTAAATTTCTGACATTTTTCATTTTGGTTCAAGACGAAGAGTATACATTGTCGTTAACAAAGGAAAAAAGGCCACTGGTATTAGTGTATTAACTCTAAATGATATACTTTTCGTTTTATTTATAGAGTAATTCTTATTTGAGTTTAGGACATCTTAACTTAGGTCACAAAATTGAAGTTATTAGAATATCATTAAATCATGAGAAATATATTATTAATTGCCACCCTGGATGACGGTAATCATGGTAAAAGCAACACTACCTGCATGATTTGATAACCCAACCAACATCGCTATGAAGTATGGTAAAACAACCTAGTTGCTATTGCAATAAATAATCATGGTAAAAGCATATCTCGAATGCAAAAAACAGAATAAAGAAGGAATTAGGTAAACCATGCAAGTAGAGATAAATTCACAGAAAAGCAATAATGAGATGATGGAACAGACCGAGTGAAGTTTAATTTTAAGCGAACCTTCACAACTCAAGTGAAAATTATGGGTAAGCACTACTTTGGCCACATTTGGGCAGGCAGAAAACAAAAGATCAGACACGCAGTCTCACTCAAAGTATCACATGTTCTTCCACGACAAATTAAAAAGGCGCCAGCATCCAAAATGTGAATCAAGTGCAGACTTGCCATCAGGAAGAACAATAAAAACCAGACCTTGAAGGGAGGACATAAGGACATCATTAGTTGAAAAACAATAAGAACCGTCTTCCCAAAAGACATGCCAGATCCCAAAAGTGCCATGAACGACAAAAATCTTCCATCACTGTGGCTTATCAATTATTCACGTGCAGATAAAGCTTTTCGAAATTTATCATGTTTGAACTGATTAAACACAACCAACTAGTAACAAATCATGTACCCTTATTAATATCCAAATAGCCTGCCAAAAGGTTAAATATGTTAATAGTGAGGCTAAGTAACTAAGATGAGTGTATTTTCAGTAACGAAATCATAAAAGGTTACCCGCTTTACGCTCCACCAAAGAACTGGACCAAACTCAAGGACCCAAAAGTAATTTGATTGTCAACAACCACATAAACTTGGGATCTATAAGTGCATATGAGGGAATTCAATCATCGTGCATCAGCAGTAATAGAAGTTGTAATCACTTAAGCAAGAAAGTAGAGAACGAGAAGCAGCAGCATAAACGACATTCATAACAAGCACAATACTCCACGAACCAATCCAACATAGTATGTAGCAGGTGCCAAGTTGTGAAACTTTCAAAAGTTTGATTTGAGTACTACATTCAGAGCCAAATAAGCACATACGAAGTGAAACGATACGTTGCAGAAAGAAAAACCCCACCATTTGCATCTAGATCCAGCACAATTCCCTTGAGCAAATATCTGAAAATTTAAACAATCATAACTTTATTAGCACCTCCTCACAAAAGATGGTAATGACGCGTTTAAGTCAAATGGTAATTTCTACAGGTCAGGTAAGGGTTGACCCGAATAATCTTTGTCCATATATATTGAACTTACAATTACAATTAGTGTGTCAAAAATTCACTTTGGCAACTTTGACCCATTTCAATTTTAGCTTTATTGACCCATTAAACATTGCCCGAATAAACCAATTCATATATGTAACGTGTGTCAAAATTTACACCTCTATAGTATAGTAATATTATGTTGAATTACATACCTCAGCTCAACTGATATCAATCATCGAAAACCACCTGAACGGCGTTCATATGGTCCAGAACGATCACGGCTATATCGATCACCTCCACCACCACCACCACCACCATCCCTACTGCGTCCACTGTTACGATCTCCATTCCTATCAGGACCAAACCGGCCACCACCACTACCACGTCCCCCACCATAACGATCATCTCTGCCACCATATCTACCCCCTCTATCCCCTTCACTTGGACATTCCCTAGCAAAATGTCCTGGCTTACCACACTTGAAGCAGTCCCCACCGCCACCACTACCACGGCCACCACGGCCACCACCACCACCACCACCGCCACCTCCATAGTCACGATCACGACCACGATCACGTCCACGGTCACGACCACGATCACCATCATAATCCCTGCCACCACCTCCTTGAGGCTGAGCCTTGTCTACAGTGATGTTCCTCCCATCCAAATCAATCCCATTCATTGCTTCGATAGCATCTTCCATTGCATGCTTATCATCAAAAGTGATGAAACCAAATCCTCGTGAACGCCCAGACTCCTTGTCTAAAACAACCTATATAATATGGAAAACAAAAATCTTTTACCAATATATATATATATATATATATATATATATATATATATATATATAGAGAGAGAGAGAGAGAGAGAGAGAGAGAGAGCTCTTAATATCAAGTTCTATTTCCTTCAACACAAATTACTAAACTGGAAGTCCACAATGTAAAGTAATACAAAACGGACTCAAAACAGAGGATACTACAGTTATATAAACTTTTTCACCTAAATCAAATCCTATGAACACAAAACTGTAACATCTGAATCCACACTTATGTACTGAACAAAACGAAGGACAATAATATAACCTCTACCAACAAAACAAAAAGTATAACTCTGAATTTTTAAGCAGGTCATTTAGCCTAAATTTGCATATTTGGTCTGAAGTATTGCTATTCAGCAAGTAGACATAAATCTTCGTTCATGAACACAAGAGTAAGATCATCTAGACTCATTTTAAACTGTCACCGTAAATACCAACACACAGTCCAAAAGTGAAAAGAAAAAAAAAAGCCACAGCACGTATAAATTTTACTAGAAAAAACATGCGATCCATATTACCTTTGCATCAAGAAGATGGCCAAACTTTGAAAACGCATCTTTAAGCGCTCTATCAGATGTTGACCATGAAAGGCCACCAACAAAGCAGCGGTATTCGACATCATCTGACATGTTTACAGCTGCAAAGTAAACAGAGTATTAACAGTAAATAGAAGCATGTTGAACAGGGAGAGCTTCTTTTCTTGCTCTAATTCAAAGCAACAAGTACAGTGATTAAGAATCAAATCACTAAACAGCATAAATTAGATAGGATATCAGAAACCATGACATGAAATAGTTAATATTGCACTCACTCGAGGAAATAACTATATTATAAGCATTATTTGAGTATCTGATTCCACTGAGTAGCTCGAGGAAGTAACTGTAATATTAGCATTATCTGATTCCACTGAATAACTCGAGCAAGTAACTATATTCTTAGGAGTATCTGATTCCACTGAATAAATTGTCTCAATTCTTATGATTTTGTATCTTCTGAAAATATTTTCCTTCCCACATCCATCCCAAAACTAGATAATAGACGAAAACAACTAGCAATAATATATTTAAAATAGTCAGATATGGACAGTTAGACTTCATAGCTAAAAAACCGTTGCATTTGTTAAAAAGCCAAAAGAACACTACAGCCTGTCAAACTTGTGATTTTGGACAAAATTTAACCTAGGGTTACATTTTCACTTCCATTAGCTAATGTGGCAAAATAGAAGTAAACTGAACCAATCTATATCGCAATCAGATGTGCCCTGTGCTGTTCTTCTATTTGAAATCATTTAATTTCACACTCATTCTTCGAACCAGGTATATTTGATGTTACTTAAGGTGAGGTATAAAAACAAAACAAAATATATAGGTTAGATACTTCACAAAATTAAGTAGATAGGCGAGTAATACGTAGACTGAAATAAAATGCCATGGGCTAAATCCATAAAAGCCATTTAAAAAAAAAATATTACTCGTACCCACATTGTTAAAGAGTATTATATTATATACTTCAGTATATCAACAAAAGCAACCATTTTTTTAAGTCAGAAGCAAAATATAGCGATGTCTGTTTTCTTTTATTGCAACTACAACAAGCATAACAGTTGTTTTACAGTAAAAACCCATTTAAACCCCTCTCTTAAGTCTTAACATAATCAAAATCAACAAACCTGATCATATATATATATATATACACACACACACACACACACACACACACACACACACACACACATACGCACATATAATTCAACAAACAGAATCATCTTAATCCATATGATAGCATAACTGACACACCACAAATTTTTTTTGGATATTTAGAGACACAATTACAATTGAAATAATTGTAGTAATTGAATCACATACATACGATCGAGCATGATTCTAATCGTAATATTGATAGTAGTAATCAATTAGATATTAAAATAATATAATTAAAAGTATCGACTGCAGATCAGTCAACAAAAAATTAGGTATATTGAGATCTAAAATTACAAGAATTAATTGCGATATCAGAATAATAAATTATTGAGTGTGCTTACCAGAAGAAATAATCGATCGATGTAAAATTTTCGAGAAATTTAGCGTTGATTTGACGAAAGAATGATTGTATGTATATATATATTCGTGCCCTATCTATCTATGCTATATCTACATGTACGAAACTGCAAACGGGTTAAACCCGAAACCTAATATTAGACCAATGGGCTTATTAAGCATTGGGCTTATTAAGAATTGGGCTTAAATGGGCTTTCTAAATTATATTTTTTTTAATGTAAATTGCAAATTTTGTCCTTGTGGCCTTGTCAATTCGTCGATTTTATTCTTAAACTCTTTTTTTTCTAGTGATCGTCCCTAAACTTACTATTTTTCACATTATTCATCTTTTTCCTTTAAGTTAACAAAAACTTCGTTAAGTCAATGCAAAGAGACCAAATTACCCTTCTTTTATTCTTTTTAAATTTCCTTTTTTCTTGTTCATTTCTATATCTTGAATATTTCAACCAATCAACCTTCTCAACCCACCCACTCCCACGTCGCTCTCATCCCTCCCTCTCTCAATACTCTCTTTAAAATCTAACTTTTAAAAAATACAGTAACATAAATAAATCTTAAACATGTTTTTTTGTCCTTAATCTTATGCATTTCAATGAGGCAATTTACCTTTATTCTCATCCTTCTTGAAAGAATACTTCCAATTTAAACCGTTCATGTTCATCGGATCTCACGCAGATTCAAAATACCCGTATCTATTCGCTGGATTTGCTAGCTCTGTCACCATATCCTACACCTCGCCGTCAATTTAGATCTACGGTTTCATTTTCACCGTCAGATTGTGACTTCGCCGGAAAAAATGGAAGGCTTTGTCGGTCGAAACCTGTTAGGTTGAAGGTCGATAGATCTGGCGGCTTCGAATTGAAGATGGTGTTCGTCGGTAAACTGTACCAACCGCCGCAAACTGGTCAGATCTGTAAAATTTGGGTTGTTCGAGCTTGATCGGATCTGTAAAGAATGGTCGAAGATGATGTCGGTGTTATTTGGTATGAAGGATGGTGTTCGGTTGGTTCTTGAGTTGTTGGTGGTCGGACTTGAAGCTAGTGGTGGTGGAGGTCGGACTCGGAAGCTGGTGGCTGGAGGTGATTTAAGTGGTGGTGATTTTGTTTTTGATGAATCCGATTTCCGCGACTAACCTTATTTACTATCTAATTCTGACTACAATGATGATGATTGTGGCGAGGGGTTTGATATTTTGAGTTTGTGTTGATTCGTTATTGGCAATATAAATAATTTGGTATTGGTGGTTTTGTTGTTTTTTGTGTCTTGATTTAAGAAAGAAAACATTAGGTGGTTAGGTTTTTTGACGATGATTATAGGTAAAATTAGGCATCAAGGATTTAAGGTAGAAGAAGAGGGTATTTTGGTCGTTTCACTCTGACTTAACGAAGTATCTGTTAGTTTTAATGAAAAAGTACAAAGTTAGCAAAAAATGATAAGTTCAGGGACTGCAAAAAAAAAGTACATGAACAAAATTAGAGATTTGGAAAGGCCATAGGGACAAAAAAAATGCAATTTACCCCTTTTTTTTTATCTTTCGTCAAGTCTTTAAATCGTTATTAACTTGACTTCACGTATTATTAGAACATATGGAATGGTAGTCGCCTTGGTTTGAGGTGGTTAAGGACCATCATGGAGTTGGGATCAAATAATGAAAGTTTCTTTAGGATGACAAAGTTTTTATTAATATAAATATTGCACATATTTAAAGGTTAATTGTGTGAAGACAAAATTAAAAGATAAAAGGGTTGAAAGGGGTTTATTGGGAGTAAAAATAAGGTTGACGTGACTGAAATAAAACTTAATAAAAATTTAATATGACACTGATGTGTCAAGTAGAATTGAAAAACGTCTAACTGTTATTATATTTCTTAATTTGTAATATTTTTTTGATAAATTCTTCAGTAATTTACATTTATAAAATTATACAAAATATCATAAGTAAATACTCAAGTTAATTTAATTTAAATGTAATGATTAAAAAATGATCGTTTCATTTATCAAATTATTTTAGGTGGTGTTTGTCTTCTTTTTTTTTAATATGAATGGCATTACATTAATCCAATGTCATTTATAGGGTGAGGTTCAAATGAGAATGACAAAAGTGTTGAGAATAGGGGTGCAAACTCGAAACCCTAAACCCTAAACCCTAAACGCTTTATAAAATCCTAAACCTTAAATCATAATAAATCCTAAATCCTAAACCCTGCTAAAATCTAAATCCTAAATCATACTAAACCCTAAATCCTAAACCCGGCTAAAACCTAAACCTTAAATCATACTAAACCCTAAATCATACTAAACCCTAAATCATAAACCCTGCTAAAACCTAAACCCTAGCCCTAACCCTAACCGCAAATCAAATGTACAACTAATTAGTAACACATGTGTTACTAATTTGTAAAACCCACCAAAAAATGAAGAAGAAAAAACTATATAGGGGAAATGAATATTTGATGAAAATGAGTGGTTGAAATTGATTCCTCTATTCTCATACAAAGTTGTTATAATCATTTGAAACCTACTCGTCATTTATAATCATTTCATAAATGATGATATGATGACCTTTTTCTTTTACTAATTTCATGTATGTAATTTTTTTGGCCGAAAAAGTCATTACCAAAATATACAAATTGTCATACTTTTTATATGAGATTAATTTATAAAAAATTATTTTATAGTTATTGTGTGATCCAACTTGGTACAAACTAATGATTTTTATGTATAATTCTATGAATACACAACTCAATAACATAATGCTCACAAGCTTACACATGAATAATAAGAAAAACGTAAAAAAGGATAAATAGAAAATCTATAATATGTAGAATAGACATGAATATAAATTATGTGTCAAAAACAAAATTATTAAAATAAATCAAATATTAAATAGCATAAAAAATTTTAGGTACTTTTTTTTTTATACTAAAAATTTACTCAAAATATTAAAATTAATAAGACGAAAAATGATCACCCATTACTACCATAATAATAAATCTAATCTTTCTTAATAAATAATAATAACCGTTACACTTAATTTTCAGATTCTAAAATGTGATTGAGAAAATTAAAGTGGTCGGTCAACAGTTGACTTTTCACTACGATGTCTGTATCGGAGATTTTTTTACGATTATAGTCAAATAACTCGCCTTAAAGGAAATTATACACGGCGAACCAGACGAACTTTTCGAACACCAATTAAAACACGTCATGTGGATACAAACTTCGCCTGTCAATGTAACTTTTACCCGTGAACCCGTGAACGCATAATTCACCTACCACAATAAGTCGACACGTGTCTATGAAAATTTGTCTAAATGGGATTTAACCTTAGACATACCCGTCAAACATTTTGAATTCTCAAACCCCATACTAACAGGTAAACTTTTGAATAAAATATTTATAATTGTATTTAGTTGTTTGTATGAAATTGTATAGAGAAGTGGATGTGTTCGCTTAGTTTGCCGGGTGTATTTTTCTTTTAGATGAATTATTTGAATAGAATTGTAAAAAAATTTTGACACAGATTTCGTATTGAAAAGAGAATAGTTGACCGACCATCCAATAATTTTATCAATTTGATTTGTTTATAACATTGTGTAAAGTTCCAATCAACTCGGACTATTCTTAACAAATAATCTTTGCAAACTTGCTCAAAAAAAAAAAAATCTTTACAAACATTTTAAAATCCAATTAAAAATTACTAAAAAATTGTTGCTAGAAAAGGTTTAACGGAAGTCGCTAACATAAACCCTTGAGGCTTCCTTCTCCGCCTCCCATCACTCTTCCATTGTTTAGGGTTTCTGTCAATTTCACACAACAAATAAACAAAAAAAAAAGAAAAAGAAATAGAATGTGGTATTTATGTGTATTCTACCACAGATTATTAGATTACAGGAAACCTGAATTCGAATCATTAGCACAACTCTTCGGTGCATTCGATAATAATGAATCAAACAACACGTCACTTGAATGGAAACTGCCTCAACATCATCACCCTGATTCCCCTTTCCATTTCGTTAATCTTCCTTCCGAAGATATCGCTCGGAATATTGCCAATCGAAGTATGTTTTTTTATTTTATTTTTCACGTTTTTTATTGTATTTATGATATATAAGTTGATATTTATGATATATAAGTTGAAGAAATTCTCAAACTTGCCACTTGTGTATCTCAATTGAAGTGTTTTCTAGAACTTTGAAGTATCAAAGTTAACGAATTTACAAGCTGTATGGTTCTGCATATGCTAATTCTTGACTCTTTTTTTCACTGCAAAATGTTTTAAAACACTTTAATAGAGATATACATTTGTCAAGTTTGTGAATTTTCTAACTTAAAGGAATCAGATTGTGATATTCGACTAGCTCTTAGTCAATCAAGCTTAATGTCACTTGAATTAATACAAGAGTCATAATAGTTAGTTTCTTATTATGGGTGATTCTGATATAATTTATGGTTTTAAATTTGCACTTGCAATATAATTCTGTATAAGTATAACCGTTATATAAACCTGCGTGGACACCCGTAATTTGCTTTACATAAATTTTTTACTTTCATGGATAGGTATTCTTGTGAAGGGGATTTATGAAATATGGGGAGAGGGGAGTTCATATGAGGAATTGAAAGAAGCAATAGTTAAGTATCCAGATGATCGGAAGTTGCCATATTTAACTCCAGATAGCACATTTAGGATTATAATTGATACATTTGGTAAGGCCATGAGCTTCAAGGACCAGACGGCTCGTATTCAGGGGATGACTTACATCCCCTTTCAGGTAAATTATGCTTTTCTATATGTTTCTTGTTTATGCTGCTACTTTCTTACATCGTATTCTCTAGTTGGCTAGGTAATTTATACTCCATCATCAACTAGACTTCAATGGTATGCCTTCCAAAATGTATTGCTGCCTTGATATTCTTTGTTTTATTGTGAAATTTGTAATACCATAGTTTAGTTAGAGGGGGCAATTTTGACCCCTTTAAACAAACAGGTTGATTCGGGATATACTTTGGAAATCACCCGAAGTGTGTTATATATGTTGATAGAACCACCTATAGTTTTCTAATCATATTAAACACATTAGTAACTCAAGAAAAGAAAGAAAAATGTCTTTACCATGACCCATACAAACATGACCTGGCTTGACTGGTAACCTACCATTTCTGCTCCCTGTATAACAAACTACACTTATTTTGATACCCATTGCTTGTGTATAGTGAACTTACTCAACAGCTATGCATCTATTTTACTTGAGATAAAATCGATTTCTGTGATTCACGTTCTACATATTTAAAGTTGATGATAGTGATAAATTATTTCAGGGACGAGTTGACTTGAAGAATCCAGAGCATAAGTTTTGGCTTATTGAAACGGATGACTATGGATGTAATAATGGGCTTCCACCAGTTGTTGACAAGAGAATATTTTTCGGGCGTGAGGTTGGTGCTGCTGATAGGAAGCTCATTCCTACATATGAGTTGAAAAGTCGTACTTATCTTGGACCGACTGCAATGGATGCAGAAGTGGCTTTTCTGATGGCCAACCAAGCACAAGCCATGCCTGGGAAACTTGTATATGACCCGTTTGTTGGCACGGGAAGCATTCTGGTTGCTGCAGCTCATTTTGGAGCTATGACAATGGTTTGTGATCAATTTTCTCTTTGGCATAAGTATGTCACCTTTCATTTTGAGTAGACTCTAGAGGTGGCATTAATAACGCGTACTAAAAAATCCAGTCAATCTGTCTTTTTTGTCTTAGCGAAAAAGGAAACGGGTCAAATGGGTTGAGTGTCAAGAGAGTGAAAACCACCTAAAATGTTCCAAATGCTTAAAACCTTTAAATTTGGACCTGTATAAAATGTTACTCTGTATATGTTTTGGACCCAAAGTGTACCATACTTCTATTTTTAGCTTCCTCTAATTTTATTCTTTCAGGGAGCAGATATTGATATCCGGGTGGTGCGTGATGGTCGTGGGCCACATTGCAATGTCTGGAGTAACTTTAAACAGGTAAATTTTGAATTTAACCACTTTTGAGAATCTAATTCAAGAGAAGTTAAAAACATTAAAAAGATAAAAACTTGCTGATGATTTGTCTTTAACAGTACGGATTGCAAATGCCAGTTTCTCTACTACGTGCAGATAATAACCTTCCTCCTTGGCGGCCTGGGTTAAAAGAGGTAAATTTAAATCTTATTAGTTACAGTTTACTATGTTTTAGAAAGTCAACAAGTAGTTATATTAACTGTTTCTCTTAGGTGTTTGATGCAATAATATGTGACCCTCCATATGGAGTTCGTGCCGGAGGTCGAAAATCCGGTGGCCGAAAGTTACTTAAAGGGGTTGTGGGCCCATACACAGTTCCCGATGACAAAAGGGCTGGCCATATACCATCAACAGCTGCATACAGCTTAGCAGAATGTGTCCATGATCTACTTGATATGGCAGCCAAAATGCTTGTGATGGGTGGTCGTCTCGTTTACTTTTATCCGGTGCTAAGAGACAGTGACACACTCGATGTTAATTTCCCAGAACACCCTTGTTTCAAGTTAATTGCCAGCTGTGAACAGATGCTAAGCTATCGTTATAGCAGGGTATTATTGACTATGGTAAAGATCTCAACGTATACTGATGAAATAGCAGAGGCGGCTAGGTTACAACATTTGGAATTTAAGGAGAATCATGTTAAGTGGTTGGAGGAAGGTAATCTACATGCTGCAGTTTTTAGTCCTGATTTTCCTTTGATTGATGATCAAGATACCAAAAGTAAGGATCCTAAGAAAAAATATAGAGGAAAATATGTTTAGATTTGGGCAATTGGTTCAATCAAACACACATTAATGGAGACTTTGCTGTTTTGGTTTTGTGTATGTTATTAGTAGATTGAAAGTATGATCTTGTATTGATTAGGCCATCAGGCGAACTGAAATGGACCAATTGACTGGTCCGGGCATGTATACCTTTTAGATATTTTACTATGATACTATTTTTTTAGAAAGTTATTTACACTTGTATTCTTCTTGCCGAGTATCTTTCCCTTGTTAAAGTAATGATTTCGGCTCATTCGTATGCAAACGAATTGGTTTGGGTTGAAAGTGTTGAAAGTCATCCCAAATGGATTCAACTCCCTAGAGTCTTCTAAATCATTTTTCTAACGAATGTGGAGATTAATCTAGGTTGTATTCTTCTTTATCAAATTAGCTGTCATATACCAACGTGTATTTCTTCAAAAGGAATAGGAAGTGTCCAACCTTATCGAACTTTTATTGACTTTTTTTTAAACATTACCTGTTTTGACCCATGGTCATTTACTTGCACTACAAAAGTGGCCGTGAATCGCTCAAGAGTACACAATTCAAAATGGATCGTAGTGCAACATCTCTAACACGAACCATTCACTATATCCATTAATGTTGAGCGAAACTCATCAGGACATCAGGTTAATCACCTTTACTAAAACAGCTGATAAACTTGAGTTGTATAGGTCATCCATAAAACTTCAAATACTATTTCCTTGTTTATTGATCCAAATGTATGTGTCTATATATAGAAAGAAATAAAGAAAGAAAGTGGGGGTGATGCCACCTGGGTCCTTGATTTTCCTCTTAAATCCCCACCTTGATGGGCTAAAATATAGAGAGATGTACGGTATATAATTTCAGATATGTGGGAAAAGAGTTGATGATAGAAAAAAGAAAGAAAGAAAATGAGAAGGCAGGCAAAAAATCAGTTTCCACACAATAAATCTTCATTCCCTTTACTTTTCTGGGGTAGAAGATATACCCCAGTTATTGACAACAAGAAAGTCTAAATCTTGACCCCAATTTCTTTCTTGGGTCAAAATCACAAAGTTTGTTGATATCCTCATTTCAGGTTTTTTACCTTACCTGCAATGTCCATGGGTAGGTTTAGCAAGGCCATTGCAGCAGTCAAGGATCAAACGAGCATACGTTTAGCCAAAGCTGGTAACCGAGCTGACCTTGATGTTGCGATTGTGAAGGCCACATGCCACCCTGCCGAAGAATGTTATGTCCAAGAAATCTTGAACCTTACATCCTCTGAATCCTTGCCTCTTTACGTAGCCTCATGTGTTAACACCATTTCTCAACGTCTTAACAAGACAAGGAATTGGGCTGTGGCCTTAAAGACGCTCATGTTGGTTCAACGCTTGCTTCATGAGGGTAACCCTGAGTATGAGGAAGAGATTTTTAATGCTACACGGCGTGGGACCCGTCTACTAAACATGTCAGACTTTAGGGATGCACTTAGATCTAACACATGGGATTATGCTGCTTTTGTTCGAACATACGCTTTGTTTCTTGATGAGGAACTTGAGTACAAAATGCAAGGGAAGATGAGAAGAACACGCGATTCACTTTGGAAGGTGGAAAACGATGATGATGAAGAACATATGGCCGTAACTAAAGCTATAGTTGTGCCCGCTGGTGAAATGACAAATGACCAAATATTTGCTCGATTTAATCATTTGATGCAACTCCTTGAGCGGTTTCTCGCTTGTCGGCCAACAGGTTACATTTTCCCTGGTCATTGTTTTTGTACTCATATTTGATTATATTTTTACATATAAAAATGGACAAAGATCAATTTTTTTACTGATCAACCCGACCCGACCCGACCCACCAGGTGCAGCAAGGCATCACAGGATGGTGATGGTGGCTTTATACCCAATTCTAGTACAAAGCTTCCAGCTTTATTATGACATAAGAGAGATTATGGGTGTATTGATAGATCGGTTTGACGAGCTGAGTGTCCCACATGCTGTGAAAGTCTCTGGTATCTACCGGAGGGTGGCTAAACAATATGATGACCTTGACATGTTCTATGATTGGTGCAAATCTGTCGGCATTGCAAGGACATCTGAGTATCCAGAAATCGAAAAGATTCCACAAAAGAAATTAGATGCCATGGATGAGCAAATCAAACAGAAATCAAATGGAGCAAAACAAGAAGAGTGATCTATATATCTTCAATTGTGTAAAATGACTAGTTTTTTTAAGCATATTTTACAAGTTAAAAGATAGTTATGTTTTTAATGTCTGGCAACGGTAGTTCTGCTCGCTTTTTTATAGAGACGCCCAATTGCATGCCCATGGAAACTAGGGTCTCAATTGATCTTGCACTGTAAGCCAAAAGGTCCTCATCTAATGCGATTGAGTCCTGCAAAAGTTTAGTGATAAATATGTTGTGCTTACAATGCATGCAAGAATGCTTACAAAGTTCATATAAATTGTAAACATGCGCAGTAACTCACCTTTTCAAAGACACAAATGACTGTACTTCCACCAAACGAGAAATACCCGAACTGTGAAATAAAATTTAATAGGAAAATGAGAATTCGAAACAGAATGAGGAAAATAACTAAAAGTAACCAGCATAATGACATAATTTAGAACCTCGTCTCCTTTCTGGACATAGTCTCCCTTCTTTTTAGTGAATGTGATGCTGCCAACCATCGTTGCTCCAATTGCCACAAACGCTACCTAATCATGTCGATTTTAGATCTTAATTGAACTATATGAAAAGTTTACACTTGCCACCAATGAGTGAACATGCCAAACCTTGCCGAAATCTGCAGTTGATATTATAGATACAGCACGTTTGTTCTCGGTAAACACATTGCAATACTTGCTATTTACAGCAATGGGGTTGACCTAAAGCATAAATGATACAATAACAATTAAAGATGCTTATAACAACAAACATTAGTGCACATGTGGTATCATGTAACCCTGAACATACCGTATATAAGCTTCCAGGTATGTCAACAATCTGCTCAATCTTCCCAGATACTGGGAAATGGAAACGATGATAATCCTGCAATTTTGTAAACGCTTCAACTTTAGAGTCATAAAGGAAAGGGTCAAAAATCGGAACCGGTAGGTTGGAATTGGTTCATAATATTCTCTTTTTCCGCTTTCTCCAAATTTAGAGAATAGTTAATGTCTTAACGTATGATGACTAAAACTATTTCATTAACAAATATAACATTTCTTTTCTTCTAAATAGAATGATTCAAGAGGTATTGACTTATAAACATTAAAAATACACTTTGAGCGACTTTCATTTGACACATTAAAAAAAACATTTAAACCTGTTCTTATATTAGACAAATTCTTTAATGTAACCCATATGACCCATTAAGGAAGAATCATTAAGTCAAATCAACTAGTTCATGAATAAATGGGCCAAAATTGCAACCTCTACTTGGAATGGGCACGAGTGAACCAGAAATTATTTACCTGTGGTGCCAATCGAAATATCACCAGGGTTCCACCAATGAAAGAACTGGAGCACGGTATATTGCCCAAAAGACCTCTGATAGAAAACTTTTTACCCTACAAGTTAACGAAACAAGATCAAGATAATTTTTGATATTGAAAACCAATGGTTACATTTCACTCAAAAGTGGAGAAAGATACCTTGATCCAAAATCTGAGACTTTCTTCAGCTGTATTAAATGCCATTAAACGACAATCAGCAGCACAAACAGCAACATCATCACGTCCACGATGGGCAATCGGTCTTGCTTCAGGTTTCAATTCTCTTATAAAAAATTCATTAAATGTCTGCATACATATGATTTTGTTGATGAAAGTTACTGTAATATGAATGACGTCTAGTAACAATATAACATGAATTTGACTTGCCTTAAAATGATTCAAAGGGTACTTAACTTCAGCCATATTGATTTGATCCTAGAATATAAACAAGGCAATGTAATCAGAAAAGAAAATACTCGTAACATAGCGAATTTGATGCAACAGACAGAAAGTTATTTTCTTGCCTTGAAGAACTTAAGAAATGCTGGTATATCTTTCGCAGATTCAACTGTATTCATTTTCTTGCCCTGCTTTTCTGAAATGCTCTGCAATAATTCTTTTGCTCCTGCACCCCATTGGCCCACCAAACCAGTATCATGATTAGGTACGTTGAAATACATTATGAACTGGACTTGTCAGAATGCATTGGATCGGGCTAACCCGAAATCACTTTTTTCATTTCTTTTATGAGTTATAACCAATTATTTATGTGCTTGGTAGGATGTATAACTCTATTATTATGACAATAATTCATATTTTATTTAAAATATTTTTAGGTGATTTTATGCATATTGAATACCCTTGGGTGACTTTTGACATGTTTGACCCGTTCAACCTGTTTTATTTATAGGTAATTCTTAAAGTTTACCCATTTGACTCATTAGACATGATGTATATACCCTGAATCAATAATTTTACGGCTTTACCCATAAACTGGACAAAACTGCCACCTCTAACTATATTCTACAATGACCAAACATAAACTATCAAGGGTTTGAAGCAAACTGATTACCTTTGTCCATAATGCCAAGCCCTACTTTAGACTGATAAATGGCTCTCAATGATAGCACAATCTTTCCATCAATTATTTCCTCTACAAGCCTCTTTTTCTTCCGGTCAAAAACCTGTGTATCAATTCAGCTGCTGAGATGTCATAGTTTCATAACACACACAACCATGTCTATCTCTAATCTCTAATCTCTAACTACATATAATGCATGTCCACTATTATCTTAAATTAGTCTCAACACAAGGAAATATCTAAATTGCCCTTAAGTCATTTATAGCATTTCCATAATAAAAATATTCCCTATTAACAATCTATTATCTATTACTATATATATCTTTAATCTCTAACTAAATATAATGCATGTCCATCAATACAATTTCTCTTATTATATTAAAATTAACTTACATATAAATTTAATAATACTCTATACAAAACACATATAGCAATTTTAAGTTTTTCACTAGCACCGCCACCACCACCACCACAGTCATCTACCAACATTACTTTTATTGCCGCATTGCTCGGGTATTATTCTAGTATATGTGTGTGTGTGTGTACACACACAAAAACAATATTTAGACATATATAAAAGAGAGAGTACCAGAATATGTGAAGCATTTGAACCAGAATTTAAGCCGGCATCATAGGATGAGACATGAGCCCATTCAGAGAGTTTAAACATCCACCTTGAAAGGACAACAACTATTGATGTGAGACCAACTCTTGAAACCAATCTTAGAATTGAAAATTTGATAACTTGTTGCTCCAAAAATACATGAAATTTTATGTTCTCACCCGTAGGAGGCCTGTTTATCAGTTAAGAAGCCTCCAGTCATAACCTGGTTTCCAGTGCCTTCATCAAAACATAGTGACATATGAATCATCGAGTTCAGTTTATCGGAAACATCTAAACATTCCCCACAAACAGGACAGCAATTTATCAGTGTCTCCCTGCAACCAACCAACAGGAAATAAACAAACCATGAGCTACGTTCAAGTCCATAAGAGTAAAACACATCGAAAACAGTAGAGGCCTAATATTAATCATACAATATCATAAATTCATAATATCATGTGACATACTTTTCTTGTTGCACGGCTAAAAGTGTAGCCAGTTCATCCATGCTGACAACACCATCTCCATTTTCATCAGCTGCCTTAAAGAGCTCCTCTTTCTGCCAGAAAATAGATACTTCCTTTGAAATAGCATTTCTGGTCAAGTATTTGTTCATGCTGATTCGGTATATCATACTTTCTTATATATTACACACGTACACACAGATTAATAATTCAAACCTTTTTTGCAGCCCGCTGATTGCCAAATGCATCTATTAATTCTGAAAACTCAGAAAACGATAATTGTCCATCACCGTTATAATCCTGCATAACCAAAAGGCTGCATTAAAAAACATAGAGATACAAAATTATAAAATGACATTGCTATGTATGAGTACATAAATGAAAAAGAAAAAAAAACATTTAGCAAAATTTAAAAATGATATTAGACGTACAACGATAGACAAGATACGTCTTGCAAAACTCTTCTCTGTTTCAATTGGATCCTGGACAACAGAGAAACCAAATGTTACACGGATTACACTGCATAAAATTAACTTAGACAGAGCAAACATATATGACTGTAGGCTGTAGCATACCTCGATAGAACATGAAAGAGATATGTTGCCAACCACTACATTGGAAGATGATGGATCCAATAAGTCAAACACTTCAATGTCTGAATCTGAATCCTGTAAATTATTAGAAGTTGATGATCTATAGTCCTTTAACATAAATAACTTCAGAATACATTTCTTGAAGAAAGAACTTACCCGACTAAGATATTCAAAAAGATCCACCTCGCAATACCCAATGAGATTGTTCTTAGATAGTCTATTAGTCTGCAACACAAGAAAAAATAATGAAGTCACGACATTCAAGAGTAGTTGTTGTCCAGTAACCATAGAAACAACGTGGTAGATACACTATGATTTTTGCAACAAACCTCAAAAACGGTTATTTTTGCAACATGAGGCCCATTCCTTTCCAAGAGAAACTTTTTCTCCTGTTGAATCACGATTAACGAATGTGATGTCACTGAATGCAATACGTCATAATTACAAAACATAATCATCAGCTACATATATATGCAAGGAGAAAATTCACTCACAAAATTCCATGTAGGCTTGTTTGTCCTGCATATTGATCAAAAAGAAAAACAATGAGTATAACGAACTTCTTTAAAAAAAAAACAACGTATATAAACATTGCACATCCATAAAGAGTCGCTAGTGCAGCTGCAGAGTAGTATTTTTACTATTATTTTCTAGGTTTGCATAACTAATACAGTATATAAATATAATTATGTTAATAAATAGAACAACAATTTTTAATAATTAGTAGTATAACATGACTTAACTGATCAGAAATATCAGTTCTAAACGTCTGTTCTCCGATCGAAATACAAGCAAGCCACTTATCCCTAAATTTCATCTCAGCCTACAAAAAAACACAACTTCAAATTTCAATTTCAATACAAATAGCAAATTAAACACACATATATAGAAAAGAGAACGAAAATCATACAGCAATAAGAGTAACTAAAGCTATGCCAGAAAAATCCTCTAAACTAATCAGTTTCGGATGCTGCGAATGTGAACCGCGGTTACTGCAATGATCACTACGATGATGTCGACGGTGAAGATGAAGCTTGTTTTTAATTCTTTCACGACGTGAAGTGTGTGATTTTGAATTTGAGTCATCGGAAGAGATTGATTTTGAACTTCCATGTCCCATTTTTTGTTGATTTTTGTTTGCAATTGAATTGAATTTGTTATAGGAAGGAATTTAGATTTAGAATCTGCAAAAGAAAACAAAAATGTAAGGGAGAGGTTGTTTATGGAAGTTTGACTATTGTGTCGGACATTGGTGGTAGTTATTTTTGATTTTGACTTGGTATTGATTCGTACTACCACTGCCATTATATGACGTGGTCAACGAAAACAGTCAAGAATAACAATTATTCTTTTTCCCAAATTGCCATCACATTCACATGGGAAATATATGGGACGGCTACAATTTATTCATTTTAGATCTTGTAATACTCTTTTATTAAGTGTACGTATAAATGCAACTTTATATAAACATATAGAAGATATTCGATATATGATACGTAGTAATTAGTACTCGCAATAGACTACCTTAATTACCATATCTATTGACAACAATGAGAATATAATTTGTGATTCATACATTTCACCATTTATTACCAATAATCCATACAAGAACATGATCCATTTTCAAAATGATGAAAACGTTTTCGATCTCTTACAATAATCCTACGTCCGTATATACTAGAAACCAATTTAATCGTCGAGTGACAATCGTCACATATTCGGAGATTCTTTACTATCTTAACAGTCGTTTCACGGCTCGTGCTAATCAACCCAAAAGCAACAGCGATCTTCTCACTATGATACCGTAAAACTGATTCTTTATCTATATCATCCATCCTAAGGTGAACTTGAGTTGTGTCCGGCTTGTAACCGGACAGACTCAACTTCTCAGTCATTTCTTCCAACATCATATATATTTCTCTTCTTTTGATATGTGATTCATCTGCAACAACAAACTCGTGAATCGCACCATCAACCTCGATCCAACTACATCCGGGATCTTTCTTAACATCATTTTGCTTCATTTTTAACCTTGTTTCAACAACCCCGTCCCAGTTCTCCGAAGAGGCATACATGTTGGACAGAGCAACGTATGGGGCCCCGTCTTCTGGATTTATCTCCAGAAGGCGCTTCCCCACACATTCTCCAATCTCAACGTTTCCATGCTTCTTACAAGCACCAAGTAAGGCCTTTAGTATCACGTCATCCGGTTCACCAGGCATTTCGTGTACGAGCTTTTCAGCCTCTTGTAACCGGCCAGCCCGACCAAGTAAATCAACCATACATCCATAATGGTCGAGCCTTGGTACTACTCCTTCGGTCTGAATCATTTGGTTGAAAATTGACATCCCTTTGTCAACTAAACCGGCATGGCTACATGCGGTCAAAATGCTAATATATGTCACATCAGTTGGTAAAATCCCACCTTGTTGCATCCTTGTGAAATGATCAATAGCGTCATCAGCTCGACCATGGATTGCAAGCCCAGTGATTATCGAATTCCAAGTGATTACATTCTTTTGTGCTAGAGAATTAAAGAGCAGAAGCGCGTCCTCAATGCTACCGCATTTTGAATACATGTCGATCAATGCAGAACCAAGTACCTGATCAATTTTTATCCCTTTCTTAGCAGCATAAAAGTGCACCCATTTCCCTATCTCAAGTGCACCAAGTCTTGAAACCGCTGGTAATACACTTACCAAAGTAATGTAATTCGGTGTTACACCATCATCATCTTCCATTTGCATTTCCCTAAACAATTCCAGCGCTTCAATAAAAAATCCATTGTGCGCGTACCCAGAAATCATGGAATTCCATGACACTACACTTCGTTGAGGCATTTCATCAAACAGTTTCCGTGCATTTTCAACTTCCCCGAGCCTTACATACCCATCCACCATCACATTCCATAGCACAACTCGACTCGTTATTTTCGATTCCATCTCATTGTTTAGATCAAACAACACATAAGCATCCTCCATAGCACCACACATGACATACATTCTAACCAAATTACTTGACACAAACCCATCATTATCTAACCCACGTTTCAGCAAAACACAATGCAATTGCTTCCCTTCGTCAATCCGACCCGTTTTAGCACACGCTTTAAGCACAGACGGAAACGTAAACTTATTGGGTTTTACAAACTCAACCATTTGTCTAAACAAAAGTAAAGATTCTAATGCATCGTTGGTATCACAATAAGCTCTAATGAGTGTGTTCCAACAGAAGCAGTTTGGTTGGTGCATTTCATCGAACACCTGACGTGCGTATTGGATATCGCACTGTGGTGGCTCGGAAAGGGCGTAGAAACGGATAAGCTCGGCCGAGGCAAGTGGGTCTCGAATGCGTCCGGTTTTGATGAATTTGGCGTGTATTTGAATAATATCTCGTTTGGTTTTGCATTGTTTGAATTCGGGAAAGAAAGTTGATGGGTGTGACGACTGACTGGTGACTATGGTTGTTGGTTGCAGAACTGTCGAGTTCATGGCTAACGAATTGGATTGGAGTCAGAACATTAAAAACGGGCTTGCAAAACAAATCTATATTTTGTCATCCAATAATTATTTTGTATTAATGCGGTGAGTGACCGTCCATATTGCAATTTTTGAGTACGAATTACTACACACAAAAAGAAGTTTGAATTACAATATAAGTTTATACTATTTATTTCATCTTTTCTTATTCGCAATCACTTCTATTTTAAAAGAAGGTTAATACAAAATGACAGGGCCGGCTTGAATTGTTATACGGTTTGCTGTCGTATATTATTTGTTAACCTATTCATTCGAAAATGTAATTTTGAATACCGCGGTACCACACGGAGTAAAATTTCTCGCTTCTATCTAAACTTGGTTTGATGATCGATAAACTAAAGGATCTGTTCAGAGAGAATGAGTAAACATCATATTACAATGAGGCTGTGGCCACAACAACTGATAAAATCCATGGCAATTAGGCGCTCCTTATTCACGTACAACTCAATGTATTTGTTTTACCGAAAAATGAGTTTCACTGCAAACAAAATGAGAGTCATCTATATGATCTCGATATCATCCTGGTATATCCCTATCACTTCAGTTTAGCAAATAGTCTAGGTGCAACCTGCATTCATGTAAAGCTCGGTATTAGGTGAGTTGGAAAGAAGTTAGATAGATTGATTTAAGAGATGAAAACAAAAATCTACAGCAAAATAAACTTACGCATTTGTCAACACATTGCCAATAATCAAAGTACTGCCCAGTGCAATGTTTGTGACCAGTTTCATCTTCCTGAACCCTTTTCACACATCCCTGCACATTAAAAAATGTACTAGATTAGAAACACATTGTATAACATAGTGAGTAACTGAGTACATACATGTCTTGAATACATGGAGTTTAACATTGACATAATATAAGAAATCTAATAAACATAGACCACATATCGTATATGTGCATTATATAGGGGTAATCGTATAACCGTCTTGGTTAACATTTGAACGAGAATTGATCTTTTTATCTACGCAAAGAAGACCAAATGGTTATAACATACATGCTTCTTCGTACAAGTGCATATCATTATCATGCTTTTAGTGTTACCATATGACATTGTTTACGAAGTTAAAAGAGAAGATGGTCTTCCTCACGTGGTTAAATATAAGGTACATCATACCAATAGATAACATTCTAAACTTCAACCCGGGAACATTTTCATGTAAAAATTTATATAACAACCCTATCTCATATCAGTCAGTCGGACAAAAACATCATATCGATCTGTTTCTCACGTGGTTAAATATAAGTTGAACCTTTATCGCAAACCATATGGAGCAAAACAAGGAGACGACATATGTTTCAGACATGGTGGATGATAAAAACTAAAGCATGCTATAAATCTTTCAGAAAAGATATCTATGATTATTACTCTCCATCTATTTCTGGTGACCCAAAACCAAAGTCACAAAGCAACGCAGAAGAATATGCATAACAAATTAAAAATTTAGTTGCTAAAAAACAATTTGCACTACCATCAAGACACCAATTGTTACATAAGTTATCTTTTGAACGGTGCTCATGAAATATTATACAAATTCATGACATCCTTTTCTTTTAAATATATATACCTTCTATAGGTAACTATCAAGTGAAAACCAAAACAAGCCCGTTTTAAACATTGGACTGTTTCCCAATTTCACAGCCTTTAACTTCATATATGAGTCGCACCCAACTACTTCAAGTGCTTGTATATGATATATTAAACTAGCTATTCGCTACTGTCAAACAGGAATGTGAATGATATGTTTAGCCAACTATCTTGAACAATTGTCCATCATTCTAATGTTGATAGTTTCTAACCCAAATTCTTGTTTAATATCCTCATTTCTTAAACCAATGTATACTAAATAGAATCCAGCAACGTCATGGTGGCATAATCGCAAGGCGTACCTCACCTTTATAGAGTCATTACAGCGAAATACTTGTGGAATTCAGAGAGTCCCACCACAGTCTTACATGTTATGGGTCCATATCTAGCTCAAAAAAGAGTTGTATATAAAAGAATTTAGTCCCAAAGTATTTGATGCTAAGCAAATGGTCCAAATATCGGGTTATACACTAATTACTTTTCGTTCTTGTCTAAAGTTTACTAGCTTAGAGTAAAATCAACTCCATTTACTAACTATTTACTACGAGCCACTAAGACCAAGTAGATGACACATCTATTAGCATTTACCAACAAGTACATACTACCGTGTTTCATTATTAATCAGCTACAGTTTTATTTTAAAGCTGGTTTTGTTAGTAAATTTTTGACCTGATTTAAGAGTAACATCATCTTCACAATAGTAAGCATGTTAAAGATAGTACCATAACTTTCACAATAGTAACCATTCTAGCCTTGCAAAACCGCAACGTCAAAGTATCTCTTTAAAACATATTTATTCCAATGTACAACACAATTCGTAATCTCCTAATCAAAGTTCACTCTTCCTTAACCATCAATTCAAATAAGTTATTCACTCACATGGTAGCCCAACCAACTGATACATCCTTATCAATAACTTATTCTAACAAATCAGGTACATCCTTTCATGGCTCATGAAATGGAACCCGGGATTTTAGTATTAACAAAAAGCAGCATTTTTTGACACTACTAACTTATAACTATTTATAATAAGACTTCAACAAGCAATTGGCCACACGTTTCGATATACATGCGTACACTACAGACTCTACATTTAGACATATAATCATGGCACTATATTATAAGATATACTACCTGATAATTAAGCCAGGCTCTAACACACTTAGGCTTGCATAATTCTTCAAAGTACTTCTTCTGATCAACGGGTTCTTCGTCCGACCTTCATTAACATTAATGAAACAATTAAAAAGTAGGAGTAAAATAAATAATTGAATAACGAAACAAAACAAAAACAGCTTCTAAATAAATCATCAATAAATCAATAATATATAAAATGAATAGAAGCACGGATTATATTACTTACATAATAAAAATGATAAAGGACTATGATACACGAATGAGTGAGACGAATCACCTGCAAAGGAAGCATCGTTTTATTGGAGTATGTATGTAAACCCTAATTAACTAACAGATCGATTCGAAAGAATACGAGTGAAGTAGATCTAATTTGATTCGTATAGAAAAATATAAAAATAAGATATAATTTTACCGTCAAAACAGGGGAGCAGCCGTTCAGCCGAAAGATCAGGGAGGAGAAAGAAATGGAGAAAGGGTTTTCTCTGTTTTTTATAATTCGTTGCGTGAATTATGTCGGGCCTGGATCCTGCTTCCAGTACTTTCCTGGGTTCGTTTTTTTGAAGTATTTTTCTAACGTACTGATGTGACAAAATTTCCTTAAATATTAACATTTATTTTAATCTACCTATCTAACTAACAAAGGACAAGGACGGTCACTTTTTTATTAGACATTTTTATTCTTTTGACAACTAATTAAAAATTCTAGGTATCATTACTCTAACTTTTAAAAAAATCTTACGTGTCATTCAAATTGAAAAAAAAGTTTAAATCCACTTATTTTTAGCTAATAAAAAAAATTCTAATTCAAATATTATTGACTATCAATCGTTAATTTCTAACTACATGCATTACAAACTCTATTTTCAAATTTAATTTACTTCACACCGTCCAATTCATTGTTTGGTCCAAATTAATTTATCAATAGTTAACTATTTATATTGTGATTTATGTAATATAAGATTGAAAAGGTTGTAAAGATCAATTATTGAGAAAATATTATAGTACAATCACATGTTTTTTTTTCAATTTTAACGGCTTTTAATTTCTTATGTATTTTTAATGTCATTGAACATCAATACGAAATTGAAACGCCCTAAATTTTTATTTTTTTCGTCTTTTAGTGTACGCGAACCTAGTGAAATTTAGTACGCGATCCTGGTGATGGTGCGCGATCGCGTACCAACAACGTGGAAGTTTCTGTCCTGATTTAGCACAAGGTACGCGATCCTGGTGAGGGTACGCGATCGCGTACATGTGCTGAATTTCTGAAAAGTGCATAAAAACTCAGTTTTTGGACCCAATTTCAAACGAGTGTAACTTTTGACTCGTTAGGAATCAACCCACCAAATTTTGCAGACACATATCATGTAACATAACGAAGGTTTCTCAATTGACACTTTTTTAAAATTCACATAAATGACGGTTTTGGACTTGAATCCGAAAAGTGACCATTTGGGCATTATTTGGAGTCACGCTTTAAGCATTAAACCACATAGCAACTTGAATTCTTCCAAAACTTACATTATAACGTACACAAGACCTCTTACTATCGCAAATTTTTTTACAATTAAACCCTAACTATTTCATGACTCGAATTACATTAGTACTAAATTAAATCACAACACCCTCCATGGGTCAAATTTTGATTTCAAAATATGATCATACTCAATTATTCATCAGTCTTCACAAAATGGGGCTTCGACATGTATCATGAGCATGATTTAACAAAAGGGATTAACTTACTATCGCAATAGCAAGTTCTACCACTAGTCGACCTTCGGTTCTTTACCAAACTTACCCCGGTGACCCGCTTGGACCTATAAACAACATCAACAATAATGGGGTAAGCTAAATGCTTAGTAAGTAATGGGAAATACAATTAACAACAAAATAATAATAACTCATGATTAAGTATCCTTAATTTAAACTCAATTTTGACTCCTACTCAAAGGAGCACATCTAATGATGTCAAGGCATAACCAATGAGATTTCTCAAGCCTCATTGTTACCTTGAATCTCATCTTTTAAATATAGATATTGGATATACTCAAATGTCTCAATGTAAACTCATAATGCCACCTCAATTGACACACAATTGAATGTCACTCAAGAATCCAAATGTTGTCAACTTATAAATTCCCTCCCCTATTACTTACCTTGCACAATGGTTGTTTAGTCAAGTTCAAAATGTCTCTATTAGTTCTTTGAATCATATAATCACATAAGCACATAAATACATATACAAGAGTTATTCACAACTCAATTTCTCAATATCTCATAACTAACTAAATCCTCATTTATCACCTAATCACATTCTCATTTGACTCATTACTATCTCAATAGCATTTTCACCTCAAATTCTTGTATTTTAACACAAGAACATCCATTCTCAATCTATCTTTAAATTATGAATTTCCCATGAAATTACAATTATATCAACCAATAAATATGTCTCTTTTCTCATTAAACTAACATGCATATAACTAAGTGATGTCCTTTATAATAATAATCACTCAATTATAACATTTTATCATCATCACTTTTATAATAAAAAATTCTCCATTTAGAGAAAATCATCAAATTATAGAAAAAGTGTTAGAATTCATCTATCTTGAGTTCAAGTTACTCATTTATACTCAATAACAATCATCTAATATTTCTACACCCAATACCCAACATTTACCCAAATTCTCAATTCAGGGTTCATCATAAAATCAACAATTTAACTCAAATTAGAAGTTGTAGATGGTAGTTCTTACCTCAAGGATGTAGGATTAGGTGATTGTAAGCTCGAACACCTTTAATCTTAGCCTAATTTGTGGTTCTACTTGTTTTCTCTCTTTTCTCTTCTTCTTCCCTCTCCCTGGCTCGACACAAACATATGCACACACACAAAACACCTACCAATTTTCAGATTTTTTCAAGTGAAAACATGAATAGTTTTATTGTTATTTAATCCCCTAACTTACCCTCACTTTATAATATAACCCCTCTTAACAAAACTCTGTTTTCACTTTAGTCCCTCAAGACATAAAAACTCACTTTTCAACTACACAACTAATTTTTTAATCATACTTTAACCCCAAACTCATTATATTTGTGCTTAATACTAAATAAAATTAGTAATTAAAATACTATAACATAAAATATTTACTTACAAAATTTGGAGTGTTACAGAAATAAATAAAAATAATCATTTACATATATACTAGAACCATATAGTATCTAGATTATGCTATCATTAAAATTATTAAGCATTCATAAATACAAAATAAATATGTATCTAAAGAGGTATGTATCTATTCTTCACTCAAAAACGATATAAATCGATAGTCATTTCTTTTCTTTGTAATAATGTACTAAAAAAAACTATGTTTTTCTTTAAGTTCTCACCGTGCATTGCACGGGTGGCAGATTATTATTTCAAGTTGTCCCATTATAAGTCATTTTGACTGGGACACTACATTTACATTTTAATAAGAAAAAAATGTTAGATAACTTTTGATATATTCAGACAAAAATAATAATCTTAACTACATTGTTTATAATATAAAACACTAATATATAAACATTTAGCCGTCCATCGGACGGGTATAAAACTAGTATCTATTAATTAAATCTAATATTGACTTTTTATTGAGATATTATAAATGTCAATGTTAATATTTAGAGAAATTTTGTATTCATTAAGTGTCTCTTAACGTGTGTCACAAAAGCACACATTAACAAAACTCTTTTTAAAAAGATTCTTTTCCGCATCCTTAAATTATTTGCATTGATAAAATTGCCATTTTTCGCTCTCAATTATTTTGTATCTAACTAAACCCGAAAAAAGAAGATTCCTAACGCAATTTGATATGATAATATTAATGTTATATTTTCCCTGCAATCTACAATTTTTCATGTGAATCGATAAACAATGGTCAAACAATAACAATAATCAAACAAGAACTAACCGAAATTCTCAATGAGAGAAAATCTCTTATTCAATCAATAATCAAATTCTGTCAAAACGTAATGAAAACTAAACCCTAAAATGTATTTAAGAATTTTAAGGAAGCCCCACACAATAATATTTAAGGATCCTAAGCATCATCCTCCCCTGTTTTTTCTACTCAATTTTTTTCCTCAAAATTTTAAGATATTATTAACGAAAATGTATATATATAGTATTTCTTCCTAGATATTAATAATAACAAGCGACTGACAAATTAAGTAATAAATATTGAGATTAATTAAAAGATAAAAGATAAATAAAAGATAAATTATTATTATTGACAAATAATAACGAAGACTTGTTTCTTACAAAAAAATAAAAGATAAATTATTGTACACTGTCATTATTTAAATAAAAAGAGCGAAGCTGAAATCATGGACAATGGAGAACACTGAGTTTCAGTATTTAGTTGATTTAGTTAAGTATTTTTTTAAATGCAAATATTCAAGTAATTTTTAAAAATATATACTAACACAAGAAATAACGTTAGATTAATTAATAATTAAACATAATTAAAATAAATTTGGGCTAATAAAATTTTAGAAGTGTTTGAACTAATAAAATTTGAGCCCATTTTAAAATTTCGTTGGAGAAAAAGCCGATTAACCTCGAACCATAAATCTAGATTTTTTTCTCCCATCTCTGCAAGTGAAAAAAAAAGTAAAAAAGAAAACGAAAAGAATAGGCAATCATATCTCCTCTTCAATCGTTTTCATCAAGTCTCCAACCTTAAACCCTTTTCCTCTGACTTCAAACCCGTTTTCATTTACAAATACAAAAAAAAAAAAGAAAAAAAAGCGATGCATTAAGCGCTCATGGCCGCACACCAGAGAAGAACCCGGCAGAGAGTCGTGAACGTCGGACTCCCAACGTTCATGGTCTTGAATGACGACGATTTACCCACACACTCCCTGTGCTCTTGAAGAGAAGATGGAAAAAGAGAAGTAAACAATGATTTAAGAAGATATAAAACAGTTTATATATTTACGAGGTGGAAAGATTTTTTTAAAAGTTAAAAGATGGATATGTCTTTAAGAATGTCATAAATCTCATTTTATCATATTTAATGGTTATTGAAGATTTACTTTTTCATTTTGAATGTATAAAACATTTTAAATATTTATAATATATGGTATTGGGTAGAGATAAAATTTTATGATATGTCTTTGAGAATCTTATAAAATTTCATTTTTTTCATATTTTCCATGATAAGCTTTTTAATATATACATATATATATATATATATATATATATATATATATATATATATATATATATATATATATTAAAGGGGTATAAAAGAAAGCTCTATAATTTGTCACGTAAGCATGAATGTCACGTGTCAAATCTTAATTTCAGTTAGCAAATTATTTAATTAATATTATATTATTATTTTATAATAATTAATAATTAATAAATATAAATGCTATAAATTATTTAATTAATACTTTATAAATTATTTTATAAAATGTGTACTACAATTATCATTTAATCACGTAATATCTAAAATAATTCTAATAAATTACCGTGCATTGCACGGGTCTTCCACCTTATATATATATATATATATATATATATATATATATATATAACATGACAAATATTGAGGGGGCAATAAAAGCATAATTAATCTCAGCCTTTGATTTTATGGATCAACGGTCCATATCATTGCATTTTAAATTCACTGCATTTTATGCAGATTCACTGCATTTTAAATTCACTGATTACGTTTAAAATGCAGTGAATTAAAAATGTGATATGAACTATTGATCGAAAAAATCAAAAGCTGATATGCGAGTTGGATGCCCCTCATGCCCCTTATACATGGGCTGCCCCGCTGAACTTTACCCATATATATATATATATATATATATATATATATATATATATATATATATATATATTGGGATGATCCAAGGAGAAGTACTCTTTTTGAGAGAAGGGGAAGCATTATTATTTATCACGGGTATCTTAACTTCAAAAATACAAATCTCACAAAAAACAAATTGAAATTTAGTAACTGTTAATCAGAATCGACGCTATGAATATTAAGTTTCCTTGATGATATTTTTTTTTTGCGGGTTATAACATAAATTGTTAATATTAATCGTTGTGAACGTTAGTTAACATTCATGGTGACGAATGTTAAAATTAAAAATATTCTTCAAATAATGTGATGTTTTAACATTCATCGTAATGAATGTTAGTTAACATTCATCACGATGAATGTTAACAATTTATTAAATAAATATTCATCAACTAATGTTATGACTTAAAAATGAAATTATCTCGTTAATATATTCTTTATAGCATCGATTTTGATTTATATTTATTGGTACAAATTTTTTGTTGACATTTTGATTATTAAGTGTAATATTGTTCGTGCTGAATATTTTCTTATATATATATATATATATATATATATATATATATATATTTATATATGAATGAGATCATGTGAAAACAAGGGGATAAAATAAAAATGGTAAAAACAGATCCCAGCTTTTGGATCGAAATATATATATAAACTTGGGTGGAGATAAAAAAAACGGTGAAAATAGTTGACATTCACAATTTTATGAAGTGTGAAGTTGAATTTTTTTTGGTTCACACTTAATTTTTAAATGTGATTTTTTTTTTGCTTTACATAAAATTTATGAATTGTAAAGGTTGAAATTTAAGTTTCACACTTTCTAAATTTTTGTGAAGCAAAAAAAATAAAGGTTCACAATGAAAACTTTATGGAAAACAAAAAAATATAGGGATTCACAATAAAAAAACATTTGTGAAGCCAAAAAAAATAAAAGTTCACAGCTAAAAACAATTGTGAATACAAATTGAGATCGTTTTCACCGTTTTTATTCGACAAAAATTATAAGATAGAATTATTTGTGATTTGAAAATTTTAAAATATGTTTCCAAACTCAACCACATATTAAACAGCCTCTTAGGTCATCCCTAATGTATGCATTTTACTCCAAATTTGGTATTTTGGTGTAAAAGGTGAACTCCAACCAACTCATCAAATATAGTGCAATTTTTAGTGTACAACATAAAGTCCGAAAATGAGTTGTAGGTTGTAGCTCTAAATTGTAGATATATATTTCTAAATGTGTTTGGTAAAGTAGTTGTAGCTGTAATTGAAGTGCGTAAAATGACAATAAAGGACGATGATAAAAAAATAAAATTAAATGGTATATATATTTAACATAAAAATTCATAATATAAATAACTAAATTATTCATATTTTCGGTTAACATATTCATTTTCTTATAATTAGAGTAACATTATAAAACATATGTATAGTTAATAGTTATAATATGAAACTACCATATTATAATAATATGAAATAATATGTATTATATTATAAATCAAGAGTTAAATAGAAGACAAACTAAATTAAATAAACTGCAAACTCTAGTGGCTAGACTTGTGATCTTTAGTTTCTTGATTAAAGCATAATATATAAATTGATTAAAAAGAAATTAAATAACTTTAGAGAGTACAAGTAGTTTATTGGTTTGTTGGAGGATATATAAGTAAATTAGAAAACAAAAGCTTGTAACATTTCTAAAAGCTACTCTTGGAAGTTTTTCAAATTGGAGCTTTTCATTTAAATTAAAAGTTACAGCTACTGCACAATAAACAAGGCTTTTATTATTTTTTGAGTTTTTGTTTTTAAATTTTTTGAAGATTTTGCACCAAATTTAGTGTAACACTAAACTTTGCACCAAATTTATAATGTTTCATTTTAGCCCATATGTTTGAAATATTGTTATTATTTAATTACAAAACTTGAAAAACTTATTTATTTGTATGATTCTTTTAAGTACATTATACATTAGATTAGATAATATGATTATTAAAACGATAAAATATAATTTTCAAACAAATTATGATAATTAAAACGTTGATTATGTAAAGAACTTATGTAATTGGAATTTTACAAAAGTAAATAAGTAAAATTTACGTTTAAGTTAATAGTTTGAAAGCTTAATTGATCATAAAAATAATGAATCGAAATAAAGTATAATGTAAAAATAGTTTAGGGGGCAATGTGTAAATGCTGAAAGTCATTTTAGTGCAGAAATTTAGTGCACATATTGGAGATGAAACACATTTGATCCGAATATATTCCTAAAAGAATTATTTATTATATCAAATTTAATGTAGTATTTAATGCATACGTTAGAGATGTCATTAATATTTAATCCAGGGGAGTTCATGACTTATTGGGTCCTTGGTTGGAGTTAGAGGGAGTCTTGATCAATGACAATATAATATAATATAATATTCATTGAAAGGGTTGGTAGACTATAATTATCATCATTTACAAATCGGGTGTCAATTTAAAGTTGAATCAAATATAACTGGTGATACATGTTCTTTTAATTTTATTTTATTTTATTTTTAAGTGATCGCACTACAAGAAAAAAAAAAAAGCCAATTTAACCATGGGTTTTTTATTTTTATTCCATGAATTAACAATTATTCATATGCATATCATAAAGTTTCGCATTCTATAGAATTATGATAATTTCAAAATAATAGGTCTAAAATAAATAAATTTAATTAAATAATTGGTGTTAAAAAGCATTGCGTTCATGGTTAGCACATCCCTCATGTATAGTACTGAACTAATGATGATTGGTATACATGTTTTAAATCACAGGCTGTGATACCATAAATAATTTAGTAAACGCTAACAAGAATATCCCGTACACAGCCTGTTCTTTGAGAGATTAATTGCCAACCATATATTCTTAAATTAGCTACGTTTTAATGTTTTATTATTAATAAATAAATTAATTATTATTATATTATTACTTATAATAAAATCTTCTAAAATAATTATATATGAAATGGAACTTAAACGATTGTTGCGTTTTTAAAATGTAACATACTTGTTCGTCATAATAATAATTGTATATCAATGTTTTTGGATTTAGTTTATAACAGTTTTGTAGTGATAAATATGTAAATTTCTAAAACTTAATCTACAAAGTATTTCTATACTACACTCTTATCATTTTTATTTTAGATACAGTCAGGGGAAACCATCTCGAATGCATAGGTAGTTGTAGCTACGAGTTCATTCGTTATATGAAGTGTAAATTCTTTTTAAAATATAATATTATTTGTTCGTGCTACTAGTTCACAAAAACTGATATATCGGTGCTACGGCTCACGTACTCCAAATCCTGAATCTGGTACTTTGATACATTTGCTTATTTGTTTACTAACGGTCTACAAGTAACTACCTGTAGTTTTTATTTATTAAAAGAAAACGATGATGATGACGATGATATATCCATGATCCATGATATAACACATAGATAAATAATACGCTTAATACATAAATTTTCCCAAGAAATAATGTCATAATCGTCGGATGACCTTTCAAAATAAAATTAAGCATTGACAAATTTTTATAAGACATGGGAATCACTTGCTTTATTTATGGTATCATAATGATTAGTTATTGGGGTTTAAAATTAGAAAAATTGTATAAAAATAAAAATAAACAATAAATAAAGGGACAATTAGCATATTTGGAAACCACAACATTTTCCTTAGATATATATGTCCTCCCACTACATTAAAAACCTTACTATAAAACATCACTAGGATCTTCAATTTCAACATACCATCTACTATTCATCCGCTTGATTCATAGCACGTTATATAGGAAGAGTGAAAGATTTGATTTATACAAATCATTAACTTTTCATTTGGTTCAATTTTAAGTTTAAAAGACATGGGTGGTTGTTACAGTGCTTTCAATTTCAAGGTGACGAAAGAGGGAAACGGTCAATCCCCCGAACCACAAGTGGCTAACGAGGAAGACGTCCCTAAGGAAGAGACCACACGTGAGGTAACATTGACTCCTAAAGAAGAGACCACACCTAAAGAGACTACCTCCGAAGTAGTGACCGCGCTTAAGGAGGTAAACACGTCGGAGGCAGTTACCCCACCTAAGGGGGAGACTACCTCTGAGGTGCTGGCCGTATCCAAGGAGGTGGTAGTTACCCCACCTAAGGAGGAGACTACCTCTGAGGTGGTGACCGTATCCAAGGAGGTGGTAGTTACCCCATCTAAGGAGAAAACTACCTCTGAGGTGGTGATCATATCTACGGAGGTGGTAGTTACTCCGCCTAAGGAGGTTGTGACCCTACACAAAGGAGATACCACCTCTGAGGTGGTGACCATATCTAAGGAGGTGGTAGTTACCCCGTCTAAGGAGCTTGTGACCCCACCCAAAGGAGATACAACCTCCGAGGTGGTGGCATTGCCAAAAAAGGAGAATATTGTGGCTCCAAATGAGGAGGCGAAAAAAGCTGAGGTGGCTAATGTTGTTAACGAGAAGACAACCATTAAGGAGGCTATAATTTTGAAAGAGGACATTGTTTCCAAGGTGACAACCGAGGTGAACACGGTCACTACCAAGGAGAACGAAAAAAGTGGCGATGTGAAAGAAGCAAAGAAAGAAAAGGATCAAGTGGAGAACAAGGATGATAAGAAGGTTATCGATGACTCTAAGATCATTGAGGTATGACAATGGTCTTTATATATCTTTATATTTGATCAATGGTTTTCTTAATTTTATCTCATAACTTAAATTTTGTGATTCTATAACAATCGATTAGTATTTCTTCATATTCATAGTATTATTTTACTTATACAATAAAATAAAATTGCGATTTTTTGGTTCTAAGATACGAATCTCAATTAAACATACTTTCTTTTTATATGCGTATTTGGTTTAACATTTGCAATTCAAAAGAAAAATATATATGATTATCATTCAGAACTAATTCTATATATTGACTTTTGAATACAAAATGGACAAACAGATTTTTAAATGTTAATTTTATTATACTTTTTTAATATTTTTTTTACAAAAATTATTATTGCAGTTTCATGTTTTAAATGCATTTGCCTTTATTTGGTTTGTGAACTATATTCATTTTATTAAGTAAATAAAAATCAATATTTCTGTAATTAATGAGTATTTTTTGAAAATTCGATATATTTTTGTTCAAATTTCTGGAGAAAAAAAAAATGAATAATCCTTTCAGACTTCGGGCCTTTGTGAGATTTTCAGTAATTCCGAAATTTGGGCTTGATTATCATATGGCCCACTATTTTTGTGTGTGTGTACTAAAAACAAGTCTTAATAAATAATAATAATAATAATAATAATAATAAATATATAATAATTGGTGTATATTACTCACGTATTTCACTATGTTGTACAAAAATTGATCGCAGAAAAAGACTATTGAGAAGGAGACCGAACCAAAGAAGGAAGAGGCTAAGATTGTCCCATCCAAAGAAAACGAAGCATCCAAAGTTGTCGAAACGAAGAAGTAAGAGCTCAAACTTATCGGCGAACAAAAAAAATCATCAGTCGTTGGCTTACGTTAAATGCTCTCTCATTCTTTCGATTGTGCTAATGACATTTTGAAGAATTTATTTTTTTATATATCCATGCATGTACCTAAACGTACGATTGCCATTACATTTATTCAGTCTACCGTACGTGCTGGTCACGTGTTGTGTTCTTGGGCTAATCTTGTTGATAACAGTTACAACTTGTATGATTTGATCTTGTTCCGGTTGAATTATTAGTTTAATTATAATTTCTTTTAGTTTGCTATGAACACCGTATACAAATCCCATCCGATGGACGGCTTCATATGAATAGACATGAATTAAGCACAAGCCTGCAAATTGATTTCTCATTGTAAAGGGAAAGATTATATATACAGATCGATCACATTATCTTCGCTTGTAGTGATGCTTGAATCTCCCATGATAGCACCTAATTTCACCAAAATTGAACCTTGATAAAAGCATAGAAACGAAAAAGGTCATGCTTTCAAATAATAATATAAGGAGAAGGATATATTTTCAGTGGAGAGCGATCGAAAATTCATGGTGAATTTTGAGTTCCAAATAATGTTATGTAGACCAAGTCTCCGGATCAAATTAGAAGGGCATTAGCAAAATGTTTGTCAAAGTTGCGGATCAATCTGCACGAGTCAGACCAATTTCTACCTTTTGAAGACCACAACGTGTCTTAACACATTATATAACTCACATGCCTTCTAAATTTAAAAAGGAAAATCACTACGTACAAGTTTCATAAAAAGCATCTAAATGTGATTTTTTACTTTCTTTTCAATCGCTTGTTCGTATAATAAAAAAAGGCACAACACTCATCACTTTGCAAATGATATCAAGAAAATAGCACTATATATATGATTCTATTACACCTACTAACATAAACATCATAAACAACTTACTTTTTGTCAAATAATCAAAACATAAATATCATCAGAGAGTATAGGATTATAACTAAAATTCACTCATACATAAAATGTATAAAACATGTGAGAGATGGATTTTTTACGTCATGAACATGTTGGATTAATATGATAATAATTTCCAGGTAATTAATTTAGTATGCTAAAATTAAAGGATTGAGTTTGGTAACTGATGTGTAATGATAAGTTGGGAAGAGATTTGAAAGAACAATTAAGGTTGAATTGAATTGGGTTTATATGAAATTCCTCCTAATTACACGTACGATTTAACTATGAGATAATGGCTTGAGAAATCAACACGTAAGCTTGAAGGATACCCGACTAGAATATAGGGAAGATTTTATGACACCTTAGAAGTGTTTAAAATCATTTAAATTTACTATTTTACCTGTTAATTAGTTTTTATGATAATATGAGTTTCTACATTCAACATGTTCTAGTTACATATACATTCATTCTGATATTTTTTTTTTGTCAATGACGTGTACTCGGTTAGGAATGAGTCACAAATAGCACAAGATTACGGTTTTAAACCTGGACACCCACGTAACTACGTTGAATGGGCAGATATACCTCCACGTTATGAATTATGAATATGCAGCCAAGTATTAGCCGATATGAGCAGAGGATTTCTTGTCAAGGGGCTCATCAATCAATTAATGTCATTTATTTTCATTATGACTAACTCTATAGTTTAACTCTTCTATTTCTATTGAATCGAAAACCACTCATATTCATCGTGCTTATTAAGAGAAAAAGTCAAAAGCAGTCAAAATGTGTAGCTAGCAGTAGCACCTTCTGTGACACGTCATCGTAGGTGTGCTAAAAATACATTACTGAGTCTGTGATATCAGCATTTACCTAAAAAAGAAAAAGAAAAGAACAAAGTATTGCGTTTTGGTTCAGAATTGAAGCGGTGGTCTGTTTAAAAGCGCCATGCAAAAAGTGCAAAACTCCTTTCACATGGAGTTGAAAAATGCTACGTGTACGGTGCTGCGGCTTAATTATACTTCCTTCGTTACATACTCAATGACGTCATCTTAATTACACTATTTACCCTTTTAATTGCAAGCTTTCTATCGTGTACAATTACGATCTTTATACAAATTTCTTTAATTCTTTTAATCACAGTGACGATTTTTGTTAACAATTAATATAGAGTTAAGCAAACAAGATTTATTCCCAAAAATCATGTGATTGATCGAGTAAATAGGTTTTTAGTAGTGTTTTGATTTATTAGGTTTTTAGTAGTGTTTTAATTTCTTCCATGAACCAGAAATGAGAGGTTGTAAGTTGTAACATAATTAAATTGCAATTTTTATTGTCATTTTAGAATAACAATAGCTGATTTTTGGAGATCGAAAGTAACATATGTGAAACTTCAGTCATAACTTGTTTTCTACTCCGATAAATATACTACTCCGTCTGTCTTAATTTTATTGTCTATTTCACTAAAAAATAATTATAAAAAACTATTAAACTCTCAATTATACCCTTATTTATTACTCTCAATAACTTATTTTTTAAATTTTTCAAGTCAAATTTGTATTGAATATAAAGGCAAAAATGATATTTACTCGCTCTATCTTAAATTTAACTAAAATTGTTAGGAGACAATATGATTGACATAGAGGGCTGTGGCAAAATTTACATCTATTATATTGATAAACGGATTAATGTATTAAATGAAAACGTATAAAAGTTTCATATCACCAAATACATAGAATGCGGCATAACAAATTGCAAAGTATTTTTAAGACCGAGGAACTAATAAATAATGAGTTTTGCTAACTAATGTGGGTCACATGAATACGTTAGAGTGTATTTAATAAATCCGTAAACTTTTTGAATATTATAATTTATATTTAATATATTCATAAAAAAGTAAATATTAAATTAGATTAATGAGTATTATAAACAAATGTTAGAGTGAAGTTCAAATAAGTACAACAACTTTATGTAAGAATGGAGGAACCGATAAGAACGCGCTGCGTGTCACAAATCTCACTTTCTCCCACGTTTTTAAAAATTAAATATCTCTCAAACGGAAAGTCGAAAAATCATAAAAATTGCACCATAAAAATCAATGTTTTTTTCTACTTCGATTAAAGATCACACAAGGTATACTTTCGACAAAAAATTTTTCTTCCGTTTTAGTTGGATTTTGTAAACAAGTAACACCTATGTTACCAGCATGTAAAACATGTGATACCAGCAGGTAACACATGTGATACCAGCAGGTAACACATGTGTTACCAACAAGTACCACGTGTGTTACTAATATTGTACAATCATAAAAAAAAGTCGTCGAAAGTATATCATATGAGATGTCTAATCGAAGAGAAAAAAATGTTGGTTTTTATGGTGCAATTTTTATAATTTTTCATTGAGTCATTATTGAGATATTTAATTTTTAAAAACATGGAGGGAAGTGTGTTTTGTGACATGTGACGCATTCTATTGGTTCCTCAATTCTTACAAAAATTTTCATTCTCATTTGAACCTCACTGACAAATATTAATATTTAATGTAATTTTGACTTAATTAAATACAACTTGTTATCACAAAATACACGTTAGAAAAACCATTTACAAGATGACAATCAATAAAGTTATCATAGAAAAACCATTTATACAACTTGTTACTAATATTGTACAATCATGTGAGATGTCTAATTAAAGAGAAAAAAATGCTGATTTTTATGGTGCAATTTTTATAATCTTTCAATTAGCCATTAGTGAGATATTTAATTTTTAAAAAAGTGAAGGGAAGTGGGTTTTTTCACATTCTATTAGTTCCTCGATTCTTACAAAATTTTTCATTCTCATTTAAACCTTACTGATAAATATTAATATTTAATATAATTTTAACTTAATTAAATACAACTTATTATCACAAAATACACGTTAGAAAAATTATTTATAAGATAACAATCACTAAAGTTATCATAAGTTAGTTTAACTTGGTGATTGTCATTCTAAAAAATAATATTGTAACTTACGATCCTTTTTTTCTCTCTATATATTTTTAAAATATAAAAATATATTAGACACAATCACGCTCTAAGGTTTTTACTAACTTATGATCTTGGTTATTATTATTTTTCTCTTAATACAAAAAGCTAATTTGCACACCTGTGATATATATATAATAACTTTTAAATATATATAATTTGTGTACATACACAAGTTATATATCCAAGATAAAATTATGACTCAATAAGTAAACTTATCGTATATTATCAACTAGGCCTTGAACCCGTGCCATGCACGACCATTTATAAAATACAATTATATTGATTTATAAGTTTAATTTTGTTAATTAAAAGATATAGTTATCATTGAAAATGAAATTGATTAGTAAAGTGAATCAAACTATAATAAATGCACTTTTAATTATTTTTTTAGCAATTGATACATCAAATATGATGTAATATGTTCCTTTCTTTTTAAGCTATTGAAATTTAGGCATGTGCTCACCTCTCATGATAACACTCATTTTGTCAACATATGAATGACAAAAGTAACAGCCGTCGTTTTTAAAATTATGTTAACTTTTAATACATTTGTTAAGCCCTTGCGATGCACGGTATTTCAAAAAATAAAATTAATCATATATTTTTTTAAGTTTTCAATTGTATTAATATTGTTAAAAATTTATTATTAAAACTCAATAATAACACATACCGGAAGGTAAATAAAATAATCAATTTCATATATTTTATCAAAACTAAATTCCTTAATACATCATAGTTGATGATGAGAATATTAGATAATTGCAATGTATTATATTAGCAAGAAAAATTAATTTATTTTATATGTAGGGAAAAATTCGTTATTTATTAACTGTAATGCAAAAATTTTAAAAGCTATTATAATAAAGTATAATAAAATTGAATTAAAGCTCTTTACAAAATAGAATGTAATAGTTTGTTAGGAATTTATAATTTTGAAAACCTTTAAGATGGGAATGTTAGGAATTATGAAGAATTTTTAGAAAAAACTAATTGATATGGCATAATTAGAAGGTTATTAGGAAAAGGTAAGTAGATGATGTGACATTGTTAAGATATAAGAAAAAATCTTTGTTTTATATATATAAATAGATTTAACCTTAAACCAAAAATATATAATTTTATAATTTAAAACAAGGTTTTGTTAGCGATAGATTCTAAGGCTACCACTAAGTATATTTCAACACATATATAGCGGGGTTTAAATCAATATTAACGGGACATTGAGTTCGTTTTGATATCTGTACAATTATTAACGCATGTTCTAATGATTTATCGACAGACTATAGATCTATGTCATTATTATCTTTCTATAAAAGTTTGTGATCAAAGGTAAACCAATTCATAAATACATTGTACTACTAATTATAAAGTTTTATTGTCAATTTGTGATTATCAAAGGGTATTTTATGTCATTCATCCAAACTTACATTAGTACTCCATATGCTCACTATTTAAGTACTCATACAACACAAATTCTTATAACTGTTTCGAGTTTCGACAACAAACACCAATAGACTCGCTCTCTACTCCTCTTAAATCTCTTCTCTTATACACACACACCAACATTTCACCAATTCTTAACATTAAATTTAATTATAATTTACTAATCAACCAAAGCGGGAGAATAGGGAAAATAATTATATTTAATTATTTTCCCTTTTATATTTTTCTTGTTCGTAGGGTTTATGAAAAATGGTGAAACTTGTAGGAATGTGCAATGTTATTCATGGGTTGAAACCAGTGTTGTTGATGGTTGGGGTTCAAACGACATTTGCAGGAGTTAACGTGCTTTATAAACTTGCGGCTAATGACGGCATGGTTCTTCCTATTCTTGTCGCTTACCGGTTTCTATTCGCTACGGCATTCATTGTTCCGATTGCACTTTTGGTTGAAAGGTTTGGATTCATGCTTTATGTGTTCATTTTTACGTGTCAAAATATAATGTTTTTTTGACATTTCACCATTGAAATAATTAATCTAGATCTGTAAAAACTATATGTTAATTTTGATTTTATAAGAAATTGTTGTATTTAGCTTTAGAAAGTAAGAAATTAAGACGCGTTTAGCCACGGAAAACTCCTTCGTTATTTTGGAAAATTTTATAAGAATTCTTCTAAGAAAGTGAAATCTATGATTTAAGCTAATCTACCTTTTCTATTCTGAAAAATGAAAGTTTCATCTTTTACGTACGCTTGAACGCGTTTTCTAAATCCCTTATTGTTTTTAAGGGACAAAATACTCAAGAAAAATGAAAAAGGAAAATGTAGATATTTTTCCGTAATCAAACGTGTTCAAGAATTTACCGTAAAAGTTTGATGTTTTTCTTGTTTTGGGAGTAAACGTGTTTATTTTAAACTTGGCAAATTGAGTTGAGTTACAGACGTTTCACATTGAGTTTTTTTATGTGTAGTATTATAGCATAAAGTTATGATAAGCTTAATAAGTTGATAGCTAGCTTTATTCAAAAATCAAATGCGAAACAACTGATTAATCAGCAATGATTAAGTAACTCTCAGTTTCAAAGTCAATTCAATACCGCTGGACCAATGACTTTTTGAGAATGCTTAATAATATTTTAAAATACAAATAAATATAACTTATTATGATTTTTAACTAATATTGGAGGTGTTGTTTTCCACAGGAAGAAAAGGCCTAAATTGACATGGATGATACTCTTGCAAGCTTTTTGTTGTGGCTTATTTGGGTACGTAATTAAGTTATTATTATTTACTATTACTACTTTAGATTACGACAATTTTTTTAATTTTTGTTTTTGAAACTTAACACTTATAGTACAAAACCCGAACTTATGGAAGTTCTTTTTTATCTTTTGCCCAAATAATGCTAAACTGTTACATTTAATTAGTTAATTAAATTCAAGGATATTTTAATTAATGAATTAAAATTAAATTAAATTAATTACGTGGTAGCTGGGAGTAGCTGTGATATAGAGATATATATACGTGAATGTGACTTTAATTAATCTTCTTGCAAATACCGATAGACAATTGTGCTTTACGTGACACAAAAACAAAAAGGGCAAATTTTGAAAGAATGCATGCTCTCATACAAAACGTAATACAGTATGGTATATTGGTATTTGGTTTGTAAATATGGGCCGGATGCGGGTGAAAATTAAAAATTAGAAAAAAGATGTGTACGTTTTTCTGAAAATTATTTATAGTTTTATGAAAATACTTTAAAGTAGAAAAAACCGGAGAAAAGAAACAGTGAGAAGAGGAGTTGGCCCAACCCAAAATGTGTAAAAAAAGCCCACCTTTTTGAAGGTTTTAAGCCCATGTTTTACTGTCACAGTATTCAAAAGTTGATAAGTAAAACTGTAATGCATATGGCTAGAAATAACATTGAAAATGCATAAATCATAAATGTATTTATTGTTATTTTTGGAATGTGGTTATAGAAAAAGTTATATACGTGTAATCTTTCAAAAACTTCATATATATATTTTGATTAGAAATTAACTTTTTTGTTTCTTGATGCTTTTTGATTTCTTAAATTATCTTAATTTTTCAGAGGTTCGTTGGCACAAAATACGTATGTAAAGGCCTTATCGTTGACATCAGCTACATTCGCTGCGGCTACCACTAATCTCATTCCTGCCATTACTTTCGTTCTAGCTGTTTGCTTCGGGTAACCGAATTTATTTCGTTAAATAGTTTACATATATCATAATGTAATGTTATTATGGACGCTTTTGCATATAATATATCAATCTGGTCATAGTTCTATACGAAACAAATAAAACCATATGTAGTTTTCACAGTTTCATAACAAATATAGGCTACCTACAAATTTGTTCCTACATAATTGTACACCTCCAATTCCATAATCTAAGTGTATAAGTTCTTGAAATGGCACATATTTTTATATAGGATGGAAAGATTGGGATGGAAGACAAGCTCTGGTACAGCAAAGATAATTGGGACAGTATTAGGAGTTGGTGGGGCCATGTTGTTGACTTTCTATAAGGGAGTTGACCTTCATATTTGGAAAACCAGTGTTGACCTTTTGAATGGTCAGCATCATGCGTCAAATGTGCAACATTCAAGCAACAGAGTCATGGGTTCTTTGTTGGCCATTAGTAGTTGTATAAGTTATTCCATCTGGTTAATTCTCCAGGTAAGTTTTGTGAAAATAGTACGATTTTTGTATAAAATTTGACCACTAAATAATTGTTACTTATAAAATTTATCTGTGTACCAACTATAAAAGCAGAGAAGGACACAAAAAAAAAAAAAAAAATTAATACATAATGCAACAGTTAAGATTAATAAAATAATTTCTTGTCTATTTTGCTATATGAACAGACGAATTTGGTGAAAACGTACCCATGTCCATATTCAGTCACGGCTCTCACGTCAACCATGGGTGCTGTTCAAGCAATTGTGTTTGGGTTATGCACCGAAAGGCATTGGAGTGATTGGAAGCTCGGTTGGAACGTTAGACTTCTAACTGTCGCTTATACTGTATGCCCTCTTAACTATCAAACACTTTTTAGAAGCTTGAAAAACCATAATTTATGAACATTTTACTGCCCAATTAGGCAATTATTAACACTTCACATATTTGTTTTGTTAGGGCATGTTGGGATCCGGTTTGATGTTTACATTTATCACATGGTGTGTGCAAATGAGAGGTCCATTATTCGTGTCGGCTTTTAATCCTCTTATGCTTGTTCTTGTGGCTATTGCTGGATCTTTAATCTTGAATGAAAGCCTACATTTGGGAAGGTATGTTCAGTTAAGTTTTCAAAATAAGAAAAAGACGATCAACTAATTTCATGCGAAATTTAATCTCATTTTCCAAAAGCTTAATAGGGGTATGTTACTATATTTTTCGATAGTGTGTTGGGAGCGATATTGATAATTTTCGGACTCTATGCTGTATTATGGGGCAAAGGCAAAGAAGTAAAGAAGGTGGCGCAATTGTGTCCTGTAAAAGAAACAAGCATAGGAACGGGTGTTGGTGCGATCGATGGTGAATCAGAACGATCTAGCTTTGAAATCGTTGGTGACGGTGATTCAAAACACTCGAGTGTGCGAAGTGGAAATGGCGAAACTCGACATATTGATGTCATTGTGACTTCATAAAGTTGACATGTTTGAAGGTATACTAGTTGCAAAGATTGAGAGATTACTTAAAGTTGTTGTATCGATTAGGCTTTCAGAGGTTCAAATTTGTTTATTAACAGATGATGAAAAAAAAAGGAAATAGATGAGGTTTAAGTTTTGATCGACTGCTAGTTAGGTTGGTTGTTGTTAGAATGGACTTTCATTTTCTTATTTATTTATATGAACAATATATAAAATATTCATTTTGGTTGGTTTATGTCTTGTGTTTAGTAAAATTTAATTGGTTTATGTATTGTGTTTAGTAAAATTCAACTTTATTGTAGTATAAATTGGTAGAATAAAATCGTTCCCTTCCAATGATCAATTTTCCATTTTTCCCTCTGAATTTTTTTATGTTTTCTTTACGTTGTTGCTAGATTTCACAATACTCTTTATCCCGCCTGAGGAGTTGTCTGGTGTTAGACTCAATACAACAATAACAACAACAGTACATAATCTTACACAATCCCGCTAATAGTGGTATTAGACTCAATGTTAAGTTTAAATAGTACACAATCTTACACAATCCCGCTGATAGTGGTATTAGACTCAATGTTAAGTTTAAATAGTACACAATCTTACACAATCCCGCTGATAGTGGTATTAGACTCAATGTTAAGTTTAAATAGTACACAATCTTACACAATCCCGCTGATAGTGGTATTAGACTCAATGTTAAGTTTAAATAATACGCCGTATGTTATAAACGAAGATCTATTTTTAAGGAGAGCGGTTTGGTGTGAAACACAATTTTAAAAGGAACCACAAAAATAATTGGCTAATGAGTTCAAAAAAGATAAAAAATAATAACTAAAAATTCAATAGGACCCACAACAATTCTTCCACTCATTGTGACTTCGACACTTAAAAATAATGATATTTACCACTACTGAAGTTTAACTCCATGTTCAACGTTGTCCACTCCGAACGCTCAAAGAAGCAAACATAAAAACATACGTTCGTACAAACATTTTAAAGTTCATATATAACACATGAACACTTTTTGTGAGTGAGAGTAGGTTAATATTTTATTTTTTTATAAATTTATAAAATAAAATACATATTAAAGAATTTATCAGCATGCGTGCCAACTAACTTTTATTAACATTTTTTTTCATCAATCAATCTTATCTTATGTTATTTTACATATAACAATAATAATAAAATTATTAAAAAAATTACTATTACAACGTCTTTTTCAAATTTAACCATTCAAAACTCTCAATTTCACACATTGTCACTACATTTCTGTATTTAGAAAAAATTTAGAGAAAGTAAATGGTAATTCTATATTTCTGTCTCTATATCTCTCTCATAAATTCATCATATCAAGTTTTAAGTTTTTTTTTGGATGTGTGCCACGTATGTCTTGTTTGTTGTTTTTTAACTCCATAAATGGATCGAGTTTGATACCTTACCAACCTTGATGTAAACAGAGTTGTACTGTGGTTTTGGTTGTGCAATTTATATATATTAGTTTGGATTAAACCAGTTTAATTTGCACTAATTGGTTTGGATATAAAGATCAGATCAATGGAGACAGTGACATGAAATCAAGTGATTACGTACAAATTAAGATGCAAAGGTTGAAGTTGACACTGATGATGATTGCACCTGAGTTGACGTTGGTTGTCTCTTGAACATTTTTGGTAGATTGGGCCTCACTGGGTTTTGGTAAGTTTTTATGGGCTGGGCCATCGTTTTGGGCCGGGTTAAAAGAAAAATGTATCAATCGAGAAAAAAGTCAAACTACCAAAAATGTTAGAGATGAATAGGTGAGGGGGCAAGACTGTAACTTTTTATAAAGTAAAAGATAAAATATTCATTTAGACTTTTTTATTCTTCTTTTCCACCTTCCCCTGGTTTGTTGAGCTAAATTTAATGTTTGCTTCGAGTCCGGAGAACAAAGAGTGTGAGTTTTAGACTGTGTGTTTCTGGGTCAGACCCAAATTACCCCTCTTTTTTTTTCTTTCTGATCTACTTCTTGTCCTTCTATCTGTTTGCAGAAAGTCCTCAAAGAAAATTTGTCAAAAGTTATTAGACTCACACACCTAATTTAATCTTCAAGATTTTATTTTTCTCATAAAGGTATAGATCTCTAAATCTTGCATCATATTTTTGTTGTATTTATGTGCCCTAATTTCACCTTTTCAAGTAAAGTCTTTTACTTTTTACTTTTTAAGTGATGTTGGAATATTTCCAGGATCTAGTGTTTGATTTTCTTGAATTACTTATTCAAATTTGTGGCTTAAAAAACTAAGTTTTAGTTCTTTTATTTCATATATCTTCATCTTCAGCTCATATGTGGTAATTTGATATATATATATTTTTACCTAATTTTGGTTGCAGCTCATACAGTTCAGATTTGATGGAATCTTAGCTTTTCACCAACAGGTATTTAATTATTTATTTTTTATTTAAACTTTTATACAAGAATTAATAATGGAATTTATATTAACTTAGGAACACAAGGAATCTATTGTAGATATGATTGAGGTGGGTATAAAGAACATGCTTATACAGATGCTCATTCCCTAAAACAAGATTTAAAAAAAAAAAAAAACAAACGGAAAGGAAAAAAGATTGTTTCCCTTCAATAAAATTTTGACTTTTTATTGATACACTAATTATATATGTTTTCTTGAATATACTTTAATTTCTTTAAAGTGTTCTTACCAAAGCAATTCAAGTCATGTAGCCATGTAATTAGAAGAGACTTTTTATTTATCATTAATTTTTATTGTATATAATTCTCTAATTTAGCTAACTTCTGGTTAAACTTAAAAGTGTCTAAAAAATAAAAATAAAAAGTTAGTCGCTGATAAAAGATATGTGCAATTTGACAACCTTTAAAATCGATGTGAGGCTGCCTTCTCTAATTATCACTTTCTTTTTTGTTTTGTTTTAGCAGCTCTTTGAGTTCACTGAGAACAACAACATCGTGTTTGTTGTTTGTACTTAATGTCTTTCCGTAGCATAGTCCGTGATGTGAGGGATGGATTTGGGAGTTTATCGAGGCGAGGTTTTGAAGTGAGGCTCTCGGGGCATCATAATAGAGGAAAATCGCAGGGTTCAGTAAATGATTTGAGTGATAATAACAATCAAGCAGCTCTTGTGGTTCAGACCAGTCGATGGGCTAATCTTCCTCCTGAGCTTCTTTTTGATGTAATTAAACGATTGGAAGAAAGTGAAAGCACGTGGCCCGCTAGAAAACATGTTGTTGCGTGTGCTGCTGTTTGTCGATCGTGGAGAAGTATGTGTAAAGAGATTGTTAGAACCCCTGAATCATGTGGGAAGCTTACTTTTCCGGTTTCCCTGAAGCAGGTTTTCGATCTTTTTTACATTTTTTTTTTATGTAATTATGATAGGAAGTTGTTGATAATTTTGTAATAACTTTTTTACTGTTTCAGCCGGGATCTCGCGATGGTACCATTCAATGTTTTATAAAAAGGGATAAATCCAACTTAACATACCATCTATTCCTTTGTCTTAGTCCAGGTGAGCATTGATGTGTGTCTAGTTTTAATAAATTCAAATGTTAACACCTATGAAGTGTTAGACTTTATGATAGATATTATTTATTGATTCTGGTCAATGCTTATGGAAATTATCTTAAATGAAAGGGATTTTTCATGCTAGTCTCTTTTTATTGTCATATATTGACTTTAAGTATCAAATAAAATACTTGTTATTATATTGATTTGAATTTGAATATAGTTAACTTTTTTGTATATTGTATCGAATATTCCATCATCATCTGCTTTGGGCATTTTGATTTAGGATGTAAGCATGATACACATTTGACGGTGGTATCTTAACTAGTTAACTTGTTGACCAAAAATGGGGATATGTAAATATCATGACATAATCTAAAGTAGAACTTCTTGTTTTGTGAGATTTATAAAATGTTGCATGTCAAATCTACCTGATCTGACCCATTCCATAATCCACCCAGGTTGCCTCGTATACTAACGTGAGAGGTGCTTTAAGTAAAAGTATAAAAGAACCACAAAAGCTTATGCTTAAGCATGCAGTTATGAACTATGAATATAAATTCTTTTATTCATTTGCTTGGTTTTAAACTTATTTCACACAAATACGTATAAACGTTCACCAATTCTTCTAAATTCGACAAGTCGTCAAATCCAAGTACTTAAGTATGTGCTTATAAATGAGCAAATTTTTAGTTATTTGTTTGGTTTTAAATTCTAGTATTCAAGATAGATCAAGAACCCTTTGCACTCTTATTTTCGGAATGTTATAAAATGTGAATGTGTGTTTATGTGTTGTGTAGTATGTTAATATGTTGTTTGATGAAATATATACACCATTAGTTCTTATGTTGAAATTTGTTTATGCAGCAGCTTTGCTTGTTGAAAACGGGAAGTTCTTGCTCTCTGCAAAACGAACACGCAGAACTACATGCACGGAGTACGTCATATCCATGGATCCTGATAACATTTCAAGGTCAAGCAGCACTTACATTGGAAAGCTAAGGTATAGTATCTCACTCATTTGAAGCTTCGGAAATTGTCAAAATACACGTAGGTATGTAAACTAAGAGAAAAAAAACTTTTCTTGATTGACCAATGTATGTCCTAGTCAAAAATTGTACTTGATACAGTTTGTAAGCTAACTTTGTGAATCCCCAATCATGTCTAGTGAATTGCCCTGCCTATTGAATCTTAGTCTACTTTGTTATAATTTTTAGCATAATGTGATTCTTGATTTGATGCATGAATTGGAAATAACTATCTTATTGGACGTGTTTCAGATCAAATTTTCTCGGGACAAAATTTATAATATACGATACACAACCTCCGCATTACAATGCTCATAACCAACCACCACTGGGCCGATCAAGTCGCAGATTTCACTCTAAAAAAGTCTCACCAAAAGTGCCGAGTGGCAGTTACAACATTGCCCACATCACCTACGAGCTTAACGTGCTTGGAACTCGTGGCCCACGTAGGATGCACTGCATCATGCAGTCGATCCCTGCGTCATCACTCGAGCCAGGCGGCTCAGTCCCTGGTCAACCAGAACTTCTACTTCCTTCTCACTCCTTAGAAGACTCATTCCGCAGCATATCGTTCTCAAAGTCACTTGACCGCTCCACCGAATTTAGCAGCTCGAGATTTTCAGAGATTTTGGGGGCTGCCACATCAAGTGACGTGTCCGAGAGCGAAAAGTCGAAATTACCCTTGGTCTTAAAAAACAAGGCACCTAGGTGGCATGAACAGTTGCAGTGCTGGTGTTTGAATTTCAAAGGACGGGTGACAATCGCTTCTGTTAAGAACTTCCAACTCATCGCCGCCCAGCAGCCAGCCACAGCACCACCACAACCGCCAGCAGCAGGAGGTTCTCAGCCAGCTCAACCAGAACATGACAAAGTTATCTTGCAGTTTGGTAAAGTTGGTAAGGACATGTTCACCATGGATTACCGGTATCCTTTATCTGCATTTCAAGCGTTTGCAATCTGTTTAAGCAGCTTCGACACCAAACTAGCTTGTGAATAAATTAAAGAAAGAAAAAAAGGTTAACATTTTGTTTGTGTACCCCTCTTTGTGAGTCGGATAGATAGATTGTTGATGTTGGAATGATAACTGTTGTCGGATATGGTTATGTGAACTCAGAAGTTAAGCTGTGCGCGTTTGTTGTCAAAGTCTTGACATCATATCGACCTTTTGTAAGTTTCATTATATGATTTACATGTGTTGGTTAGTCACGGGCAACATTCATTCCATTCATTACCGTTATTCTTGCAAGTTTAGAGGGGTTTGGTCTTCCTAATGTCACAAAATCTTGCATCCAAGTACTGAGTTTGCCACTAGACCTACCTACCGTCCTCTAACTGAATGCTGTGATCTAGGGGCTAGCTGAGTTGGACTATTTATCTGCTAAGATCAAACCGGGGGCTGTACAACAATCGTAGTTCTGATACAACCGTATTTGGTGTGACCGGTTCTTAGATCTTAGCTCACCAGTCATCACAATGCCCGACGCATAACCCCAATTGGTTTCATATCTATTTGGTATTTGTTAGATGTATACATTTTTAAATTTAGAATTGTATACACCATAACCAAAAGGTAAATGTATGCATATATTTACACCAATAAACATATTTAATAAATGATTGGTAGACTTAAATTCGTAGGATTAAATATAGATCTAAAGATGTGATTGGTAGATTTGAAAACTAAGAGAGAAAAAATTCAGTTAATCAGAAAATTAGATTTACTTTTAAGTCTATGTAATTAGACCTATTTAACATTAGTCTATATGTGCACATATAACATTATGCAGACCCGTCTTTGGCTGTAAGGAGAAAAAAAGTTAATTAGCAAAATGAGCATGTAAAAGAAAGGCTAAATTATAGTGCATCGTTAGTAGTATGTAAATCTACTCCATTTTTTACGGCACAATTAACTTGACACGACCTGTCTTCTTTTATCTTTGAAAACAATCAAAATTACCCATCAAATATGTTTTTTTTGTGGACTTATGAAACAGACACCGAACGATCGGTCCAGACATTATAACATGTAAACATATTGTGTGTTCATTGAATCCTACGCACATGCATATACGTCTATGTATTTGATAATCATGTGTACATGTAACATATCCGTAGTGCTTGACACACATTAATGTATTGATGATGTGTAGACCGAAACCAACAAGCTAAAAATAGAATGTATTTATTGTAGTTGACAAAGATAGAATGATAGTTTTGTACATGCCAGATGGGTTACGTCATAATATTGAACAGACTCGTTATTCTTAATAATTATCATTTAGTTTGTTTATAGCCACGTAAACTAAGGACATGTTTGGATTAAGGGTTTAGATCGATGGGAATGAAAATGAGAATGATTAGGAATGACATGGTAATTTGGTTAATGGGGACGGGTTTTAGAATTCAGGGATGAAACCTTTAAGTTGATGGTTTCCTCAAACCCATCAACTATTGTGGGTTTGAGATGTATTCTCACATTTCAAAGTAATCATTTTATTTCTATTTCATCCTACTATCAATTATATACCATAGTGATTCCTTACTCTCAAATGCGCCTTAAGTAAATTATAAATATGATTATGGACTTATGACTATCATTTATGATTTCATGAAATAATTAGTTTTGGGTAATTATTACAGTATTTTGTTTGGTTGTTATCACTCTAATGTAATTATTTGTGATGCTAAGCCTGGTTTTGAGTATGTGAAACGAGAAATTCAAATTATACGTATTAAAATATATTAATTGTATGATATAAATTTTATTGTTAGTTTATAATTAGTATTAGTTTCCTAGTATGATTAGTTTTCTTGTTCATCAAATTTATATTAGCCTATAAATATTGGCCATTGTAATCTCTTTTAATAAATTAATAATAAACTCTTTTGTTTCACAATACGGACGTCATTGATCACAGATTTATTAGAGATTGTGCTAAAAATTATACAAGCAACTTATGATTTACAAAATAAGTCTTAATGCGATAAAAAAAACAATGTGGAGGTTATTGTGTGTACAAGTGTTTACAAAAGTGATTATTGTGGCGTTAAAAATAATTATAATAAAGTTTTGATTATAACAAAGTATTATTTGTTCCAAACTTTACAAGATGACGGTTTATATTTTATCTTCTAGGGGTTTACATGGTTATTGTCATCGTTATCGTTATATAAGTCAAAAGAAAAGGCACAATAAAAGATCCTCATAATATATATATATATATATATATATATATATATATATATATATATATATATATTAGATGAAATCTCATATCAATTGTTAAATATGCTATTTTAATTAAAAAAATTATGTAAAATGGAAAAAGTAACTAATAAATTTGCATTAAACTACTAATTAGTTAATTAGTAATGATGAGATACTTACATACGTAAACTTCGAAGAACGGTACACCCTAAAAAAAAATGTGAACTCAAAAGTTAAATATTACTTAATCAAATCAACGTACAATTACATAGCTAAATGATATTTTTTAAACTATATGTTTTAGAATATATATATATATATATATATATATATATATATATATATATATATATATATATATATATATAGCAGAAAGAAGAATCTATAGTTGACCGATTAGTTAAAAGAAAATAATCACAGGACCAATAAATGTTTGTAATATTATTTGAATTCTTAGATAGTACACATTGCTTATAACTAGCTTAAGATGTATCACAAAGCTTGCTCATTCACCCATTAGCAACGAAAGTATGCACACAAAAGTCAATCAACGTGAGCAACGAAAAAGAAATAAAAAGTAAATACCAAGAACTTTACTAATGGAGAACATTCAACACCTTTACTTATGGATTTATGGTAGTCAACCACCAATTCTTCTTTTTATCTAATATATCTTGGCATAGAGATAAACGATTTATAGTCAAGAATCCATTGAATATTCTTCTTTTTCTCAAAATAACTAAAATTTTAATCTTATTGAATATTATTAAATTATTAATAATGAATCGGTGTTTTAGTAGGAATGCTCTTATACTTTTCTTATGTCGTAATCTTTTAACTTCATAATTTTTGTATTTTATTTATTCATCTAAAACTAATATAATTTATTATTTAATAGTTATGAGAGATTGACATGTGACATTCGAGTTTACGTGGCAAATTTTGGATCTTTATTTTATACTCCTTTAGTATATATATATATATATATATATATATATATATATATATAAAAGGTCGGATCCAGAGGAATATATTATTTTCTGGGAAAATAAGGAATCTATACATTTATCAACGATGAATGTTAGCGAATTCTTTTAATATTCATCATATGATATTATAGGTTATAAAAAATAGTTTATTGATTAATATTATTAGTTTTAATAGCGGTTTTGATTAATATTTATTGATAAAATATGTTTTTATACATTTTGATTATCATTCATCGTGGACGAATGATAACGAATAATTTTTCAATGAAAACTGATAATATCTACTTCGGTTAACATTCATTTCTTAATATTCATCATATGATATTATAAGTTATAAAAAGTAGTTTATCTATGAATATTAGTTGGTATAATATCGGTTTTGATTAATATTTCTTGATAAAAATATTTTATTTACTTTCAATTATTATTAATCGCGAATAAATAGTTAGCTTTCCTACTTCCCTCAAAATTTTTGTTTCCCTCTTGATCCATATATATATATAGAGAGAATCTCTCTCTTTTTCAACAATTCACATTCATCAACCGACTCAAACTTTAATACAATCAAATGTTTATATAGACTCCTAACCTTAGACAAAACTTAGAAAAAGGAAAATAATTATAAAGATAAATATAAATCAAATCTAAATAAATCTTAAGTAAAATTAAATAAATATTAAATTAAACTGGATAGATTATGACAATTGTAAATTATCATTTATGACTTTCAATATTCGAATCGTTATAAATTTTGAATTTACATTTTTGATCAAATAAACAAAAACTAAGCTAGAAGGCCCGAAACATTCTGCATCAAAAGAAAAAAAACAACATACGAAAAGATAAAGAAAAGGTAAACATACACATGGCATGAAAAGAAGTGAACTGGTTAAAGGTTATTGGGCTATAGTTGAAAGTGTGAATCGAACAATCCATAAAAATTCCATATTGATGGTTCCTAACATTTCATTTTCGATGTTTCATAACTTATGTACTTTATTTATATTTATATTTATAATTATATATAGCGGAGAGTGATTCAGATAAAAGTATTTTTTTTTTTTTTTTAAGAAAAAAATGTTACTATTCATCAAGATGCCTCTTATCTTTGTTGATACAAATCTCACAAAAACAGAAGAGTAAAATTTAATAAATGTTAATCAGAATCGATGTCATGAATGTTATGCATCTTTGATAAATTCTTTCTGTAGGTTATAATATCAATTTACTTATATTCAAAATTTTAAATATTCATCGCGGTGAATGTCAGTTAACATTTATGATGATGAATGTTTTAATTAAAAATATTTATCAAATAATGTGATGTTTTAACATTCATCATTGAAACGCCCCAATTTTTTTTTTCTTTTTAATTTATCTACATCAAATAATGTTTCTTAACTCAATAAAATACTAATTATAAGTTTACATAACTCGAACAATTATTTTCTATCTTAAAAATGAGATTTTTCAAATGTTGAGGGAGTACCCACCGGGTACTCCATCTTTGACAACTTTCTGATCAAATTTGTGAAGGAGTACCCACCAGGTAGCCTGAGTACCCACCGGGTACCTCTCTGCACAGAAAACTCAGGTTTTTGACCCAAATTCAAACGCGCATAACTTTTGACTCGTAAGGATTCAAATCATGAAATTTTGCAGGCACGTTTCGTAGGACATAACGAAGGTTTCTCAATTGTCACTTTTCTAAAATTCACACAAATGACGATTTTGGACTTAAATTCGAAAAGTGACCATTTGGACACTTTTGGGAACCAAACATACAAACATTTTGACTCAATCATTCTAATTACCTTTCAGCAAGTCCACTTGTATATTTTAATATATCGACACACATAAAAGTTATCCAAACACTCATTTTGACTAGTTTAACGAAATGACCAGTTGGGAGACCCATTTTGACACTTTAAGCATTAAACCAAATAACAACTTAAATTTTTCAAGGCTTACATTATAATGTGCACAAAACCTCTTACTACCACAAGTTTCTCCACAATTGTACCCCAACTATTTCATGACCCAAATTTACTTCAACTTGTTTAATCCACAACATTTACAATAGGTCAAATTTTAAGTACAAAATATGATCATACTCAAACGATCATTAATCTTCACGAAATGGGGCATCAATATGTATCTTGAGCATGATTTAACAAATTGTGAAGGGATTCAACTTACTAACTCATTAGTAAGTTCCACCTTTAGTCGATCTTCAGTCCTTTACCCGTATTACCCCTTGACCCACTTGTACCTACAATAACATAACAACCACAACAAATAGGGGTAAGCATATATGCTTAGTAAGTAATGGAAAGAAGAATGCAGTAACAACTACAACAAAGTAACTTGATGATCATACTCGTTGAATCACCAACTACAAAATTAAGGATCCTTAATCTACATTTATGTTCCAACTCTAGGAACACTACAATGGTGTCAAGACATGAACAATGAGATTTCTCAAGCCCTAAAGCCATTCTTGAATCCCCCATAGTAGGCTACACAATGACATACTCAAATGTCATACATACTACAATCTCCCTCCACTAGTTAATACTCATTTGATCATCACTCAAGATTCACAAATGAGATTAATTAGTGATTTCCCATCCCCCATTATTTACCTTGCACTAGTTGTGATTACTCAAGCTCAATGACTCTTTTAATCACCTAGCCACATAAACACACAAACAAGGCTACTAACTACTCAATGTGATAACTCTATACATATCAAATTCCCATTACTAACTAATTAAGTTCCTCTCTTTAACTCATACAATTAAACTCTTATGTTCAGTTAAGAACATCAATCTCATACATAAGCTCACACTCATTCAAAATACACAATTATTATAACTACCAAATTTTTATTCTTCTCAAGAATTTAGCATGCATTTGGTTAATTTGGTGACAAGACAATTACAACAACACATAGACAACAATTTTACTATCATCATGATCCTCAAAATTCTCCATCTTTAACAAATCACTAAAAACTCGAACATAATACTAAAACTCTTTTCTTTTGGTATTTAAACACACAAACAAACTCAACAATGATCAAGAATCACCATCTAACATTTCTTCCCTCAATAATACCCAATTTCTCAAAAACCCAATTTCTAGTTTTCACCACAAACTCATCAAAATCATCAATTGAAAGATGAAATGAATTTATCTTACCTTAGAGATTGTGAATTAGGTGCATGCAAGTTCAATTACACAAGAAACAAGCTCAATTTGTGATTTTTCTCTCCTTCTTCTTCCCCCTTCTTTCTTGGCCGTTCCACACACAACACACGCTACACTTCTTTTATTTATTTTTCTTCAGATTTTACAAGAAGGGAGTTAAATTAATAAATTTTTTATTTTCTACCCTCAAGTCTTCTTTCTTCTATTTTAACCACCATCTTACCTTTCTCAAGTTTCAATTATTATATTTTTACCACTAACATATTTTCTTGCTTAATTTTTTTCCATCTTGTTAATTACTAATAATAATAATGATATTATAACTCTTAAAATGGCTCTTAAAATTTAAAACGCAAACTTACAAATTTTTTGAGTGTTACAATCATCATGAATGTTAACTAACATTTATCACGGTAAATGTTAACGATTTACTAAATAAATAATCATCAACTAATGTTATGGGTTAAAAATGAAATTCATCCGTGAATATATTCTTTATAGCATCGATTTTGATTACTATTTATTGATAAAAATAATTTTTTATTGACATTTTGATTGATAAATGCAATATGCTTCTTGATAAATGGTAACACTTCTTCCATTCTCTTTTAAAAAAACACTTCCCTCTTGGATCAGTCCCATATATATATATATATATATATATATATATATATATATATATATATATATAGTTTATTTACATGCGCAATGCGGCAGAATTAACATATAGGTTAAGATATAAAAAATTACCCACACTACTCAAATCCGAAACAAAGTTTTTAACAAGAAATTATCTTCGGCAACATTTCATGTCATTCAATATGCAAACATATAATTTACACATATTATAAACTATATATGATTAGTTTGAACACAACTCAGGAACAATACAATCAAAGTAACAATTTTTATAAATTCATAAACCCTAATGATGTTATACCTTTCACCCCAAACGGAGTTGAAATCTTCAAAAGTAAAATTCAGGGTTCCGGCTACGACGGTTTAGTCAGCCACATAATGGTTCCATTAGGAACATCATCTTTAGAAAATATAGTTTCAGTACTTGTTATAGTACTTGTTATTGTTGCTACGTATACATCTTAAGAGAAAATGAATGTTAATCGTAATGAAAAAATAATAATTTAAGGCTTTGTTAATGAAAAAAGTATAACATGAAAGAATGAAAGATATCTACGGCTCATTTTGTTTTAAAAAACTCAAAAATCGTTAAGATAAAGTAATTTTTTCATACATATAGCGAATATTTTCTACCTCTAAAATCTGCGGTACAGGACATCTTTTATGCAAGCTCCTTCAACGTGTGTCACGTCTCACGTGAGCCATTTATATTTATTTTGGATAAACAAATACTAAGTCCCAAAAGTTGCTCATCAAGCTATTTAACTTGTCAAGTTCTAACCCTTACTCACCAAGCTAACACTTTAGTACCTCGAGCGTGTACTCTAGTTAGCTACAAAAGTTAGGCATTTGAAAAATACACACATTAAGTAAACAACTAGAAACACAATGTATTATAAAAAATCCTTAATTGCAGGCGATTATATTTGTTAGATTGATTTATTGTGTAAGTAGTCTACTAAATAATGTTTCAGGTCACGTGATGAGCTTGAGACAATCTGACATGAGTTTACTGGTATTATTAAAATATCAGCATTTTAAAAGGTAATGTTTAAAAGTTAAAGTGTGATACATAATATTAATAGTAATAGTAATATATATTAACAAAGAAAATCAAATAATTAGAGTCTTACAATCCAAATTTCATTCCACTACTATCTTTGCAATAATTTTACATGAAATAAAAGAAAAGTTGACGATAAATGTGCATTACATATATGTACAATACAAGTTATTAATGCATGATGTTGTTGAATTTATCAAAAGTGATGTTGAATATATCACCACCCGAAAGAAAAATTAAAACTATAACTTTTAAACATTATGTAGTTGAGAAATAAATTTGTAGACAAAAGAATGATTGGGTGGATGTAGAAACTTTAGGTGTGGCTCCTAAGAAACCTAAATTAATAAACAAAGTTTCTTAATTACTTGTTAATTAATTATTGGTCGCCTATACAAACATCACACATGTTATTTTAAGTATACCATTTAATGTTACATACACACACTAAACAATAATTATAACAATTTTATCGTTACATCTCAATAAGCTAGTCTCCAATACATTTACATTTCTTTAATAAATAACAAAACACTAATGTATCTAGCTATCACAAATAAATAAGTGGATAAAAAGATAGTTTTAAAATTTAAATTAAAAAAAAGTGTGGAAAGGAATAATATATTTTTATTTATTTAATATTTAATATTTAATTTAATTAATTAAATGGGTTTGATTCTGTCATGAGGAAAACATCCTTCTTTCATACTCTCTTTCTTGGGATTTATGTCTTCTTTATAACTTCGAAAAAGGCGTGAGGGGTTTTCAAAACTCCTCCCCTACGTTTCCTTCCATTTTTCTTCCAATTTTTTATTATTTATTTATTTATATATTCTTTACTTCACACAATTCATCTTCCATTTCGATTCAAAGGTATGTATTTCTTTCAATTCTTCTAGATCTGTTTTTTATTTATATTGTACGTACGTAAGCTATCAAATATGCGTATTCAATTTTATTTCAAAATTTGAAATTTATGATATCATTCATTTCAATTTGTTAATTTATAGATGAAAGAGTTAGGTTTTGCTGTTGAACATGATGGAATTGTATCTATAATTGTTGATTATGAATGATCATTGTGACAGAGTTATTCGTCTATAAATTTTGATAACTATTTAGCTAGCTAGGGTTTTGCAGGAAGTTTTTTTGTCTTTTCAGTTCTTACTGTTGTACGACATTTTTCAAGCTTTTGCACTTCTGTTTCCTACAAGTCATACAGTTGTACAGTTGTTTTTAAAGCTCAAAAGAATATGCCGTATTTTAGCTCCTATTTATTTTTTAAAAATTGATCTAGTTTTTGGATGATAATTTCGAATAATTGCATGTTTTCAGGGTGGATTGAACTATCGGCTGGCGTGTTTCTCATTGTTATTAGAGATGATATAGAGTTTATTTTGTGAAACTTTTGTATGGAGGTTTTGGGGTAATTCTAGTGTTATAGTCCAAAAATGCCTTCAACGAGTAGTTCTAGTAAGTCGTTTGGGGCATTTCGGTCCGCTTTAGGTTTTGGAGTTGATCAAAATCAAGTTCATTCTGAGGATGTGAACGATAAGTCTAAATCACAACTGGATCGTGAACTTGATAGGTTTCAAGAACAAGTATCGAGTCAGTTTCACGTGCTTTCAGATTATTCTGCTGATGAATTTCTGTCCATTGATTGGATGTCGAAGCTGCTAGATGCATTTGTTACTTGTCAAGAACATTTTAAGGTTATTCTGTTAAACAATGCGGACGCTTTTTCAAAACCTCCATTAGATAAGCTGCTTACAGAGTTCTTCGATAGGAGTATTAAAGCGTTGGATATATGTAACGCCGTTCGCGACGGGATTGAGAAAGTGAGGCTTTGGCGCAAGCATTTAGAGATTGTTTCGATTGCTTTTGATTCAAAACAGAGGAATGTGATGGGTGAAGGGCAGTTTAGGAGGGCGAGAAAAGCGTTGACTGATTTAGCTATCGTTATGCTCGATGATCATAAGGAGTCTGGATCGATTTTTTCTAACAGGAATAGATCATTTGGGCGACCCAATAAAGGAAAAGATGTAAATCATCAACGTAAACAAGGACACGCAAAATCACTCTCGTGGAGTGTGTCTAATTCTTGGTCTGCAAGTAAGCAGCTTCAGTCAATGGCAAATAGCTTGGTTCCTCCTCGAGCCAGCGAAATATCGCAACATAATGGTCTTGCAAATTTTGTTTTCACAATGGGTTTTGTTTTAATGTTTGTATTGTGGACTGTGGTTGCTGCGATTCCTTGTCAAGATCGCGGTTTATTTAATTTCTCAGTACCAAGGCAATTCTCATGGAGTAGCCCATTGTGGTTACTTCACACTCGAGTTTTGGATGAATCTAAGAAGCGTGAACGTAAGAATAGTCCTGGGTTGTTGAAAGAGATTTATCAAATGGAGAAATCTATTAACTTGATGTCGGATTTGATAGACTCTGCTCAACAGTTTCCTTTGACTGAAGAACAACAGAAAGAAGTGAAAGATGGAGTTCAGGAGTTATCTTTTGTTTGTAACTCATCCAAAAGTGGATTAGATACATTGGATCGTCAATTGAGAGAAGTGTTTCGTAAAATCATGTATTGTCGGACTGAAGCTCTTGGAACCCTGGGTATGTCACAGTCTTAGAGATTAAATGTTCGTGAGTAAAAGCGGAAAAGAGCCATAAAAAGAAGATGCATGAGAAGAATACAGTTTTTTTAATTCTTGGTCAGGTAATTTCATATAATTTACTAGTGAACTTATTATGTATAGAACCTATTACCTACAGTCTTTCTATTTGCTGAATATATATTTTTCTATGTTTCTTTTGTGCTCATAGTTAAGTTTTAGTTTTTTATTCTTGTTGAAAGCAATTGTGTTACTTCAAAGCATTCATTCTTTGTTAGATGAAATCCTATAAATGTATACACAAGGCCCTGCATTTCCTATTGATGATTGTTCAGCTTTCAACTTCAGGTTAACTGTTAGGCTGCTAGCTGTTATGAATTTATGATTGAGAAGATATTGCATTTGCTGCTTAACGGTTTTAGTTAGGGAAGTTATAGTTAGTTGTTAGTATAATCGGCTATTAGTCAAATGTTCAAAATAACTGTAAATAATGGAAAAAAATTATGGAGAATCTTATGGACCATAATCAGCTATACTGATGATACAGGGGAATAAGTAATTTTGCATAATATTTTGAAAAGGAAAAAAAAAAGTTAGTGCAGCTGATATTTAGCATTCTAAAATTGATTTTTTCACCGGATGGAATGTCATAGTATGAATACTGAATTATTTATGAGTTAATGTTTGTATACGTGGATCGAGTCACGACTGTTGAGGTTACTCAGAAAAATATGAGGAAATGTTCCTTACAGATGCTTTAGATTTATAATAACATGTGAGAGGGAAAGTCAATTATTTGAATGGAGTATGTGTAGATGACTTTTGGTTAGACATGAATGTTATCTTGATGGTCCCCTCCTCCATACATTAGCTTCAATAGCTGTAAGTATGATGGTTTGTGTGGAAAATGGCCATAAACCAGGCTGTCTTATTGTAATTTGGAGGTGAGGTCAACACTGTTTGTCATTGTATCATCAATCAATATTGATGAATGATCAATGATGATGCATCAACAGACATGGGAACCACATACTTGTCATATGTCAACAACTCAACACAAAATGCTTGCCAATTTACATTGTACACCACTATTTTTTCTTCGTTTATCACTAATTATGCTTTATGACCTTGTATTATACAACACTATAAAACACAGTTAGTTAGTAGTATACGGATAAAAAATAGCAGTGTACAACAATCAGTACCCAATTTACATAGTTATGACTTATGAGGTTGAAACTTCTTGCAAGGTCCTTTTTATTGGCAACTTGAAGAATTTAAAAACAAAATAGTCCTTGAGTGGGCTTCAACTTTAACAATTGGTCCCTTTAGTGGTCGGTCTTAGTCAACTAGTCAAGGGACATCTAGAAACCAATGCATGAGTCAACAGATTAAAATAATAAAGATACAAGTTTGATTTAAGTTTTTTTATATTTATAATTTATACTTTTATAATATATAATACAATAAAAATATACACACTATTATCCCTGTCCCAAACATCACAGGAAATATGTACATTACAGCATGTTGCAATTTATTTCTTTTTTATGCAGGTAATCATACAAACATTACAGCAAATATATTACTTATGCATATTTATTTTCTGATTTTGAAGATTGAGGAAAATTTTGTGAAGTTGTTTGCACATGTAAGTACAATATGATCACTTTTAAAACCTTGAAAAATTATAAAAAATCTTAACATTTTCTCACACAAATTGTTACAAAAGTCTTTTGGCGCTTATATGTAAAACTATATAGATCTATTTGTTATTGCAAATTTCTTCAAGCTCTAGCTACGTGAATGTGTAACCTTGAACAAGATCCCTATATTGAAACATATGCAATCTAAGGTTAAAAGTTTGTTTGCAATGATCATATAACCATCATGTATGTAATTTTCGATTTATGGGTGTGACTTGTGCGTTATCTTATGTCGAAATCTAATAAAGATGTGATTATTGCTATCTAATTGTTGGAAATGAAGAGAATGAGTGCAAAAGTTGTATTCAATACTGGTACAAATAAAACCATGAATTAGTACTATTCTTACACACAGCAATGTAACACCCAAAATTTCCTTGACTTCAAATTTGACTTTTAAGTTCAAGTCCAACTTTTACGGTACATGTCCGACTTCTTTCCAATTTGACTCTACCTGGTGTGTTGAGTATTAACGCCCCAGTTTGTCAAAATATATATATACATGAAATTGTGATTATTTAATATTTAATATAATATCATTTTTAATCATAATCAACACATAATTAGATATTTATAAACAGATTTCTAAAAGATATAGAAAAACCATAAGGGTCAACCCAACCCTTTCAAGTACACCTACGGATCATGCCACATCTAACAGTTAAGAGCAAGGACCAGTAAGGCGTATGGACACATGCCATCCTGATCTGATCATGCATAAGAAATACCAACAAAAAGAAGTAGGAGAACATCAACATGCTCTAGATCGAGTTGGTAAAAAGTACATGCCTAAAAAATGGAACAATATCCTACGTCCCATCCCATTGGAGAATGCTAATTTGGTGCAGCATAAGCAGATTCAAAATTTACATGAAATGTAAACTAGTGCTCAAGATGGAATACATATTCAGTCAAACGCTGCAACTTTGAAGGCTCTATTTTCTGCTCGGTTACAACAGCTTGCTTCTTAACAGTAAGCATTTTGGAAGCAGCATCCACATTCCACCCTTGTTGTAATACATCTGTGCATTTTCCATAAACATAAATAAAGATATATAACTCAGTGAGTCAGTGGTAGAGTTCAAATATAAAATTCACTTGAGATACAATAACACAGTTACGAATGAAGTAATACAAGCTCAAAACTTACAGGTAGTAGCATCATTCTCATTCATCCCCAAAAAGAGAGCTGTATCTTGAATACTTATAGTTGAATAAGCCGACATCAGTAGCTCTAACATCCTCCTGGTGTATCTTTCTGCAAAATTTAATCAAAATTAACTCATAGGTTAGCACCATATGCGAAGTTACTCCTTAGAAGTTAGGATATAGTAATGTGTACTTTCATGTTATTATTTTTAAATTGTCAAGTTTTGGCAAACTAACTATTTTTCATGTATATCATTGTCAATCTTATGACCAATAGTCCATACATATAGGGAAGAAACCTAAGTGATCAATTATGTTCAAGTTTTACACATAAAAGCTTCACTACATTAGTATCATCAAGTTCCATACAATATTTTCATTCCAAAACCAGTTTCAAGCTGGCCATCGCCCATCGTACTGATAAGTATAGTACAAACCATTGAAGTGACTACTTAAGAGTGAGGGAAAGCATAATTAACTTGCCTGCAAAAGAAGCAACAAAATCTTGAATCTCTGCACTCCAATTGACTCCTCGAATCGAATCGTACACACCTGCATAATTTCGAGTCCACAACTGCTGCCCAATTTTCCAGACGGCAGCCACTTCTGGGCGGCTCTCCTTGATTGACAGTGGTACAGATTTCCACAGAAACCGAGCACTATTTCTATCAATTTTAAATACATAAATAAGTCCCCACTATTTCCAATGAAAAACATAAGCTTAATTATATAATTATATAAATTAAAAAAAAAGTTCAGATATCATAAAAACTGAGAGATGGGGGTGTCAAATTTTAAACCATAATTCTTCCCCCACAACTATGCTTAGAAATGAAGGGTTATATCCTCATATTGTAATATTGTAATTAGCTTTCTTCATAAGCTGACAGGCTGCCGTGCGCATAAGATGTACTACCCTCGATATTCACATGTCAGGATAAAGCATCAACTTCAAACTTTTTGTCACTACATATAATCTTTATTTCTCTCAACTATTAAACTAGCTTTATGTCAATGAATCACCTGACTTCATCCACATCTGTTTTCTTAAAAAAAAACATGGATTCCCTGTTCTAATGCAAAACTTTTGCAACTACTACGGCGCTGATATACCTGACTTGAGGACGATGAGTGTGACGCTGTTATGACTCCACAACAGCAGTATATCAGTACATTATGATAGTCCTCAAACTAACTGTTTATAGATAGTGTCTAAGTTTATGTTAACAGATAGTGTCTAAGTTTATTGTGTTTATAATGTGTTGTGGTTTTTCTGCTTTTCATACATGTGATTGTGTCTATTATGTGTTTATAATGTATCAAAATAAAATGTTTTAATAAACTTTAATCTATCAACTAAAACACTAATCTATAAAAGGAACAAATAGACTAAAACACTAATCTATCAACTTTAATAAACTTTACCATCATACAAGTAGAACACACAACAAAATATTTTGTTTACAGGAATTCATACATGGATGCTTTACACATCTTGACGCTAATAAGTGCACGTAAGATATCTGCTACCTACAAGGAGTGTTCCATAATATCAAAGTATTGACAACCTTAAGTCTAGTGAAGCGAACATGCCTCTTCTAACCATATTACTTGCAAGGCTCCCATTAATCATACAACTATACATGCCCTCACAGGTCACACAACAGTTAACAAAATAAGAAACCTAGGCTAAAATCTTATATATAATTCTAAGCATTTCGAGCCAAATAATTACACAATACCCTCAACTGCTAAGATTAAAATAGGAACACAATATAATATGTCAAATATGAGCAACAAATTTACTTATTGATCTCATTACATACATTAAAGTCCCTTGCCTTCTTCAGTTTTTTACACTTTTTTTTGCCTAAATTAACATTCATCAGTAACACGTGAACATAACACACATACACAATTATGCTGTATATATGAACAAAACACAAGCACAATAGATAAAAATTGTGTTAACTTACAGATCATTAAGATAAATGTGCCCTAGAAGATGAACAGCATACGGCCATTCGTCTTGAAACACCACGCCTTGTGAAGCACTCTACATAACAAAATTAATTGTAAAATTGAAATTAATCCGGTTAATATAAAGCTAGGGTTTCGAATTTCACCTAAAATACAATCAGTATTCAGTAGCAGTAGTAAGTAAAAAACAAAAGGCAAATCAAATATTTGTACAGATATGTATATGTATAGGTTACCTGAAGTATAAGTTGATCGCATATATCAGCGATTCTTTCGTACGATCTTGACGCCATTGCGTCTGTAAGCTTTGAGAAATCCATTCGCTCTGCAACAAACACACAACGCTCTCTTTGCTTCTTCGATGGTGTCCTTGAAAGGGCACGTAACGGCCCAAAATTAATGGCCAATTCCCAATTCATAATGGGCCATAATTGCTTATGGGTTATCTTTTAGGAACTAAACTTAACTTTTATTAAAAAAATATACTCGTATTTTTTTTTTAATAATAAATAAATAATCACACATCTAAAAATTTCATTCCAAGTATTAATTTTTTTTTTATTGTTAGTCAGGTTCCTTAGAGCATCCACAGTAGTTTTTGTATTCAACTTTACTACAGATCGTCACGTTACTGTCATATCATTCACCCACATAACTCTTTTCTAAACACCCAACCCCCTCCAATACTACACCCCAATTAATGGATCCCACATAATTATTTACAATAACTTAAAATACATTACATATTCCAATTATATTTATATTTATTTCAACCTAAATTTAGTTTACGTTATTAAGAAAATGAAAGGTTTTCGCATGCATCATTAATTTGACTACATATAATATTTATAAATTTGTTACCTTATAGATCGTGAATTCTATGATATTATAGATTAATGATTAATCTGATTGTGCTATATATACATTGTAATCGTATTTGTTACTAGATAAATTGGTTTTAAAAACAAAATTTTGTATTAACTAATCTGTTTGGCCTAAGTTTACTTAAAATGTAGAAATTAAATACCTACGAGACAAAGTATTAATCATCTTTTTATTTGATATGGAGTATTAATTGTTGAAAATACGAAAGAGTTCAATCACCATTTGATGAATAAAACTCTCATGTTTTTGTAATTTAAAAATGGATGTCAGCTAGTCTAGTACCAAAACTCGGGTGGTCACCAACACCCGAGTATTTCATCCCCCTGCCAACTCACCACCTCGATCAGATCATCTCACAAACTCCCTCTTATGTGACTGTTCACTCTTTCAATCACCTCTATCGTGGGTGCTCTTATAACGTATCTAGGTCGGATTTAATTAACATTATTATTGACAAATTAACTTGGAACAAATATGTAACACGCACCATTGTATGTTTAAATGGGTCGTTTCATGGTGATCACCATTAGTTCTAACATTTAAGTGTATTCTAAGCAAGATAATAAATTTGAGCCGACCAAATAGTTAATGAAGAAATTTAATGCTTATGAGTTATGAGACATGCATTTGGTATTTCGGTATTTTAGTAAAATGGACTAAAATAAATCTTAAAAATGGACTAATAGCACTTTGACATGTGACACAATTAAAACAAACAGTTAATAAAATACACTAAACTTTTAAACTTATGGGTATTTTAGTCTTTTCATATAGATTCACGTGGACGAAAGACTTGCGATGAAACAAAAAACCGGGTCAAGGGAATGGACCCTCACAATGTCCGACCTGAGGACCGAGTCCGTAATATTGGGACAACCAAATAGACTGACAATTTAATTTACTCTAAAATATATATTATTAAATATTTCTATGCATACATTAGATGGTGCCAGGATGTAATACTACAAATTATCGTTAAATAATGTATGTACATGATTTGAATTCCCGCGATGAAGAATTGAAAACGATGATTAAAAAATTTCTCGAGCATTAAATAAACAATCGAGCAAAAGAAAACAACCTTCTTTTTACATTTTTTAGAAGGAAAAAAAAAGCTAACAAAATAATAAATAGAGAATTACAAAACTCATAAATTTATTTGATCTTTTCCTAGTATATAAAAGATATTTGTTGGATCAACGTAGGATTGAGTTGGGTCGGATCATACTTGCAAACCATCGAATCCACATTGCTTGGAAACAAGAGACTGCTTACTTGGGCTAATCACTATTGAACAGTCAATCGATACCTGCAAATCCGATACATAGAATAGAAAATATGATTGCGACCTATATCAATTTCAAAAGATGTTGACTTTCAACAATTTGTATACACCAAACCATCTCAAAAGTCAAAAGTCAAAAGTCAAAATTTAAAACTTCTCAAGTAAAAATTATATATAAGTTAATCGATCTTATACAAACCCGTTTTATTTACTTCAATTTAATTCAAACGAGAGTAATTATGAGATGGGGAACACGATGGCACCACATGCTACAACCCCAAAAAACCGCATACATGTGAGACTTTGACTAAAAGTAAACCAAAGATCAAGCAACAATACGGCATTAACACAACTCCCTAAAAGGTTTTATTTAAAAAAAAGAATTTGACGATGACGGTCAATGAATAAAAAATTAATGCATAAACTAATTGTAGTATCACTGTTAATGCTTAAAATCTATATATATTTAGAGTTGTCATCAACAGATAAAAAGGAATTTCGTTAACAATATTAATTGTCAAGAATTTGAGACATAGCATGAAAAAGTGAAAAAGATAGGTTAAAAAAAAACAATTAATTCGTGTATTAAGGTTTTAAGTTTTAACAACCCAAAAAATTAAAATTAGAAAGGAAAAAGAAAAACACGAACCTGCACAGTGGGCGAAGTAATCCCAATAATCCGGATCTTAGCAATAACATCACCCATGACCCGAAGTGCAACCCGATCATTAACCAAAACATCTTTAACTAAATCAACGGCATCCGCTTGCAACAAATTAACCCGATCAACCGAAACCGTTGTTTTAACCTTTTTAACACTATGAGCCGCTTGATAAAATCCGGGAACAGTCCCTCGCCCTAACGGAACACCGCGGTACATGATAGTAAACGTGGAATCGCGGTACCTGATCCCAGCCACATTATCATTCTTAGCAGTGAACAACATTTGAATCACGAGTGATACAGATTCTGATGTCGGTGCATCCAGCGTGTTGGTTGCAGCGAAGTTTATGTATTGAACGTTTACTTGTTGAAGATCGAATTGCGGTTTTTTAGGTTTGACTGCGAGTACTATTATGAGGATGATTGCGAGTGAGAGTAACGCGAGGAATGAGAAGAGAAGTACGATGCAGCAACAGCAGCCTTTGATTGATGCGGTGGAGGATGAACGGTAGGGGTTGCCGGAAGTCATGATGGTACTCCGGCGAAGAGGTGGCGGTGATGAGGAATGTTGTAAAGATATGAAGGACCCACACACTTTTTTTTTTCGTTATTGACTTTTTGAGAAGATAATAAAGAGGATAAGTGGAGTGAGAATGAGGCTATTTTGACTTTTATTTTATATTATACGTTAGAATTTTTTTTTTTTGAAAAACGATAAATAAAATAGAATTATTTTTACCTTAATAAAATAGTCACTCAACTCTTGAATATAAGTGCTCACAACAAACTTAATGTACCACCAAATTTTGTACGAATTAATTTTTAAACGTAACCCTTAGGGCTACAAATATCAAAATCTTTTTTTTTTTTGGAATATTAATTTAAGAGTAAATTCTTTCCCTATAGTTTATACCGATTTACAAAACTCGTCCCACAATATATTTTTTCAGGTTTTCAGTTGTTACGCCTCGATTTTATTTTTTTTGTCTTTTAGTGTACGTGATCCTAGTGGTTTTTAGTACGCGATCGCGTACCAACAACGGGGAAGTTTCTGACTTGATTTTAGCACAAGGTACGCGATCCCGATAATGGTACGCGATCGCGTACCAACAACGGGGAAGTTTCTGACTTGATTTTAGCACAAGGTACGCGATCCTGGTGAGGGTACGCGATCGCGTACCTGTGCTGAATTTCTGAAAAGTGTGTCAAACTCAGTTTTTGGACCCAAATTCAAATGGGTATAACTTTTGACTCGTTATGAATCAACCCACCAAATTTTGCAGACACGTTTCATGTAGCATAATGAAGGTTTCTCAATTGACACTTTTTCAAAATTCACACTAATGACGGTTTTGGACTTGAATCCGAAATTTGACAATTTAACCAAAACGGCCCATTTTGACACTTAAAGCATTTAAACCAAATAACAACTTAAATTTTTCAAAGCTTACATTTTAATACACACAAAACCTCTTACTATCACAAGTTTCTCCACAATTAAACCCCAACTATTTCATGACCCAAATTTACATCAACTTGTTTAATCCACAACATTATCAATAGGTCAAATTTTAACAAGTTATGATCATACTCAAATGATCATTAATCTTCACAAAATGGGGCTTCAATATGTATCATGAGCATGATTTAACAAAAAGGGATTAACTTACTACCAACATTGTAGCAAGCCGCCATTAGTCTTCTATAGGCTTTCTCCCAAATCCCCCCACATGTACCACTCAATGCACCTACACAACAACAACAATATAATGGGGTAAGCCTCATGCTTAGTAAGTAATGGTAAAGTAAATATAACAACTACTACTACAACATATCCAACATACTCAATTGATCAAACTACAACAATTAATGATCTTACTCGATGATCAAACTACAACAAAATATTGGTCATACTCAAATGATCAATCTACAACAAAATATTAATCATACTCAAATAATCAATCTACCCAACCATTAAGGATCCTCAATAGCTCAATATTGTTCCTACTCAAAGGAACACTACAATGGTGTCAAGGCATAAACAATGAGATTTCTCAAGCCCCATTTGTTGGAAATCGATGGTCTTTAAAACAATTTTAAATATATAACATGATTAAAAACGCAGCGGAAACAATTAAACATAATTGTATAAAAGATTTTCAATTCGGATCCAATTGAATCTACTATATTAACCATATCATTTATTAAAGATGGAGTTAGATATACCTTTAGCAAGCAAGGAATAAGAACGCGTAGAAACTAGTGTCCAAGATAGAACACCTCTAAGGTTGATCCACACAAGCAATGACGTCGATCCATGTAGTGACATCTCGAGGGTTAGGTCAATCCAATATTCATCAACAGTGAATACATGTGAATTTGGTTGCAGCAAGTCACATATTCACCAACAATGAATATTAACCAACATTCACATTCGTCTTAATTCATTGTTATTCCCATAACATGACCGACTATGGAATTTTAAAATAAGCTTGTTATTCACGGATTTAAACATGCAAATACAGAACAAATAAAACTGCTTATATGTTCCAAATATTCAAATACTAAAAATTGCAAATTAAACAAACTGCTAGCAAAACGAAGTCCAATGCCTTTAGCGTGATCATCATGCTTATTGTGAGGCATAAGCTTTGTAAATGGATCAGCTACATTATAATCTGTATGAACCTTAACAATACTAATTTCATTCATTGCAACAACTTCACGAATGTAATGAAATTTTCGAAGAATATGTCGACTGCCTTTATGTACCCTCGGTTCCTTTGCAAGTACTAAAGCACCAACATTGTCACAGTACATCTCCATAGGTTTTTCAATGCTGGGTATTACGTCGAGTTCAGCAATAAACTTCCTAATCCAGACAGCTTCTTGTGCAGCTTCCGAAGCAGCTATGTATTCCGACTCTGTAGTAGACTGCGCAACCGTGCTCTGTTTTGAACTCCTCCAATCGACTGCACCTCCATTCATGATGAAGACATAGCCAGATTGTGACCGATAATCATCTCGATCTGTTTGGATGCTTGCATCAGTGTAACATTTTACACTTAGCTCCTCCTCCAAACCTCCGTAAACCAAGAACATGTCCTTAGTCCTCCGCAGGTACTTAAGAATGCTCTTAACAGCAGTCCAGTGACTTTCACCTGGATTCTGTTGATATCTACTCGTCATGCTCAAGGCAAACGATATGTCGGGTCTAGTACATAACATAGCATACATAATGGATCCTATAGCTGAAGCATAAGGGATTCCATTCATGCGTTTTACTTCATCAGGTGAAGTAGGACATTGAGACTTGCTCAATGTTATGCCATGTTGCATTGGCAAGTTTCCACATTTGGAATCTTGCATCTTGAACCGTTTCAAGATTTTGTCAATGTATGTATTTTGACTAAGACCTATTAACCGCTTAGATCTATCACTATAGATCTTGATCCCTAGGATGTATGCTGCTTCCCCTAGATCTTTCATTGCAAAGCATTTTCCAAGCCAAGACTTAACGTCTTGCAATGTTGGAATATCATTGTCGATGAGTAGTATGTCATCAACATACAATATCAAGAAGACTACAACGCTCCCACTAGCTCTAATGTACACACATGGCTCATCTCCGTTTTGAGTAAAATCAAAACTCTTGATTTTCTTATCGAAGCGAAGATATCATAATTAATATCAACAATATTAACAAGGCAATGACTTGTTTCATGGCTACTCATGCATGATCATAGCCATAAATAAATATAAAAGATATATAATTAAAACAAGCCATTTAATTTAAATATCAACAATATTTAAACAATGTATATAATCGATCCAATTAATTGTAGGTACTCAAAAAAAAACTTTATAAAAAAAATCAAAGCTTTAGTTATTTAAAAACAACAATTAATCGATCCGATTAACATACAACCGGTAATCTATAGATGTTGAAAATCGATGGTCTTTAAAACAATTTTAAATATATAACATGATTAAAAACGCAGCGGAAACAATTAAACATAATTGTATAAAAGATTTCCAATTCGGATCCAATTGAATCTACTAGATTAACCATATCATTTATTAAAGATGGAGTTAGATATACCTTTAGCAAGCAAGGAATAAGAACGCGTAGAAACTAGTGTCCAAGATATAACACCTCTAAGGTTGATCCACACAAGCACTTCAAAGAACACCAACGGAATGCTAGTTCCAATCAATCAAGTAATAATAAATAATCAACCGTTTGATTATTTAATAAAATAAAAAAAGAACGTGACTTAACGTTCGGTTGAATGTCAAGAAGGAAAAAAAAAGTTCTTTTTTTTTCTTGTTTCTGTTTCGTTCGTAGCAAGCAAAAAAACAAAAAGGGTTTTATTGTTGTTGTTTTGTCACAGTCAAAAACAAGACCATCAATTCAATATATATATTATATTAAAATTAAAAAACTAATCCTCTTGCTTTTCCTTGTTACATACAAATTAGAAAGGGTATTAAAATATATATTATATTTTAATCATACTAATCCACTAATTATACTTAATTAATTATTAAGTTAATCAATGGGGTATGGATTAATTAAACTTTTTAATTCCTTTAATTTAGTTGAACTCACTTAGCCCAAATAAAAATAGTAACCTATTTATTTGTTTCATTAGTTGAATAAATTATTAATTTGGTGTTTCAATGCTCTTTGTGTGTGACCCCGTAGGTTCATACATAATTAGTAGTATAGATATAAACGTTGTACGATGCACAAAATTTTAACACTATTGCTATCCTTGAATCCCCCATCTTACTCATACACTTATAACATACTCAAATGTCATTTTATCAACGCTTTTACCCATCATTATTAACTCATACTCGATCATCACTTAAGAATCTCAAGTATTGTTAATTAGTAAATCTCTCCCCCATTACTTACCTTGCAAATCTTGATTATTTAGCTCTAACAATTTCTTGACTCTTTTATGGACCTATAATTAGAATCATACACATATGGTCACATATAACTCAATAATCAACTCATTTAATTAGTTACCAACTCATATCTCATTTATCAACAAACTAAATGTTGTTACTCAAAATAACAATTTCTCAATTAATCACATATACTCTCTCTCTCTCTCATAATAGGCAAACGCTCATAGTTTATTAAATCATATTTAACAACAACATACTAATCAACCATTAATCATCGTCCTCTCATCATTAAAATCTCTAAAATAAACAAACTCATTCAAACACTCAAGTTTACACACCATTCTGGACAGCCAGTAGCACTTTTAATATTTGACAAACTTAAGCTCACTTTCAGATCTTGAAACAGTTTTTACTGGAAAGTAGACTCGTACACCTTTCCAATGACTCCGACCACACTAAAATACAAGTTACGGTTATTTAGTTATGATTTTTTCGAAAACGGACCATTTTCTGCACAACATGCTGTCCAACTTCGAGTTTTCACCAAAATTATGCCAAATCAACTCAAATATGTTCCAAACACTTTTATTGATAAACACTTACTCAATTAGCATAATAAGGACTGATTTTCAACAAGATTAAACATTTAATCAATCATGTTATAATCTCAATAACATCAAGTTTCTAATCAATTCAAGTGTTCAAATCTCTAAACATAAATTACTTCAACTAGTAATTAATACACATTTCTCATAGAATTCACATGCATATGGTTTATTTGATTCTCTCTTAGCAATTATAACTCAAAAACAACAACTCATCATCATAATCATCATCCTCCATAAATCTCTATTTTCACAAAATTATCAATTCATATAAACAACACCAAAGTTCATCTCTTTTATACTCAAATAAGTTCATTAACACTCAATAACAATCATCTAACTTTCTACAACAAGATAACATAATCTTTCCTCAAAATTCAATTTAGGGTTCCTACAAAATCAATTTAGATAATAAATTGAAGTATAGAATGAGATAATCTTACCTTAGGGATGACGAATTTGATTAATGCAAGCTCTAACTCTCAAAATCAAGGTTCAATTTTTGATTTACTCTCTTTCTCCCTCTCTTGCTCGTTCGTACGCACCAAACACACACACACACAAATTTTATTTTTCCAGATTTTACAAAAGGGAGGCTTATATTCATTTTATTTATTTATTGGTCCTCAGCCCCTCCTAAATTGCAATTTAAACCCTCCTAACAAATGTTTAGTTTACATCATAGTCCCTCAAGACTTTGAAACTCACATTCTAACCACACAACTTGTTTCTCATTATATTTTGATTCCAAACTCATTAATTGTATTATTCTAACTTCAAATAATAATTTAAATAGCCCATTAAATAAATATATATACTTATAAAATTTGGGGTGTTACATCAGTCCAATAAGTTTACATTTATTCAAAAATAGTTCATTCTTCACATAAAATGACTAAAGTACCCTTATCATATTCTTTTATTCATTTTATATATTTTTTAAAGACGTATATATGTATATATGTATTATAATAACTATAATTAATTAATTATTAATTATAATTATATAATACAACCAATAATAGGTAACATGTTTCCTTTCTCAATGTGTTACATCTACTCTCAGACTCCATTGTCTTCTTCCCATCAATCTCCGACACCAACATCGACAACTATTTTTCGGTAATCCAAGACCGACGCAAGCCACTACAAGCATCAACACGTCACCGGTACCACAATATTCACAATCACCTACAAACATGTAAATTGACAAATCCTACTTAAAAACCTACAAATCCAAATATGTAAACCTGTGAACTCGTGAAACAATCAATTGCAAATAAATTCATAAACCTGCTTTTCGGTGACTTGCGGTTGTTGGACATGGCATGGTTATCATATCTCCCCCACAACCACCTCCATCGCCACCAGATCTCCACCCCAACTCCCTAAACGTGTTCATATCTCGAAACCCATTCCATACCCTAGTCGACGAACACCCAACCTCCATTTTTCGGCAAACCCTTTAGATTTCGTTGTCTCTCGTATTCTGTTTTTGTTCAAGAGATCCGATGAAGGTGATTCAAGATGGTGGATTTGGTGGTGCAAAGTGTTAACCGGTTGGTTTGGGTATCTGTGTAGATCCGAGTCTTACGAGGTTACGGTGACGATGAAGATTCGATGGTTATGGTTGTTTGATGGCAGGCGATCTAATGGAGGTGAGGGTGGGGCTCATGGCTGCAGGTTTCGGTCAAAGTTAGGGATGAACAAGTGGAAGTGATGGTGGTGATGTTTGTGTTTGTGTATTTATTCAAATATTTGTATGCGTATATTAATTGAACTAAATAATAAAAAATGAGTATAAGGGTAGTTTAGTCATTTTAGGTGTGGAGGGATCATTTTCAAGCAAACGACAAAGCTATTGGACTGAAAACACGAAGAAGAAAAAAAAAGGTTCAGGAACGAATTCTGTAAATCGGTATAAACATATGGACCATCTATGAAATTTACTTCTTAATTTAATGTTTATTATTATTATTACATTTAATGTTTATTATTATTATTACAGTGTATCATAAAAAGTTTGTTTAACTTATGATTGATTTGATACAAAAGTGTTCATTAAATTAAAAAAACATTATTATATCCATCTTGAGTTAAAAACAATTTATGACTCCATACCTAACTTAATAAATGTGTTTGTGACCACGTTCTAGTAAATGATGCAATGTTGTATTTTATTTTTCTTATATCAATACGCAATGGTTTATGGTTTATTAGGCACCTTACTAATATATATATATATATTAAGATATATAATATATATCTGCTATATTTGGAGCACTAACATATTTCTGCTAGCATCATCTGTAAAAAAATTACTCGTATATGATTATTTTGATGCATATCAATTGCCTTTTGCCATACAGGATTCCATCAAATAAGACATTACTAAAGTTCTCAGAAACAAGACCGATAACGAAAATCTGAGACAAAGTATATTAATAACCCTAAGTTCTACCGAGTATATAATTCAGTTACAACAAAATTTCAGCCAACAAAGTTCACATGCACACAATTTTAAGCATTTAAGTAACAAAACCAAGCCAAATGAATTTGACAGACTCGCTAATTAATTAATCTTTGTTAGCTGGAGGTGGGCTCAGGGTACCTGCATCAGGCTTCACAATTTCTTCAGTTCTCCTGCTGTCGTCAACCTCCAGCACATCATCCATCATCTCATCCTCCCCAACATTGATGTCTTCCACGTCATCTTCGTCTTCATTATTGTCGCCACCTGGGATCTTACGTGTCTTGGGCCCGTGTTCAAGTCTATGGGTCTCAAGTTCTTTGTCCATTGTTTCTTGCAAGTTCATGCTATCGTTGTTTCCATTTCTTTTTGGTCTCCCATTTTGCCACCTTTCAAGCTCCTTATCAACATTGGCAACAAACTGTTCACCAATTTGTTGTTGGTATTGAGACAATTCCTCTCTCCTAGCAGCCTTCCATTCTTGGAATGTCTAATTAAGAGCATCAGTTGCAGCGATATTAGTAACGGGTTAGATCTTCAAAAGGCAGTTATGACATGTTGATTTTTCCAGGCATAATAATAAATCAAATTCGGGAGACTTTTTCAGTAACCAAAAATATATACTCTGTCATATGCAGTCCGAAACTCACCTGCTCTTTCCTTTCCTCAAGTAAGGCTGAATCTTCATCAAGCGGTTTGGCAAACGAGTAATATATAGGGGGCTCCGCCTTGGTCCTGAAAAAATTACAATCCAACAACAATATGACATGAGTTGTTATGATAACATGACAATAATATATTTAACCTAGCAATTCTGCACGTCGGGAATCCTCGAGCCATCCAGCAGCTTCAACACATGACAAGAAGCTTATCGTTGTCTCAATAAAATTGTGAATATGGATACTTTTTGGACCAAAATTAAAAATAACCTGCAAAATAATCAATCAAATTATAACTCTTAAAATGAAAATAGAAATTGCAGTAGTATCATAGTATATAATTAATGACACATTTTAAACCTTAGAAAATTGCCAAGTTTTTTGTGATGCTCACTCCACCGAAGAAAGAGCAGTTCCAGTTTCTTCTCCTCTGCCTTAGCAGCAACACGTGCTCTAAGTGTCTGTTAAAATAGCCAATTAGTGAAGAACCATAATAGCCAACTCAATGCGTTTTCATGAGGGAGTCAATTGTGGCTATATGTTTTATCCCTACGAGGCTACAAGACAAACGAATTAAAAAATTTTAAATACTCTGTAATAATTATCGAAAGAAAAAAAAGTTAGCCCTGCAGGAAACTGGTTTAAAGTGGCCTGGAGTATATATTTGAAGCATTAAACCAACAAAATCAAATTAGTCACGCTAATTTATTTATTTGAAAAAAAAAATCAAAAGAATTTGGACAAAAGTGTTACGGATCAACCCAATCCGACATGTTTTGTCCCATTATTGTGAGAACTCCCATTTGAACCCGTTACCCGACTCAGTTGGCCCACCCAATTGCTGACACCATTAGTAACTTAGAAAACAAAAAAGGATAACTTCATGCGATATTATAATAAACGGAATTGAAAAACAAACCAAGTCTCTTTTCCTCTTTTCGGCAATATTCTCACGCTCTTGTAGCCTCAATCTTTCACTTTCTTCACGTGCTCTTTGCTCAGCCTATGTCCGATCAGAATTAGATAACCAGCTTGGAACAAAAACATTTACAAACCAAAGATAAACAATACTTACTCTTCTCAGAGAATCAGACCTCCTCATAAACGCCTCAGAACCAGAGAGTTTCACGTCTTCTTTCCTGAATCTCTGAAAGTAAGAAAGTTAAGACGTAAACATCATAAAAATCATTATCCAATAGGATGTTACATCAGAAAAGTACAACCAATATAAATTGAGATCTATATACACAGATATACATTGATGGGGAAAAAAGAACTTTCCATGTTCATCTGCCCAAGTTTGTGAACCGAGGCAATGCCTTACGTGGATCTGCTATTTTGTGGGTTTTCTTGTATTTACTTGTATATGGTCATTAGTCCATTAGTCCAATGTTCCTTTACTAACCCTATCCTAACAAAAAGTATACAACGGCTCTAAGCCTCTAACAACACAACACAAAGGCTCCAAATTTCTAACCGCTCATGTCTCCAAAACACCAAATTGAAGCAAACAAAAAATAATTGAAGTTAGATTATGAATTAATTGAAGAATCTGAGCTTTTCAGGTCAAGTATTATTTTTTTATCTGGAGACCCTAAAGCTAGATTGAAGTCGCCTTGTGCCTCGGCCTTCAGGACCTGAGCGCCTCGGATCGCCTATCGCCTATTTAAACCAAGGCCCTAGTTAACAATAAGAAAAGAGGATAATACAAAATATGTTTTCCCTTTTTATACGGGTAAAAACCTCAATGCATTAATTATGAATACACAACTGACAAAAACAAAGTAGCTCTATTATTTTACTTTAGATACTTATGTTGTCATTAAGGGTATTTTAATTCAAGACGCCTTAAAGCCGAATGTGAAATTACATGCTGTCATTATTGACAGACGCTCTATTGATGCTAATTATTATTTGGGAGCAGAAACAAAGAAGCATGATGTACATTAACTTTCCTTTTCTAACGAACAGAATGAAATATAAGATTAGCCTCTATCTACTTTTGCACTGTATAAGAACATTTATTGTAACCAACGAGATTTAACCAGTAGATGTATCCACTAACAAGTCAATAGTACGCAGTATACAACAATTGCCACAGAAAAAGAATACACTGAACATACCAGATATCCAAAAACACGGAATAAAAAAATCAAAACTTGAATGACGGATGTACAAGAGCATGAGATCAGTCATACCTCCAACGTTCCAAGAAGCTGTCCGAGCATTCGTCTATTCCTATTAACCAAACTAGGATCCTCGTCCTTCGGTAATACTCTAGGAACATTCTCAAAAAGAGGAACTTCAGAATCCTATACAAACAACAAAATGACATAAATACTACAAGTACTCAAAATCACTGCAGCGAAAAATTAAGTAAAAATATAAATCAATAACCTTGGATGGTCTATGAACACCATCCCTCCTAGCCCAGTTTGGCCCCTTTCTATTGTTCTCGTCATTACCACCCACTTCAGTCACTTCCAAGGTCGAATCTTTATCATTCTTTAAAGCATTCACACCATCCTCGATTATTTCCCCTTCCTCAATCTACAAAACCACAAACACAACATTACTAATTAAACTTTAAAAAGCTTTAAACACCGTAAAAATACAAAATTGCTGGATCAATTACCCTGACAACAGTAGACGAAAGTCGCCTTTTTGGGGGCGGTTGGTCTTCTTCGTTCCTATCCGCCTAAACAAAAGAAACATCTAATCAATAAACAAACAAAAATTGATTGATTGAAATTAACGATTAAAGAATGAGTGTAAGAAAAATTACAGGTCTAACAAAACCACGCTGACGTGGACCAGTGGAGCTAAAATTACGAGGACCAGAACCAGTAACACCGCCGCCACGACGGATACCTCTAGGATCACGAAGGCGTTCTGTAATCTGTAATTGAAGCATTTTATCAAACAGTTGGTGTGCATACAGTATAAAAGTAAACAAATGGATGTGGAAATGATTAGAATGTACCTCCCATTGTTGACGGTGTAGCTCTTCGATCTCTTTTCGGAGCTCTTGCTCGGTTTTCTCGATTTGGGTGGTTCCCATCTGTGACTCCAAAGAAACCCTTCAATTTGCGAGCCGAAGCAAAACCCTTGTTTCTGTCTAGATGTGTATAAGTTTGAGAAAGTTGTATTTTTGACCCTGATATATTGTTTAGCTTGATTTTGACCCCCCTAAAAGGCTAAAACTACAGTAATTTGAAAGACTGGATTTTGTTATTTAGGGTTTGTGTGTGATTCGATTTGATGGGTTTATTTATCTTAGTTAGTAAAGTGTTGTTAATCTTGATTAAAACCTCTTAAACATTTATTGTTACTATCTATTAAAATATCTTTTTGCTACAATAGAAACTTTTATTACGGATCACACGGAGATTCTTCAGTTCATTAGAGAAAAAAAGAAAAAAACTTGGACTCGATCTATGATTAAAACGCAGAGCATGTATTACCAATCATATATGTACGATTCGGTTAGGGTATTTATATTTATATATAAATATATAATATGAAGTATCGATATTAATGAGATTCAGTAAGTTTAGTATGATTCAATCAATGAACATCCTTAATTAGAACCAAACAAACCAATAAAAATAAAATTTGTACTTTGAACTTTCATTCACTAGCTTTGATTAAAACGCAAGTGTATCACTTTGCGACCAACTTGACTCCAAACGCGATCAAAACTATTTTGTCCATCTTGAAAATCCATTGTGTTCACAACTTCACATAACTGGATCGAATTAAACCGGTGCATTCAAAGTAGAACACCTAGTGAAACCGGTAACCTCTGTTCAAATTTATTAACATAGACATGGCTAATTTGTTTTAATTTGGTCAAATTGGTGATTAGTATGTCTATTCTTGTTCATTATCCTCATATACATTACCATAGTACTCATTTTCAAACACACTCTTTCGATAATAGTAATAAAATAAATCCATGTCGCACGCACCTTGTATTGCAGACCGCGAATATACAGCTGACATTCACTTCCCTAAACACGTCTAACTCAATGTCTTGTAAAAGTTGCATATTTGAACAATTTAAGTCTTTCCTACATCTAAAATGATCACTAGATATACCGTCAAAGTTTAGGCATCTTCAATGGTGACTTTCTTTTTACAAAAAGATTTGTTGAAAAGTTTTTTTCATTGAAGTGAATAGTCCAAAATTCTCCAATTATGACATGATCGTATGATAACTTTTCATCAAAGCAAATATTCCTGGTTGACAAACCACAGCAAAAAGGGAAAGAAAAAAAAAACATGGAGAGCAAGATAGACAGACAAGTAAATTTCTTGCTTTTTTGCCCTTAAAAATGACTAGTAAACCATAAGCTACTATGTTGAATTGAAAAGTAAAACAAAAACCAAATTTTCTTTGCACAACCAAATCAATTTCCTGAACAGCTTGCAAAGAACCAAAAACCTAAATCCTATTCTCTTTTCATCTCAAAACCCTCTAAAGATGAAGAAAAAACCCAAGTCTCAGAGAAGGCAGAGACCAAAAAAACAAAGTTTCTATCTTTTTGAGATTTCATAACCATCAGTCCCAATCTTTATGCACCAATGTAGCTCAAGAGTCCACCTTAGTATTGTCAGGTGAAATGTCTCCATTTTTTTCCAGCTGCAAGTTGAGCGGCATCAAAGACTCCAGCTGTGTTCCTTTGAAAAAATTCGAAGCCGCTTTTGAATTCATGTACTGCACATAAATCAAACACAATACTCATGGTCATTTTCTTATACATAAAGATTACCTATCCACCCCTTTATCAACCAGTACATTCAGTTCATTCGAGATATTTTACCTTACTTACATCCCTGTAGAAAGAATTGATCTCTTCTTCTGTAAGGCCTTCTTCTTCAGCAGTTTCCTCCCAGCCCAACGATCGTAAGAATCTAGCCTCCTCTTCCTCCGAGTACAAAATAATGTCAGCACCTGAATTGTTCTTACCGTTATTATATCTCTCAGTCTCACCATTGAAGCTCAAATCAACCTTATTTTCACCTGAAAGCTGGACCCCACAAGACCTATCCACCACCATTGGACCATCCTCGGTCCCACCACCTTCACCAGGCATATCATCGGTTGAGTCAGATGAACCGTTATCAGGGGCAGTAACCGATGAGTTATTAACCAAAGATTTCTTCCTCATAAGGTTAAAGAAGTCATGCCGGCTCTTAGCTTGAAGAGAGGGTTTCTTCTCTACACAAGGTTTGCGCTCAACGGCAACGGTTGCAACATCTGTGTTTCTCAATGGGGCAGATCCGACAACAGCAAGTGGGCTATTTGGTATGTTACCGCCAGCTGTCGGGCTTGAGCACGAGCTCTCCTTAACAGGAGGGACACTAGTACCATTCCGTGATGGCTTGAGAATTTGGAGTTTTCCAACAGTGTGTGGTGATAATGATGATGGTGATGATGCCTTGCTGACATCAGATTTCACAGACACGAGTCTAGGTAAAGAGCTTTGATGCTGCAATTGCCCAACCTTTAGCTTTGGCTTATCAGACAAGCTCGAGGCCTAGAAAAAGGTTTGAGAAAGTTAGACAAATGAAGACTCTACAAATAGCTGATCATGCAAGTGAGAAACAAATACATATAAAAAATGAAAAGGCAGTGAATTTAAGCAAAAAATGCATGTATATTCAGACGTTATACAAACACCAGTCTAACGTACAAACTAAACTTCTGTTCTAAAATCAAATCCAATTCAAGGTCCTTACACTTTTATCGTATGGCATGTTCATATGGAGTTATGGACTAAATCAGATTCTATAGAACATGTCATACGATAAAAGTGTGGATACTAAGATTTAAAGACATATATCGGGTAGTGCACTAGTATTCGTATGGTATAACTTTGTGTTAAGAAAAAAAATATTAGCAAAAGAATTTGGACACTATGCTCAAAAAACTTGAAACACACAACTCGAGATGCAGTGTTATTTGTATGGTTAAATTGCTGTATTAGATTTTGTAGTTCTTTCATCAAACATACTTATTTACTTGGCAAAGAACAAGCAAACAAACAAGAAAAAGGGCTACTATGCTAAAAGGGTGCGCTACACATATTGACGACAATCAATAATGAAAATAGAAGTAATGGGCATTATAAGATCAACAAACGGATCAGATAACTCTTACCAAGGCTTTAGGCATTGAAGGAGTCATGGGAATCAACTGCCTAGATTGCTTCACGGCAAGCTCTTCAAGCCTTTGAGTTCCAACAGATAACTACGACAAAACAGAGACTAGGTATAAACAACTGATCACACACTAGGGTGTAAATAAGTAATGCAGATACACGACAGTTCTATGTTATATTATATAATCAGATAATCAGCTAAAAAGAAAAGGGATTACAGTCTATAAGAGATAGTGTTTAGATGTGCTTCTGCTATTCAAACTTGTGATAATTAGAATATCAAATGGTTAAGTATTTTACAAATTTCGATTGTTTAAGAACTTGATATATAAAAGATCCAAATAACATTTTATTGAAGAAAAAAACAGACAAACGCCTTATGGAGTAAAAGGTCTCTCAGATGGTCAGTTTTGAAGCAATTGGTACATAATCTATTATAATCGGAAGTAGAATTCCTCCATCAAAACAACAAAAACTGATTATTACATCCTTGAGTCGCAAAAATAAGATAATCTGTTCAAAAAGTCAAATCTAAACACCCCCCTTTGAAGTACCTGGGGAGTAGTCTGAGCACGAGGAGGACCTTGAGCCAAAGTTTCAGCCATATTCCGACCTGTTATCACATTAGTAGTTCCAGATACTGAAGTAGGTTGAATAGGCTGTTGAGCAGAAATGTGGTTTCCATTAGTCCCAACCATCACAGGCACCTCTGCAAGAGCCGAGGTCCACACATCACCACCAATCGGTGAACTCTGAACAACACTACTCAAACCAGGAGACGGCATTCTACCAATCTCACTATCCCCTTCTACTCTGAGAGACGGAAAATCTCTCTCCAATGAAATCTTCCCATTATTATTATGACCGTTTTTCTCTCCTATTACCTTCCTAGGCCATGATTCACCGCGTTTAGCAGAAAGATTCAAATGTGAACGCTTTAATCCGTCCCTCTCAAACCTACTCGGCAAAATACTAGCCAATGGATCAGAATAATTATAATCCCGACGCCTTACGTTATCCCTATCACGGTTCCTCCCAAAACTACTATAGGACCTTGAATTCACACCATTACCAGAAGGGCGACGAAAGTACGATGAAGTTGTAGGACATCCTAAATCGTTATCTAATGACTTATTTCTCGAAGGTTTACATACACCTTGATCATCTACAGCAACAAAATAACATCTTATAAGTAATTGAAACTAAAAATACAACCACATTAACATCAACATTGTGCAAAAACATACAGGAATACAAGAATTACCAGTATGCAAAGAAGATTGATGAGATATAGTTCCATTGTTCTTTAACCATTCGGGTACAAATGTAGGCTCTGTTTTTTCCATAATTGGTACTAAACATTATACAAAAATAACCCAATGTGCATTGCAGTATTTATGATCAAACACTTCAACAACACCCAAAAACAAAAGGATTGAACAAACTTACAAGACCCTCATCTTATAAATAAGTTCAATCAACACACTCCAATAAACCAAAACAACCTAATTATATCATCAAAACCCACAATTTAAAAAACACCTATTCATCAACAACACTTCAGTCCCATTACACAATCAAACCCTAAAACTCAAAACATCACAATACCCAAAACAGAACAAACCTAGGGTTTGTTATTGTTTTTGTTCATTCAGTTAAGTACCAACGCAAACGTGAAAAATTAACAAAAGGGTATTGTAAATTAACTAAATTGACCAAAAAATAAACAATTAAACTAAACCCACCCTTAATCTTGAAAATTAATGAAAACCCTAATCAGCCGCCCTGTTTTCTTGGTTTTTTTTAGTCCGATTTAGCGATTGTTTTATATGAAATTGTGGCTTATTAAAACAAAGTATGAAACTTTTTAAACGTTTGTGAACATGAATAAAGAAAAGAGTATTAACTGTGTGTAGAAACGCGGTTTGATTGTGGGAAAATGTTTTATCTTACTGTGTGTTATTGTGTGAGAAGGAAGACGAAGAAGGGGATTTTGAGGAAGTTTTTTTCTTTTTATTTTTTGGTGGGGGTCGGTCTGTTTGTTGTGGGGATGAGTTTGTTTATGTGACGATTAAAATTGAACAGATTTGTTATAAGTTTTGTTTTTAATTTTTATTTTTATTAACCCTTATTTTTAGTAATTATCATTCCTACTTTCAATCAAACTATGAAAAAGTTATCCATCTAAACAAAAATTACCCAATGTTCATGATTATTCCTCGATGTATCTGTATATATATTAAAGGTGTATAGTACAATTCTGGAATATCAATAAACCAACAATTATTTGAACATGTATTTGTTTGTATCTTATTTGACCAGTTTAGTGATTCAAATCATGAGTTATAATTCGATCAATTTCACGCCAATTGTTTATGTGTTGGACAAATTTGGCACTTATTTGGGTGATCATCTTAGTTGTTAACGTCATATTAAAGTTGGTCGTTTACATTCGCTTCTAATTCGACAACTCGAAAACACGGATACCGATTTTTTAATTCAATGCGTTTATATCCATTGATGGTTTTCTATATACTTTTGATGTTGTATTATAGAAGAACAGTCGTTAGTTTCAATTCATTTCTCGTCATATATGCCATTAAAAATTAAATTAAACATTAAACAACTTCCTTTATAATAGTAGTAATAACTATTATTCGACTGCAAATAACCTAACATTGTATTTCAAAGACAATGTGGGTTAATTAATATTTGAGGATTGTCTTCATGCTGTCAAACATAAATGACCGTCATAGTCAAGAATCCTACCAATGTGCATTTCTTGTTTTAAAGGAGTCTAGCTAATGAGTAATAGTGTTTTCTTTTGATTTCATAAATGATCCTCATAGTCTAGTTAGGTTGCATTTGGTTTGAGGAATTCGATGGAATTGAAATCTCAATTCGATTCCATAATGATGTTTGGTTCAAGAATAAATTGCATTTGAGGACATCAAATTTCTTCACTCAAAAAATTCACATTCCTTAAAATTCCAATTCATTTGATGAATTCCAATTTCATCAAAAACATTTTGTGAATCAAACACAACTTAAAAGTTCTATCTTACATTGTAGTTAGTTAGAGGGCTCGTGTTTGTTTGTATGAGGTTTCTTCATTTTAATAATATGTGTTTGCATTTCAAAAGAAAATAACCTAGGTAAAATGGTACCTTTGCTTATGTTTTTTGTGTCTCTAAAACAAAACAGAACAAAAAACAAATAGTTTTCCACTTTTTAAGGAAAATATTTGTTCATTTACTTTCTCTATTCAACACATTCTCTCTCTCTATCTCCCACAAAAAATCATTTATTCAACGATGTTAAAAAAATTGCAACACCTTAAGAAAATGTCACAATAATTAGATCAATACCAACCATGTTGATACAATAATAATTACAATAGACTAAATTGAAGTCACAAACTATAACTCTTTTTGTATAATTATAAAAATTTCATTACAGGTATAAAAACTATACAAACATTAAAATCAATACCACATTTTTCTTTAGGGTTGTTTTTGCCACTCTGCAGTAACAGTAGTAGCCTTCCACCACCGACGGCGCCAATCACCGTTGAGGTGCGGTGTAAAACAATGTTTAACACAAATCTTTGATATTTTTGAACTTGATTTGTGAAACGCCCCGTTGTTTTTTTTTTTAATATATATTTTTTCAACTAATATGCCCCATACCTTCAAAATACATATTCAAATACTTTGGACACAATTTAAAAGTTAATTTGGACTTAAAAAAACAACAACAACCACAAACGAGGGTTACCCGCCGGGTAAACCGGGTACCCACCGGGTAAGAAGCAAGTTTAGCGGGGTACCCGCCGAGTACGCAGGCTGCCCGCCGGGTAGAACATCGACTCTTAACTTCTGTTTAAAAATACAAAGGGCTTACCCGTTTACCACTCCCATACCCGCCGGCAGTTTTTCCCAAACACTTTCCACCAAGCTTTCACTACATTAAACTACAACTTAAACATACTTTTTGTAATTATTCGACCCTTTTAGATCAACCTCACTCCTCATGTTTAAGTTATTATTAACTACTCAAATCAAACTCAAACTTACGAATTTGTAAAATATCAAATAACGTCATTTCAACAACACAACTTCAAGTCTTTACAAGCTTACCATCTTACTTTGACTTTAACAAGTCGACATTTACTACATGCTTGTTTGACTCGATTGCTACAAATTGCACACCATGTTCCAAAATTATAAACGGGTAATTGTAATCACAAACTCGTGTTCGTACTCAAAGCCTACTATGATTTGAATCATGACCAATGACTACAAAATGGGGCTTTCACAATCGTATCTAGAGCATGATTTCTACAAAATGTGAAGGGATTCAATTTACTAACTCGATAGTAAGTTTCACCTTTAGTCGATCTTCGGCTCTTTACCCGTATTACCCCTCGACCCACTTGTACCTACAATAACACAACATCCACAACAAGTAGGGGTAAGCATATAAGCTTAGTAAGTAATGGAAAAAAGAAATGCAATAATAACTACAACAAAATAATTTGATGATCATACTCTTTGATTCACCAATTACAATATTAAGGATCCTTAATCTACATTTATGTTCCAACTCTAGGATCACTACAATGGTGTCAAGACATGAACAATGAGATTTCTCAAGCCCCAATTGTAACACCCCCCACTTTCTAAATATCATTTTATATTCGAAATATCGGAAGCGTCTGGTCAAAACAAACTTTTACAATATATGCTAAAGTTATATCGTTTAAAAACATAAAACATACATCAGTTTGGGTGTTATACAGTACAAATCCCATCATTATGTATCAAAACAAAATCAGAGTAGCTGGTCGTCAAACATCCCATTAAACCAAAAGCTTCTTGCCCATCAATTAATCAAACATTAACCTGCAAGAAGTAGGGTGGTGGGATTAGCACACGGCTAAGTGAGAAGAACTGTAACCAACAGTTTAACTCATAAATAACAAATCTGTTTACAGCGAATAATTGTAAACACACAACGTCAAAGAGGACCGGTGGTTCCTGAGGTATCCTCCAAGGAACACTTAAAATCAACTGCAAGCCAATACAGTGATTAACCGGTAGCTTGTTACTATATTCACCAACAACAGTTCCTATCAACTATGTGTATAAGGAACCCGTGTTTGGCCAAACAATAGTAACTAAGCCCAACCAGTGTTGACCTCTGAATATACATATCACATATGCCCAATGGCCAAATATCACATAATCCATAATCATCATGGATAATATAAACAACTCAGACTAAACAGTCTATCAACAGTAGTATTACATTACCCGTTGTAACCAAACATGTTACAACTAAATCACACTGAGGATCACAGATCCACTCACCTGTTGGTCTCAGTCTCACACCTCAGAAATCTAATATCACTGAGTCTTCTGCTGATCTGAGAATACAACAAACAATGAGTTAGATAATTTCCATAACAGACTCATTCTTATCACAAAGTCATAAACAGTATTAGCTACCACATTTGAACATTCAGTGGAAACTAACTTCCAACAGTGGTAACTGCTTCATTTATGAAAGTCTAAGTATAAATTCAACTAACAGTGTTAATTACATAAACAGTGGAAACTACTTGCAATTCTCAACTAACAGTGTTAATTACATAAACAGTGGAAACTACTTACAATTCTTAACTAACAATGTTAATTACATAAACAGTGGAAACAACTTCACAATCAAGTTCTGCTAACTGAGTTCATCTTCAAGCTGCGAAGTTCGCTGCTGAACCCAGAAATTCGAACTGAATTCTTTCAAAACTCACGAATTTGACTTCCTATCATTCAAATAAGCTTTCTAACAACTTATATGCATCAAATAACATCATACAACATCTTTTAGGCTTAAAATTCATATCAATTCGAGAATTTGCTAATTTCATCAAAATACAATTATAAACATCAGATACTTACAGGAACAGAGTGATGATGAGGATGTTACTGGAATTCGTTTTTGTAACAAGAGGGTGATTATTCTACTGTTTTAAGATTTCACAGAAGGTTTCTTTCAATTTTTGGGATTTCAAGTCGGTTCGCAGGAATGTTTAAGAAGTGTGTATATTTGTGTAGAAGAATTGAGAAAGTATGTATATATATATTAATCTAACCCAATACCATTATAATTTTAGTTCCCTTCTTAATCTATTATCGAGAACCTAAAACCATTTTGTGAAAACCAATTATTCTACTTTACCGTCAACTAATTCGGTTTAAAACAATGAATTATTTATTAGTCACAATAACTCAATTAATCTATTGACTAATATTATCAAATAAACATAACATATCAAATATTCCTAACACATTAAATAATAAATTTAAAGTTAGAAATTTACCCGGATTACTAAGCCCTTAGGGTGGATGTTACACCAATGTCATTCTTGAATCCCCCATAGTAGACTACACAATGACATACTCAAATGTCATGCATATTAAAATCTCCCTCCACTAGTTAATACTTATTTGATCATCACTCAAAAGTCACAAATGAGATTAATTAGTGGTTTCCCATCCCCCATTACTTACATTTGCAATGATGTTTGATTCATTAACTCAATATGTCTCAAAATTTTCCACCTAAACATGCAATCACAAAGTAATGGTTATTCACTACTCGAAGTGGTAACCCACTACATATCAACTTCATTTCACTCTTTATTAATTCAAAAACATCCTCTTGTTAACTCTTATATTTATAACTCAAGAACACAATAATTCTCAACATAATTTAAATCATCATTTCTCATAAGAGTAACATGCATCCAACTAACTAAATCATATTTTAACAACAACATCATAATAACATCAACCTATCATCTACATATTCATTATCAAGATTCTCTAATTTGCTAAATTTATAAAAATATCAATGATGACTCTAAAACTCTTTTCATTCATCTTCTAACACAAAAACAAGCTCACCTATACCCAAATATCATCATCTAACACTTTTACACCTAAAAACTAACTTTTTCTCAAAACCCAATTTAGGGTTCATGAAGAATCTAATAAAACACTCAAAATGAAGGCATTAAAAGATGATTCTTACCTCAAGGATGATGATTATGTATGTATTAAACTCGAAATCACAAGAATAAAGCTCCAATTTGGTGAAAGTCCACTTGTTCTCCTCCATCCTCTCTTGGTTGGTCGACACACTCTCACACACTCCACTTTTTTTTTTCCTTCCGGATTTTACAAGAGAGGGATTTAATTAACAAAATTTTCATTTTCTACTGTAACACCCCGAAATTTGGAGGTATTATTTTAATAGATATAAAATAATCATTATTAATTAATATATAAAGTATAATTAGTTATTAAATATTTGATGTGTTACAAATGGTTAAGTTGGGGATAGAAGTAAGTGTTTAATTAGAAGATGATAAAACATAAAGGGGGCTAGTTGTGAAATTGTTATTTATTGAAGATCAAAGTGTAAAATTTCTATACATATACATACATATCGATATACATGTAGATAGAAGGGAAAAGTCTTCTAAAACTTTCCAGAACATACAGAAAGTTCGTTGTGAGAGAGAGAAAAGGAAGAAAAGGAAGAAAGTTTAAACCCCAAACCATCAAATTGAAGCTAGGGAAATCAAATTCAAGCATATATAACCATCCCTAAGCAAGGTAAAATCTTATTTTAGTTTTAACCTAGAAATGGGTTTGTGAAAGTTTGAGAATGTAACCATATGTAAATACGAAATTAGGGCTATTATAGGTTGAGTATTGGTACAAATGAGTAGATAATTTGGTGGTTAATATTAATTTGATCTAAAAGCTAACAATTTAAGTTGTAAGTGAAGTAATGAAAGTAGGTTTTGTTCATATGCTCGTGATTGTTGTTAGCCCACACTAATTACTATTGAGAAAGATTGCTAAAATAATATTAATGATGATTAAAGTAGTAAATCAAGTAGTTAAACATTTGACTTGAATATGGTCATAAAAGGTGAAAACTTCAATTGGTTTGACTAAAAGTCAAACCTGATCAACCCAAGGGGATCATGGGTTGATGATGTTGGTTAGTTGATTATGATGATTTCTAGTTGCTAAATGTGTTGCTATATTGTTATATGATTTTGATAGGTGCTAAAGACGTGGAGTTTTCCATTGTTGAATTTTGAATTGATATTGCGAAATCATCAAGGTGAGTAATATGGGGGTTATATGGGTAATGGTTGTGTGACCCGGATTGCATACGTACAAGAGGTTCACATAACTGAGTGGATTGTTTATTTGATGTTCATGTATTTCATGTTGTTGATTATGCATTGTAGAGATGAGTTAACGTAAGTTAGCCTAAGTGGTTGCCAGTTATTTCACATTGTGCACAATTGTGACTTGCCAGTGGATCAGTGATGTGATTGAATATCTCTACAATTGCTTAAGTTGCGAATGCCATAAATTTGTATTATGTGTTGCTCCTGTAATTACCTATATGCTCACTAAGCGTTATGCTTACTTGTTAGTGTTGATGTTGTAGGTACAAGTGGTCAATTTAAATCAAGTGGGCAAGAGAAGGGAAAAGCGATTATCAAGTAGCAGCGTGGATTAGAACTTGCAAGATTCAGGTTTGGCAAGTTTTCCTTTTAAATTATCGTTATGTATCAAGTTGTGTAAATCACCCTAAATTAACATCTTTTGGTCAATTTGTGAAGTTGTGGATGAAAAGTCCAAACATATAATGTTCATAAGCTTGTAAAGATTTTGATAAGTGAAATAGTTGTAATATATTTTGGTTGGAAATATGAGTACAAGTTCAGAAAGTGCTCATTTGTGTAAATTGAGTTTGTTATTAAGATGGTTTCCTAATAAGTGTCCAAGTGGTCGAGTTTTGATCCAAGGCCCCAAAATCGTCGTTAATATGAAATTGGAAAAGGGGATAATTGGGAACCTCTTGATTTGTTATGTAAAACATGACTGCAAAACGTTGCGTTTTGAATTGAAGTGAGTCAAAAGATATGTGTAATTGAATTGGAGTCCAAAAATTTAGTTGCAGGCAATTTGCAGAAAATCAGCACGGGTACGCGATCGCGTATCCCTACCAGGATCGCGTATCTTGTGCTAAATTGAGAACAAAAACTTTTTTGTTGTTGGTACGCGATCGCGTATCCTTGCCGGGATCGCGTATCCTTGCCGGGATCGCGTACCTTGTACTAAAATCAGAACAGAGACTCCTAAGCCTTGAGTACGCGATCGCGTACCTTTTTCCAAGATCGCGTACTCCCTTCTTCATTTCCTTACGCGATCGCGTATAAGGTCTAGGATCGCGTATATATATATATATATATATATATAAAATAAAAATAAATTTAAGGGCGTTTCATCTACCCTCAAGTTCCCTTTCTTATATTTTGGCCACCATCTAACTCTTCTCAAGTCTCAATAATTCTATTTTTGCCACTAACTTATTTTTCTTATTTAAATTTTCATCTTATTAAATACTAGCAATAACAATAATTAATAATAATAGTAATATAAGCTCGTAAAATGGCTCCTTGAATTAAAACACGAGCTTACAATTTTTGGCGTGTTACAATTGAATTGGAACAAAATTTTTGGCCAATTTTTTTTAAGAGTTTTTTTCAAATGATAATTTAGATATGAATGTAAGGAAATGAGATGTTGATATCTTGAATTTTTAATAGATAGTTTTTTTACATATACATAGAAAAAAAATTGTATGGACATATATAATAGTTTTTTTACATGTACATAGAAAACAAAATGTATGGACGTATATAACCTTGCAACCAAGTTAACTTGAATCAATCTATTTAATGTGCCTATAGATGTTAACGATTTTATGAAGAATGAAAAAAGATGACTAGTTTAAATTAATACCTATAGATCATTTAGAATGATTAGTTGACCAAGTTGATTAGGCCATTTATGTACAATGTCATGTCGTGTCATGTAATGTGCAAATACAAACATGGATATAATAGTTGAAGCCGGTAGTTTCACATATGATGTGAAGCTCCTTCGAAGTCGAAACTTTAAAAAGGAAAAAAATATTTGGATAATAGTATGTGCGTGTGAACGCGGTATGAACCCTTACTTACATGATATATTCATTAGCTTCTTATCTAGGCGGTTAGAAATATATTTTCGAACGTTACGGATTTGATTTGCAAATGCATAATGTGTTGGTTGAGTTTTAAGCTAGTAAAAGATTATCGTAACAGGATGTCACTAATTATTGTAAATCAAATTTAGTAATATATCTAACATTAAACATTAAATTAATTGATTAAATATTCATGTAAAATAATAAATATATATTAAATATATTAATAATAATATTAATTAATTTATTATATTATTATATTATTATTTTTATTATTATGAATTATGAATTGTGAATCATTATTTTTATTAATTATTAATAACTAATAACAAATAACTTAACTATATAACTATAACTATAACAATAATATAAATAATAATAATCATAATCATAATCATAATATGATAATATAATAATAATAATATAATATAATAATAATAATAAATATTAATATTAATATTAATTAATAATATTAATAAAACACTAATACTGTGCTTAAAAAACACGCGCGAGACGTTCCTCGTTAAACAATAAAACCCTCGACATATCATTTACTCTTTTTTCTTTCCTAGAAACTCTCACCACCATACCACCACCGCCTCCATTATCTGTTTCCACCGTAACGTCACCACCGTAACGTCACCGCCGTTTGACTTTGAGACCCGATGAAATCCACCATTCATGGTCTCTGTGTCGGTGGTGGTGGCGTTTATGGTTATTGTTTCAGCTTGATCTCGGCGGCGGTGGCCGAAATATTATATGATGGTGGTATGTGGTTGAAATCTTTATATTTGTTTGTTTAAACTTTCTGTTTTGTTAAACATGAATCCGGTTATTTTTGCTTGAATCTTTAAATATTATGATGTAAATGTGTGTTTCATTATTTTGTAGTTTTCTTGAGGCCGATGAGAGATATTCTTGAGGCCGGTATTCTTGTCGGTTTCACCGATTGTTATTTGGGTTTTTGTGTCCAGTTAATTGTTTTTTTAACCCGTGTTCTTTTGGCCAAACATTATTGTTTGATATTGATGAATTTGTTACAACTGATTCGTACTTTATTCGTTGAGTTTTTTGCTACGATGATAAACTTAATTTGTTGGATTGATTTCTTGGTCACCCTTTGGTTTATGGTAAGCTGTTTTGCGAAAATCTGTATAGATTTGACGGTTTCGATATCCAATTATGCCTTGTTGGCTTGAATTTTGTGGTTTCGATGTGGGTTTATGTCGTGGCTTTTGTCCCTTTTTTCGGTGTTGATTTGCTAAAATCTGTTTACAATTGACGGTTTTGATATGGGTTTATGCTCCCTTGGCTCGTAAAAAAAAGTCCCTCGTGGGTTTATGCCATGACTTGTAAAAAAGCTCCCCTTTTTATGTTGGTTTGCCATAATTTGTTTAAAATGATGGTTTTATGCTCTGCTGGCTTTTAAAAAAGTCCTTTGTGAGTTACAATGTGGGTTTATGTCGTGGTTTATAGAGAACGTCCCTTTTTGATGTTGGTTTGTCAGAATCTGTTTAAATAACAGTTACGATGTGGGTTTATGATTTTTTGGCTTTTAATGAAAGTCCCTTGTGGGTTTATACCGTGGCTTGTAAAAATTGTTCCTTCTCGATTTTGGTTTGCCAGAATCTGTTTAAATGACGGTTTCGATGTGGGTTTATGATTTGTTGGCTTTTAATGAAAGTCCCTTGTGGGTTTATTCCGCGGCTTGTAAAAAACGTCCCTTTTCGATGATGGTTGGCCAGAATCTGTTTAAATGACGGTTTCGATGTGGGTTTATGATTTGTTGGCTTTTAATGATAGTCCCTTGTGGGTGTATACAGTGGCTTGTAAAAAACGTCCCTTTTCAACGATGGTTGGCCAGAATCTGTTTAAATGACAGTTTCGATGTGGGTTTATGATTTGCTGGCTTTGAATGAAAGTCCCTTGTCGGTTTATACCGTGGCTTGTAAAAAACGTTCCTTTTCGATGATGGTTGGCCAAAATCTGTTTTAATGACGGTTTCGATGTGGATTTATGATTTTCTAGCTTTTAATGAAAGTCCCTTGTGGGTTTATACAGTGGCTTGTAAAAAACGTCCCTTTTCGATGACGGTTGGCCAGAATCTGTTTAAATGACGGTTTCGATGTGGGTTTATGATTTGATGGCTTTTAATGAAAGTCCCTTGTGGGTTTATACCCCGATAATGGTTGGCCAGAATCTGTTTAAATGAAGGTTTCGATGTGGGTTTATGATTTGCTGGCTTTTAATGGAAGTCCCTTGTGGGTTTATACCGTGGCTTGTAAATAACATCCCTTTTCGATGACGGCTGGCCAGAATCTGTTTAAATGACGGTTTCAATGTAGGTTTATGATTTGTTGGCTTTTAATGAAACTCCCTTGTGGATTTATACCGGAGCTTGTAAATAATGTTCCATTTCCGGTGTTGGTTTGCCGAATCTGTGTAAATGACGGTTTCGATGTGGGTTTATGATTTGTTGGCTTTTAATGAAAGTCCCTTGTGGGTTTATACCTGCGTCCCTTCTCGATTTTCATTTGCCACATCTGTTTAAATGACGGTTTCGATGTCGGTTTATGATTTGTTGGCTATTAATGAAAGTCCCTTGTGGGTTTATACCGTGGCTTGTAAAAAGCGTCCCTTTCTGTGTATGTTTACAAAAAAGCTATTTAAAATTGACAGTTGTCGATACAGGTTTATGTTGGCTTGTAAAAAAAGGTCTCTTGGTTTTCAATATGGGTTTCTTTAGTGGCTTGTAAAAAAAGTCCCTTGTCGGTTTTCATGTTGGTTTAGCTATGATAATCGGCTTTATCCTTATTAAAATGGTGAATAGACGTCGAAGATTCGATCCGTATACTGGCATGGCAACAACGGGATGCATTATCATTATTTTGCAGCCACGACGGAATCGTATATTTTTTGTTGAACCTCCCAAGTTTCGGATTTGGGCTAAACTAAATGAACTTTGAAAATAATATTTTTAAGGTTCTCTACCGTAGGTTTTCATCGGTTCGGTTTTAAACCAAATATTGAACACCCCCACTCTACTGTTACGTTTCCTCTCAAACTTTTTTAACATGAAGAGTTAATCATAGGGAGAAAATGGTTTTTAGAATCTGACTTTTTACATTGATTACATTGTGAATGATTTCTTTCAATAGAAAAATTCAAAAATTGGCAGTGCTTAGTTGAGTTGCATGGTTAATACTAATTGTTGCAGTAGTTTTGATTCTACAAAGTACAAACTATTGATGTGTTGTATGTGTTCTAAATGGAATGACAGGGATCAGTGTGTTGTAAATGGAATTTACAAGCCATTAAAGGTGCTTTACCTATTTCCATACTCCACTAGTTGTAAAACTTCACTAAAATCTCTTCATGCAATAAAAATATACTTCCACTTGTTTTTTATTTTCTCTATTTTGTTTCATAGGGGAAATATGAAGAAATGAAGTTAAGTAGAAGAGATTGATGGTTTCTTCATCAAAGTGGGAGAAATCCAAAGAAGTAACTACTCTGTGTTTTCAATGGTTTAGCCTAAAATTTCAAAGATATGTTTTCTTCACCAAAACGGGAGAAATGAAAATACATGTAATTGACATATATCTGGAAACCATATATGCCTTTTCTCATTTCTCAGCCTCTACCAAACATGAGAAACCATTTCTCCGTGCTCCAACTTTTCCTATCAAATATGATCTTATAATAGGGTAAAACAAGGTAACTTCATTGCTGGAGGATGAAAGTTTGAATTTCAGATAAGCTCTTTAGAAGCCAAATTATAACCAGCATGGTAGGTTGGTAAATTGTGTGTAATTGTAGCATGTTACTTTCCCTCTTTCTTGATTTGGTTAATTTGGATTTACTATATAAGATGCGGAGTATAATCCAAGCCTAACTTAATGGATGTTCTAAAATGACTCCCAAGATAATATGAAGTAGCATAGGAAAATAGAAAGAAATTAGGGGGTATGGATTGTTTTTATGTGCAGGTGGCATCACTTAGATGTCCATTTTTGCTTGAACTTTGTAAGGCATCATGTACTAAATTTGATTACAAAGGGTTTAGGACCATTTTAAGCATCTGATCACACATTAGGCAACTTATAACCTGTTTAACCGGTTTGGCCCATTCTATCAGTGTTTTTGTTTTGTTTTGTTTTTGTTTTGTTTTGTTTTTGTTTTTGTTTGTTGTTTTTTATTTCTGACCTGTTTGATCTGTTTCCAGTAGTATACAACCTGAATTGTTTTATTCTCATGCAAATGGACTGGAATTACCACCATCATAATGCTTTCATCTAACACTTCACTTAGAGTTGTCTTGAGCCTTGTGCCGTTCAGTAGTGTTTCTTTAGTTGAAAAATATATGATCTATAACCTATGAAGCATTTGACTTATGATTTGTGCTACTTTTGTGTTCAGTTAGAATCCAACATTTGGTTATGTGCACTATCGGATGAATGGCTATAACAAGTCGATTCGGTGGTTACTGTAGACTATGCTTCTCAATTTGTGGCATCTAAGTTTAGTGTGAACTCAAGAAATCTGATTGTAAGGAAAAGATCTGCAAGAAGATTGATGGTATAATATATCCTTAAAATTACGAATTTCCTCTTAGAAAAAAAAGCTTTGTGTGGTGAGCTTCTGTCGGGTCAGCAGTTACTGTGGAACAGCTTGCTCTTCAGGTATTTTTTACTTCTTTCTCAGTTTCTTTTAGTTTGTGTAGTCAAACTTAGAGATGGGGATTTCAATCAATTTAATTGCACAATTTGGGTTGTCAGTTATCTCCAACATGGTCAAATTTAAAACTTACCTATAATTGAAGCCGGTCAAATGAGTTAGTTGTCAACCAGGTGGATGATTCTCAAAGTGTTTTCATATGCTTACAAGTTACCAATTGCTTTGTTAAAAGTAGATTGTAAATTAAAATAGTATAGTTTTTGTAGATACCTTTAATTACCTCATTGATAGGAAGAGTTTGAGAACAAGCGTCATCTATAAAGTCAATGAGGTTGTTTAAAAAGGATATAGTCTGACTAAGTCTTCAGAAGGAGCTGTTGTGAAATATCTTTTCGATTTTGGCAAAAGGAGAGATTTATACTTTATACTCTTGTAAAACATGGGTCTAGGATTGAAGAGGACATCATATGAAAAGGACCAAGTATTGGGTGGAGACGACTTTTGTTCCCTTGTTTCTTTTAAAAACTTTTGAAGACAGAAAAATTGGTTTGAAGTTTAATAAGATGAGCCTGAATAGTCTTGCACTTAGCAGAAAAGTGATGAAGCCCTCAAAGAAAGAAGTTTTCTCGTATCTTTTGGCTAAAACAGAAAGATCTAAGGACCATCAGTGTGGGCACTGCAATGAGGATGTCCTTGTCAGGTATTTTGTTTTCATTATTGAACTAAGATATGGTTTTCCTACAGGTACCGATTTTGACCCATTTGTTTTGCGAGTGTGTCAACTTGGATTGCGATTTATATTTCAATCGGGTCAAATAAGCATTTAAACTATTTTACAAAAATAAAAAAAATGGAGAAAAAAAGTCCCGGCCCATTTTGACCTGAACCAAATCACCCAACCCATTCTAGGAGGTACTATAGCAATAATAGTTATCTTGAACTTATGTTTTTTGTTGAGCAACACAAGGGGAAGTGATAGTAATAGTCCCGTGTGGGTTTCGATGTTGGTTTATGCCGTTGCTTTGTAAAAAATGTCTCTTTTTGTTGATAGTAATAGTTATGGTTTCGATGTTTTTTGGTTTCGATGTTAGCCATAAATCTGTTTAAAATTGATGGTTTCGATATGGGTTCATGCTCTGTTGGCTTGTCAAAAAAGTCCCTTGTGGTTTTGGATGTTGGTTTGCCTGAATCTGTTTTAGACTGTTTCTAAATGGGTTTATGCTCTGTTGTCTTGTAAAAAAATAGTCCCTTGACTTGTAAAAAAGGTCCCCAATGGTCTGGAAAAATCTGTTTATAATTGATGGCTTCGATATGTGGGTTTTTGCATGTTCATATGTATTATACATGGTGTTGTCTACTTTTCTATATATATATATATATATATATATATATATATATATATATATATATATATATATATATTTGTACTAAAAAAGATTTTAATTTCAGTAACCTCAGATTCATAGACTTTTTTAATAGCTTGACTCTGAACATGGGCACTAATAATACATTCTTAAGAACAACTTTGCACTTACTTTATTAAATAAAGTAACACTAACCTAAGTCGATATACTCTAATTAATTAAGCATTTAAATTATTCATTATTGTGTGATTCAATTCCTTTGAAGCTAAAGCAAGTGTTTCAAACATCTAATTCACCCCATTACCAATGGCTTATTTACTTCTTAAATCTTCATCAACTACAAGTTACAAAACACTCGCCATTGCGACATCAATCCTAATCTTTTTTGTGGTATACTCGTTCACAAACTAACCCATTTCGGTCAAAACCGACTTTATTAATGTTGCTACACCCTCATCCCCACAAGACACTACAAACATATGTCTTCTAGTTTTTGGACTTGTGGGGTCCACGAAGGCATGGCATTTTCAAAAATCGTACATTAAGTCATGGTGGCGCCCAAACGTTACTCGTGGCTACCTTTACCTTAGCACAAACCCCCACTAACGGTCTTTTACCATGGTCGCCAAACTCTCCACCTTTTCGTATTTCTGATGATGATACAAAGTTATTAGAAGAAACAAAACATGTTGCACCAATAACGGTTCAAATGGTGCAGGCGGTTATAGAGGTTTTCAGGGAAGAACAAGTAGGGTTGAGGTGATACATCATGGGAAATGATGATTCCGTATTTTTTGTAGATAATTTAAATATGATCATATATTAAGTACATATATATTGGTGGTCATTCGGAATTTATAATGTCTAACCAATGGTATTCATATGATATGGGATTTTTGGGGGAGCAGGACTTATAATGAGTTACCCATTGGTAAAATTGGTGCAAAAAAAATATAGAAAATTGTTTAAAAGGTATCCGTACTTAACAAGTGCAGATCATATTTTGATGACTTGTGTTAATGATTTTGGAGTTTCAGTGACCATTAATCAAGGTCTTCATCAGGTATATTTCATTTTTCGCTTCTTTGTTTGATTTAGTTATAGTTATGCTTGTATATATATATATATATATATATATATATATATATATATATATATATATATATATATATATATATATTTACATAATCGATTTTTGCAGATCGATCTACATGGAGATATATCTGGAGTTTTATCATCACATCCTAAAGCACCATTGCTTTCCCTCCATCATTTAGATCACGTAGATCCTATTTTTCATTCTATGGACCGTTTCGACTCTGTTAACCACCTCATTGAAAGCTGCAAACGTCGACCAATCTTGTTTAGTACAACAAACCATATGCTACAACAGACAATTAAGTTGGTCCTTTTCACTCTCATTGGGCTAGAAATTCACATTTACGAGCGAATCATCCCTCGTAGCATCCTAAAGGTCCCACTTGAGACGTTCAAGCCATGGGTTCCGAACTCAGAGCCACCATTTTACATCTTTAACACAAGACCACTCTTAAATGATTCATGTGAAACTCATTTGAATCTATAAAAAGGATCAATAAAGATTACGTTGTGTCACGAGTGACAAAATTACCTATCCAGGTGAGTTTCAATTTGAATTCAGTTTTTAAAAGATCGAGAGAAATTGGATCCATATGTGAACTCAAATTACACCAACTGTTCATTAATAAATATTGAATTACGGCGTACAACTAAATCAAGTATTCGCAACTTAGAAAGAAACATAGAGCAATTTTTGACAAGCTTACTACAGTCATAAATTTTAACAAGATAATAATAATAAAAAATTAAATTAAATATAAAAAGTCAATTACACATTTTATCTAGCTAGTGAGCTAAGCATTATTACTGAACTATACCCACATACAGCCCAAATATACTTGGCCCAAAAGCTGAAATCTTTAGAGTTATTTACTTGGCTGTTGCGATTGGCAGTATTGGTAAACCTCTAGTCTCAGTTGTGCTCCACGTGGCAGCAGCTCCTTAATTTACTTGATCTTTTTGATAACATAATCTTTGGTCGCTTTCATGCCAGTTATTTAACGTTAAAATACATGCTGGTAATATGGTTTTGGAATGGGAGCAAGTGACATTTAACTCCTCACAGTTTAAACGTTTTGAAAATTCACCCCTTATCTCTCAAACTATGCTCTACGTCGCCTATTTTACTTGAAACGAATGGAAGTCATAGTTGTCTTACATCCATAAATAAATCCAATATTTCAATTTTCACGTATATAATAATTTAATAATATGCTTCCTTATTAGTTAGGGGTCAAATATACTTCAAAACATTACCTCGTCCCATATTTATAGTTCATCTTTTTTTTTTAAACGTCTCAAATTGATTGTCTGCTTATAAAAGTAATCAGGTATAATAAATAAAGTTCATATGTTATCTCTATTTTATATGCATATTATATTATAAAAGGATGAGTAAAAAATAAAAATAAAATTGTAATGTTACACAAAAATACGATTTTTTACTTTTTTTTAAGTAACACTATTTGTATATATTTGATTCATCAATGAACTTAAACCATATTATAGTATAGTAATTTTTGTTTTACCAAACACAATAAAAGTTCAAAAACTATAATCTCAATTCACAAGGGGTAGTATTAACACTTATACAAACTTGAAGTCACAAACTATAACTTTCTTTGTATAAATTCATTTTGACGATTAAAAAAAGTCAACCATTCTCCGTCGATGTCAGCCGTGAATTCTCACCGGAAAAATGTACACAAAACAGAAACAGTTAGTACGGAAACTTGACCGAAGAAATGCATTCAAAAACGTCGATTACGACGCTTCAACGTCGCCATCTTCATCGTCTTCTTCATCATCTTCACCAATATTTGATCTTCAATCAGCTCATCGAACTCAATCGCTCGATATTTCATTGTTATCCGATCGCAATAGTTACCGAATTGAAGGAAGTGACGGCGATATTGACTTTATTTGCCGGTCGCTAGGGTTTTCTTCACCGGACGATTTCGCAATTCCGACAGCTGATTGGGAAGCTCATAAAGCTTCTTCAATTACAGGTATTGGCTATTTTGAATCGAACCCTAGGGTTAGGATTGATGATGACGTCAACAGAGCTGTATCTCCAGCCAGAGTTAGGGTTAGTGATGACGTCAGCAGAACTAGTTCTCCGGCCAGTGTTAGGGCTACTGATGATGTTGGCAGAATTGGAAGTTCAGTAAGGGTTAGGGTTAGTGAGGAAGTCTGCAGAATTGCTAATGATGAAAGTGTTAGTATGTTACTTGATGGTAATTGTGAGGTTAAAAGTAGAATCAAAGGTGTTAGGCCGCCGCCGGTATTTGCTCGGCCTCCCATTATGTCACGAGTGATTGTGGATAATGCTCCTGTGATTAATGATACTGTGGTTGCTGCGGTTGTTGGATCTGCTGCTGCTGCTGTTGTTACAGATGGAGAGACTAGTGGGATGGTGATATTAAGGAGTAATGATGATGATGAGAATGCTGCTACTGAAGTTGAGTATTTTGTTTCACCGAATGGATCGGTTAGCTGCAGTATAAAAAACTGGCAGAAGGGAGATTTTCTTGGGAGTGGTTCATTTGGAACTGTTTATGAAGGTTTCAATGAGTAAGTGAGAATTCATTTTACCATTGTTATAGCAGAATTTTCATTATAAAGTCGGCCAACATTTTTGTTAACTAATAGTGATTACTTGATCCAAGGAGAGGTGTCTAGCCTAAGGAATTAATTTACACCAAAGCTATGTAATATTTCTTTTATAAAGTCGGCCAACATTTTTGTTAACTAATAGTGATTACTTGATCCAAGGAGAGGTGTCTAGCCTAAGGGATTAATTTACGCCAAAGTTATATAATATTTCTTTTATAGTCATGGCAACACTACCACATGTCAACAGAAGTCGACGGGATCGCCTATTCTCTAATTTTTGTTTCATTTCATCAACTTAGAGGGCTTATATATTTGTTTGCAGATATGGGTTCTTCTTTGCTGTGAAGGAGGTTTCTTTGCTTGATCAAGGAACCCAAGGAAAGCAGAGCATTTCTCAACTTGAACAGGTAATTTATAAGTTGTAGTCGTTATCTCTAATTATGTATGGGTACATGGTCATCATGTCCTGATTTTCTGCACATTTATTTATTTATTTCTGATTACTATTGTTACAGGAGATATTTTTATTAAGTCAGTTTCAACACGATAACATTGTTCGGTATCTTGGGACAGATAAGGTTTAAATTTGTTTTCTATCAATATGCATTATAGTTCTCCGTACAAACTGACAAAAGATGATGACATGATGTCTCAGGATGACAGCAAACTGTATATCTTCCTTGAGCTTGTACCCAAAGGTTCGCTTGCTAATCTTTATCAAAAGTATCGCCTACGTGATTCCCAAGTCTCTACATACACAAGACAGATTTTGAGTGGTTTGACTTACCTGCATGGCCGAAATGTGGTTCATAGGTGAGAATACATATTTAGTTATATATGTTCTTATCTTTTAATTTTTGAGCTATTTTTTTTATTTAGACTCGCCACTTTAGACCTATTCTTATTTTAGAGTTGAGTGGTCACATGAGCCACTTGCTATATTATATTTTTTTATTCAGTTTGATACTTTGTCATTTTTATGATAGTATTATTGTCTGACTTACAAAAGATTATACTCATCCTTCAGGGATATCAAATGTGCTAACATATTGGTCGACGTGAGTGGTTCTGTGAAGCTTGCAGATTTTGGGTTGGCAAAGGTAGTTGGTACATGTTTCTTTTTTCCCTCATGTCATGAATTTCTTTTACAACCTACAAAAACTAACACCAACTCTATGTATAGGCTACCAAATTGAATGACATTAAATCTTGCAAGGGGACTCCATACTGGATGGCACCGGAGGTTAGTTCTATTCTCTTAAATCATGGCAGATATGGCAAGATGGGCTCATCGGGTATCTTGGCTTATGGGTCAAAAACGATCCAGGTTGAAACAAGTCACTTTTTTGTATGGGTCAAAACAAGTTGGGTCAGAGTGGGTTGACCTGCATACATTTTTCATTAGTTTATCTATAATCTTTATAATTACCTAGTATAAATTATGATTACAAAAACAATTTTCTTAAGATTATAATCTTACTATTCAAATAAAACAGTAGGGAAGTTGAATGCATAATATAGACATTCGGCTACATGTAACTCGTTTGGACTTTGGCCCATTTCCCTTTTAGAGATATATTTTTATTTATCCATCACCAAGATGGCCTAGTGGTTCACAAGAGGTCTCAGGTTCTAATCTCACTAATGCACATCTTGGGGTGGCCAGGGAAAGGGTTGGAAACGGTCACGGGAAATCCCGGTTAGGCCGTGCACATCTGAGTAAAAATACTCGCCTTCCCCGAGTAACCTAAATAGGCCGTTTCTTGCTCTAGCAATTAAGAAAGACTTGTTGGAAATCGCCAGTTAGCTCGGTCGATCGGTCCGGCCAAGAAAGGCATGGGACTCGTTACCCGTTTACGATATATTTTTATTTGACTCGTTAGAGATAAAACATAACCCAGATTGACCCATGCAACCTGTTTGACCTGTTCCCCTTCTAGTTATTGCTATTGAATACCCTTCTTATAGATATGTATCATTTGACATTCTCCTCATGCATCCTTAGGTTGTTAATAATCGGAGGAACAAGGGCTATGGACCTGCAGCTGATATATGGAGCCTTGGTTGCACTGTGTTGGAGATGCTTACAGGTCGAGTTCCATACTCCCACTTGGAAGGGGTATGTATGACACTTCACTGAATATTTCATGTTTATGTCTGTACTTACCTCCAAATCAATTGAATATAAGTTATGTGCAAATTTGTTTCCTCAAATATATTCTATTAATAACCAGATTTACGTTTTACTATTTTTGATTCAGAAGTTGTTCTAACAAGATCATGCCTTTTGCTTCTATAGATGCAAGCATTATTCAGAATTGGCGGAGGTGAACCTCCTTCTATTCCTACTACTTTGTCAGAAGATGCCCAGGATTTCATACTTAAATGCTTACAAGTTAACCCGAATAACCGGCCTACTGCTGCCCAACTATTGAATCACCCATTTGTGAAGACTCCAGTGTGCATGAATCTAAGCCCTATTTCTCCATTGCGTAATGGAATTCAATTGAGCCAACAACAGTGATGCACTAGCTAATTCATCTTTCTTTGACATTGGTATATGTACCTTTTTGGTTCCACTCGTAAGTTTTGTACTGATGAGGTTGTCATAGGTAGGTCATATATTATGACGATTAACTGTAAATAGTTGCATGTCTAGAGTGATGTAAGTTGGCCAAATGAAAAGGAAAAACAGATGTGGAATACGAATGAGCATGTTTTATAGATTTTGTTAGCTTATGCTCCAAAACATTTGGCGAAAGCATAATAGAGATATGTCAGCACTACATTATATTGTTTACACCCCTACACCAATAGGGAAACAAGTGTTTTGTACCAATGATAAATAATATTGTGGTAAACAATGCCACAATCCAACATAATAATGATCTGAAATAACTGTACTTATCCCATATTTAAGAGCATAAAAAAAAAAGAAGCAACAAATTACAAAACAAAAAGAAACTTCTATAAATCCAAAGCACATAAGCAGGTTCAACCAAGTTTTGAGAGTAACTAATTACACCAAGCTAAGAATTCATTTGTTAACTCTTTAAACATAAATATTGCCATGGTACCCTGCATTAAAAACTGACATAAGAGAACTAATATTCTAGACTTTAGGCGACTGGGTTATATGCAGAATCCCAAATACTAGATGTTTAACGAGGCCTTGTGAATTTCTGCTACAGCAGCAGCAGTTCTTGAAACCGCATCTTTCATATCCAATATTTTCGAATTAGTGTGCTCTTTGTACTTTGACACTGAATCAATCAATGCCAAAAGTTCTTGAGCACAAATCTGGACTTCATCTTCACCTTGCGTTATTGCTTGCTGCAACTTTGCTTTGGAACTCTTCACAAATAAAAAGTTTGTTACAATGTGATGGAAACCATATAGAGCTACTTAGATAGTCTATGCTAATTATTTTCATGTCTTCTATCATTCATAGCACTCACCCACTTTAATAGAGGTGACAACATTGGCTGGTTGGTAACAGGTCAACATGGAATTGGGACAAAACGGAGATTTTTGGTATGGGTTGAGTTGACCCAGACACCTTTTGTCCAAAGTTGTTAACTTTCGCAAAATATATGTTTATCAAATATCATTACAATATTCATATCGTTAATAAAAATTGATTAAGTGGTATTTACAAAGTAATAGAACACGTTGGTCAGCTTCGTTCACATTCGAACCAACTCATTTTTACCTAATTCTTTTATGTTATTTGTTTCACACATTAAAGATAGAATATAACCCAATTCACCCCATTCACAAGTAAATTAGTCGAAATTTCCAATTCTCATTCACATCGTTCGCACAACGCAACTACACCCACGTATCTTACCATCATTGATGGACATTGTGGATATCCAACATTTTGATCTTCAAATGACAAATCACACTTAACTTATTTTGCATACAGTAATTTGTTTAAGAATAACTTGCTTCAATATCAAACTTAGAAATTGGTACTTACTGATTCCCAGAAAGAGGTAAAAACAAAACCTTACCTCAACAAATTCACGAGCTTCCTTTTCGACAGCATCAACCTTATGAGAATCGGCTTCAAAGTTCTCGACCAACTGTCTAGCCTCCATTGCACACCTGGAGATGTAATCTTGTGTTTCATTCTTCATTGAGTTTAATTGAGTTTCCACCTAATCAAATAATCAAGCATAGTAAGAAGAAGAATAACTAGTGAAAAATAATTCTAAGCCCAATTTATTTTGATGGAGTTTTAGATTTCATCTAAAAGACTGATTAAACAAATTGGCAACAAACTGTAATCATTCGAAGGCTCTTAATGTCAAACAAGATTAGCATTTTTAAAACTGGGACTTACTTCATCGATTCGTGACTGAAGCATGGCAATACGATTTCTTTTTGCATCAATCTTTGCAGCAATGTCACGGGCTTGTTGCTGAAGATGAATCAGACTTTCCAGATTTTCCATTGAAGTTCTCTTTACTTCATCACTAAAGGAACCGAGTACATGCTTCAATGTTGATTTATAATCCATCCCAAGCACCTCAGCAGGTGTTTTACCTTTGGCATTCAACTCATACACAATATCATTTCCTAGTTTCAACCTAAGATATCACCCAAAAAAACAGAAATAGCATTAGAATGCCAGCTCAAATGAGATTGACAGCATTTCATATTAGTCTTGTCCTGAATCCAACCAGAATATAACCTCGGTATTAGACACTGGCAAAGCAAGAAAAACGATGTTCAAAAATTACGGAGTCAGAATGAAAATTCTCACAACATAAAGACATAGTTCCATGTCACTATAACAGAATCAATTCAAAACCAGCATAATTATGGGCCATTCTACCAAATGCATCTAATAAGAACTACGTCACAGGGCAACTATATCAACTTATCAAGCCTTACAACATTAGCTCCAACGTAGATAATAAATCCTTGCAGCATTTATATAATAATATCACAAGTAGTTGTTATAAAAATAACTCCAAAAGGTACCTCCGGATAGCCTGGTTTCCCTCAATCTGAAGTGCCTGAAGCTCTTTAAGCTTTGTCCCGGAAACAGCATTAAGATCCCAACACTTCTCCTCCCACTTGTTCCTCTCAATCTCAGCCTCTCCGATATCTCTCTCCACCAATTGCAACTCACGTTTCATCCTCTCAGCATCTCTCATATTAATTGCCTGTTCCTCCACTTTCTTCTTTAGCTCTTCATTCTCCTCACAAATCCTATTCCTCTCCTCCACTTTGATTCCCAGTTCCTTCTCCTTTTCTTCCATTTGCTTCTCCACTTTCACCTCGTGTGCCTGCAATTGCTCAATCAAATCATTGAACTTCTTCATATCTTTTTCCAACACACTCTTCTCCTCCTCTTTTGATTCCCTCAACGATGGACCCGCTTTCATAGCCTCCAATTTTGCCTCCAATTCCTTCACAGTTTCTGCCAGCATCTTCACATTCTCCTCCTCCGCATTTTTCTCCTGTTATCAACATTTTAAATACATTACTGCTCAATTACAGGGTTAATAAAATTCCGTTGTATGTATTAAACTCTCAATTGCTAATCTATGTATCCGATAACTTTCTCATCGTGTAACCACTAAACTTTTTAATGGCATGGCAGATGTATAGGTTCCGACATCATCCACCCAGTCATCAAACCAATATAACATCGATACAATACAAACTTACTAAGTTGGATACTATACATCTACAAACACTTAACCCTTAGTTATACAATGCATATAGCGAAACAAACAAACGACATCTATGTATATACATACCTGTTGTAATTTCTCCATGAAATTGTCATCTTCCCTATCCATAGCCTCATCATCTCCCCTGATATAATGCAAATAAGTACTCAAAGTATAATTAAACATATCATCTCCTAAAACCTGCGTCGAACTTTCGAGATGCTCGTTATACATTGCAAGCTCAACAAGCCAATGAAGCACAGCTAAAACACTAGGAAACGAATGAGGTGTTCCAGGCGCCTTAAACGCCGACTTATTAATTTTAATTGGACAATTAGAATACTTCAAAACAGAAATCAAATCATCTTCAAATTTATTACTAACCGGAAACTCGAGACGTGTGAGAACGAATTTTAGGGTTTCAGTTATGTCTTTGTTGGAAGGTAAGGGTTTAAGTTTGAATGAGATCGGAATTGAACAAGCGTTGAGGTATGAATTGATGATTGAAACGGCGTGGTTTTGGTATGATCGGTCGGTGACGGAGATGGCGGTGGATGCACGGTGGTGGTTGATACCGACGGAATGGGCGGAGGAAGGACGGCTGGAGCAGAAACTGGCGTCGGAATCGCGACGGGATGTTGCGCCGTTGAACTGCCATGGTTCGACGGGAGTTGGAGTGGTGAGACGGTGGTCGGGGACGGAGCGTTCCGTCGGGGGACGGCGTCCGGTGGGGCCTCTCATGATCTTTTATTGGTGAGAAATTGGATTTGTTTTCCCGCCTTTGGGAATTTGGAAGTACGAAGTGGTAGTGGAGCAATAATCAAGATATATAAAGTTTAGCATAATCTGATTGAACTAGCTGTATTATTGTCTAAATCTCTTTTATTATTATGTGCACTTGGCATTTAGTAAAGTTATAAAAAGAAAAATCAGATTATTCATACAATAACGTGACATCATACTTAGTCCGATCAAATTGAAGAAAAACGGTAGACTACTAAAAATTTACAAACGCATGATTACAAAATGACGTTGAACAAGATGTGGATCAATAAAATGTTTTTTTATTCATTCTTTCATTATTCTTTTAATTAATTTAATTGGTACAACTCATTTTATAAAAATTTATTTATAAAAGTCATGTGGATGAATCGTTTCTCGTCAAATTATACTAAATTCTTTGAGGAATTGTACATCTACAAAAATTTTACTAAAAGCAATCCACAAAATGACATGGAGTTATATGTAAAGTAAAAAATCAATTATATTGTCTTTCTCATGTTTTTCTTTTCTCACATGATTGGTACAAGTCATTTTATCGTTAACTTTTTGTGATATTATGTGAGTAAAATATGTCTCAACTTCTTTTTCTTTTAATTACGGGTGTGTTTGGCAAAACTAGTTGGTAGTTAGAGTTGAAAGCTATAGGTAGAGTTGGTAGATGGACCTTATATTTTAAACTAGAAGTTGAAGTTTGTTTTTTATGAATGTTTGGTAAAACTAGTTGAGGTTTAAAGATATAAATTGACATGAAATGCTAAAAAAATATATGATATATAATGATATAAAGGGTATTTATGTAATTTATCATTTTGTAAGTTTGGAGTTTATTTTTATAAGCTACTTCAAGTAGCTTATTTTTACGAAATTTAATGTTTCAATAAGCTTCTCAAATTTTGTCAAACAAACGATACTATAATTTTGAGCTTATAGAAAAAATATACTACAGTTTCAATGAGGTGTGTTTGTCCCCTGCATCTCTAAATTTGATTGGTTCACCGTCATTATGTATGTCTTTTTTATTTTTTGTTTAATTACATAATCATATATCATAAATATAAATTAACGTCTATTAACTACATTGTGTAATTATTTAAATTTATTATTTTATTATTATATTTATATAAAGTTTTATATTTCGCAGTGATGTATTGCAAAACCATATTATAATGTACTACTATTATTTGCATAAAAAATGAAAGTACTACATATACACACTACTCTCGTTTCTTTTTTCCTTCTCATCTGTACTTGTTCCAAAAACAGTGTTTCAACTTTCAACACATTATGGGGAAAAATGAAGATGATACGAAACGAGACGTAGAAGAACGACTAATCAACGAAGAATACAAAATCTGGAAAAAGAATACACCTTTTTTATACGATTTAGTTCTCACTCACGCGCTCGAGTGGCCCTCACTCACCGTCGAATGGCTCCCTGACCGTGAGGAACCCTCCGGAAAAGACTATTCCGTACAGAAATTGATTCTTGGTACCCACACTTCTGATTATGAACCTAATTACCTTATGATCGCTCAGGTTCACTTGCCTGTTGATGATGCTGAAATTGATTCTCGTTCTTATGATGATCACCGATCTGATTTTGGTGGGTTTGGGGCCAATAATGGAAAGGTTTGTTCAATTTAGGGTTTATGTTGGTTTGAGTTAGTAGATGAAATATTGGTTATTTTTAAGTATTTTAGGGTTTTAGCTTTAAAACTTTGTGAGATTTGAATTGAAATTGTATTTGATTATATTTTTAAATTACTTTAGGGTTTAAGGGAAGTTTGATTATACGATAGCTAAAAAATTTTAATATATCAAGAATCATATTCATTTCATATATAGTTTACTTAATTATTAACAGACCGGTCCCACGGCCAATGTGAGGGGTAAACATGGGGACAGTATGTTGGTACTGTTATTCATAAATCATTACCAGCCGATTTGTGTTTCGGTTGAGTTCGAACTTTGCTCCATATAAAGTATATGTTGTTCTCTTTCAGGTACAAATAACTCAGCAAATAAATCATGATGGAGAGGTGAACAGAGCTCGTTATATGCCTCAAAACCCTTTTATCATAGCTACCAAGACGGTCAACGCAGAAGTTTATGTGTTTGATTATAGCAAACACCCATCTAAGCCTCCTCTTGATGGAGAATGCAATCCTGATTTGAGACTGAGGGGTCACAACACTGAAGGATATGGTTTATCGTGGAGTAAATATAAACAGGGTCATCTCTTGAGTGGTTCTGATGATGCTCAAATTTGCTTGTGGGACGTTCAAGCTACCCCGAAGAATAAGACCTTGGATGCTAAACAAATATTTAAGGTACATCTAATGGTCGCAAGTATGCTTGTAACAAAAAGCTACTTCATTTTTCTAATATCAGATTCTGTTTTTTGCTTGATAGATTCATGAAGGAGTGGTAGAAGATGTAGCTTGGCACTTGAGACATGAACACTTATTTGGTTCAGTTGGGGATGACCAATACCTGCACATATGGGATCTACGGTCCCCGTCAGTCACTAAGCCTAGCCAAAGTGTAATGGCTCACCGTAGCGAGGTGCATATAAGACTTCATACTTCTCTGTTGTTACATATTGATCCATCCCATCCCACTGTCCATATAATGATACACACACGCAAATAACTGACTGTGGATTAAACTTATGACGCATTAAACAATGCAGATATTCAGAAATTACTAATTATTCATGCTTTTGAGGTAGGTTAACTGCTTATCATTCAATCCTTTTAATGAGTGGGTCTTGGCAACGGGGTCAACGGACAAGACTGTGAAACTGTTTGACCTACGAAAACTCACAGATGCATGTCATACGTTCGCTTGTCACCAGTAAGAGTCTTACTTATGATGTGTATCTATATATCCAACTGCTTTGGAAGCTCTTTGTTTATTTTTTCTGACAACAATTAGTAAATTATTTAATGTCACAGGGAGGAGGTGTTTCAGGTTGGATGGAGTCCGAACAATGAGACAATTTTAGCATCTTGTTGTCTTTCTAGGAGACTTATGGTATGGGATCTTAGTAGGTATGTACTCGAATCATCCCTTGTTTTCGTCTTTTTTAGTCATGTGGATATTTAAATCTCAACGTGGGCGAGATGAAATTGTTAAAATATGACATTCGTCCTACCAAAATCACTTCCTAGCGATAAATAATAATTGCCTGTTATTATGTTCAAAAACAGGATTGATATGGAGCAATCGCCAGAGGAGGCCAAAGACGGGCCACCAGAGTTGCTGTTTATCCATGGTGGTCATACGAGTAAAGTTTCAGATTTCTCATGGAACCCATGTGAAGATTGGGTCATTGCTAGTGTTGCTTCAGATAATATCCTTCAAATCTGGCAAATGGCTGAAAACATCTACTATGATGAGGATGATCTGCATGATCTCCCTCCAGAACAACCGAGTTGCACAACAGTGACAACAAATATAAACAAGTAGCTTCTTAATCTAGGATTTATTAGATCCTTGCAGTCGTCGTAACTTAAATCTAAGCTACTCAAACCTCAGTAGTAGCTTGTAAATACAGGAGTAATTTAGGTAACTTTTTTCGAGATGACTTGAATTTCACTACCAATATACTTTTTAGTCGAGTCTGGATTCTCGGAATTTGATTTTTTTTTTTTTATCTATATATGATATGACATGTTTTTTCATGAGTGAATCTTTTGCTTGTTAAATAGGAAGTGCATTGACTGATGAAGCCATCGACTCTGCTCTAGAAGGAACAGAGTAATCATATTTTACTTTTAATAGTCAAAACTCAAAAGCCATGCATATATATCATCATACAGTTGAATCCTATCCTATTTCTATCCCAAGTTAGTGGCATAGAAGAATTCGCATGCCATTACCTTAAAATCATACAATTTTTTATTTATTGTTTTTTTTTTCCCTTAAAAAAAGAAGCTAATAAGCTTTAAAAAGTGTAAGGTTGCAATTTTACGTGAAGGAAGGAACAGATAAGAATGTGTCATGTGTCATAAAATTTATTTCTTCTCACATTTTTTAAAATTTAAATATTTCAAGAATGACTCATTGAAAAAATTATAAAATTTACACCATAAAAATCAACATTTTTTTTTCGATTAGACATTTTACATGTTATATTTTTGACGAATTTTTTTTATTGGTTTTACAAGTTGTACAATATTAGTATCACGTGTGATACTCGTTGGTGTCACGTGTGATAGTTGTTTACGAAACCCACCGAATACGAAAAAAAATTCGTCGAAAGTGTACCTTGTAAGATTTCTAATCGAAAAGAAAAAAATGCTGATTTTTATGGTGCAATTTTTATATTTTTTCAACTTATTATTTCTGAGATATTTAATTTTTAAAAACGTGAAAGAAAGTGAGTTTTGTGACACGTATCACATTTTATTGATTTTTTTATTCTCATTAAATATTATTGTAATCGTCTGAACCATACTATATACTCTCATAATTATTGTGACCAAATCCTAGCATTAGCAACCCTCTTAATAAAGGTGAACTCGATATGCATTTCACAATTTCATTTTTCCTCTTCTATTATATATATATATCCTAGACCCTAAACCCATGTATACACACGGACCATTGAATTTGTATTTATTTTTTAAAAATATTCATAACTAAAATAGATGGAAAACGTTTATGCCTTCGACGTAGTTGACAAAGAGAAACGATCAATGTTGATGAAACAATAGTAGATGAAGAGAATGTGAGCCCGATCTTTTATTTTTTAATATCTTTTTATTGGTTAAATATGTATTCGTGAGTTACTTTTTTACAATTTGTTCCACACTAAATCACTATATATTAAAATGGTTTAAAGTATTGAACTTAGTGTTAGAGTTCACACTCACAAACAAACTGGACCGGTTCATGTGCTCCTGAGTATAAAAGTAAACACATATGAATTTAAACACACAATGAACTTTGAAAGTAAAATATCAACGTAAAGAGAGATCACAGTGTCAATAGAACTAATAATAAATTATAATATAATATTAATTACTAACTTAGATCTTTTAGGATGCATGTACCATTGATTTATAATTTGAATATAAAACAATATTCGGTGAATCTTTTATCACTCGTAATATCTTATTCATAATGTAACTTTTATATTACTTTAGCAAGCATAACTATATTAATATTATGTTGGTAAAAGAGTTATAAAGTGTTTTGTAAGGAGTTTTTTTATTTGTTATCATGATTTACGAATAATATTTAATGTGATTTTTCATGCCATTGATTATCAACCGATCCATATATTGTTTGGATATTTTGGATTAGGTTATTTGGGTTTAGTTTGGTTTTTGAGTGATACCAGATAAGGAATCAGTTTAATGATTTAGTTTTGGTTTGAATATTTTCAATTAGGGACCACTCGAAAAATCAAATAAGCATAAGTTGTTAATACTTATATTTGATCATTCAATTCCGATAGCTCACATATAACTCTAACTACTCATATAACTCAATTACTCCAAATACAAATCCATTTATCCAACTGACCCAATATGAACAATTAAAATGCTTTTACTTAGTATTTGAGCAATTTGATTATCTTAATAATCTAAATCATAATTTAAGACTTTTATCTAGCTAAATTGAAATCCAGCCGAATAACCCAAACTCTTATTTGGTTGGTTTGCATTGGGTGACATATAGTTTGAATTGAGTCTCAAGTGGATTAAGAGTTTACCAAAAGTTGAATAAACCAAATCAGATAACTCTATTAACCTGAAACACGACCGATTAAACATCCCTAGTCGTTGAGATATCCGTATGCCTACTTTCGATGGATAATATCACTAATCTTAACAAAAATTAAAAATTTAATTAGTAATTATCATTTTGATTATGAAAAAAATATATATTAAAGATATTATATTATGAAATATTAAAGACTTGAATATCGGTTCATTACTTTCACTAAAATTAAAAACGTTTATGGTTTCAAAATGCATTAAGTGTTACACCTTTTACAGTTAATTGTGGCGAACTTTAAAATTTTATATTGTGGTTATTTAAGTTCTAAAAAACGTATATTGAATACATTTTATGCATATTTTGCTACATAAATAGACATGTTTTTAGTAAGTTTTATACATACAATAGGAAGTTAAGTATATATATAAATAGATGTTTTTAGAATTTAAATATATACAATCGATAGACAATTTCAAAACTCGTCCCATGCAATAGTATAAGTGTATAGTTTAATACTTTTTGAACAATAAATCCATGTATTATTATTATTATTATTGTTGTTATTATTATTATTATTATTATTATTATTATTATTATTATTATTATTATTATTATTATTATTATTATTATTATTATTATTGATATTTATACATCTACATTAATACAATACTTCAAATTTACCTGCTTATCCATAAAAATGGTTGTACTGTCTTAAGTTTTTTTTTTCATACCTTATATTTTTTATTATAGATTAATAATTGTTAATAAATTTATTACCTTAAACTTTTATTTAGAAGTATTAAGGCGGTTGATTTTAGATAGTTGTTATATTAATAGTTTTGTAATAAATGTTTGATATTTCTAAGAACTTCCTAGACGAGTATTATTATTCAGCTAGCATATTTTTGTTTTAGATAATTGTTTTATATTATACTATATTTTATTATAGCAATTAGCATGTTGATACAATTTCTAATTGATTAATAATACATATCCATGTATTCTAAATATTTTTTTTAATAATACATGTTTATATTACAAATACATAGAAGTTATAGAATGTCCAAAATTTTTTATTATTGTATTCTTTATATGTTACGAATACAACACAATTCTTATAAACCTTAAAATAACGAAAAAGATAAGTAAATAGAGGGACCTAATTGCTTAATTGGATCTTAATTTAAGATATATATTGGGATGATTTAGGGGAAGTGCTTTTTTTGAGAAGGGGGGAGTGGTTATTATTCATCATGAAGCATCTTACCTTCGCCCATACAAATCTCACAAAAAACGAAGTGAAATTTAGAAAAATGTTAATCAATATTGATGCTATGAATGTTAAGCTTCCTTGATAAATTATTTATGCAGGTTATAACACCGATTGATGAATATTATATTCAAAATCATTAATATTCATCGTGGTGAATGTTAGTAAACATTCATGGTGATGAATATTAAAATTAAAAATATTTTGTGATAAAGTGTTGTTTTAACATTCATCATGATGAATGTTAGTTAACATTCATCACGGTAAATGTTAACAAGTAATTAAATAAATATTCATCAACTAATGTTATGACTTAAAACTGAAATTCATCCGTTAATATATTCATTATAACATCGATTTTGATTAATATTTATTAGTAAAAATAATTTTTTGTTGACGTTTTAATTGGTAATTGTAAGATGCTTCATGATGAATAATAAACACTTCCCCCTTAAAAAAAACACTTATCTCTTGATTATATATATATATACTATATACAAACCCGTGCGATGCACGACAAGATCAAATATGCTTTTACCAACATCACCCGATAGCTAAAATCGTAATAAATATTGAAAGTGATAATCATCATAGAGCTAACAAAACTTTATTCTAATAAAACTTTGGCTTCAAAACAGAACTTAAAGAAAATAACAACTCCATATATTTTAGTACCAAGGTTTGATAATATGCTCAACATCGACTTCATGAACAATAAAATCGTTTAACTAACTTGCAACCATCAAAAAAAGTTAAGAGGTTATTAAAGTGAAGATTAAAAAGAATTAGGACAACGTACTTTCTTATAATATCATGTGTTGCATGTATGAAAGACTAAAATATAACCTACAAGTAATGGGGAAAAAATCTCATTCTCATCGTATAATAAAGAGAAGATATAACTTGTTTTATTACGTATGTTTCTTGAACTTGTATCGAAAGTGTAAACCAACTTATGAGAAACGTCAAGTTTAGTTTGTTTCCACTTTCCTAAGTTGTTTGGTCAAAAAATTTATTTAATAGAGGCCGCATGTTGGACTAATACCCAATCTAGTAAATAAAGCTACAAAATCTGTCAGAAACTAAATTTTTGTGAACTGTATTAATAACGGAGTATTTAAAGATAATTCTTCGATTTATTATATTTATATTCGATTCGAAATATGTAGTTGGCATAAAATAAAATATAGAACACCATTTCTTATAAATTAAAAACGGTGGTTTGTATTTTAATAAATATAAAACAATTTTTTTAAAAGATATTTTTGAATTAAGAAATTTAGGATGTGTTGTGAGATGATTATGATACCTCAAATTGTATGTATACGTATTTCTATATATTATTAAAAAATTATTTTTGTTGTTTGTATGGTTATCAAACTAATGATTAAATTATATTATTTTATTTTTTATTATATGTAAATTTTAAGAGATTGCCACGTGTCGCACCCCCAAGAAACGTGGCAGCGGAGGTAGGGTGTTGCGTTGGGGGCGCCGACCAAATCAAATATCACAACACAAGAATTACAACAAACGACCTCTATATGAGACGTTTCAAAAATCTTTACATTTCGTAGTTACAATGTTTACATATGTTTTGCCAAAAGTAGAGTACGCATCTAGTACAAGTTTACAACATATCATAATGCAAGCTAATCTCTGTTGTTTGTGAAAAATATGCGACTCGAGCTATCTCCTTCCAAAGCAAACCTACTGCGGTTGGTCTTCTGAGAAATACATACTAAAAGGTCAACATAAAGTTGGTGAGTTCATAGGTTTGTAAACAGTTGATATAACATCGTATGGAACACAAGATTTCCTGTTTGTATCATTCAACAATGATAGGTAATGTATTACAAAAATGTAAAAAAATAGTGTATATTGTTGCCATGAGCTCATAGTTCGAGCTTAACTGTGGTGTCGGGTCACAATCAAGTGCCACGATCGGGGTGCCTCCCAGCGAGTGCCTAATCCAACACTCGTAAGAAACAAATGATAATGCGTCCGTTTGACCAGTTAGCGTGACTAACCCGGACGGGGGGAGTCAATCCCAAATAGTACTATTCATTAACATTCACGTTATAACGATACTAACAAACTATGATGTGGGGGACTTTCAGGATTAGCAAAATAACTCATGCAACCAATATATCGAGTTTAGTACTTGTGTTCACATGAAAATAGCGGTATAAGAGCAGTTGTATGTATTCTCACCTTGGTTAAAAACAGTAAAAAGGGGCTATGAAACTCACCTGATATTAGCAAGCAAGTAGCAAATAGTAAGCAAAGCGTGTTTTCCAAATGCAACCTTCTAACGTCCTAAACGTATAAGGTTGTGTAAGTAGATGTCTCAAAAGACCATCTATAGTGATTGTATATGTGGGGGTTAATGTCCACTTAAGCCAATCATGTAGGTGGAGGGTTAATGTCCACCTAAGTTAATCGTGTAGGTGGAGGGTTAATGTCCACCTATGCTAGTTCACTCAACTAGAAAATATGTACGGGCCGTTGGTGATATTTTGTGAAAACACAGATTTGATTAATTATGTTACGCATATTTCTACTTTCCAGTTATGGGTAATTGATCAGTGTGGCAAGGGGCAAAGCCCATTAATGACGGGGGTCCGGGGGCAGCGCCCCTGGTAGCGGGGTCCAAGGGGTGGCAACCCCTGGCGGGGTCCAAGGGGCAGAGTCCCTGGCTGGGGTCGAGCTAGGGTAATTGTCGCTACGTATCGATTTTGTGTTTTTAGCGACTGGGTTAGTGTCGCTACACGCGACACTAAGGTATTATGCGACACAAAAACTTGTGTCGCTAATGTGACGATTCGGGAGTTATGGCGACACAAAGGCTTGTGTCGCAAATGTGACGATTCGGGTGCTATAGCGACACAAAGGCTTGTGTCGCTAATGTGACGATTCGGGTGCTATAGCGACACAAAGGCTTGTGTCGCTAATGTGACGATTCGGGTGCTATAGCGACACAAAGGCTTGTGTCGCTAATGTGACGATTCGGGTGCTATAGCGACACAAAGGCTTGTGTCGCTAATGTGACGCTTCGGGTGCTATAGTGACACAAAGGCTTGTGTCGCAGACTACTAGGCTTCTGCGACACAGAGGCCTGTAACAGTCGGTTTTGTACATTTTATTTCGTGTTCTAAATGTTCGAATAAAAATTCGAGAAAAATCTATGTTGTTCCTTAGTATGTTAGCTCGTTAAAATAATTTTTCCAGAATTTTTGGATATCTCTAAGTATTTTTAAAAATTCCGTTTGTTCCCTGAGGTCAGAAAGTTACCAATCCGGATACATGCAACAAGATCGGATTTCTGGGCAAAATGTACACATTTTTAGAAAAAGTCATCTAAACGACATTTGTACCTAACAAAATTTTTGAACTTTTGGCGGTGGTTTCAGGTCATTTGAAGGTGTACATCTCGAGTTATGATTAAAACAAGAAAGGTGAAATTTCTGAGTTTTTGGACAGCCCGTATACATGTTTTTGTAAAAATCATTTTGGATGTCAAACGAACTCCAAAAATTATGAAACCACTTGAAAATGAAAGCTAACTTCTTGAACTTAAGTTTTCTCTTTTGAATCGTCCATTTTGGTCAAGTTTTGAGTGAGAAACATTTAAGTCAAATTGGTGTTAAATCTGGACAGAATTTGCATGTGTTGTTCTTGAATGTTTTTAGTTATGAAAAACGTTTTTATGTAATCTTTTGGACATATCTTTGTTAAGTGAACCCTTTAACATGTTTTTAAAGGTATTCGGATAGAGAATAACTTTTCTTACAAAGGGGTTGGTGATTTTTGAAGAGACGTTGTTGGAAGAGCTTGAATCTTGAGTTTTTAGCTTGATTTTCTTCTTGGAGATGTGATGAACACTATGGTGGTGATGGTGGCCGATTTTGGTGGAGGTGGTGGTGTTCTTGGGCAGATTTTGGGAGAGAGGAGAAGAGAGGAAAAGGGAGAGTTTGTGTGTGTAAATGTGTGTGAAAAATGAGAGTTTGCAAGAGTGGGAGGGTTTAAAAGGGAAAGGAGAAAGGGGGTCCATTGGGCCGGTTTTGGGCTGGGCTGGGCCGGATATTGGGCCTGGCCCATTGTGGTTCTCGGGCCCGTGACTTGCTCCTCGATTTCGTATTACTTTACTTGTTCGGTTAAACGTTAATCGCGTGTGTAAAAAATAAATCGTTAACGTTTGATTTTTGTATTTTATTTTTGATACGAAATCACTATTTTAATTTGACCAATATATTTAAAAATACATTATTGAACCTTCTTAAAATATTCGTCGGTTTCGTTCGAGTATCGGGCGCGATTCGCGCGTTTTCGTTGCGTTTTTTACGTTTTAAGCAAAACGTCTAGGTTTTTCGTATATTATTATTTAATATCAATAATATAGGGTAAATAATTACTATTTAATTTACAAAATAGATTTACATTATTTATGAAAAGTTATCACCAACGCCGTATAGATTGTCGGACCTCGTCCGGTTGTTTCGCGTAATTACAATTAATTACGTAAACGTATATAAACATATACAAGTAGGTACAAGTATTTAGCCTAATCAAATACTAAATACACATATGGTTCTAGATTAAGGAAATCATTACCCTAAAGTGTCGGGTGTCACACCACGTGACATATTTGTCTATGTGGCAAATTGTGAAGCAATAATTTATACTCCTTTAGTATATATACTAGATGCAAACTCGTACGATGTACGGCGATATCAAATTTACAATATTTAATTTTATGCTACATCAAAAGAGGATCATCTACGTTGAACTTTTTTAGAAAAGTAAATAAATTTAGATACCAACGGTATTATCAATTGAATAATGTAAATACATAATACAAACATAAATAATTAAGAAAATGAACCAATACAATTATTATAATATATCCTAAATATAATAGAACTACACACGACAATAATAATTAATAGATAATTATTAATAAATTAATTATTCTAAACATATCTTTGTTTAATAATAATTTGACACTTGAGATAATAACTTATAGTTATCCTAAACTATTTAAAATATAATTAATTTATTAATTTAAAAATTATAAGAATTTGACACATAGAATTTTATGCCAAGTGGCAAGTTATAGAGCTTTCTTTTATACTTCTTTGGTATATATATATATATATATACATATAGGATGAGTTCAAACGAGAACCGACAAAAAATACTGCAAGAACCGGTGTCCACCTTTGGATGATGTACATCTACGGCTTCAAATTATAGTGGCAATATTGTAAATATGAAATTCAAATTGTAGTATAGTCCATTACAATTATTGTTTTAAATTGAAAGTCCCGTAATATATTGAAATTGCTATTTTTATGCAGTGGATTAAATCTTTGAAATCAATTTCGCAAATTATTAGGGATTTGATTTCATCTTAAACTTCAAAATGTTTAGCCAACTAACAATCCAGAAAATCCAATTCCACGACTCTCACATATCAATAAATCGAAACAAGCGATCGAAATTGGGGTGCCAATCAAATCATTGGAAAAAGTATGAACAGAGGTAATCATCGTTAATTATTGGTTTATTAGCACCAAATTAAAAAATCAATAAACCTTTTTTTAGTAACGTGATGAATAACACAATTGTTTTGATTTTGCAGTAATCGCTGGGATGGAGAATGGAAGAAAAGTAAGAGAAGTGAAGAACCATTTAGGTAAAATTTTTGTTCACAAATGAACATTCGTGATTGAATTTGCAGTAATGCATTGGTGATTTTGCAGTAATTTTTGTTCACAAATGAACATTCGTTGTTGCTTCACAATTACTAAACTAGTGTTATTTGTTTTGAGGATTATGAACATATGAAATTGCTTTGATAATTTATTGTTGTGCTAATTTCTTGTTGTGCACATCTGAACAACCTATATTCACAAAGATTTTGTAAAATTGATTTCAATACTTGTATACCAAAGATTATGTACTGAAATGCAGATAGATTACAATTTCATGTGAGCATAATCTTTGAATCTAAATACTCAAATGTGAGTGTGTTTTTATTAAAACCAACTGTTGCAGTAAGATGAATTTTTCTTGCTTGTTCTCTTTGGTAATAGATGAAATGGAAAGAATGACCAGAAAGAGGAGTGGTGGAAAAATAACTAAAGCTGTGAAAAAAGCAGATAGTGACAAAGGTAGATGATTATTTATAATTTATTTTTAAATAGACAAGAAGGTATTATAATAATTAAGATGAACATATGAACTGTAGTTACATAGTAAACTCGAGTAATAACATAATATACGCATGTTGACATTTTTTGTTTAATAAATAATTTAAACACTAGTTGCCGTTGCAGGTGGGAAGATTCATAAGGAAAATGTTGATAAAAAACAAAACAAGTAACTGATGGTTATGAACTTGATTTTGAGACTTTTCAACATAAGAAAGAAGCTAAAAAAAGTAAGAGAATAACTTTGAAAAAACATGTTGTTGGTGAATATGAATCGAAAGAAAGAAGCTAAAAAAAGTAAGAGAATAACTTTGAAAAAACATGTTGTTGGTGAATATGAATCGAAGCGTTGTGCAGCTGTAACTGAAAGGGTAAGTGATTCTGATTCAAGTGATGAGGATAACATTTTACATTCAGCTATTCGCACACGGACATCCCCCAAACCTTTGTTTTCTGCAATACATTCAATGAGCAAAATTCAAAGGAAATGCTTGAAGCACATGGGCTTTGGAAAATTACAAAAGTTTAATATCAACCGAATTCCTAGAAAACTGGGTTACTATGTGGTGGACCAATTCAATGATCACGATTTGGAAATAAAGTTAGAGGAAGAGTCAGTTAAGGTGACTAAAGAAAGAATACATGAGATGATTGGAGTACCCATTGGAGGGGTACAATTACGTTCATTAGATGGTGGTAAAGTAAAGGATACAATCTGGGTAGAATGGATGAAGCAGTATAACAAAAAGGAGATAAGCCCTGCAGAGATCCAGAGAAAAATAGTGCAATCAGATTTGGCGGACTGGAATTTTAAGTTGAACTTTCTGATGTTGTTCACCAACATAATGGGTGGATGCAAATCTCGTGGAACATGTAATTTGGGTATTTCAAAATACATCCGCCAAGATACCATCATTGAAAACATCGACTGGTGCGCATATTTGTGTGAATGTATGCAATTATGTAAAATCGGATGGAAGAGAGATGATGCTCGAAATTTTTTTGCTGGACCTATCACACTTTTAACGGTATGTGCGAATACTTATTAGACTGAAATAGTCAGTGAGTAAACGTGGTTTGTTAATCATAGTCTGTTGATGTTTTACGCTTTATAAATGTATGATTTGTAGTGCAATTGTGTTCATAATTCAGTTTGTAGTGTCTTATGATGTTTGTTAATGTAAATGAAAATCCAGTTGATCTATGTTGATGCCACCAGCTGCGACAGTATGGATATGGTGCGCCGTAGACCGGCGATAAGATCATTGAGTTATGACTCTTTAAAGAAAAGGGAGAATTTGGAAATTGCAGACGGAGGTTTTGGTTTTGGAGATTTGGAACCTGTTTATGAAATATCAACAACTGAAGTTGAGGATGTAAGTGATGAAGAACAACCACCTCCTGTACATTCATATGGTTCAAGAGCTATTGATGAGAAGGTATGTGAAAATTTAATGAGTTAGTATTCTTTAGTAAGCATGTGTATGTAACTAATAAGAAAATTGGCATATTTGAATATGTGAACTTGTTAACATCTGAACATGTGCACAGCTGATTGTGTGCACAAACATATCATAACATGAATGTTCATTTTTCGTTCATTTTTCTAGTCAAGGTCAGGTATGTATGAACAAAATACACATGGGTTCCATTAATTAAATTTGATTTACTTTATAAACAAGGGTACATACACAAAATGTGCAGTTTGTATCATCGTATTTTGAGGGACAAGATGCTTCTCGAGTCAACTATGCTCGAAGCAATGTCCCTGTTTTCTTGGTAAACTTGTCTATTAACATCTGAGCATCTCGATCCCCAATGTAACTATTTAAGTCTCTCTTGAAATTCTTATAGTCCACTACAGTTCCACGAACTTGGTCATACCCTCCTTTCAAACATGCACGCAACCTATGCGCCTTTGTAGGACCAATATTGTTCATCCCTACCGTATGAATATATAGCTGGTCTTCAAACTCCAACTTCCTACGTGAACGAGAAAAATGATTGTTTTCCTCATCTTCAAGTTCATAATTGTGCCTTTCTTCAAATCCATATAGTACAAAATGTGGAGTACCTTTGATATGCTTTAGCTTTATTCTGGCTTTGTAGTCTGTTACTTTGAAGTTGGAGTTGCGCTTGTTTTGGACTTGCTTCTTTGTAGTCTGTTCTGCACATGTCTGTTCTTCACAAATTTGTTTTTCACAAGTCTCTTCCAGATAACTTGACTCTTCAATCATTGTATCGACTGCTTTTTTGTTCCTTGGTTTACCTTCTTTGTTGCACAAAAAATATCTATGTGACACTACACCATCCTTCCACTTCTGTGACGATTTTCGCACGGTAAAACCTGGCTTTCTCTGCGTAATTTTCGTACATAACTAGTGCTTCGTCAAGAGATTTCCATAACGATCCTTCAACGGGTTTGTACTCTAAAGGAACATCAGGTATGTAATACCGATTCTTTTTGGTGTATAGAAGACATCACTCAAATGTGATTCAACTGTTGAAATATACCAACGATTAGAAAAACATGTATACATATGTATGACATTCAGGCTGTTATGAGCTGAAAAAATAAATATAAAGAGCAAAAACTACAATCCTTAACCAAATAATCCAACAATCGAACTTCAGTTAGTATTATACTACATGCTGCTCATCAATAACAAAACTTAAGATTGATGGAAACTTGGATCTAGACACCACGGGTTCATTGTTAATGTATTATTAATTTGTTCGTCTGTAACAGGTAAAGTGATATTTAGAACCCAACGAATACTTGTAGATGCATATTTGGTTTGGATGTTGCTTTAAATTTCTCTATAACAGCGGTAAAAGTTTGCCAAACAATGTCTTCCTGTACAACTAGTAAAATATGTGTATCTGTCATGCCGTGTTCGATATGAACATTGTTTGTGTAATCTCATTAAGCCCGAGTTGTAGATTATTTTCATCAGTTGCCTTAGCTGCAATATTGTTCGTTACAAAATTTATGAAAATTTAGCAATTCATTGAGATACATCATCATGTCTTGTGTTTACTTGGTCTAAAAACCTGTCTTGGCATGAAATCATGTGTTTCTTTCATAAACAGGGTATGTTTGGTACAATGGAAATGAAATGGAGAAAGGGACAGAGAAACACTTACCTTGTTTATGTGATTAACAACTGCTGCATAAATTGGAAATGATCAAAGACTGAACTTCTTAGCTTGTTTCATGATGATGTATCTCAATTCTACTTGTTTAGAACCATGTATCCGTATAACACTATAGTACATGCTGCTCATCAATAACGAATTTTATATGCACCTTCAATAAACCTTCTAATATAGTACAGAATGTCAATCAAAAAAATCTTAATTTTCACGAAGGTAATTTAGAAAACCGATTTTTTAATCTCTTCTAATACACATCCCAATAATAATTTCATGAAACCTGTGAAACAATGTCATTCTGTAAATTTAATTAATAATGGTACTTACCTCCACCTTCTAGACGAAGGTTATCTTCTTCAATAGCCATAACCGTAAGATTCTCATCTTGGTTAAGAGTATCGAGCTCGTCACTTTCTAATTCACTGTTTAACTCCATTATTACTACTTCGAAATCGAGAGATCGATAAGGAAACCAATCAATTGCAGAAGGTACACGAAATTGGATGAATAAAAATGATCGAGTTTTGAAAATGGAGTTACGAATTAGACTCTGTGGAATGTAACTGAAAGAGTAAATCATGGGATTTAGTTTTTTCTTTTTTATCAATATGTATTTATAATTAAATAATAATAATGTGTTCAAAATACCAAAATGCCCTTGTGTATTTTGGAGCAAAATTTAGTTATTGCAGTTCTGTATATTTTGTTGGTTCTCGATTGAACTCTAGGCTATATATATATATATATATATTTATTTATTTATTTATTTATATTTACTTTTTACTCTTTTAATTTTTTTAATCTGAACAAAAAAAATTATTAAGTTCCACGCTCCCGAAAAGTGCGTGGATCCGGGTACCCCCGTCCCTTTTTTTTTTTTTTTCTTTTTTTCTTTTTTTTCACTTGCTACGTGAGTATCGAATATTTTCATCATCGTTTCCGAATATTACTATCGATATATCCACTCACTTAATTACTCGATCTCTCTCATATTTCTCAATTTTCACATCAACAAAACCCTAGACGTCCTCATATCTCTCAATTTTCAGGTGTGTGTATTTGAAACTTAAATTAGGTTTGATTTAGATTTCAAACATACCTGTTTTTGATGTTAAATTATTCGTATTTATTTAATCATTCTTCCATATTCTCTGCTTATTTGATCTATTTAGTATAAGATATTGGATCCAGATAGGTCCAACTTGTATGATTGGTTTTTGCATAATTTAAGTTTTGATAATTCATCTAGGGTTTGATTTGCTTCTTTATTGTTTTTTTTTTAATTACTTTGCAGGTGAAATAGATGACGATCCATGTTATAATTTAGTTAAAGTTACTTGTTTGATGGGTTTCCTAAAATCAAGTTTTTCTTGTCCTGAAAAACAAGGGGTGTGTTTAGGAAATGGTATGTTTGGTTGTGTTTTTGCTGTTTTGAATTTGTAATAATCTGTTAGTGAGTTATTTGAATGTTTGACAAATTCTTATTTGAGTTATTTGCAATAATTTTAGTGACCATGAGTTGGCTTTTTGAGCTTCATTAGAGCTGATTTCTCCTGTGTCCATTTTTACCCGTGTCCATTTTTTAGTGAACATAATGTGCGAAAAAAAATTCTTTTTCTTCTGGGTTGTGTCTTATGATGTTAAGCTCATAGCCTTGCAGACTGTGCATAACTTGTTATTTGTTTCTTGATGCATGTGTTATGGGATGATCTGTTTTTAGTAGTACTTGTTCGTTTCATTATAGTATATATTTGGTTTCTGAAGCAGATAGACTTGATTGTTTTCAATACCAGTGGGAGTTTTCACTCATTTACCTATAAACTGGTCATTTGGGTAATTTTTTTATTCTAGCGGGTCAAATGGGTTAAGCTAAAGGACTTTTCCAAAAAGGAAGTAGTTTAAATTGGTCAAACAGATTGAAAGTCATTCGGAGTGTATGTAGATATATCAAAACCTCCCAAGTTGCTTGTCCAAAGTAACTTAGATTATTTTGTACCAACATAGTTATTCATTGATTTCATTCACATTTAGCACATTATCTATTTGTAAATCTTGCAAGTGAATAAATAGGTGTTTTGTGGGTCTGACTAAACCAGCCCTGTTTGATTTGTACTGATTAATCACATGTTTTGACATGTTATCCAAACCCGCGATCTGTCCATTTTGCCCTTTTTTTATTTTTTGACAATCGAATTCCTATAAATCTTGTATTGTTTGAAGTTTTAAAATGGATTACTATCTGTTCATGTCAGGCTTATCTTCAAAATGGCAAAAGGTACCAGGGGAAGACGTAGAATTGCTTCACGTCACTGCAGAATGACCCCATACTCAATGCTCACTTGTCAACACGTGTCACAGGACCTGAATGAAAAGAAATCCTCAATTGTGATGCCCATAAAAGATTGGGAAGACATAACGTGCTCTGTATGCATGGAGTATCCTCACAATGCTGTTCTTCTCTTATGTTCTTCTCATGATAAGGGTTGTCGCCCATATATGTGTGGCACCAGTTCTCGCTATTCCAATTGCCTTGACCAGTACAAAAATGCTTACACAAAAGTGACATCATCACCGCATCACTCCCAGTCTCTGCAAACAAACACTAGTCCCGCGTTTGAACAAGTTTCTGGTTGGCCTGTTGAGAAATGCGGAGAAGGTTTCGAGCTTTCGTGCCCCCTCTGCAGAGGCCAAGTCAAAGGGTGGACCGTGGTGGAATCAGCTCGAGAGTATCTTAACGCCAAGAAAAGAACGTGCATGCATGAAGACTGTTCTTTTGTTGGAGGGTACAAAGAGTTGAAGAAACACGTGAGATCCGAGCATCCTTGTGCTAAGCCGCGTGAAGTGGACCCCGATCAAGAACAGAGATGGAGACGGCTTGAGCGGGAACGTGAGCGTGATGATGTGATTAGCACGATTACGTCCTCCATGCCTGGTTCGATGGTCTTTGGTGACTATGTCATAGAAAGGAACAGCCCTTATGGGATAGATTCCGACAACGAAGATGGTTTTGAAACAGGTTTAGACATGGGAATCGATGGCAACTTAGTCAATATGCTTCTTTTGTTTCACGCATTTGGTTCAGGTGGAAACACGGGTGGTTTTGGAGGGATGAGAAGACGTAATGATGTTGGTGGTCGTGTTAGTGATGACGACGATGATGATGGTAACGGTGACAATAACAATGGGATGTCACTGGTTAACCGTCTGCGTCGTCAGGGTAGGGTTTTATTGGGAAGATCAGGAAGGCGAAGGCGGGATCGAGTAGTCAACAGAGGTCAAGTATAGCTGTACAGAGTGAATGTAAAGAAGGGAATCAGGAAGATGTTAAAATTATAGTTTGAAGTTAGTTTTAGTCTTTAGAAGGGAGAGAGATATAAAAGGAGAAGTGGTTTCTATGCTTCCCTCTCATCTGTCAACAATTGTATGCACATTTGGAGGAGCTCCTACTTGAAGCCCTGACAGAAGACTGCAGTCCCTTTTTTTTTTCTTTCTTAATTTAAAGTTTCGGTTGTTGACCATAGGGGTTTGGTTGACTTAATCTATGCCTGTAATTTACTGATTCCCTGGACCTGTTTATGTTCCTGAAATTCATGAATCAAAAACATTCTTCAAATCTGAATTGCACCAATGTAGAGTTGCAACTTGCAAGCACCGATGTTACTGGTTTTGGATTTTTAACATTGAAAGTTAAAAATCAGATTATCAGTCTCGTTTTCTTGTAAAATTTTGATACCACATATCATGTTTGTGTTACAAGTTGATGTTTCTATAATTCTGCTTGGTTGGTAAAAAAATACCAGATTGAATTTTCCCAGGTTTTAACTTTTTCCCATTCAATTTGTGATACTATTTTCATTTGGATTGTATGTGTATATATTGAATGAATTCATCTGGGTTGACAAAACTTGAATAGAAAATTTTGGAGCTTGAATTAGTAAACCCGTTACACTTGAGTTAGGAGTCATAGGGGGAGGGCATACCCTTAGTTGTGTACAGTAGTACGGACATCTTCCCATACAGTCAGATTTCAATTATTTAAACTCACTTTTTTGCTGCTTCTTGTGTGATATTTGACGATTGTTATGTTTACCTTTGTTCATTTATGATGATTTGTGTCAAAGAAAAGGTTGATAACCGACAACTCATACCGATCACAATCGGGTGACTATTCATAATGTGGAGTCATATCTGACTCGTGAGCGGCGTTGGCTATAAGGTGTTCGGGCTGGAAACCCCCTGAAATTTGTTTTTAACAGTGCAAGTAATCGTTTTTAATTAGAAGGGCTATATTTATTAATAGAATATGTCAAATATTATATTGCAGCTAATTTTCTTCAACTTGAGAGTTGAGACTCGGTATAGAGTTATAGATGTATAGTTCAACAACCTTTTTCTTTCATACTGTAATATACTCCACTATGGAACTTAAAATATGACAAGTTGCAATTAAATTTCATATCACAATTCACAACCATCCATTATTTTTCTACCATTCTGTTTATGGGCGGGTAGACTAGACCTTCGTATACAACTCCTAATGCGTAATGTACAAATCAGGAGATCACCGATCACCGTTGATATATCCGATAAATTCACCATGATTATGCAATGAAAGCTTGTATTGTACAAATAAACATTGCACAGTTTTGATGGATCTATCAAAAAGTGTGGTGGATAATATCATGTAGGAACGTCATTTGAAAGGTCAGGGTTGTCGTCCAACTACGCGATAATGTTTTTACATTAAAATAAAATGTTGTTTTCATCTATATAATCAAATAATCAATTTGTCAAATAATATAGTTCATTAATGTCATATTTTGTCGATAGTTTATTAATGTCGTATTTTAGCGATTAAGTGGTCCAATATATACACAGGTTTAAAAGTTAAACCTAGTAAATAAAATAGAAGATATACATATTTTCGCAACGAATTTTGTTTACAAACTTAAAAAAAAAAAGAAAAAAAAAAAAAAAAAAAAGAAGTGGGCTAACCTAAATTGACGCACAGCCCGGTCCAGTAAGCTGAACCCGAAATTGAAAAGGTTTTAAAGTTTAAACCCTAGCACATCAAAATTGCGGGTTCAAATTTTCAGCTTTCAAAAAACAAAAATTGTGAACAAATCGACCTTCAGACAACAGCAGCGATTATACAAAGATGCCGAAATCTAAAAGAGATAGAGCTGGTATCACTACATGTTTTCTTAATTTAATTTTGAAATATCAATAAGCCGAGTTAATTTTTAGCTTAATTTGAATATATATGATTTAGTCGAAAACTAGTAGTTAGTATTGCAGCTCATTTAGCTAATTTGTTACTTTACATTTAATATTTATTAGGGTTTATGGCTTTACACTCTATTTTTTATGTCATTCGCGTTTAAATAATAGTTAGATCAGAATCAGATGTATTAGCTATTTAATTTTATTTATAGGTCTAGAATAAAGTGTAGAGACTAAAGATGAAAGTTTTTAAGCATTTGGTTCATTTTCATCTACAACTAGGATTCTAGTAATGTTTTCTGGTGGTTATGTAAACTTATGAAGGATCGGCACAGAAGTTTTACGTAATTAACGTGTACGGTTAAATATTAGACTCTGCGTAAAAGTTGTCACTTGTTTAATGATTGTGGTTGCGGTGTATGTAGTTACATTGTCAAAGACAAAGAAGAAAGGGAGGGAGCATAAAGAGACTATAGTAAATTCAATTAGGGATGCTGTCGAGAATTATAATTCTATATACGTTTTCAGCTTTGAAAACATGAGGAATCTCAAGTTCAAGCAATTTAGGGAGCAGCTCAAATCCACCAGCAGGTGCTTCTTATTATCACTTTATATAAGTTATGTGAGATGGGATCACTAGAGTACAAAAATTATTTAAAGTATCGGAGAACCAGAGATCGTGACATGTGTACGAAAACCCATTTACCCTCATCTTTTTTAAAATTAATTATCTCACAAACGTCATATCGAAAAATTATAAAAATTGCACCATAAAATTTAGCGTTTTCTCCTTTTCGATTAGACATTTCACAAGGTATACTTTCGACGAGTTTTTTTTTCCGTTTTTTGGGTGGGTTTTACAAATTACTAACACATGTGTTAACATGTTGCGTTTTAAAACCCTAAACTCTAAACCCTAAACCCTAAACGTTTTACAAAACTCTAAACCTTAAATCCTACGAAAATCTAAACCCTAAACCCTAAACCCTAAACCCTAACTCTAACCCTAAATCAAATGTACAACCAAAAACTAACACATGTGTTAGTAATTTGTAAAACCCACCAAAAAATGAAAAAAAAACTCGTCGAAAGTATACCTTGTGAGATGTCTAATCGAAAAGGAGAAAACGCTGAATTTTATGGTGCAATTTTCATAATTTTTCGATTTGCCGTTTGTGAGATAATTAATTTTTAAGATCTTGGGGGTAAATGGATTTTTGTACATGTGGCGCATTTTCATTGGTACTTACATTCTTTCAAAAAATGTTGTACTCTAATGATCTTTTCTCTAAGTTCTGTTTTAAAGATTGAAGCTATAGTGAATGTGTTAATTGTGAGTACGATACAAATTAATTGGAAAATATATCTAAAAGGCTTTAAAAGGTTTTATGCATTAAACTTTATGACCGGTTTCCTCTATGTCTATTTTTTATTAGACTCATTTCAGATAAACCACAACCCAAGTCAACCCATTTTTAGGTAAAAGGTATTAATTTATGTTTTGATGTTTCAGATTTTTTCTCGGGTCAAACAAAGTCATGCAGGTTGCTTTGGGTAGGTCTGATTCCGATGAGCTCAGACCAGGGCTTCACAAGGTTGCTAAGGTTAGCACCACACTTCTATACCTTGTAACCTGTAGAAACTGTAGTTTGATAGTATGATTTTAGGTTATGCACTATATTTAACCATATATAATCGTTTGTTTCTTTTACCATGTTTTACGTACAGCTTCTTCGAGGGGATTCTGGTCTTTGTTTAACTAATATGCCAGTCGAAGAGGCTCAAAGGTAGTTGTAAAGATTTTAAAGGTTGCTTGTTTGCTCATTTGCATTTTATATTTTAAATTGATATATTTTGTCCATGTTTGGCAGAATATTTAATGATTATGAAGACTATGACTTTGCTAGGACCGGAAGTAATGCTACAGAAACGGTTAGTAGTTGCTTGATAATGCAAATTTATATTGATTTCAGATATGCTCATATGCATATGTATTAAGTAACTTTGACTTATCAGGTGGAACTTAAAGAAGGTCCTCTGGACCAGTTCACACATGAAATGGAGCCTTTTTTGCGGAAACAAGGGATGCCAGTGCGGTTGAATAAAGGTTTGCACTCTCTCTCACTCGATCTAAAAACACGCAAGTAACAAGCAAAAAAGATACATAACTACTTTTCTACAAGGTAGAAATTTTGTCCCTTTGATTATGTATTGTATGTTTTATCATGGATAGAATCTAAAATTAGCTAATAATGTTTGATATGGTCAATTGGGTCGAACAGGTAAACTGCTAGTAAAGTGTATTCCAAAATCAGTAAATCTCTTTATTATTTTTTCCCACATGCTAGTGTGACCCATTGCCCTATTTGTCCGACCTGCTCCCTAAGTGTTATTCACTGTTTCTTATACGTCCTTTTTACGTGGATCAGGAGTAGTGGAACTTGTTGGAGATTTTGTTGTATGCGAGGAGGGGAAACCCATATCACCTGAGTCGTCTCGCATACTGGTTAGCGCTGTGAAATTTTCAAGTTACCTATTTCAATCTTTATTTAGGACTTTTTATTAAGCTTATGTTGTGTGATGCTGATCGCCCGTATATGAATATTAGAGAAGTACCTGTGGTATGTCAGTGGCATTACACTGATTGGGCGCTATATAGACTAACTAGTACCTGTGGTTTTAATGTGAATGCAGCGTCTAATGGGCATCAAGATGGCTACATTTAAACTTAACTTAATATGCAGATGGAGCCCTGAGGATTTCGAAGTCTACCAAGAAGGCCTGCAAAGTTCAGACATTGAATCCTCTTAAGTTTTGCATATGGTTTCGGCATTAATGTGTCATAGTAAACTGTCATATGATATGATTGTGTGTGAGGTGTTGCATGAAGTTGAGCTTCATTTTTGTAGAATATAGGAGTTGGGACACAAATGGTTTAGGCACTTTCTTATTATTGAAAAAATGTAATGGTTTAAACTAAGAATCTATCGGAGGTAAAATGTGATTTCATTCCATTTGAATTGCTTCATTTTTTGCCCGTGTAATGTGTTAAAACCGTATTCTATTGGTTTTGTACTAAATGTGACGGGTTGTTTATATTGCTTTTGATCTGAATTAAAGCAGTTTTGCAAGTTGTTTATATTTAGAGATCATGTCATATTGCATTCCAAATCTTCTGACATGGTTACAAACCAAAGATAATATTCAAAAAGATTTGCAGTTGTATTGCATTCCATTTCTCGGCTCCAACTACAAAAAAATCTGCAAACCAAAGATCAACTAAAGAAGCACAAAGAGCTTAAACAAACCTAAAATATTATGTTCATACGTCAACAGCTTCTGCATTCCTTTTTTCATTTGGAGCAAATTTTGGCATTCTAAATGCCAGAAAAATCAGATTGAATTTAGTTTTAGATGTGAATGAGTAGCTAATATCTTAACAAAGCAAACCATAAAAAGAAGGAACTACACTTGTTTTAGTCCTACTGAAAACACAAAATCTAAGTTTATACAGCTTCAAGAACAGCTTTTTTGTCCTCCAGAACCTTCAACTCTCGCCGCCAATCATCTAATTTAGCTACCTTGTCCAACTGTTCCGGTTTCAAATCATTTCCTATTTTTTGCTGTTGAGCCTCTGTCAGCCGGATCTGCAGGCAAATGTCAAGTTATAACTAATTGTTCATACCTTACATATCTAAAAGATACGAGTCCCATATGATCTCAGTGGCATGATTATTACTGTATATAAGACTTGTGAAAGCTGCAAGACGGTAAATAAATAAGACTTAACGAAAAAGCTTTCTGACAAAATTATCATATTTCAGATCCTGCAGTAAATTTAGGGTCATTAGACTTGTCATATTTTTACCCCCCACACGCAACAGGTGAAAAAATAGCATACAAACTTATGATGGCCGCAATTTAACACATGCTACTTCCTCCAACCAAATAACATGTACATTTTTGTTGTCTCAAAAGTCTTAGTTTTGTCACCATTAAAAGGGGGTATTTAACATTCTATGAAAATCTTGTACCGTCTGATAGTGCAATTTTCATGGGACAGTGAATCACTTAAGCAGTTAAGCATGTTTGTGCTATCATGTTAAATTTCATTGGTTGTATAATTTATCATTCTAAAAGGATAAAGTTTCAGCCTTTCTGAAAAAAAAAAAAATATGTTTCAACTGTAGAACTTCACCTTCTTTTTCAGGGCACGGATTCTTTTATCAATATCAGGAACATGATCTCCTGTGGTTGAACACTCGGTTGAATCTAAAGGAGGGGTCGCAACAGAAGGCTTTCCATAAATAGTTATCTCATTTATCTGGGACACAATAGACTCGGCAGTATCCGGTGCTCGATCTAAATCTTCATTAGATGAAACTTCACTTTTGCCCTTCTCAAGGGAAGCCTGATTCAAGAAATAGCATAGACATACTAGGAATAAAACATGTCAAGTTGAATAAAGAAGACAACAAATTACAATGATTAAAATGTCAAGTTTCTCTTCCTTTTGCACATAAATAAGAATTGCAGACTATCATAAGGACAATACCTACCAATAAATACAACATGTGTACGTCCAGACATGATTTTCTCACTATCGAAGCAATATTATATATTATATAATACAAGAAGTAAGACAAAGTTAAAGCAGCAAGTGTTTCTTCTATCCTCGGTATCCATCTTGTCACCCCACTTAATATATCGGCCTTTGTGTTTCTTCTGCACTAGTGAGCAGAACCAATGTGCAGGGATATTAAATTATAAAACGACACTCCACAACGTAGAATGAAAATGTACAGATATATCGACCGAATATACTCTGTACCTGAACTTCTATAAATTTTAATTGGGAAGGTATCGCTGATACTAGTATGATAATACATGTTCTCAGACAGCAAAAAATGCATGGATGAGGTGATACCACCCAAAGAAGGTAAGGCTTTAAGAAAGATCATAACAATACCATTTGGGAATTCAATATTAGTTCAACGATTAGATGCCTAAACTATCACTACAAATCAGAAGGTTACCATATTATGTTTATCACTTGGCCTTCGTTGTTGCAGTATCTTTGCCTCATGGCATGTCATAGGCATTCAAGTATGAAAAAAATATCAAGTTACTAACTTTAGAGCTATATACGCTTGAGAGAGATAGTTTTAGTTCCTTAATACTATTATAATACTTGAAACTTGTAGTTTTCGACGTAAAGGGTAATCAATGGAATAGTCCAGCTAAAATTCCTCAACTTTCACTACATTCCTCGAACCCTATATGAGCATTTCATCAACCCAAAAACGCATAAAAAGTTCAGATAGTACGGTTTTAGTAGACAGCATAAACTACATAAAGTACCTACCATAAATCCTACATTTATGATCATAATATACGGGAATAATCTTAATAAATACATAAATAGAAAATAGTTGAATTAAATGATAAACCTGCAAACGCTTTTCCTTCTTTCTCTCGTTCCGTTTAGCCGATTTGCTCTTAGCTTTAGTAACAACATCGATTTCAGGATCATAACCAGGTGGCACTGTTTCCATAGACTCCGTCTCCTTTTTCAACTGTCCATATTAATAATGGAAAAACAATTAAAAATAATTACGCTAATAAAACGATCAACGAAAAAGATACTCCATAAAAAATGAAATGTGATATAAATACCAAGGCGCCTTTAGATTTGTAAATGGCGACTTCATCTTGAGGAACGTAACCGGCTCGAATACGAATGGGTTTGCGTAAGGTACCGTCGGGTCTTCGGGTCGGGGCGAGAAGTCTTTCTCCTTGTTTTAGGGTTTTGGATATCTCAGCTGCCATTTCTTCTTCGCCAATTCCAATTCCACCACCACTGCTTCTGCTTGCCATAAAACTAATAAGATTATGAGGTGATTTTCGTTGATTAAAAATTAATTAATCCACTGCCGAGGGTCTACCCGGAGGAACAAAACTGGGTATGTTACTGATACTATATATGTTTTACAGTATGAAATTTGGTGTGTGTTTTTTTTTCTTAATGTTGGAGATATGTGACAAGATTTCGGGCCTGTTTCAAAAACCAAACCCAATACTTTGGGTCGTGTGCCCAAAACCCAACTATAGGGTGTCTCGGGTAGCCTTTTTTGATTATTTTACTAATTTGAGTAAATTAGATTTCCGTACCTGAAGTATTATTAATTTCACTTTCTATTCCATTGTAGAATTTTTTATGAGTTCAGTCTCTTAATTTAGTTTTCATTTCACGCCTCATCTTTCAAAGGGTAAAAGTGTCTTAACAGTTTAAGGGTATTTTAGTAATTTTATAATGGATGAGGAACGAAAAATGAAACGAAAAACCGGATCAAGGGATTGAACCCGCAAAAAATTCGATCCGAAAAAGAGAGTAAAATTAATAACATACTTTAGGGACATGGAATATAATTTACTCATACTAATTTTGACAACCAGTTAATGGGTCTAAATAATTAAATTTATTTTTTTTTCTATTTATTTTTTATGAAAAATAAATACTTAAAACAAAGTATTCCCAATGTTGCCTAGCTAATTTTTACAAAACATTTCTTTCACAATTTTCTACTTTAAGCTAGCTACCTACTTGACATAACAAATTGCAGACATTTTTTGTATCACCAAAGTTTTTGTAAACTCGAACTAGCTACTTGATTTACGGTTGTTTTACCTAAATTAAATCGTAGATCATGTGGTTTGTTAAGACATGACTGATATGCATGATGATGTATCCCTTTCATGTCGACTTACGAGAAAAAAGTTGTTCTCCCGACTTCCATTTTGATGCATACTTTTATAACATGCAATTTAGTTAAATGTCAAACGAACCGTTCTCGATTTTCACAATACATTCAACTGTACCTATCTTTTCGATCTAAACGCTAAAATAGACAGTAATTGTTATATACTGGTTCAAAGCCATTGCCACACTATCAAGTATCAAGTATCAATCATGAATCACACACTGCTTATTATTTTTATAAGTGTTTGTTTCTTATATTATACGAGTAAATTAATACGTAAATATAAATATGAAATGGAAGTAGATGGATGGAATTTCAAGAATAATGCTAGTAAGAATCCAATGCTTTAAGTGGGAATTCCATGGTGAAAGCACACCATTGTTATGCATCATCATGATCAAGTATTGAAAGGAACATGTTATGTCACCATCTCTTGTTTAAAATTATTTTCGACTGACAAAAAGTTCTATACCTTTAAGTTTTCCAATTTTTAATTATAATTTAAATTAAAAGTCAATAAAGTTCATTATCAATCCAATTTCATCTTCAATTTTCATGAATAAATTAATATTTTTTTATGGGTTGACTACACTAAATCAAGATTCCAATTCTAGACATCATTTAATTAATTGAGTAAATGTAAATAATAAAATTAAGCAATATGAAAAAGAAAACACACCATTTAAATGGAATAATTTTGTCTTACAAACTTTGTCTCAACGTATCGCAACGTTGCTATTTTGATTAGTAAAGACAATAATCACATTCGGTATATATAAAATGCAGTTAATTTAACGTGTTATTTATAGTTACCAAGAAAATTGTGATAAATTAATGTAACAAAAGTATAAAATGAATAAATAAATATATATAGAGAGTGATAAATATAAACCTTTAGACATTGTTCATGATATATATAGGATATACGCAGTACGTCAAGAACCAGTAATTAAGCAAGCGAAGAACAAAAGAATGCGTGATGTTATAAACTCACAAAATATATACGATGAAATACCTTTTGATGAAAATCTAACCTGTATATATTTGAACATGTTGATCATCGATCTACTGGTTTTATAGTAGTTTCAAAAGAAACCAAGCAACATAAAGGATACGGACATCATGTACCCAAACATCGATCATATCGGTTAACGTATAGTACTCTGGCCATATATATGTCGTTAACTTCTCGATCGTAATGATTGTTAAGCTAGTAGAAATGTATTACGGTGTCTCATGAAGAAACTTATAGAACTAATTTAGCAGGCTGGCCACCTCCCTACCAATTTTAACAATTCTAACCACTATCAACACCTACGACACTCGGAGGTGGACAGAATGCCAAACGAACTCTATACGTATGTCCATGAGAAACCCTCCCTTTTTTCACAAAGAGAGATCGAGAGAGAGATTGGGACTTTGAAGCTTGAGAAGAAGAGACACATGAGGCTTAAAATTAATACTAAAGCAACTTTAGCAAGTACAATATATATATATATATATATATACATGTAAATAACTAAAAACCTATGGGTGAAAAGTGTAACTTTGAATTATGTATACAGAAAATTATGACAAACATTATTATTGTTGGTCATCACCATGCAAATTATGAATATATGTCGATCAATTCCTCGTATATATTGTACAAAATTATTGCATATCCATGTTACATGAATTCTTCTTCAAGTTCAAAAAGAAAATAAGAACAAAAGGTTTTGTAATTCAATGAAAGGTAACATTAAACAATAATATTTTGTGATAAAATGTTAATAACCGGCAACCCAGACCGGCCCATAATCGGTTGCCTATCAATAATTTGGGGCTTATCTAACTTTCTCAGCGATTATGGTTATGAGATTGTTAGAGTCTGTGGCGATTATGGTTATGAGATTGTCAGAGTCTGTGGCAAAAATTCTCGCCCAAAACGAATTGAACTATGCGCCCCGTTGACATTAAATTGTAACTATACAGCAAGCTAGTCTTGAATAATCAAATACGTAGTGGTACAAAATAATTATGGACCATATATTAAACATCATATCCAATTTCCGATATCTTTTTGGAACAAATTCGTAATCATCATATATGTTCCCGGCCTATAGCTAAATGTAATTACTATAAATTAGTATCCTAGTTTTGCAATAATGTTATGTTTTTCATTAATGGTTGACCTAGTTATTATTACCCATAATTACATCTATCTATTGAGTATTTATTTAGTAATGTGAGATAAATAATACACTTGTTAATAGCTGTAGGAGATAAATAATTAATACGTTAATAGCGCTAAAAGATCACTTGCAATGGCATCATTGTGGTGAATAACGTGGACCACGACGGGAGAACGGATGGAGTGGTGACCGTCATGTGGGGATGACATTTTTAGAACGGTAAATTTTGTGGACCGTCATGTGTGAGATGACACACAATCGTGGCTGACGTGGCTCATTGTTGTCTCATAACACGTCCGTTACCATTGCAAGTGGTCAAGGAAAGCTCGATTTATTAACCATTTACTTATAAGCCATTTGAGAAACCTAGCTAACATCGAGGATGCCATGAGATATTAAGATTATCACGCGCTTTAATCTATTTTTTTTTACATAAAATAAAATAAAGTCAATCTGTTGACTTTGTAGAATGGTTCATATGATGATGATGGTGCCATGGTGGGACTGGCGATCGAGGCCGGAGGGGGAAGAAAAGCAAAGGAGTGGCCTTTACATGGGAAAGGTGCATGAGCGTGCATGCTCTTCGTACGGCTCAGCTCCTTTTTTTTTTTTTTTTTTTTTTTTTTTTTAAAGGTAAACTTACAAGATGATTTTTCTATAAATTGAAGTGTGAAATAAAAGACAATATGGTTTACTCCCTATAGCAAAAAAAAAAAAAAAAAGAAAAGGATAAAAATAAGATGTTTGTGATTGTTTATTTTATCTGCTTATCTACTTATTGCTTATTTTATAGCACATAAGCAGTAATAAACACTCTCTGTAAAACTGATTATCTGTTTATTTTTTAAGAAATAAGTATTTAAAATAAACATGAAGACACCTGTTTATTTTTTTAAGCGCAGAAACACTTACAATTAAATAATTCCAAACACCGTACAACCAAGAAAGCAAAGAGTACTAGTATCTTTCCAATGTTGTTTTTCATGTTAAAAATCATTCATGCTATAATTATAATTAATGGTGGTTTGATGTAGTGCATGACAAGTAGCTGCAAAAAGGAAAGATGGTAAAATGGACCTTTTTTTTTCTTGTCTCCCACTTTCTATTGTCAACTACACATTTTGGTTCAAACTTCATTTTTTCCTATCAAGTTTTGTCATAATATTTGTATTTATATTTTATTTTTATTTTAATAATTGAGAATTGAAATTGATGATAATTCGTATAAAATAAACAACCTACCTTTGTTGATTTTATTTCTTCCATTTACCTTAGTTAGGTAATATAAGTTAAAACAAGAGTATAAACTTAAATTAATCTATCAACCTGCATTTGTTTTTCTACTTACTAGAAAGATTAGCTATAATTTTATATTACGATCCATTTATAACATCAATCCATTGTCGTCCAGCGGTTAGGATATCTGGCTTTCACCCAGGAGACCCGGGTTCGATTCCCGGCAATGGAACTTTTTAATGTTGACCTAGCTAAACGACCTTCATCAATTTCATTTCTTTTTGCCAGAACAACAAACTAACAATACATGATCAAACTATTCTAAAACAACAATGTCGACCCGAAACATCAGTAATGTCGAAAGCCAGACAGGTGCTGGTAACTGATCGCATCAACAAACAGCCAATACACAACCACTGGACTCAAACATTCCTCCTGGAAAACCCACGTTTTGATTTGATGATGAGACGTATGGGATATGACCGCCATTTCTGGCCTATAAGTAAAATAGCCACCTGTGTCACCCCGATCACCCTTGATGTTGCAGCCGTTCGTGATGGGATTCGAGTTGTACTCGACACCGCTCTCACCTATGCACTCTGCTCAAAAGGACACACCAATGTTCAACAGCTAGCAGCTGATACGGCTCAAACGCTGAATAACGGATGCATGCTGCTACTCCACTACCGTCTTCGTTCAGTCAACAGAAGTTACGTTGAGACCTCATCGACATCACTGCGCCCACCTATTCCAGCCACCTTTGAAGTTCCTACGCCTTACGCCATTGCGATCCAGTACCTTGGTTTACTCCGAGTTGAGAATTTGGATCTGAGCTAGAACTGATACCATCTCAGCTGCTGATGCCGACACCTACTGTCTTGGCACTCACCAATGGGATTACTCAGCGTACGAAACTGCTAAGGAGTTTGCAAAAAGTGTAGGGGTATCATTCAAGGGAGTCAACCTGACTGAGAAGCTTGGATCGGTTTGGTGGCTACTTAAGTCGATTGATGAGGAAGATAATTATAATTTGCAGTGCTGGTTGCCTGAATCTAACTACACAAATGAAGACACGATAACTGGGGCACTATGGTGTGTTACTCAAAGCGGTGGTTTTCATGCTTCTCAGTAGCCACCAAATTAAAGTAATTATGATAATTTCCATGTCCATTATCTTTGAAATTGAAATGGTAACAAATTTATGTGTTAATATTATTTTTTTTCCTTTTTCAAAACATAAATTGTTTATTTGTAAATAAAAAACAGTGTATTCCACAAAATTAAAGTAATTCGATTGATCGAGGAGCTTACCTCTGCAAGCCGCCTCCAGACATTGCTGTCACATGCTTTTATGGAATCATGGACATTCCAGTTCCAGACCCACGAGATTCAAACTGATAGTCTCTACTGAAATGATGCAAGTGTACAAACTATTTCTAATTTTTGTTGTCTTTAATTAAATGCTAATCTAATGTTCGCATTATTAGTTTTTAATAATTAATGAAATCCATCCTAATACTGATTCAGAGTCGTACAAGAAACAAAAAAATCGGACTAGAGCAAGTATAAATCTCACAAAATTCATCCGGCTAACGTGTCACTTTACAACAATTATCTGAACATTTATCAAGTCAGATCTGCCCTAAAAAGATGGTCAAACTCAGAAACTCTAGTTGCATAACCCAGGTCTATATAAACTATAAAGACGAAAATGCATAAACGCATTCATCCTTGGGTTTTACTCATTTAGTTTTCCTTGAGCGTGAAGTAACTACACGTTTAAAAACGGGAGAATACGAGTGCCGGCGGATGATGGTGATCATCACATACGTATTAGCAGCAAAAAACAATAAACTTGCTGCCCAAAGTTGTAAGAAGACTTGCTTCCCTTTAAATTCAAGCATGTAACCCCAAAATAGCCAATGAGTTTGAGCTCCCATCCATAACAAAATGCAGAAAATACCTTCCCATTTGAGCTTCATTTTGCTCCATGGTAGTATTAGTGGCAACAGGCAGAAAAACCATACAAAGTACTGGGCCGTTATCACCTGAAAAGGGACTCATATTTATGTCATCAAATGGAAATTACGGAAAGTATATAGTAGTACGAAGAAACAAGGTACAACTAACCTTGTTGAACGCTACAAATGCTACTGTCTGGACAAAGAAACAGAAAGGCAAATCTTGTGCAAAACGGAAAATTAACACAAGCTGCACCAATAACTGAGGAAGAAATGAGATGAGCTTTTCCAAAACTGAGAACTCACGTTCATAATTGAGATAAATGTGATAGAAGTAAATGGAAAAATTGTGTCTGGGATCTGTGCGAGTTAAGTGGTACAACAAGGCCTCATGCAAGAACTCCCATTCATATAAGTAGAAGAATAATCCAGTGAAAAAGAAGAATACGGTTGCAGATATTAGTCCGAACAAGATTCTTGCTCTTGTAAACATGCATAAAAGGAGAACCCATAATCGGTTTAGATAATTTAATTTGGAGGTGTCCGAACTCGCGCCTGATTTGGAGGGGTTTGAATTCCAATATATGATGGATGGCTTTTTACCAGGTTGGAAATGATATGGATCAAGAATTAGGACGATAGGGAGGGCGTAAATTATAGGGTAGATTCTCATATGAACAACAAGCCCATACCAAACGGCCCCTTGAAAAATATTACCTGCAAACCAAAACATAAATAGAACTTTTATGAGCAGTCACTCAAATCATGCATGGTGTAACAGTATAATGATAATTTATGTACCGATTGTTATAAGTGGCATATCAAAGGGTTGAGTAGGATGGAGCGTGTTGGTTGACAAGTCAACAACTCTTTTTCGTTTATTTAATAATTTTATATATTTGACATTAAAAACTTCTGAAAATATAAATATCCGACTTTCTTGAATTAAATAATTTAAAACGTTGAAAGCAGTCAAGTATACTATTACCTGTTCGACCAATTAGAAATGAAAATATAACTCAAATTGACTCCTATTCACTTAAATGGGTTGAAATTGACCCCTCCAGCCAACTGCTTATCATCTTTCTATGATACAGTTATAAACTAGCTATTAATTTGCATGGAGCAAACTCTTTTCCAATGCTTTTTATCAAACAAGTAAATGGAAAAGCATGCAGAGGTCATTTATGAGAAATAAAGATTACCTCTCATGAGACAAACAATAATCCACAAAATGATGGCACAAACAATGGGTTCACAGTTGCCTCGTGTTCCAATGGTGAAGGTAAATGGATTGAAAAGCCATACAATTACAGAGTATATGCTTAGATTCTCAGGTACTCCACGAAGCTTCAGAATTGTGCGGATAAAGTACCCCACAAGTAAGTCTGCATTTCGAAGATAATATCAAGTGTGAGATGAAGAATACAAAATGATGCAGGCTGTTTCAAGCATGTGACTATCACTTGGCGATTTTTACCCTGTTCAATTCATTTGACCAACTCTATTTTGTTTTTAAGTTTTCAAAATTTATTTGAACTTTTGCAACCCGTTCAAACTGACACAATCTCATCAAACTTACGTGAACGGCCTTCATCCCCACTCCTTTACTTTTACTGTGACGAACATCAAACGAAATTTTATTACACGTAAAGTCACTTTGGGTAACAACTAAAAAGTACGTAGTCAAAACCCTTCCATGGCAAACTGGAGAGAGCTACCTTTTTGGCGTTCACTGGTATTAGGTCTGCATCTGCTGTCACCTAGAGAGATGTATTTCATTACTAATTGGTTGATTTGGGTCATGTTTCATCTCAAACGGGATCAAAGTCAACCAAAGTCTATTTTTAATCCATACAACTTCTTAAGTCGTCTTTTCAAACATTCACATAGTTACTGTAGTACTGTTTTTTAATCATAACTAACAAGTTAAATATTTATATTAAAATACAAAGCAGACAAAAAAAGGCGGGTCAACCTAACCTGAGCTGGCCTGTACATAAAGACCTATTTCCACCCATTTTTTCGTTAACCAACCCTCGCATCTTGTCATCTCTAACAAGGATAGTCAAAATGTGCATCTTAAATGGACCAAATATGTGCTCTTTTCCCACAAAAACATACATCTTCTCTAAAATAAATTGTTTACCTGAAGCAGAGAAAAGAAATTTTCCCCATGACCGATGGATAAAGGAATTTGGTGCAAGAAGATACGCGATCGAAGGAGAGTAGCGGTATGTGGATCTTTTGTAAGGTGATTTTCCAGCAACTACTAAAGCCGCAGCATCCGAGAAAACAAGGTAATCGACATCTGTATACCTAACCTCCATATGAGTATCCTGCCATTCTCCATATACAATTAAGAAGACACGTAGAACTGCAGAGAAGATTATAAGGGACTGAAAGTTTAACACTTTCATTACTCCTAGCTGCCAGAAAGAGGACATATACAATTAGCAACCATCATGAATCTCAGATACAAACCACTCGTCAGAAAAACAAATCTGTATCATATAAAATCCTCCAGGAGGCTAAAGGTTGTTTTTTTTAAAGATAAGTAATACGGAGTAACATTTTAACAACTTAAGCAACTTCATTCTTAGTTCAAATAATGAATTAGCTAAATTAATAACATTAATCAGTATTCTGTTTAGAAAGTACTAGATTTAGCTTGTATGAAATTGAAAAGTTCGTTTGGGATACCAGATATACTTGCAAACAGAAACACACATTACATAGACTTCATACAGGAATTATATCAAACACATGGTGTGCACATATTCCATTAGTTTTATGCATCACAGAAAACAAATATAGTATATTCGAAATCAACATACTTAAAATCAGAATCATAACCCAATACAAACTCTACAATTAAAAGAAAAATCTCATAAAAATCACCTGAATGTACAAATTAGTGACAAATCCGACCACTTCAAGATTTCATTCAATTACGCACCTGTAAAACCATAAAACTAAAACTAAACCTCAATTAAATTAATTTAAGCCAAGTTTGTAGCTTTTTTACTACTACAGTCAGCTGATGGTGAATCTCGTAATTTTCAGAAATCAAATCGAAGAACTCATAAAGAACACCAAAATTACACTTCACCCCCAATACTTTGCAAAATAATAAAAAACGGCACAAAACTGAAATCCATATAAAATGAGTTGTACAAACAAATATGCCGGGAAGTGAGTTGAGTTCAACCACACATAAAAAATGAGTCAACTGATTTCACCTCATCTGCCATTAACACCCATCACACACAATGACATACACAACTCGTTGTTATCGTATAACAAACGCTTGAAATATGAAAGTACGACGAACGGGAGAGGATGGAAAACTGGGGTTTCTTTTTTGCAGTTATTTTCGACAAAAAGTGAAGATTTTGAGAGGATTAAGCAGGAGCTAGTTGAGACTATAGCACCACTCGATCGTGGTGCAGATGCTACCGATACACAACGAGAGCGTGTTGATCAGGTTTCCGTTATCGATTTGTTTAATCGTGTTGATTATCTACTGATACTTATGTTCTTAATTATCTACTGAGCTCATGAAACGTGAAAAAATCAATAAATTTATCTTCGAGCTAATCAATTTGAGTTTACGAGGTTCAATAAGTCATAATAAGCTGAAGTTGATCAGTTAGAATTTTTATAAACCAATAAAGTTGTTTAAAAAAAAGCTAATCCAAACACCAGCTAACCGGAATTAAAGTTCATGATATGGTGTTTAGGATTGTTTAATTGAAAATATGATTTATAAGTGGAAGCAGATAATCAGCTTAATAGAAATAATAACTTATTTTATGTTATGATATATAATTTTAATCTCCTTGATGTTGCTTAAAGTTACGGCTGTTGTTCAGATTGCACGTAAACTTGAAGCGTCGAATAAGGTAAAGGAGCCACTTAAATCTGACTTGCTAAACGGAAAATGGGAGCTTCTATACACAACATCTCAATCAATCCTGCAAACAAAGGTGACAATGTTGATTTTATGTCTCTTTTAAAATGCAGTTTTGAAAGAAAAAATAAATAAATGGTGGTTGTTTCGAGACATTTGCTTCTAAATTTGCATGATTTTCGTGCCGTCCAAAAACTGTTAATTCTTCTTAGTTTATTAATCTTTACACCTATTAACACGCCTTCATCATTACACATTGTTTAGTCAATTTCTTTTGCTCCTCAAGTTTTGCATTTCATTGAAGGGTATTCTTACTTGTGATGAGTAGTCAAATACTTTTAAAACCAGTTTAATTATCTAACTTATTTCTTTTTGCAGAGACCTAAAATCTTACGAGCAAATGGAAAGATTTACCAGGCAATCAATGCGGACACTCTCAGAGCACAAAACATGGAAACTTGGCCGTTCTTTAACCAGGTGTTTCAACTGATTAATTTAGAATTACACATTCCTTTGACCGCTCCCTCTTTCCCAGAGCATATGACGTATGTAATGTTTAATCTGACACGAAGTTCAATGTAAGAATTTGAGTATGATCGCCAATAAAGAAAAAAAAATGAGTATAAAGGGCCGCAGCTTCATATGTTTAATTTCTAATGCCATTTAATACTTAAGTTTTCTGATGTTTTCTGACACTCTGCTACGATGTTTTCTGCAGGCAACTGCTAATCTAGTTCCTCTTAATGCAAAAAGGGTGGCAGTCAAGTTTGACGCTTTTAAAGTGTTTGGTCTGGTAGGTGAAACTGTGTTATTGCTATAAAATAAATTCATTTTGGTTATTTATCATTTTTATATTTTGTGGGACTCGAATTATCCGTTTAGTCGGTGTAAGAATAGACGAAGATTGGCCTATAAAACAGATAGTGGAAGAAATTTTCTATAAATAAACAAAATTTTGCAAGTCGTATGTTTTACAGATGACATTTGCATTGACTTGAGATTTGTTATTGGCTTACTGCTGTTAAGTGTTAACCGCTACTTATGTTGATTTTCAGATACCTATCAAAGCTCGTGGAAGTGGTCGTGGTCAACTGGAAATAACATACTTGGATGAAGAGTTAAGGTACAGAACATATAACTCTGATGTGTCACTTTTAATATTTTTCCTTTGTTAAAGGATATTTTGAATGTTTAAGTATTCAAAATATTTCTGTCAAGTATTATGGGTTATCACAAATGGGAAGTTGATTACGACATCAAACTGCACACAAAACACAAGTTTTCTTTTCCACAGGCTTGATGTTACTCGTTGACTTTTTTAATCGAAGTATTTGACTTTTCTATGCATCTTTTCACTGGGGCAATGACACAATTAGTGAAGTAATAGCTGAGAGGTGCCGATGGCTGGTTGAAGACGCTGACGATTCTTTGCAAACTAACCATCATTCTTATGATAATACTGAACTATTGGTATTTTGCAAGAATGAGTGTTTTTAGACAAATTGTGTGACTGTAAATGTGAATATAAAGAGAACCAACATACTTGGCTTTTTGTAATTGAAATACAGATTACTACAGTGACTCGATTTCATGCTTGCAGGATATCAAGAGGCAATGAAGGAAATTTGTTTATATTGAGAATGGTGGATCCAACTTATAGAGTTCCTATTTAGTTTTTCTCCGTACAAGAGCTGCTGCGTAAGAACAAGACCTAGTATAGCTTGACCATGTGTAAATGGTTAAATTTGTAACTTTACTTGGATCATAGTAGGCAAATGTGCAGTCTAAGTGATATATATATATATATATATATATATATATATATATATATATATATATATATTTTGTAGAAAGCACTTATAATAGCCTTTTGTGATCTTGCGACTGTGCTTCTCGTTTCAAAACTCTAAATTATTAATATAATCCTCGTTAAATAGGACTAATGTGAAGGTTTGACTAACTTTAACAAATTATTGTATGGTGCTATTATACAATACATTTCAGATAATAAGGGGTTGAAGCCCAACTTTAATGAATCCAAAGTTGTTTCACTCTGTGCATTGTTTATGCAATTACAAAACCATTTTCTTTTAGGAGTCAATTCTTCTACTATCCTAATCGAAATTATTACACTTGTTTGCAAATGTAGTACCAAGTTCATATCTTTTAATGATGTCTCTCATTCAAAATGATTTGGCTTTCAAACTTTTCTTGCAAACTGCAACATTTCATAGGATTTTTTTAGTGTCAAAAGTTTGTCCTTTTGACTTTGACCTTTTAAATTCAAGAATCTATATTATTCGGTCATAAACAACAACAAAAAAGTCATACTAAAAAAACTTTTTATTGTGTTATTAAAAATGAAAACCTGCTCAACTATTTGTTGATCTTCAAGGGAAGCTTCAGCCCCACGATCAAGAGGATCCATAGCATCAAGAAGCCCTTGTTTAATGGATTCAGCATTTTTTGGTTTTGTTCACGAAGTTTGTGAAGAAAGAAACAGTAGTCCTAAATTTAGATTTTGAGATGTGTGCAAGTGAAAAGTGTTGGATGGTGGCTGGAAAAGTAATGGTAGAGAGGGATGAGTAAGGGTGGCAGAGTTTAGAAAGACGGTGTGGAGTGGTGGTGGTGGTGGTGATGGTGGCTGAGGGTGTGGATATTTTGGCCATAGGAAATTGGAAGATCTAATGTTTTCTGTGTTTTTTATATCAGTTTTAGTGAGATTTTGTTGGGGAGATGATTTTGTAATTACAGTGTGTTTCAAATCATATGTGTTCATAAAACATGATTCGATTCATTGAAGTAGAGCATTTTCATTTTCGACTGATCATTTTTTACTGATCTTTTGTGTCACGTGACTACGTACCATAATTGATCCAGACTTCCTCTCACAAACTAGCTAATACTTTTACAAGCAAAGCTCATGTTAACGGTTTCACTATGAAACACGTGTTCATCTTCCACTTTTACTGGATCTTCAATGCTGTCTCTATTATAGTACTTATCTAATTCAAGAACCACACAATACATACAGCCCTGCATGCATGCATCAACATCTATTCATCAATTTACATATTTTATTACTTCCCACATACCTGCACACTTTTGGCTGGATTCACAAGCCACTGGTGCCAAGATAAACAAGCCTTCTTACTGATTATGTTTATGTAATGAAGGTTGAAACTACAGTAAGGCAAATTGTCATTCCTGATTAAGAACTTGATCATGTTTGAAATCATAATCCAGTGTGTGAATGTTTCAAACATAAAATGATTCATTTATGGGTTTTCATAGAGATTACTAGAGTGACTCGATTTCATGTCTGCAGGACATCAAGAGGCAATGAGAGAATGGTGGATGCAACTTATAGAGTCCCTATTTAATATTTCTTGGTACAAGAGCTGCTGGGTAAGAACAAGATCTAGTATATCTTGACCATGTGTAAAAGGTCAAAAAATGTGTAATTTGACTTTGATCATAGTAGGTCAAATGTGCAGTCAACTGAATTCTTGATTATTTTGTAACTTGCACACATAAATATGCTTATAATAGAGGCCTTTAGTGATCTTGTAAGTGTATTTCTTGTTTTAAAACTCTACATATTTAATCCTCGTTAAATAGGACGAATGTGAAGGTTTGACCAATGTTAACAAATTATTGTATGGTGCTATAATACAATACGTTTCCAATCATAAGGGGTTGAAGCGTCTTAAAACAAATCAAAGGTTGTTTCACTTGTGAGGATCTTAAGGAGGTTGTGTATATATCTTCTCAGAAGACTGTCCTGTGCATTATTTTTGCACTTGCATCACAAGGGGACTCGATAAGAAGGATCGATCATCCTTAAGACAAACAGGTTTCCTTTATCGCCTCTTGATACCCTGCAACAGATGTTAAATCTGTCAAAAAAATTGTATAAACCTCCACATTTATGGAAGATGTATCAATGTTGGACTTTCACCTCAATTCTTCATCCAAGTATGTTATCTCCAGAGAACCACGAGCTGAATCAGGCGCTTTAACAGGTATCTACATCAATAAAAGTTATTATTAGACTTCACTTATGAACATTATATTTAATAGTCTATATTTTTACATAGAACATAGTGAACTGATGAAAACGTACCAATCCTAAAATCTTGAAATAATCGAATTTCACTGCCACCTTTTTGGCGTTCACTGGTGTTAGGTCTGCTGTCACCTAAAGAGATGTATATCCGTTACAAATATTCTTATTTTCAATTTCACTTTTACACTGAAAAGAATACACAAATAAGTTCCAGGCTATGAGTAGATAGTCATACACCTAACGACATTATGAAGATACCTGGTTAAATGTTGGAAATGATTCCATATTTTGAGCTCTAAGTGTGTCTGCATTGATCGCTTGATAGTTTACACGTGACCTAAGGAACTTGGGTCTCTGTTGTGAAACACAAATTGTGAATGAGTTGTTAAAAAGATCCCAAAAACATGTTAATGTTACCATTACAAAATAGAAACCTTGGTTTGTAGAATCGATTGTGAAGTGGTATATATGAGTTCCCATTTTCCGTCTAGTAAGGGAGACTTGAGTGGCTCCTTTGTCGGGTTTGCTGATTCAAGTTTTCGAACTATCTAAATCAGCAAACAACTTAGGTCCAAGCTACAAATAAATACAAGACAGAACTTTCATGATATTCCACTCTATATGTCATATACTCCGTAGTGGTTCGTATCTTAAACTTTTATCTCAAGTAGTCCACCGATTCATCTATACAGTCTCTACATAATATTAATAGAATTACTTTCATCTACTTGTATTAGTTGATGATTTCTTTTAAGGTGGCAAAATGGTTCGGGTCGGGAGTGTGAGTTGGGTAATGGGTCAAAATGTGAGGAGTTGGGTTGAACTGTGAGCAATTTTCTTTTAATTTTACAAATTTAGCACCAAGTTGATATCTTTCAACAGTGTCTCTCATTCAATATGGTTTTGCTATCAAACTTTTTTTTTTCCAAACTGCAACTTTTCATAGCATTTTTTGGTGTAAAAAGTTTGTCCTTTTGACTTTGACTTTATAAATTCAAGAATCCGTAGTACTATTCAATCCTAAACAACAAAACAAGTCATACTATAAAAAACAAAACGTTGCAATGTTGCATTGAATTATAAAAAGAAATGAAAACCTGCTCAATTGTCTGTTGATCTTCAAGGGAAGCTTCAGCACCACGATCAAGAGGTTCAATGGCCTCAAGAAGCTCTTGTTTAATGGACTCAGCATTTTTAGGTTTTTTCAAGAAATCAGTGAAGAAAGAAACATTAGTCCTGAATTTTGATTTTGAGAAGTGTGTGAGTGAAAAGTGGTGATTGGTGGCCGGAAAAGTAATGGTAGAGAGGGGGGATGAGTGAGGGTGGAAGAGTTTAGAAAGATGGTGTGAAGTGGTGGTGGTGATGGTGGTTGAGGGTGTGGATAATAAGGCCATAGAAAATTGGAAGATTTATTCAGTGGTTGTTGACTTCCTTGTTATATGGTGTTTGTGTTTTTTTTATTAGTTACAGTGAGATGAGATGAGATGATTTTGATTGGCTGGGAGAGTGGCTGGTTGGAATAAGCTATTGGTTTACTTTAACAGAATTTTACTTTACACGTGGTATGCACGTGAGAACTTATTTTTTTGGTTTACATATTGAGTTTTTGACTAATTTTCAGTTAAATATATAACCATTTGGATTTTTTGTTATTACTAACTAAATAAATGGCTAAATTAGTAAAAAACGGGTTAAATAAGTTGAACACATTAAAGTATAACAATGTATTGATATTACATTTCCCGTCCCTGAAGTATGTTATTAATTTCACTCTCCGTTCCTGAGTCGAATTTTTTGCACTTTCCGTCCCTTGACCCGTTTTTTTGTTTCACTCCCCGTTCTCAAAGGGTAAAATTGTCTTAAAAGTTTAAGGGTATTTTAGTCATTTCATGATGGATGAGGGATGAGAAGCGAAACGAAAAACCGGGTCAAGAGACGGGGAATGCAAAAAATTCAACCTAGGTATGGGGAGTTAAATTACTGAGATACTTTAAGGACGGATAATGTAATTTACTCCAATGTATTTTATGAAGCATAATATTAACCTCATAGTATTGTAATTTATTGTGTTGAATCATATGTGTTCATAAAACCATGATTTAGTTCTACTGATATGAAACTCAAAATGATTTATCTAGTCGTTGTTATGTTGTCCATATATGTTTTTTGTGTGTGCTCTTTTATTTTATTCTAGTTAGATTTTGTTAACCAGATAAGTGTATCGTGTATTTATATACATGATTCGGTTTTTGAGGGATTACAAAATTAACAAACTAACATGTCTATTAGCCATGGACAAACAAACAAGTTTGTCTATAACCAAATTGTCCTTTTCTAGTCCAATGAAATCAAGTCATACGCTAGACTAGACTAGAAGATAAGCTTAAAATTTGTCTATAACCAAATTGAAAGATACCACCAAAGAATCAATTCAATAATCCTAAAAATCCTAACCCGACCCGTTTTACTAATGGGCACAAATAATTGGATTAATAAATAATACCGACCATGTGAGCAAAGTCGACACTGATTAAGAAGAAGCAAAGTCGACCATTTTAAAGAGGCCAAATACTCCAAGAAACTAACTATTTCTTCTTTCCGCAAAATAAAACCAAAAACTTCAATAAATTGAAAATCTTGAACAGTGAATTCCTGTTTTATATTACAAAAATAAAAATGCAATCAAATTTCCCAACACCCATTTCTTTAATCCCAAAAAAATACCATCATCATCACCAAGCTTTATGTAAAATTGTGTCATGTGCCAACAATTCTTCTTCTCCTTCTTCTTCAGAGAATAAACATGGGTTTAAGCTTCTGGGCCACTCTTTTAATGATATTAAAGTTAAGCTAAATGACTTTGATAGCAGTGAGTGTGCTTTCTTTTTACATTTTTAGTATGCATATATTTACCTTGTTCTTCAATTAACTATGTTTATGTTTATTATATCTGTTAATAAGAATTTACTAATGGGTTTTGTGGAAATTAATGATCTTCGGTCAAATTGGTTTGTGTGTAATTTTGATTTTACTTTAGCTTCAAAGGACTTTTAGAATAACTTGGAGAAGACACAATAAACTTAGTTAGGTGTGCTTTGAGTACAAAACTTTAGGTTCATTTCTTTTTGGTTCAATTTTTGTTTCCTAAACGTTTAGGAAATGTGACTGTAGGCCTCATTTGGAAGCGAAAGACCACGAAATGGAAAGAACAATAGTGTTACCAATGGAACCTTGGAAATTCCATGTTGAAAATGTGCACTATGGTTTTATCTTATCTTATGGTGATCCTTTTTTATCCTTAAAAGTAAATGTAGTCGCCCCTCTAATATTTGTAGTTAATGGAAGTTTAAAGAAATAATAATAAGATAATCGAATCATTGAATACGAGAATTTTTGCTGTCCATAAGAAAATTCATAACCAGTTTGTAAATTTCACCCATTTAGATTACTATTGGGTCGACAACCAAAACCTCACAATAACTCATATTGGATATCCATCTGTTCGAGATTATATTCAAGGTGAGATGAAAGCAGCATGATTCTAGTTTATCTCTGAGAAATTTCTTTTTTCTTTTTTACACTGATAAATGAGTTTCAGGTTATGCATTTTATATTACCGTTTATGTTGGCATGTCAAAATTGTTGATCGTGTAATTACTAGTGTGACATGGAATAATACAAGATTCTGCTTGCTTTTTCACCCTCCATATGCACAAATGCTACCTTTTCAAATATTAGCTCAATTTTAGTCATGTTTGTATGTTGTGAAAGGTTCGGTGCAAGATGCCTTAAGCATTTGGGTATCAAAAACAACGAACTTTTTGAGTGAAGTGACTTCTCCACTTGTCAAGAATGTTCAAGATAAAAACCCTACAACGGGAAACGCATATGAGCTCGATGACATGGAGGAATTCTTCATTGCAGAGCAGACTATTGATAGCCGAACGCCAGGTGGAGATCTTTCATTGGCTGCCATTGTTTCCATTGAGCAGTTTAGCAGGTGAGTCTAAGTTTCTAAAATTATTATTTCATTCGATCACATTTAACAGAAGTTATTAAGAATGAAAGTAAATGAATTTTTTTTTTAAACTTTTTGGAGTGTATGATATGCAGGATGAATGGGTTGACTGGGAAGAAAATGCAGAAAATTTTCAAGGCCCTTGTGCCTGCATATGTGTCTAATGATGCCCGTAATTTAGTGGAATATTGCTGCTTTAGGTTCTTGTCTAGAGATAGTTCTGAAATTCATCCTTGCCTTAAGGTTCGTCATTCCAATTAACTATCGGATTTATCATCTATTGTGTTCATGGTTCGAGGTAGAAATTTCTTTTAGAGGTGGAAATTGGAAAATTGAGGTGTATTTGATATATATATATATATATATATATATATATATGTAGGGGAGCGTTCAAGAGGGAAACACTTTCTTTGGGGGAAGGGAGAAACATTAATATTCACCAGGAAGCATTTTATCCTTACCAATCAAAATGTCAACAAAAAATTTATTTTTACAAGTAAATACTAATCAAAATCGATGCTATAAAGAATATATTCACGGACGAATTTCATTTTTAAGTCATAACATTAGCTGATAAATATTTATTTAATAAATTGTTAACATTCATCGCAATGAATGTTAACTAACATTCATCATGATGAGTGTTACCCCATAACATTTTGACAAATATTTTTAATTTTAACATTCATCATAATGAACGTTAACTTACATTCACTAACATTCATCGCAAAGAATATTAACGATTTTGGATATAATATTCATCAATTGATGTTATAGCCTACAAAAATAATTTATCAAGGAAGCTTAACATTCATAGCATCGATTATGATCAACATTTATTAAATTTCAGTTTTTATTTTTTGACATTTGTATTGACGAAGTTAAGATTCTCCGTGATGAATATTACATCCCCTTCCCCAAAAAAAGTGCCTCCCCCTGGATCATCCCATTATATATATATATATATATATATATATATATATGTATATATATATATATGTATGTATTGACTTTGTTTTTACAATAGGAGCCTGCATTCCAAAGACTTGTATTTGTAACCATGCTTGCATGGGAGCATCCTTACACCAATACATATGAATCTCACGGAGATAAAGCTTCATTTCAGGTTCATTTTTCTGTACGTGCTGCTCCCTTTGTTCTTCACTTGTTGTCTTTGATTTTGAAAGTCAAATAAACTACTCTTAATTTCAAAGTTGGTATGAAAACATCTACTTTTTCGTGAACAATTCAAAATGTTCTGCATATCGGTTCATGTAGATACCAAAAGGCTGATGCTTTATACGTTTATCCACTTTAACAATTTCATATCTAAGTCCTATCTTATGGTTTGTAAAAAAGTTGATGAGACAGTGAGTGCCACTTACAGAGAATTAAATCCCAGTTACAGAATTATTACTTAAGAAGTTTTAAATTTTTGTATATTGAAGAAGAAGCTTGTAGGAGAAGAGGCTTTTGTTCGCATTGCTCCTGCTATTTCGGGCCTAGCAGATTGGCCAACAGCGCATAACCTTTTTAAGGCTCTTGCTGGTGGTCAGAAAAGCATCTCATTTGATGTCTGGTCTAAATATATTGGTGAACTTCTCAAGTGAGCATCTTGCTAGCATCTTTTATTAACCATCATTTTCCATCAGTTAAGTAATTGATATCAATAGAAATTTAGAGGTGGTAATATGCACCTAGTTAGTAGTTACTTATATATGGGTCAATTTGAGTTGTGTATATCCTAAAGGGGTCAAATAATATTTTTTAGCTGAAAGGTGAATGACTCAAATGGGTTGAAGTGGTTCAAAGTCTTTACAAATGCATACAAAGATTTAGATTAAAATTGTAATAGTATTGGTCTTTTATCATAATTAAGAAATGTATGTATTCTATGGTTCTACCTTTATTTTGTAGCATTTATAAAGAAAGTTTTGGACTTTTATACGCCCAAAAGAATAACTACTTACAATTTTAATCAAATGTTGTTGCTATGCTATTAAAGATTCTTTTTCATTATTCATTATTATTGACAACTGCTTCATTGGAACTGGAGAGTGTATGAAGGAAGGAAATCATACCATTTAGAAGAAGCTCCTCAAATTTCTTCCGAGCGAATCTTATGCCTTGGATCTAGCAGAAAAAGACCTGTTCTTAAATGGGAGAATAATGTTGCATGGCCTGGAAAACTAACGCTGACCAATAAAGCACTCTACTATGAGGTAAAATTTTTTGTCACTTTTCAAATTTCAAGTAACTGGGACTGGGTTGAAATCACCATCTCCAATATTTGATAACTATAATCTTCTTTAATCATGTTTACATAAGTCTTGTGATCAGAAAGATCTAGTAATTAGCTAACTCGGACAATGTTGCAGGCAATTGGACTAAAGGGCCAAAAGAATGTTATTAGAATGGATCTTGCGAGACGTGGCTCGCGTGTACAGAAAACTAGGGTTGGACCATTTGGTTCTGATCTTTTTGACTCTGCTATCTCTGTTACCACCGGTCCAGAGTGAGTAAGCTTCAGAAACTCATTTGTTTAATTCTTGAACAACCAAGAATCTTTATCTTATATTACTAAAAGTGAAAATTTGACCCATTTAGTGATGAATGGGTCGACTCAAGTGTATAGTAAGTGAAAATTTGACCATTTAGTGATGAATGGGTCGACTCAAGTGTATAGTATCTCTAACAGGTCAAGCGGAAAATCAAAGAAGTTGGCTAAAAAAGGAAACGGGTCGAAAGTTGCCCAATATTTTTTTTTACAACCCATAAGAGACTTCTAAGTCATATTATTCGATACTAGATTTAATTATCAAAAATAAGATCATTTTTTATAATATTATATGACAGACTAATTGTTTATGAAACCTCAAAATATTTAAACTTAAAAGTGTTACTCATCAAGCCAGCCCTATTGACCCATATTGACCGGTACCAACATATAACCTGTTACCTAACCCGTGGGTCCACCCTGTTTTGCCACCTCTATGTTACTTAAGAGTGCATGCCCAACTTATCAGGTCTAAGCCATGGGTACTTGAATTTGTCGATTTGGGAGGTGAAATGAGGCGAGACGTGTGGTATGCTTTCATTAAGGAAGTCATCTCTCTATACCAATTCATACGAGACTTTGGACCCAAAGAAAATGATCCGTTTGTCAAACATGTTTACGGTGCTCAAAAGGGTAATACAAGGGCCACAGCTTATGCCATTAACGGTATTGCAAGACTTCAAGCTCTTCAATTCAGTAAAAAACTCTTGGATGAGCCTACTAAACTTGTCCAATTCTCATATTTACAAAATGCACCCTTTGGAGACATTGTTTGCCAAACTTTGGCAGTAAATTGCTGGGGTGGACAATTGACTAAAAGATTGAAAGAAATTGAGTTTGATAATAATGAGGTATCGGCTGTTTACAGTAGTCATGTGTATGATATTGATGGTGGTGTGTATTTAAGAAAGTGGATGCGACATTCATCATGGACTTCTAGTGCTTCCATTACTTTTTGGAAGAATACGTTGATGAAACAAGCTCTAGTTTTGAGTAAAAATCTTGTAGTTGCTGACAAGAATTTGGTAGAAAAGGCAGCAGTTACTTGTAGGGTCAAGAATGCCGAGGTTGAGAAGACACAAGCCACAATCGATGCTGCCATGATTGAAGGAATTCCTAGTAATATCGACCTTTTCAAGGTTGAAATTCTTAGCATCTTATATTTAAAAGGTTTTCACAAGCTCAACTTATATCATGTTACCTGTTGAATGAACTGCACGTAAAAGGAATGTACAAGTCAATTTTAAATTTTAGGGGTCAAATTCAACATTCAAGGACCTGTTCTATAATTTTATGATAAAAAAACCTTTTACCAATTACTGGTATAACTCTTAACCGGTAATTGGGTCCCTTATCTGAATTATAAACTTATAACATAAGTCCTTAAATGTTAATTTGAAGAAAAAAAATCAACTTTTTCTAACATTAAGATGCCGAAAGCATGTTCCTTTAATGTGCAGTTTGTCCTATATGTTAGTCCCCCATCTCCTTAACACTTGCAACTTTTCCTTCTTTGTCCACCTTTTCAGTTTGAACTACCTACTTACTCATTAGCATCATTAATAATTGTTCTAGTTCATTTGGATCTACAAGATTTCACTGTTTTCAAATCGGATAGCAGGAGTATGATATACAACAAACTAGTCATTATATGTTTAGAGAAAATTCATGTCTTGACTTTAATGTTACTTCATACTATTCGTTTCTTTAGGAGCTTGTGCTTCCTTTGACAGTCATTGCCAATAACTTCGGAAAACTTCGACGCTGGGAAGAGCCTCACTTGACAGCATCTTTTCTTGCATTTGTATATGCACTCATCTATTGGTAATAAGAAACTGTTGTATCGATTGTTGGAAATGGTTATAAAGTTTAATCTTTAATGTTTATTTATTTTCAGGAATTTGTTGTCTTATGTGTTCCCTGTGACATTAATGGTTTTGGCAATGACCATGTTAGTATTGAAGGGGCTGAAGGATCAAGGCCGTCTCGGAAGAACTTTTGGCAAGGTCACCATACGTGATCAACCACCATCTAATACAATTGAAAAGATCATAGCCGTAAAAGAAGCCATGCGTGATGTGGAAAAATATATGCAAAATATTAATGTTTCTCTTCTTAAATTCCGTACAATTCTTCTTGCAGGCCAACCACAGGTTAGTTATCCATCTCCCTTTTTACAAAAAAAAAAAGAAAAATGTTGTTTTTGCTCATTTTATCTATTAATTTCTTACATTAGCTGATTTTCCAAATGCTTTACACTGTTAATTGAAGTTCGTATCTAGTTTTGAAATGTTGTTTTCTTGGTTAACTCCAGATAACGACGGAAGTTGCTATGGTGCTTTTGTTGGGTTCCACTGTTCTCCTAACTGTACCTTTTAAATACGTCATTTCTCTCCTCATACTCGATCTCTTTACACAAGAACTTAAATTCAGGAAAGAAATGGTTGTGAAGCTCATAAGCTTCTTAAAAGCCCGTTGGGACACCGTGCCTGCTGCCCCTGTTTCCGTCTTGCCATTCAACTCCAACAGCACCAATGGCGAGCGACAAAAGAAGGATATAAAGGACTTGCCAAAATTAGAAAGAACTCGGAACAAGTAGTCAGCCAAAGTCATGTGAGTAAACTATTTGTTGATACCTTTGTACAGAGGTTTTAGTTCATAGAAGCTACATTAGTTAGCAAGATATTGTATAGTTGACTTCATAATATAATTCAAAAATGTCATGAAAGCTGTTGATAGATAAGCCGTTGACTTCAACCTTTCTGCATTTGATATGAGCTTTGTTATGCCGGGTTCTTGCATTGATAATTTAAATCTGTACCATTATTATTTTTACTTTTTTACTATAAGTGCAATTTTGCAATTATTTATTTTGTAACAAAAACAACTATATATATTGTCGATTTTAGGAAAAGAGTAGCATAAATATAAATAAATAAATATATAACCGGTTTCTAGTGTAATTCTTATGTTTATATATAAAAGGAAGAAAATTATAAGCTTTTCAAAAAATAATATAATAATTAAAAAAGTTTAATTGTGGGAATCAAATATGAAATGTGGTGTATAAAAAGGAAATTTGATATCTTCCATTTTTCTACCTTAGATTAAGCTTTTAATATATATTTCAAGGGAGAAATACAAAAAAGAATATAATATAATAGGATATCAATGAAATGATCAAAACTTCGAGAATATAAAATGCATAAAACATAATTTGTTATCATTAAAGATTTCAAAAAAATATAATAAGATTTGTAAAGATTAAAGATTCTAAAATGAATATTTTTTTTGGAAAAGGCAGATAAAATTATCATTAAAACTCAGCAAAAATACAAAATACAATGAGATACAACACAATCATAAAACTAACCTCAAGCTACCCCACCATCATGCTACAAGATGTAAAAGGAATATTGTATCTCAAAATATATTCCTTACAACTCATATCTTAGCATCGAAGAAAATCTGTTCGTGTTATAAGGTATCAAATTGCATACATTCATCTACTAGAACCACTAGGATGGTTCAAAACATAATCATCCTCTCATTCGAAAACATCAGTAAGGAGTATACGTGAGAGAGAAAACTTCAATATCTTACCTTTTTTCAAAACCACAAAAATTACTCGGTCTTGTGTTGGGATTAGTGGTGTAAAACCGATTACATTAAAATGTAATGCGAGTTACCAATGAGGAATCGCCTCCCAAGAAATTACTCTTCCCACCTTTGTTCGAAAACCTTACCCTTGTTTTTAAAATGATCCACCCTATATTTATTGATATCAGATTGTAAACCTATAGGTATGGTGTCAATTCATCATTAAAGACTCACATCTCGTACCTTGTACCTGTTAATCTGTGTATCATCATACTACACTTTCACCTATTTCATTTTAAGGTATACAACTTTAATTTTTTTAATTTAAAGTATCAAACTTTCAATTTGCAATCAAGTTAGGGATTTATTTTACTTGAAATTTCACATAGGATTAGTTGTCACTAAATTTCTTCTTTATTAGTAATATATCTACTTAATCGATTAGTATTCCTCGGTCAATTTTAAAAAAACTATTGAGTGAGAAGAGAGAAATTAAAGTTGAAAGTGGTGATGAGTTTTTTTTCTCAATTTCTTTTTTTTCACTCGATATGTTTTAAAATTGATCGATGAATACTAATCAATTAAATACATATGTTACTTAAAAATTTCTAAAAACCCTAAATTGTTTACGGACTGCATGCATACATCGGTGACAACTTAGTTATTTGTGACATTTCAAATGAAAAAACGTGACTTGATTACAAATTAAAATTTTGATATCTTAAATTAAAAATTTTAAAGTTCTGTAACTTATATTGCAAATTAGGTGAAAAGTAGTTTTTCTCTGCTTTTCCCTTGTATTTGAATAAATTAGAAAATAAAACATTTTTACTTGTTTAGTTCTCCGGTATATATGACAAAGTTTTCATGTCATGATACAATTATTCATAATCTTTACGTGTGTTAAGTATAATTTCAAGAATCATGAAAACAAGGCTTCAATCTGTTATCGAGAATGGGACACTCATCTTCCAGCAAAATAGCAAAATAACTAGGTTTGGTAAATCGGGTCAGGTCGATGAAGCTTATAAACTATTCAGCCAAATGACTCACCGGAACACTGTTACATTCAACTCAATGATCTCTGTTTACTCGAAAAACAGAAGGATCAACGATGCATTAAACCTGTTTGATAAAATGCCTCAACGAAATTTAGTTTCTTGGAACACGATGATTGCAGGTTGTTTGCACAATGACAGAGTTGACAAGGCACGTAAACTGTTTGATGAAATGCCTCACAGAGACATTTTTACATGGACTTTGATGATTACTTGTTATACACGTAATGGGGAGCTTGAAAATGCTAAAAAGTTGTTTAATTTGATGCCTGATAAGATGAATCCAGCTTGTTGGAATGCTATGATTTCGGGTTATGTGAATTGTAAAAGAGTAATGGAAGCTAGACAGATGTTTGATGAAATGCCTGTAAAAGATTTACTTTCATGGAATTCGATGCTTGGAGGTTATACAAAGATTGGGGAGATGAATTTAGGGGTAAAGTTTTTCGAGGAAATGCCGTTTAAAGATGTGGTTTCGTGGAATTTAATGGTGGATGGGTTTGTTGAGGTTGGTGATCTGGAATCTGCTTGGGAATTCTTTGAGCGTATACCATATCCGAATGTTGTTTCTTGGGTGACTATGTTATCAGGGCTCGGTAGAAATGGCCAAATTATGGAGGCTAGGAGATTGTTTGATAAGATTCCCATTAAAAACGTGGTCTCATGGAATGCAATGATAGCAGCGTATGTCCAGAACTCTCAAATTGATGAAGCATTGAGCTTATTCAATGAAATGCCGGAAAAAAATGCAGTTTCATGGACTACTGTGATTAATGGATATGTTCGTGTTGGTAACTTAGAGGAAGCGAGCAAATTACTAAATCAAATGCCGTTCAAGAACGTTGGTGCTCAAACAGCAATGATCTCTGGATTTGCTCAAAACAAAAGATTACTAGAGGCTCGTGAAATTTTCAATCGTATAGGAAATCGAGACACTGTCTGTTGGAACACAATGATTGTAGGATATGCGCAGAATGGGATCATGAATGAAGCACTCGATCTTTTTCAAAAAATGGGGCGAAAAGATGTGGTTTCGTGGAATACTATGATTGCTGGTTATGCTCAAGTAGGGGAAATGGATAAAGCACTTGATTTCTTCAAGAAAACTACAAATAAGAACATAGTTACATGGAATTCCTTAATTTCGGGCTTTACCCTTAACGGGGTGTTCCTCGATGCATTCGAGTATTTCATTTTGATGATACAAAATGGTAATAAACCCGATGAATCTACCTATGCTACTGTTTTAAGCTCCTGTGCAAATTCAGCAGCTTTACAAATGGGGACACAAGTTCATGAGTTAGTAATAAAGACGGGTTATGAACAGAACATATTTGTTACTAATTCCTTAATCACTATGTATGCCAAATGCGGTAGGATGTCAAGTGCTAAATGTGTATTCTATTATACACCAAGGGTGGATGTTGTTTCATGGAATTCTCTGATTGATGGGTACGCGTTAAATGGAAATGGGGATGAGGCGGTGCAGCTCATGGATGATATGGAGGTTGCAGGAGTGAGCCCTGATGAGGTCACCTTCATTGGAGTTCTATCTGCATGTAGCCATTCAGGTTTGATTGATCAAGGGTTGCAGTTATTTGAATCAATGACTAGAAAGCATTCAATTCAGCCATTGACTGAGCACTATGCTTGTATGGTTGACTTGCTTGGAAGAGCAGGGAGGCTGGAAACTGCCATTCAAATGGTGAAGGAAATGAAAACTGATGATAATGCTGGAATTTGGGGTGCTTTGCTTAATGCGTGCCGTGTGAGAAAGGATTTGAGATTGGCTAAATTTGCTGCTGAGAAGCTTTTGGAGATTGAACCTGAAAAGGGTTCCAATTATGTGATGTTATCAAACATGAATGCGGAAATGGGGCGTTGGGAAGTAGTGGAGAAAGTGAGGGATTCGTTGAAAGAGAAGCGAGTGATGAAGCAACCGGGATGTAGTTGGATTGAGGTTCAAAATCAAGTTCAGGTTTTTGTATCTAGTGATGGATTGTGTCTCGAAATGATGAACCTTTGTGGTAATTTAAGGGCCTTAATGGCTCATATTAGAAACACAAGTGATACCCTGATTCCACATGACAATTAAATTATTAATGGCTAAGCTGGGCACTGCACCTCTTGCTGAGGTGTGTGGACCGCCACAAAGAGTACATGACCACCATCATGCTGGCTCCTTAAAGAGTGGACCGTGGTGGTGTGATCAAATGGGAAGCATCAAAAGAGGGTCATGTTGGTTGGTATATGAATCTTATATGAACGCAAAGTCGCCAAAAAGTAGCAGAATGTTCTCGAAAGCCATTAATGACACAGTGGGCCATTGGGGTGGTGCAACAATTGAGCTTGAGCTTATCCTGATTGGTCAAGCCAAGCTCGAGCTATGTCGAGCTCGAGCTCTGCTCGTCTTGATTAGAGCCCTAATCAAGCCTTAAAATCATTCAATCGCCATATGTAAAACAACTATAATAAATGCATGCAGAGCTACATATCTGACTATGAAACACAAATTCAAAAGGGAGTTTCTTTCCTACCAGAGAAATACACGATCCTTATTATTTGTTCAAAACTCGCATTTCAATTCCAGTTACTAAAAAATCTCAAGGTAAGCGACAATGAGAGCTGCAAAAATCCCATAGTTTCTACTGGTGCGTTGCAAGTATATAGTAGCAGTTTTTTATCGATTCCCATCATGTCAAAATGAGGTTTTCCCATTGTCACCAGAATCGTTAGTCCGCCATGTGTGCACACCAGTATGTACAAAACTGAGTCGACTCACCCATGCCATGCACTCAGGTTGTCACTTTTTTCTTCACGATTCTCTTTCTTCGGGCCTTGGGAGGTGGTGGTGCTCCTCCCTCTGTGGTGGTTTGACTTTGGTCCTGCTTAAATCCAAGAAGTCCGAGCCCTGAAGTTACGGGGTTCTTGGATATGAACCACTTCGGAGAAGTGTTGTTGATGGTTTCGGATGGTCGATTGTAAGCCTGTTTCAGTAAGTCGTCCGAGTGGGCTAAGGGGTCCACTTCTACTCCGAGCCAGGCTAGCCTTGATGTCTCTCCTAATTGTGCATTCATGATTCTGTATTTATATTCAAAGCAGCAACGAGTTGTTATTAAAAAAAATCCAATTGAACTACCAAATGAAACAAAATACAAGTGATTGCTAATTGTACTAATTTTTCCTATCTGAATACTTCGAGCCAGACGTGGAAGTTTGACTCTTTAACTTATCAATGGGTCAATTTTGGTTGCGTTTTTATCTCAAACGGGTCAAATGAAAAATTTAGGTAAAAGGGGAATAAGTTAAACAGGTTGAACGTCGCCCAAGTCTAATTTAATGCTTACAACTCCTAATTCCTTGATCATTTTTATACGAATTGTGAACACTTTTTCTTTGGGGATACAAAAAATATTTAAAAACTCACTATAAGCAAATGGAATATAAATGTTATTTTGTGGGTGAGAAAGATATATTAAAATATAGAATATAACGCCCAATTAGTGATGATCATTACTATAAATTTATATTGTTTTGGTTGGTCCAGAAAATTCATCCATTTGTTCATTGCTAAAAGCTTTTTAAGATGTTGTCAAAATGTTATCTAATCAGTGGTTACTTATTCTCCAATGCATCAACACGAATGAATATCTTAAGGAAAATTAATAGGCACAATACGTAAGTATACCTCAAGGCTGTGCTGAAAGCCAATCCAACTCCAATAACATCGAATTGGGTGACCATAGCTCTATCAAATCCACATAGAAGTTGATAACGCAAGTTCGCATATATACCAAGAAATGCCCCATACCCAAGAGCATTAGTACTCACAGCTGGAGTTGTCACAGATAATCTGACCAATCAAGTTCATCAAAACAATTCAGAGAAGACACAAATTAAAAATCGATGGGGCAATAAAATTTTCAATAGTTCCAAAAACATAACATAAATCTCAAGCTTTCAAGTTTTCAACATAGAAATATAGAATTACCCAATGACAACCTATAGGTTCTGTTAATTCTTTATTTTGTCATTAAAGGCAGCTGACTTTAACACTTGCATATAATAATGCCTCTAGTTGAATGCTGCAACTTTTTACAGGCTGTAGCAAAACTATCTTATGTACAGAGATGAAAATTTTGACCCATTTACTTATAAGTGGGTCGATTTAGATTATAGATCGAAATGCACCTAAAGTTCAATTATATTTCAATTTGCAAACCTCCTGTAACAATTTATTCTAGGTATTAGAACTGTTCAACTAATATAACTTTTATCATCAATTCTGACACACTAAATATAATAATAAAATTTGCAAACCTCCTATAACAATTTATTCTAGGTATTAGAACTATTCAAATAATATATTTTATCATCAATTTCGACACACTAAATATAATAATAATAATAACAGGACAAAAAGTGTTCAGGTTAACCCAGCCGCCCAACCCATACCAATAAGTACATGTTTAGATCCGTTACTCATACTAGGTAAACTCGTACGGGTCATGAGTCACGTTAAAATTACACCTAGAAAGACATGACTTGGTACGGGTGGGTCATGTAGCTTGTACGAGATAGAGTAACAAAAACAAATACGCACGTTTGTACCAGAAAATTTACATTTTAACAAATAAGTAAAAAGAACAAACAGGGACTTTCTAAATCGCTAGTTATGCTATTTCCAAATTGTAACTAGCAAAACTGTAGTATTTAGTAACTTATGCCTTTACCAACACACCCATTTACATCTCTAATGTGCATCTACTTATAAACATAATGCATAAGAGAGAGAACAAGTGATATATTACATACCTTCCCTTCTTTTTGCGAGCAACAAGGTTTGTAAGAGCACCTTGAGCTGCGCCGGCGGTTAAACCAACCATACACAACTCTGCAGCCTTGTAAAAGAAGGACTGGACTCGTTTTTGCATGTCAAATTCCCTCATTGGGTAGCTTCTCTCGAAAACATTGTTTGGAAGTTTTTGCAATGTATTTTGCAAATCAAAGCGGAATGTATTTCCATATGAACGGCAAGGAGCAAGGGACCAAACAACAACAGCATTGCAGGCTGTTACAGTGAGCACGTTGATCAAAGCAAGATCCCATTCATCCTTTATCCTAAAAAAGCATAAACCATATATCAAACCAATCAAATTGCATCATCATTGAACTATAAATTCGTTTATTTTTCGTAGGGAGTGAAAAGACTACCTTTCTTTGCGATTTTTAACCTCCCACAAAACCGAGGAACCAATAGTAGCTGCCTGCTCTAAAAGGAACCGATATAAAAACGCAGGATCTGCAATCATCCTGATTAAATGAACGTGCATCAGATGCAAAACAGAACGAAACTTTTAATAGAAACTTTGGATGTACCACACATATATATCCTAAGGGAGTAACGCAATTATTACAAACTAGAAAAAATAATGTACATTATCATCAAAACTTTGCACAAACGTATCATCTATTAAATGAAAAATGAGCATATGGCCTTTTATTCGATCTCTTAATAGTAAATAACTAAATAAATAATAAACGCTACAAGTGAGAAACAAAATCGTTATAATGGACTTTTAAGATAATTGAGTGTTATATGGGACAAAAAATATTTAATCCTTCTCAATATTACCTGCCAACAAAACCCCTAGACAACCCTTGAGGAAGCGAACGCGAGATAAACCTTGCAGTTGTTGGCCTAGCATTCATTGCTATATATTTAACCAATTGGGCTGAGCTGACCAAACCCTAATGACCCATACATGTTAGAAAAACTATCCCAATTTACGATAAATATTAATATTATTAATTGTAAAATCAGTTACCATTTCATAGGCTTGTCGGAGTCCAGATGGCAAGTCCATCATTGTCTTTTGCCACTCATTCAATACAGCCTCAAGAAATTTCCGATCAAATAACTGCCAGAATATACAAAAAAAAAAAGCCGTTATTCTTCACCATATACACAATAATACGATATGCAATGCAACAGTGGAAAGAGGAAACCCTAAGTCACGTAATTGCTTCACAACCTCTGGTAGAATAATCCGCCTCCTAAAGAGTCCACCATCATCCCCCTCATCGCCATCATCGAATTCATCAAAGTAATCGTCGTCATCACCATCGTCATCACCTCCATCACCACCTCCAAAATTGATGCTCTTCCCAATATTTCCGCCACCACCTCCAATTGCAACCTGTAGAAAAAGCCAGGGTATGACTTTTTGCCCATGTTTCATGAAGCATATGATAAAAGACACTGCCTATGTCGCAAACAAAACCTAACGTTAAATTTACCCAACGTTAAGTCAGCACTAGTTATGACATCAAATCTTTAACATGGCAAACTTATTCTTTAAACTTTGCTCGTGTTAAGGGGATATAACCACAACGAAATAAATTTTCACTTTATTAACATTTGGGTAGAAGAGGTTACCTATACTAAACGTAAACCCAAAATATAGAATACAATCGATGGATGCATTGACCGGAGAAATATACACAGTTGAACTCTAACTGCCTAACCAACCCCAAATCTAGTAAGAAGTGCTAACACTCCTCAAGATGGATCATAGATATCATTACGCTCAACTTGCCATACATAGCACATAATCATATAAGAACACACACATATACCTACCTTAAAGTCGGTGTATTTTACCTCTTGATGTTTCACTTCATATTAGATAATGATTTTTCCAACTCTAATTGTAACCTTCACTTGGTTACCATGTTAGAGTTTTAGGGGGAAAAAAAGCAATCCAATTATTACCAAGGGAGAATTAACAACATATATGATGCATTAGATGGTTCCGTGAGCCTAAACCAATAAACACGATAAAACTCATATGCATCCTACAGTAGTTTATATTCTAAGTTTCTAGCACACTTCAAGAAGCATCAATGATCATAGTGTTTTTCATAGATGATTAAACATAAAGAGATAATGACACTAACATAAAAAAATTCTTAGAAGCTGAAGCACGGTAATTACATAGTGTGAGTTACGCCGACACCCTACAGAATATTTATTAAAGAGATATAACAAAGAATCACCGCAATCACCTGAAATTCATTCTTTCACATAACCAAATCAATTACTCTGAATAGCAAGTGAAACAAGACTAAAGTTTTCAACAACACAAAACCTACTTCCTGAGTTACCAATGAACATCAAGAAACCTAATTACTATCTTTACAATACCATTTACTAATTCCCCCTCAATCAAACACTCCCAAATTACTATCTTTACAATGCCTTAATTCTCTTAAATCATTTCTAAAGAATTTCACCACTTCAAAATCATACATACAAACATATGGTATATGGATTTTGTTAACATAACATAAATAAAAAATTGACAAACCTCGGGGCTAGACTTGGTTTGTTTCTGGGTCATATCAAGTTTTGATTTTTCCAAAGTGACCGCCCCAAACGCACCATATTGTCCACCTTTCATCACCGGACCATGTGAAGACGCCGGCGCCGACGTCGGACACTCCGCCGGAGACATCCTAAAACACCTCTCAAGTCCGGCAACAGAATCCCCATCAACAATAGCTGAAGAATTCTTCACCACCAAACACTTTCGGTTCAACGGCGGAATCCGGTGACCGGAAACCGGTAACAAAGGGTTCGCCGGCGCTGCTGATGATAAGGTTTTAATGGTGGGTATTATAAGATGGGTATTGATTGGCATAATTTGGCCTGTTTGGAATACTGTGTGACTCATTTTTGGTTGAAATCGTTTTGGGGATTTTTGGATTCAAGAATCAAGATGATGTTTTTATCAGAGTAAAAACATATGCTATAAAAAAGGTAGGTCTTTTTTACCCTTTTTATTGTGGGTTTTTTGTGGGTTTTCTCTCTGGGGTTTTTAGAGAGAGAAAGTAAAGAGAGAGAGTTGTGGGATGATGGTAAGGTGGTTTTGATAAGGAGGGATGATGGCTTGCCGTTCCGAGTTAACCTGGTGAGTTTTGGAAAGTGGGTCGGTGAGTTAAGCAGGTTTGGACTCGGTGGGCTACTATTTGTCACCTACCTGGCTACCCTCGTTTAATTATGTACCAAAATTTAATAATATTACTATAAAAAATATTTCTATTTAAAATTTAATATTATCTCTATATTAAACTCATATGAAATTAGTTGTTTGTTTTATTATTAACCCATATTTTGTTCTTTAATAAATACATTTATGACCCCAATTATACAACACAGCATTTAGTTTGATGAGAAGGGTGTTGCCATATGATTTCTTGATCCTTGTTGTATCTTTGAACTCACATAATCACTATGAATATAAGATCGATAGTGATGTAGAATGATAATGAGAATCATCTTCAAATTCACATCCTTACTTGGATTTAAAAAATCTCCATTTTAAAATTTTCATTTTCACTTTTCAAAACTCACACCATTTAAACAAATACCTAATATCATTCCTCTTCATTCTCATTCTCATTCTCACCTACCAAAACCCCCAATCCAAACACACCCTTTATTTGATGAGGATGAGAATGGTGTTGCCATATAATTTCTTGGTCCTTGGTGCATTAGTTGAAATGTCATGCAACATTTTTCCAATACATGAGTATTAGTTTAAATAAATGGGTCATTTATTTGTAATAAGTTGAAGTTAGGCTAAATAACTTAAAACGTATATATAATATAAGTGGTCCACATTTTTAACATGAGGTAATAATATATAGGACTTACAATTACACATACAGAAATTTTTGCAGTAAATGACAAATTAATCTCATAAAGCTTAACAATAATTTCAAGAGTATTACTTATACTTATTTAGTAGCAGTTATGTAATGAAATATTTAATGTAAAAGTCTATCTATGATAGGTATATATGTTTTATTAATATGTTTTGTAAGGAATAGAAAAATAAAATGTTATAAAGTATTCAAAGGTTCGATCTTATATTTCCTTTAAACGCCTTACAAGTATGTTTTTAATGATGCAGTTGTTTAAATAATGACGTAAATGTGATTATTCACATTTTCAAACTCTTAACTTTTCATCGATCCACATTAACTTTGTACTTGTTGTTTTGATTGATTCGATCCGGTTATTTATAAACTTCAATAATGGTGAACAAGATCAATCAAATACACACACATTTTGAGAGAATTTGCTAAGCATTCATTTCATCTCGTAAGAACACTGTACATCGACTAACTAACCGAATTAACTAACTAACTAACCTAAATAACAAACTTAAAGTTTGACTTTCACTTTGATGATAATCACTATCAATTTAAAGTATTTTTTCATTCTATCTAATATTCTTGTACTATATAGTTACATAGTTACCTATTGACCAATTATGTCACAATGATATAATATTTTCTCTTTTTTAATTTTTCTTTTATCACCTATTTATCATATAATATGACTTCATTTTGTGTTCAGATTTTCGAGTTTAGATCCAACAAAATTAAATGACATGTTTAACATCTAAACTAATCGTAATAAAATTGGCTTAGTTTCGGTTGATTCAGTTCAAGTTTTTGTTGAAACTCAAGTCGATCCAAATTCGATTAATCCTAAAACCAAAATCAAACCATCAATATCTTGTTTTGGTTCGCTTAATTTAGTTTATGGTTCAATATATGCACACCTTAAGCGTAATGTTGCATAACAATTAAAGGAGATGGACAACCCTGTCCGCTATCAGACAAGTCTTTGAGCTTCAACGTAAGTAAATAACTAATAAACAACAAAAAGATAAATTACATTTACTAAACAATTAAGATAAAGAGGAGCGGGTAACCCAACTCTGATTTGCTTTTCAATACCTTTTTATACCAACTTAACAAAAGATAACATAGCTTAATCTTAATCTGTGAATCGATCCTGTAATTCCTTTTTTTTATACTAATAACAAAATCAGAACAAAACACCATTTTCCTTTCGGAACATTCATTCGTCTATTGTTAGTCATTCTTGTTAGGCCTGCCACATTTTGGCTTTGACCTGCAACTGTTACGGATTCAGGTGGCGTATGTATATTTATATATAGATGATGGTATATGTATAGCTTGGCTTCTATCACACTAATAGCAAAACTGTAAGCGGCCATATCTGCATGCTAATGTAGGATATGTTGGAGTGTAATGACAATAGAGAACGCCCAAAGTATACGATGGAAAACACTATTTTCTGAAGCTGCAAAAACATGAAGAAAATCAGATTAGGAGCCATAAACCATTAGACATTGCAATCATAGAACTCTTTAGAGAATGATCTCTCAATCCCATGAAAGTTGTACTAATTTTTTATACGAGTTTGGGTCAACTGTCAAGACAGGTAATTTTAAACACAAAGCAAAACAGGCAGGGTTGGGTTCACTGGTCAACATTAGCATTATATTTTTTTTTTATTAAATGTGATAAGAGATATAGATCATTGATAGTTAATCTACTATCATTAAAAAAAAAGGGGGGGGGGGGGGGGGGGGGGGGGGGGGGGGGAGGTTAATATACACTCTGTGTCACTTTCAACCCGTTTGACGCATTTGCACATTTCATTCTTAAGTAGGTTTTGAAAGTTACCCATTTGCCCTGTTATTGGAGAGAAAGTAAAACCCAAATCAAGAGAGAAAGTAAAACCCAAATCAAGACATTCATTTGTAAATCGGTCAAGATTGTCAATTCCACCCAAAACTGACATGTCCTTGACACAGTAGGTAAAGATCAAGAAAGGGTGTATAATGAGTAAAATAAATAATGTCATAGTTCAATCACCAAAACACATCACACTGGCCAAACAAATATATTTCGCCTAGATTTGCTAACCATATTGCATACGGATTTCTCATGTATACTTGATAGATTTACTATCAAAATCCACCTTCTATGACATTAACAGCCACAAGTTATGTAAAACGAGAGATGTAACTTACAAGAAGAGGACGGTAAGACCGAGAGAGGTGAAGACGCCTTTTCTTGTTGAGAACGGGACCCATACGACACTGCAGGTAACGGAGAAAGATTTGGAGGCGTATCCGACCTTGGTGGGGAAGCACGAGGTGGAAGGGCATAGTGACTTTGATCAGACGATATATTGGGCCCACCACAAGACGGAACCATTGCAGGTGATGGAGAATTTAGAACCGGAGGTAAAGACCGGTAAGGCCCATTTTCGGGGGTAGGTGAAGAAGCAGGAGATGGGGAGATGGTGGGTCCCATATGATCATCAGGAGATGGTGCAGGTGAAGGTGTAGGTACATCAAGAGTCTGAGACAAATAAGAAGATAAGCTGACGTCCTTCACTTTACCAAATACATAGTTATCCAGTCCAAGATTCTCAGGGGATCCCTTAATTTGATGGGCTAGTTCCTTCAGTCTCTGAGGATCGAGATTGCCTAGGGTTGAGACAACCGATGCCTGAACTGTAACAGGTGGATCTTGTGTTGACCCTGCTTCGTTTGTCACTTGCACAAATACGCTCTGTGTAAAAGAAAATGATACAAAAAATTGTTATTCACGTATGTTTTCAGCAATGTGTAATAGTGCTATAACTTCATTCAATTTGACTTGTATAATTTATTGACATTCACCTATTAATGATTTCAGTAAGAAAATGTTTGAAAATGTAAATTCAAATAGGTATTCAGGCGTAAAGAATACGCAATCTGGTATCAGTAGGTTGTTCTAGACACTTTCAAAAAATTTAGGCAAACAGAAAAGGGAATTTGAATCATTTACTTTATTACTTATGAACGGACAGATCTGAATTATTTTTATCTTTTATTGGTCAAAAGGATAGAATGAATATTAGAAAATTAGCTAAAAATGGAAACGAGTCAAATGGGTCAAAAGTTGCCCAAAGTGTACTTTCAATCCATAAAGATCTCCTAAGCCATCTATTTTTATTTACAAAAAACCAGGCTCGCTTCTTCAAGCTCCGCCCCTTATTGAAAAAAAAAGCGCTAACGCGCCTACTTTTTTATATAATACCTTCTTTCTACTTCTTTCTCAAATGCTGATTAAGTGTGGAGAATATAGGGTTGCCAGTCATAGCTATAGGAAGAGGGAATCCAACTATCGCAATTCAATAATTGAAATAATTTTTTAAATCATATTTGAGAATTGAAAAAAAAAACATTATTATGGACAAAAGTGTTTCAACCCACCCAATTTTGCCTCTTCGGGACACAAGTATTTGTCAGATTGGTTCACGATCATCATTGTTTGTCAAAAGTTGGTTAAATGACAGATAATATGTCTGTTTAATTGGTATATAATTCAGTATGAATTGATATGGTCCGAGGTAAAGACATTTCATTTATATATGTGTATATATGAAACAACACCCAAACTATGAAATAAAAGCTATAGTTGAGCAAAAAAACGTACCTCATAAGGCATTAGCTGCAATCCTGATTTCAATTGCTCCTTCAACTCGAGAAAATTATCTTCTATTTCATAAAGATTATTAGGAAGAGTAAAACTAAAGAGGACTTGTGGTAGTATCCAAGCGGGAGGAGATAGCTTAGGGATAATTGTAATCCCACCGGGAAACTTTAGTATTTCAAAAGAAGATGGTACACCAAAAATCGATTTTGTGAGTGTCAAGTTGGAACTCTGAGTAAAAAGCTCAACTAGTGACGATCTTAAAATACTTAGAGATACGGGGTTTATTGGTGTATTCATAGGTTTAGAAAGAACACCAAACACCACATTGGTCCAGTTAGATGCATCAGATTTGTGAATTGATAATATTGCAACCTGGGAAATATAACAATATATATGTTATCATTATATTATTAATAAATGATTTTTTTAAAAAAAAGGCTTAGTTGTTACAACTAACCTGTGTTCCAGGGACGCCTATTTCATCATTAATATCATACTCTAGTCTTATAATTTGAGGAATAAGAAACGAAACAGGCTTTTCCAGTCTGAAGTATGCCTGCACTGTGGCTGAAATAATAGGAGCAGGGTCAACTACTCAACTCAATATTACAATATAACATGGATAACCATACGGCATACGGTAAGCATATACATGTATGATGTATGTGTATGTACATATATTATGTTAATTAAAGCACAAAATATTTAATTATATATACTATATTTGTAAAGCAGTTGATTTAACTTCTAATTCCCTTAGTTTTCACGGATTTTAAATAACCTAAATACCTCTTTTTAACTAGTGAATACTTCAATAGATGTTACGAAGTCAGACTCAAAGTATAAATAGGGAGTCAAACTAATAATCCGGATTATGATTTTACAATTAAAAATTAACTTGACTAAACTTGAGCTGCTCTCAAGTTGAATACACTCAGATAACTGTTTGATTCAAGCTTATGCAGTTGTACTTATTACTAGTTCGATAAAAGTTGTGCAACAAAAGAAAACTGAATTCACTTTCCATACAATTAAGGTCACACGTAATCCAAGAGGTTAATATAAACCCTAAATTACTTATGAAAATCATCAATCAATAATCACACATAAATCCCTAGTTCCAACAGTTCAGGATCACTGAACCTTAACTTTAATCCAAATTAGAGCTAGCCCATTTGCTAAATTATCAGACTACATAAACCGTAACCATTGTTACCATAACCAATATCCAAAATAGAAAGAACCGAATTCACTGATGACTGAAAATCACTTACCCATTTGTTCATGACCAGAATCACAGGAGCTCAATATAAAAAAAACATAAATTACTATTGCAAATCATTAACCAAAATCACTTTAACTTACCCTAAAAACCAAACTATGGTTAACCCATGTATTCAATATCAAAATTACATAAACCCTAATCAATATTGTCAGAATCAGCACCCCAAATCAAAAACCCAAAAAAAAACCATGTGCTCACATCAGAAACCCAACAAACCCTAAAATAAAATTTTAATCTCCGTACAACAAAGACAAACTTACCACTGTTCTTGATTGAATCATTAGCATCAAACTCTAATTTCGCATGATGAAAACGGAAGATCGAAAAGACTGCAAATAGTGAAACCGAAACACTAAGAAGCAAAATAAAAACACACTTGAAACTACACAATTGAGCAATCCTTGTATAACATTCAAGAAACAACAACGACCCGTTAGGGTTTTGTTGTAGTTGATTGTTGTGAAGTGGTAATTGGGGTTGGGATTTACCCATTTGAAAAGCATCTGTGTGCACTGTTGATTTCAATCTTTTTGTGTTTGTAGAAACATGGATGATGATGATGATGATTTGTGATTATAATTTTAGATGATTGAGAGAATTCATGGAATATGAATACATATATCCCCTTTTTGATTTTGATAATTTTTTATTTTTGTGTGTGATTTGCACAACTGTTAGTAGTGCTGATGAGGAAGCATCTCTTTTGTACCACTACCACTATTTTGTCTTTTTCTTTATTTTCAAAATCTTGTGAATTTGTTTTTTTTTTGTTTTGTAATTTCTTTCCTAGGTTTTATTAAATATTTAAACAAAATAGAAGTCCTTTTAATAAATTTAGTGTATTAGTGTATAGTAATTTAATGCTTAAGAGTTGTTTGGGTGTTTCTAGGAACTAAAATGCACTTTTAAGTTAGTTGAAGTAGATGCATGTCTAGGTTGATTTAAATGGTTGAAACTCTTGGTGTGCAATTTTCGGGTAGAATTCAAACTATCCGAGTATCGAACCGGATCAGAACCAAATTTGAAATAATCGAGAATATTTGGTTCAGTTCTCGTTCCGCACCGAACCCTAAAAAAGAACCGAATAATATCAAAGCAAGTGATTACGTCAAATTTATAAATTAATTTTGAGCGTACAAACTTGTGTCTTTGCTATTTGTGTGTGTCAATATATGTATGTATAATATAACATTGTGCATATGAATTGTGTTTGTATATGTGCATCAAAGTTATTGTATGTGTAATATGTGTTAATTTTTGTATATTTTGTGTTGCAAAGATAAATTATAATGAATTTTAGTTTTCAGTAGGCATATTTTTCGGGTCGATTTTATAACCAGAGCCGAATGGACCAAAGTGCAATCGGGCTGAAACCAAACCATATGTAGTTGGTCCGGTCCTCGATTCTTATTTTTCTAATAGTTTGATTCTCAGGTTAATTCGATCCTAATCCGGTTCGATCTGGTTTCGAACCATGAACAACCCAGTTCAAACGACGTAAAATCACCAAAAAAATGTAATTGTTAACTGTCGATAGATGTTTATATTTGAGTATTTATTAACGAAATGCAAATACTTTATTGAATAAGCAATATTATTTATATTTATGAAATGAGTAAATCTGACTAAGCAATTGGGAACTATTATTCAAAATTGATATAAGTTTTTATCCACTATGTTAAACTAAACATTCTCAAACACCTCCTCGAATTTATTTAACAAGTTAGAGATAATTAAACATTTAAACATTTTAGATGACAATTTTTTTAAAAAAAAATTGCACACCGACTTTAATTATGTTTGAAAAGTACAATTGTTAGAATTGATAGGACATGAATTTCATGCCTTAACTAACAATTGAAATGTTATCGTTCATTAAACTTCAAGATTGTTTCGACCACATGTAGAATTAATAGCACACACCTTTAGTATTTAGACTAATAATTGAAATTGAAATGGTTTGTACTTCATTTTAGCTAATTGCTTAGTTGATGTGCAACTTGTGTATTGATGATTTGATAAGTCTTTTATCTATGGATGTTTTGCATCAATAAAATTGAATTCGAATTCATAATAGTTGCTTAGACTTAGATAATTCACTGTGATGGATTGTCATTTTTAATGCAAGATAGCTCCTTTTCATCCTACGAAATCAATGTATTGAGAGAGGTATTTGTTGTTGCAAAACATATATGAATTTGAAAATGGAGTGAATCGTTCATCACCTTAAACGTATGAGGTTTTTTTTCCAGTTTGAGGACAAGTCTTTTTTATTCGGAATGTATGCAACCTAACGGGGTATTCCCATGACTTTTACCGAACTTTTTTCCTAATCACTCCCAATATATTTACTTATGAATGTTGACGGGAACAAATAGTTCATAACTAACTATATAATTTGTGTGACAGCAACTATAATTAGTTTATGGGGACTATTTTATGCGTCTAAAATGGTTTAGTGGCTATGAGTGCGTCAAATAATAATCTTAAAGAATTTAATTAACCAATGATCCACAAGCAATGGCGAAAAAATAAAAATAATTTAACATCAGGCATTGTAATTGTAATTTTATTTATTAGAGGTGGCTTAAGAAATTGTTAACCTTTTTGTAGCTGTTGGTGGTAAAAATATAAAGTCATCTATATGTTGCCACACTAATTATGGAGTCAAAGTGTAGGTGGACTTTGTCTATTAAAATTTGGAAAGTTTTTGAGGCATCAAGACACTAATTATCCAGATGGGTTTCTAACTTTTCATATTGAAATTGTCTTTGCTATACCAAGGAACAAATGATGTCATGTTTGCGGCCTTAAAATAATTATTAATTTATTATTTATTATTATTATTATATTATGTCTACACGTGCATTCTTTTTTGAGTTTGAAATGATGCATCCTCACTTCATAAGATGAGGTTTCTTAATTATTTCTACTTAGAATACATACCTTTTATTTATACATCAATTTAAGTATCGATTTATGGTTATTACTTCTTGGGTAAAACTATACAAAACAAGCATAAATTGTTGTATTTACAAAAAACTTATTTTCACGAGTAACTTCTAATCCGGGATTTTTTGAATTCGATACGACCCTTTCTCAATGACTACACCTAAGTGAATGTTCAGTTTGTTCACGGGAAATTATGATTGTATTTACACAAACAAGTATTTATAAATAAATGTTGTGTTGATGTATTTGCCAATTCACTAGTACTTGAAAAAAAACATCAGTATCACAATCTTCAAAATAGGCCTAAAAATATACAAAGATTGTACTCGGTAATATTTATTTTGTTTGATCTCAAGAGGTCAAAATTAATTAATTTTAAAAAAATCTTTAAAGAGGTTTCATACTTTAAATCGGGAGTAGATTTCATAAATGGTCCATGTGATTTACATTGATTTACGAAAATCGTTCCTATACTTATTTTTTCACCTTTTCAGTCCAATAAGTTTACGTTTTGCTCGAAAATGGTCTCTCCTCCACCTAAAATGACTAAAGTACCCTTTGATGGTTAGATCCTGACTATCCAAAAATGACAAGAGAAATGGTACGTCAGTCATTTTAGGTGGATGAGAGATCATTTTCGAGCAAAACGTAAACTTATTGGACTGAAAAGGTGAAAAAATAAGTATAGGAACGATTTTTGTAAATCGAGATAAATCACATGGACCATTTATGAAATTTACACTTAAATCGTACAACATAAATTTTTATACAGTTCTCTCATGGTGAAAAATAATTGTTGTACGTAGCAATTATTGTAAAAGGTTAGTTGATAGTTGCCAACTTGCTATGCATTCTTGATTAAATTTCAAGATTATTCCAATTATCAATTGGACGTGCACATCATGCTTCAACTAACAATTGGAATATTTTATTATTGTTTAAAAAGCATTAGAATAAATTGTACCGATTTGTTAAGACGTAACGACCACATATAAAAGTGATAGGACATAGATTTTATGTTTTAACTAACACCTTCAAATGTTTTAGACATGATTCTAATAAGTTGATGTGCAATAAACGATTTAATTATTGGACATGTCTTTATCAAACCAATTCCCAATCTTGTGACAAATATATAATTATTAGAGTAGGATACAAGACCTTTTTTCTATAAAATAAAAAATAAAAAATTAATGGAATATGTATTATTTTTTTATTCGAAATGCAAAGCTTTTATAAAAAGGTCCCAAATTTGAGAGAAATTGGAAACACCGATTACTTTTGTTAAATTGACCAAAAGCTTGGATTTATTCATTGGCTATATTTAAAATAAATAGATTACGATGAAGGGACCAAAAAACAAAGAAAAGCATATGTTCCTCTAATTTTTAATGCTTATGTCGACATTATCAAAGTAACGAGTGGTTAAGATTTATAGTTGGCTTCAAATATTAGAGCAAGAACTTTGTGTTTGAAAGTATAAATATCTTATTAATAAATTTATTGTATTTTATCTTTAATTGTACGCATAACAATAATTTATTTTTATAAATTATGATTTCTGCAATGAGTATGGTTTTTAACTCAAACTTTTAGGTGATGTTTAGTTTGTTAAAGGGAACGAGAATGGGTATGAGGATGAAAATCAAATATAAACTCAGTCCTTTAGACGGTACGGAGTATGAAATATGCCCATTTTTATTTGTTTGTTACCAATTTTTTAATTCAATCCCACATACCAAACACCTTAAATGGAAATGAAACCCATAGCTTCATTCCCGTCAACCAAACACACCTTAATGTGGTGTTGGAAGTGATGATGAAGGTTTTCAGAATCAGGTATAATTTATAATATTAACAAATTAAACCCAACGTTGTACCTAAACTAACATCAGTTAACCGAGGACCCAACAAAAATACGTTCGTCAACTCCAACCAACACAAGCATGCAGAAAACATTTTAAAAACAATATTACAGCGATAAAACTGATATGGTCATAAACTATTTCACGTTTTCTGAAAAGCGATATGAAGGGGGTATATATCTCTACAAATGGTATCAAGAATTTTGAACCCACCATAATCAAGGAAAAAAAACCACGATTCTACGATTTAAGTCATGTCTCGTAACATTACCACAAGGGAATGAACTCTATATCAGTTTCTTCTTTTGGAAGAAGCGGGTCAAGTACCATAGTTGTAAACATGAAGCCAAAATGCAAATACCCAAGGATAAGATACTGTACCAGGCCACCCTAGAATTGGTAGTCTCACTCACTCCTCTCATTTCTGCTTCTCTGCAAAAACATAAAGACCACACAAATTAGTATCAAATTACACATACATGCATACACACATGACACAACCATAATATATTTGATATAGTTGGCAAATTCCACCCATTTTTACTTCTATAATATAGTTCAATTGCGTTCGTTTTAATATCAAAAAGGAGAAATTAGAAAATAGCCATAAGGGGAGTGGATCAAAGGCAACCAAAGTATAGTTTTGATGCATACAACCTCCTATATCATTTTGTTTAAAATTTGAACCTTTTGTAATCATAATTAACACATTATTGGTAAAATAGCGCACAAAAAAAAAAAAAAAAAAGAGGCTAACAGGTCAACTTAACCACCCCATCTTGCCAACTCTACAGATTAACATCATTGCATGAAGAAAATTCACCTGCTCTTGAGGTATAGCAAATTATCATGAATGGCCTCCACAGCTCCTTCAAGCTTTCTCAACTCGAGCTCCACACCCTATGAAGCCATATGAGCATAAGTATCAAGGCAGGTAAAAGGTAAAAAGAATATAATTTCTCAATCCTAAGAAACGCCACATAACTGTTATAAGAACAGGTAATTATTTATCAAACTTCTAAAATACCCTTCAATTAAAACATTCAGAACAAAATCAATAACATTACTTTGTATTTTATTTTTTTATTATATATATATATATATTTTTTGTGATGAAAATAATAGAGAAATATAACTTGGAATCTTTCCAAAGAAAGAAACGTTACAAGTTTGAATGGAACCTTCCAAAAGGGAAGTGGTGTGATTCTCTCTTGGAACAAAGTAAGTATTCTGCTTAATAGAAAAGAACAGATTCACTATGAGCTTTTGACCAGAAGAAATCAGATAGACTGTAAATACAGAATATTTTGTAAGCCAGGCTACAATCACAACCCACATAATGGATACATATGTGTCTTGTAACCAAATCTAGAATCCCATACTTGGTACAATGCATGTAGCTGTAAATTTGATGAATAAACACTTGGTTAAAGAACATTCTAATTCGACATAATCGGTATTGTAAAGTGGCAACTCTGACCAATCATATTAATGGGTAGATTCAGGCTATGTTTCACCTCTAACGGGTAAAACAATAGCTTAGAAAGAAATGGATAAAACGGGTTGGAAGGCTCCAAATTCTCCCACATTGTATTTTATTATATTTCAACGTCCTAAATCCTGTTTACGAAAAGTTAGATTACTAATAAAGAACCAAATTTTGTAATCATATTTGATACACTAATTAAGTTACAAACTTCGGTCATAAAATACTTTGGAAAATCCAACCCAGCCTATTTCTAAAAACATAAAATACTATTCGTTTGATGTGCTACCCTACCCGCTCATTTTTCTACATCTAGTACATTAAATAATTCCACATTCATCTCATCCAAGGAACCTTGATTCCTCATATATTCCAATATCAATGGAGGAGTATCACTATGGAGAGCTGTTGGAGTTTACTAATGTTTTATTATGATCATGTTTTCTAGAAAATCATTAACTGCCGTTTTACGATTAAATTACTCATCCGAGATTATCTCAGATAAGGATAGATTAAGAATCATACAATTTTGGGCTTCTGTTCCAGTGTCTATATTCACATGTTTTAACCATCAACCAATATAATTTTTTTTCAGTTTATTTCAAAAAATTTCACACTAATAATGTGTGCAGGGCAAAACTTCTGTTGACTTTCAGATATTGCCCATGTCAAGTTCACAGTCATCAAAAGCTCAAGATGTATTTGTTTATCTATATATTAATAAATTTAATCTGTGGGGGAAGAGAACTGAAATAAGCAAGGCAAAAGAATGCCAAAAGTAATTTCCCACCTCAATTTTTTCTTTCCTAGCAACCGAATCCCAGTCCTTTGCTGCAATTCCAATTTTCCAATCAATATTAACACTTAAGGCACCTCCTTCACCAGGGCGGTCTGGCGAGAAACATGTCAGATACAACCCGGCCTCGCTTGACGTGAATGCAAATTGACCATGTGTTACATTCTCCTTATGGTGAAGGATGTTTCCATAAGGCGACGTAACCTGCAAAAGAGTTCACATGTATTCAAGCAAATGCAAGAATAAGTACTCTATACAGATAATCTTGGTAACATACAGAAAAAGGCTAGCATTACTACCCTTAATAAGAAATGCCAGAAACAGGCTACATCATGTAGTAACAAATCTTATGAAGCATGACATATGTGCGTATACAAGTGATTGCATCCGTATGACTATACGAGAGAGACAAAACTTTATAGAATTGCATTGCAATTCAAAGTGAGCAATACATAATTGGATCATGCTACTTGGCACTCTCAAAATGTGTACTTGAACAAGCATACACATCTTACTACAAAGATGTGGCTTTGGATCGGAGGATTCTAAGGTATATGAAGATAACCAACACCATCTGATAAAATTTATCTAATAAGCAAATCCTCATCGGGCCAACATTTTTTCATTTATTCTAAATGCACAAACAAGTAGCCACATCAGTCTCAAATTTTGAGCCTACTTAGCTCATTTTTCTTTTCCCTTTTGCATGTTAAGAATCTGTTATTGGTTATTTCATCAACAAAATTTAAAGACCACCTTATGCCAACTGATAAGGGTTAAACACTGAAAACTGCCAATTGCCCAATTGTAAATCAATAACAACTCCTTAGCTTACAAATCAGGTGGTCTACATGTAATTTCTTTAGCATAGCAAAGTGGTAACAGTTTTCATGTCAATCATATCATACACTTTTTAGGTCTTCTTTGTGCATGGGGAAAATTAATCATTTTTGTTACAATTACCACACGAGAATTCAATTTATTAAAACCCTAACTATTTTGAACCATTAATTTTTATAAACACATAAAGTTGGGGGAAGTTTTGTACACTTTTACAATCACTTACAATTTCCAAACCTTATCTCTCCTAAACAACTCAAAATTGAGACAATTAAACACAATTCATAAGCTAAATCCTCTAAATTATACACAATTCAAATTCAATTACATAAAATTTCATCAAAGATATTTATAAAGCTACAGAACACGTATATGTTTTAGAATGTAATTATTATATACCTTAGCTGATATAGTTGGAGTTGGATGAAGATGATCATCGGAAATAACGACGTAATCACCGACGACGACGACGTTATTGTGAATTTCTTCCGTGACGCACTTATTTCCCGATTTAGGCAAATTTAACCATACAGATTCACCATTTTGTACCAAAATTACCAACATCAATAATAAAACCGAAAATGATAACCTAGATTTTTCCGTCATGTTTCACTGTGCCTGTGTAATTTCAATTATTATTCTCCTTATATAAAATGGCGAATTCTACGTGTCTGTGCTTCAATAGATGAACAAACACGTTAATTGCAGAGCATGCGTTTTGGAAGAATTTTGGTTTTAAGGTTTTTAAAGTTGTGATTTTTCTCTGGAAAATTGGAACTGTAATTTAGGATTTTGGGCTTCATCAGTTTTATTATTGGGCCTTCAAAGTGGGCTAATTATAAATTTTGTTTGGATTTCAGAGGTCACGATAATCTAATAAAAACAATTTAATTATATATATATATATATATATATATATATATATATATATATATATATTTTTTTTTTTTTTTTCTTTTTGTGGGAAAGAGTTTCACGCTTATATTTTGATATGGGCAACTAATTAAACATTTATTTATTTACCCATATAAGAAAATGAATAAATAAATGAAGATACATTATAAAGAAAGAAGATTAGGGATTTGGTACCATTATTTCTATTACAAGTCACACCAAAATAATCTGAATTAAAAGTGTTAATCACCTTAGTTTAAACACCACAATTACTCTTATGAATTCTACATTTTTCATTGACGTTATTTATTTGGTTCAATAAATGAGTGTGACCCTCCAACCTTGTGGTTGAGGGTTTAAGTCCTGTGGACAGGACGAAATGTAAATATTCGTTGGTTATTATATATATATTTATGGTAATTGTGGTATGATATTTGCCTTTCTAAAAAAAATAAAAAAATGAATGTGACATTTGTAGGTTGGACGAACCTATTATTTCACATTTATATCATTCATCGAATTTGAGTTCCAATTTTATGTTTATATCATCTTACATTAATGTAATAGCACATGTTAAGATAAGATGTATTAAACTACATGAACATTTTTTTTATATATACATAACATTTAATTATTTACAAGACAAAATAAATACTATCAACCACTTTTGTTAAACTTAAGATCATATTTATGATCTTTTTCTTATTGGCAAGACTGAGAGCGTAACATCAACTCGATATCATGAAGTCGTACTTAGATATTATATAATAATAATACATACAAAACACTAACGTGTAGCAAATTGATGAAACTTTAATAGGTTACACACTATAACATTTGTGTAATACTGCTCATAAAGTTTTTGATTACTAAATTACATTTTCAAGTATTAAACTATTATAATTTAATAATATATTAGTTTTATTTTGATAAGTTGATTAAATGATTAGCCTATATATATATATATATATATATATATATATATATATATATATATATATATATATATTATAGTTCATTAACTCATCTTAAGTATGATCAGATAGGATTAAAATTCTAAGCATAGGATCGAGATCTTTAGCAGATCTAATAATTTTTGAAAGAGTACTGATATTTCTACCAAACAATTTAACAAATTCACTATATTTGTGTGATCAAAGTTTGTACTGTACAAATTAATATTGCACAGTTGTGGTGGATTTATCAAAACCTAGGTGAATATATAATCACTCTTTCTTAAATCTAATCGACAAGCTTTTTCATTATTGAATATTGATTTTAAAATTTTACCCGTATTAAAAAGTAAAAAGAACAACATGAATGGATGAAAACCCCTAAACTAATCCAATCCGGTAGCAAATTACAAGAGGAGACACAGGCCGTTCATTTAGACATTTAGTAAAGACTCGAGGATTACTATACCCTACATACACCCATACATCATACTTGCATCATATACATACATACATACATACATACGATATAGATACATAACCACGACTCTCTCTATGTTTCGTGTGTTCCTTTTATGAGTTTTGTATATATATATATATATATATATATATATATATATATATATATATATATATATATATATATATATATATATATCGACTCCACTCCCTTCTTCCCACTCTTCCCCCAATCCAATATCTCATCATCTCATCATCATGTCACAGGTAAATTCTATTTGTTTAAATTAATTCATACTCCAATTTATTCTATCAATCTGATTAACTCCACTTGTATTCGTTTGATTACCACTGTTCAATTCGATGTAACTTGTCAATATTATCTCAAATCTTAACTATTTTAATTGCGCTTTGGTTTTTTAGGTGAACGAAAAGGTTTCGGAGGACAAGGCTACTACCGCCACCGGTGTGTTTTCTAATTTATTTAATTTTATTATGTGAAGAAATTGGTGATTATATTCAGTTACACAGTATTGATATACAATTGTTACAAGGTTTTGTTTTTATGTATGTATACAATACAATAAGATGTTGCTAGGATAATATTAAGTAACTATTATCATATGACACAATTTTGGTCACATAACCTTGTTATCAATGGTTAATGCGGTCATCCTACTCTTAACAAAATCCACTTTGATTAATTTATTTTAGTTAAGAAGGTCTTGGTACTTGTAATTATATTTAAGAGTAACTAAATAAAAAAATATACTCGTATATAGACATTGAAGTCAAAAAAAGAAAGAAGAAGAAGCTTGTATGGTTATGTTATCAAGGATTAATGCTGAGATTTTTATGGAAGCATACCATGACGATATAATGCATTAACACTTAAAAAAAGCCAAGTAAGAAACTTTTTTATGGTAATGTTGAGAAATTATGTAGTTTATGGTACTTTTTGATCATACATCTTCGGTGTAACAGATTACTATCTTATATGTTTATTTGAAAAATCCTTACATATATGTTTAATTTATTCAGAAGAAACGGCTGATGCAGCTGTGAAGAAGACTTCTTCTGAATCGAGCTCCGCGGATGTCCCATCTGGAACAATACCTGCCATACCAACTATGCCAGAAGCTGGATTTCCTGGGAATCCTTTTGACTTTTCATCCATGGCTGGTTTACTTAATGTATTGACCTTCCCCTTTCCTCGCTAAACATACATATCTGTCTACATGCATACCACTCATTGCCATGTGAGAACATACACATGCATACTTTTCTATCCGTTAAATCATATTCCGTGGGAGAAGGTGGTCTGTAGCAGGTTAACATGGATAATTCTTTTGTACATGTTGAAACGGGTGGCGTTGGGCTAAAACATTACTTCTCCGAAATTATAATTTTTTTATTAAATAATCAGTGTCAGATATGATAACCAAAGCTATAGTATTTCAATAATATTTTAGTATATGACTAAAATAATTTAGGAGGTTTTATGCATACGCTGTACCCTTTGGGTGACTTTCTATCCGTTTGACCTGTTGTCTTTTTGGCTAATGTTTCTTTTGACTGTACCTGTCTGGCCCCCATATAGATAAAAGGTAACCCATGTTGACTCATTTATAAGCTAATGCGTCGAATTTGCACCTTTATCTATAATATATACATGTCTTGTTTTTTAATACAATGGCAGCTCAGGATACCATATTTTTAAATTCCTGATACTTGTAGGACCCAAGTGTAAAAGAATTAGCTGAACAAATAGCAAAAGATCCATCATTCAACCAAATGGCAGAGCAACTTCAGAAGACCTTTCATGGTGCTGAAGCAGGTGTGGTCCCCCAGTTCGATACACAACAATACTATTCCACCATGCAACAGGTTATGCAAAACCCTCAGTTCATGAACATGGCTGAACGCCTTGGTAGTGCCTTGATGCAGGTAGTTCGTTACCCTAAGTTATTTCTATGTTGTTTCTCACAGGATATGCTACAGAACTGGCTGCTAAATCATTTCATATGTTTATATATGACAGGATCCATCGATGTCTCAGATGCTTGAGAGTTTATCTAATCCAGCTCAAAAGGATCAGCTTGAAGAAAGGATGGCACGGATCAAAGAAGATCCATCTTTGAAACATATTCTAGAAGATATAGAAACGGGCGGTCCGACTGCAATGATGAAGTATAAGCTTTTATATCACTGTTCATATGCATATTTGTTCCAATTAGATTTGCATATAAATTGAATGTTGTCAATTTAACGTCCAACATGGTAAAGCCTTCTGCTTCCAGCTGTTCAATAATTGAGTATATCCTCCTTAGAAGAGAAAAGTGGAAAGAAAGAAAACCACTAAAGTATGTATCATAGTGATTGTACTGATTCTAATTTCTAGCTTGGCAGGCCATTCCTTTTAAGAAGAAAATGAAGGGAAAAAGAGGAGGCTGCAATAGGAATAATTAATCCTTAGAAAGTCTGTATATGCATTTGAATACGTCTTCAAAAGTTTTCAATTATCACATTATTCTTTTTTTTGTTAATTGTTTATTTGTATAGATATTAAAGCACAACATGCTAAGACTTTAACTATATTTGGGCATCCTCTAGCATTTTTCATGGCCAATTGTTCTTCCATCCTTTATATATGCTGCTGTGACTGATGGATAATTATGATCTTAAATTATATTATCTGAAATGTAACAGTTCATCACATTTGGGCTTTTATCTGAAATCTCATGTTTGACTTAAATTTTAGGTACTGGAATGACAAAGATGTTCTACAAAAACTGGGTGAAGCAATGGGCCTCCCAGGAACAGGAGATCCTACAGCCTTTGCTGGGAATTCAGGAGCAGATGAAACTGAAGAAGAAGTAAACGAGGATGAGTCTATTGTTCATCAAACTGCTAGTGTTGGTGATATGGAGGTACTCTATCTTCAAACTGCTATTTTTCTTTAATATTATGGTGGAATCATCCTACCCAGAGGTGACATTTGACCCATTTGCATATGAATGGGTCGATTCCTGTAATGTTTATATTTTTAATGTGTTAAAAGTGTAAATAAATAATATGAAAAATGGTCAAGGGAACAGGTTAAATGGGTTGAACACAGGTTGAAAGTTTCCAAGGGGTAGTTTTAATGCATAAACTATATTTTATTTGAAACTCAGGTTACTACTGAAATAAACTAGCTTTTGTAATCACATTTGGCACGATGATTATCTTACAGTTTTCAATGTATTCCACCTGCTAGCTATTTAGTTAATTTTATTGTCAACTGCTTCACACTCCAGCCTTGCTAGGTAAATCTTGAGAAACATTTTTATAAATGTTTTCTGAATTAAATAGGGTTTGAAGAAGGCATTAGAGTCGGGTGCTGATAAAGATGAAGAAGATGCAGAGGGAAGGACAGCATTGCATTTTGCATGTGGATATGGGGAGGTAAGATTTAGTGTATTCAAATAAACTTCTTCGTATATTTTCTTTTTAGCTTTGTGATTCGGGATTGTTTGGCTAACGTGAAAGTGTGTAATTTTTTTTTCAGTTTTATTTGTACCTATATGCACAATCCACTCGTATACACTGTCAATAAGAATAAAGATTACATGAGTGGCTTGTCCCGTAATTTATTGTTAATGGCCACCTTATCTGATTAGCATTGCAGTACACGTCATAATTTGGAAACTCATTCACATAAATTATTTTGTTATACTAATTATGTAGAGAAAAGCTTCTCTTTCTTGTGTTCTTCGTTCTTTGTTTTCAGGAGCTTACGAGTGTTTTCTTTTTTCAGGTGAAATGTGCTCAAGTTCTCCTTGAGGCAGGAGCCAAGGTTGATGCGTTAGATAAGAACAAGAACACAGCCCTGCATTATGCTGCCGGTTATGGTAGGAAAGAATGCGTTGCGCTTTTGCTCGATAATGGTGCTGCCGTGTAAGCTTTTGAACCACACTCTCATGCATTCCCCCTAGATACGTTTCTCAATTTTACAATGTTCAAATCTTACTGTCACAAGTAGTGGTGGAAATATAGGCGGGTTCGGTAATGTGTTAAAATGGATAACTTATTTGTTACAGGTTGAAATGTGTTGGGTTGGGTTGGCCCAAACCACTTATCTCCGAAAATACAATTTTGTTAAATAGTTGGTTCAATTCTGATTACAGAAAGACGAAAAAAGACTTGCGACGACTTCCAACAGTTTGACCCGCTAGGCTCATTTGAACTTTTTTTTTAAAGATTCTTTCTATTTTTTTCGGTTTGACCTGTTTGAGATAAAACCTAACCCGACTTGACCCATTCACAAGCAAATGGGTCAAAATTGCCACCTAGGTGAACATTTTCACGTCATGTCTTGCTTGCCTTGTTTTCTGCAGAACACTACAAAACATGGACGGGAAAACACCTATCGATGTTGCTAAACTGAATAACCAGAGTGATGTACTGAAGCTGCTGGAGAAGGATGCTTTCCTGTAAGGTTGAGGTGGCTGTTGATTAGTGTAATGTCTGTGTTAAGAGGAATTGGTTTGGTTCCCATCCCAACTTTAAGTTATATTTTGTGGTATTTTTTCAGTCAAATTACGTGTTTGACCCCTTCAATCGTTTGTTAATTAATTATAGAATATGATTATGACAACTCAATTAAATTATATTTCCGTACCAGTTTTTGTCTACAGTATATCCGGCTAATACTCGGTTGTTTTGCTTCTGTTACGTTTTTTATCAAATTATGCGGCATATAGAATACAACTTAAAAGTGTACAATTATACTTTTTAAAAAATTAAAGAAAAAGATACACTCATGACTCGACAAGATCGTGTTTAAGACAACTCGAACAGCCCAAAGGCAAAAAGAAGCATTAAGAACGTAAAGCCGTAAATACTGCTCAGTGAGAACATATTGTGGCCCGAGTTGTAATATGGTTTGTTACAAGTTAATGTTACAATTGTCTGGGTCATTTATCGATCACCTTTTTTTTTTTTTTTTTTGACAACTTGTATTCATTAAATTAAGCCGTATACACTTTGGAAGACTTTCGAGCTAATTTCTAAGTCAAATCCCAGTGAAAATTCCGGGTAACTGGATCTCCCCGGCGGGGTTGTTCTGACTTAGACGTAACTAGCTAGTTTGATCATCTAAGTAAAATTATAGAATATTTAAGATCATGGGCTTAAAAATTGGGCCAAGACTTTGTTCTCATCTTATGAATTGGTCCAAGGTTTTTCATACCACAACTACCAAATTAAAAACACAAAAACTCCTAAATCTAAACATGTCTTTATACATTTATGGTGTTGGCATATTTATGTAAGTGTGAGTTTGATATGTGGGAGGGCTGTTTGTGTTTTTGTTTGTTGGATTTCTTAATTATTACATATTACATTTTATACTTATGACCATTATCAACATTTACTAAAATTCAATAATATTTTTTTAATTTAAATAACAATAAAATAATATGTGGAGAAAGATAAAAATATTGTTACAAAAATGTATAAGAATTTAAATAAATAAAAAATAAGTAGTAGGTTAAAATAGCATTTTGAAATATTAATTTATGATGAAAATGATGATGGCAGGGCATAACCATTTTCAACAAGAATATTTGACAATTTTCGACATTTCATGATTTTTATACTGTTTGTGTGTATGAAATAAAAATTAAATTAATTTTTTTAAAAATTAAAAAACAATAAATACATATATCTTCTTATCATTAAGACATCATTGCTCTCTCCATGTCGTGGGCCCAGTGCTCGATGTTGTCTTTCCTATGTATACGGGCCCCACTTCTCCTGGAAGTAGTTGGCTATTGTCATCCCCACCCAACCTACATTTATTCCCCTCATTACGTGGTCGCTTTTACATCCGCAAGATCACACTTAACGTTTTTGGCCGTCAGATTATTAGTTAATGAGATAAGCGCGTGGTTTTTAGTTGAAACAAACTGCGTGACATTTTAAGTAGTCGGGGTATTTGGTTATTATTCGGGCTATAAATATGGGCGGGCGTCATCCCGGATCCTCCGCTTCCGCTGACATACCCGAAATTACCGGGTTACCCCTTGGCAAAACATTCCTTCTTTGGTCAAAGTTTCAATTTTTACAGGAAGTCCCTTTTTTCACTATTTTTTTTCACTATTTTTTTTAAGTTTTTTTTTTTTTTTTAATGATATGGTTTATGTTCGTATAAAAATTTCTTAGATAAAATTTCAGGTCACTTAAAATGTAAATTACTATGCACTTAGGTACCATGATATTTAGAGAAGCTATTAGGTTACAAAACGTTAAAAGAAAAAAACAAAGGTTACTTATGTGGCAGTTATCATAGTTGAAGTTTTAAGATAATAATTTAATCAATGTATATGCAAAAGTATTTGAAAAAATTTCATCGTACACTAAACCTAAGATTTTCATATAAACACAACATAATCGATGTAGAATTCATCCAAGGTGTTACAGTCATGTATTTATTCCTTTAGTAGCGTAGTCGATAATATATCTTAAGACGCAAAATAATTTAATCAAACTAGATAATCGATACTATATCGAATGCCCGACGTTTTGTATTGAATGCTACGAAAATTAAGAATTAAAGTGATTAAAAACATGTAAGTCGTACGTGTTGTTATTTTCATTTAAGTTCCAAACATTGTCTAACTAATAATAATAGACAGTTCATTAAGAAGCTTAATTCACTTATTTTCAATTCAATATATATCATAATACTTAATTTTGTTAATTAATTAAAGAAATTAAAAATGAAGTAGAAAGTGAGTACGTATCACGCCCTTGAGGGTGCAAGTTGGAAACCTTTTATTTTATGATAAAGTTTTAGGGTGTCACTCCAACCCTAGCTAACTCTCTATATATCACTTCACTTACACTTGTATATATATGTGGCCTTAGGGTTTTCAATACTTCTCATCCCACATCAAATCTCTCTTTCAGTTCTACTATCCTTAAATTTATCTTCATTAAATTGTACATGGAAGAATTAAGAGACAATTAGTAGTTTGTGAGGGATGTTGGCTGGCTCGGTGCATTCACCTTTTTGTATAAAAAGGGTGACGACATCGGACCAGGCTTCATTCCTTTCAAACTCTTTTGTAATTATCGATTTTTATTCGTTTATTGATCCGTGTTCCTCGCTGTTCTGAGATGCCATAAAGGGTTTTCGAAAACTGAATTACAAGGTATACACCATGATTATGTTGAATGAATGTTTGATACAAAGTTATCTTTTTATGTTTGTTGAACATTATATTTTTTGTTTTTGTGTGAGAGATGAAGAAATTGCTAGATGTGTTTTTTTGGTCAATATTAGTTTGGATCTATGCAAAAATTAATTACAATTACAAGTATAGTGTTTGTTTCAGTTGTCATGGGGGTACAGTTGCATGATGCATTAATGATTAAAGATCAGTACAATTGCATGATGCATGAAAAGCCCTAAAATGATATAAAGGCCAAACTAATCATTTTTCAATCAACAACAAGTTTCTACTTCTTGATTAGTACAGTAAAAGTTTCCGTAAAAATATTTTTACAATTAACCATATTTTGTAAATTGTAAATACAATGTAACCTCATACTAATTGGTATTATTGTGATTAGTTTACAATAATTAATAACACGGATTAACAACATGCATATCGATCATGTAAAAATGTCCGTTGCATCGATTCTTCTTAATTCATTAAACAAATTGATTAGAGTTTAATTAGGGTCTTGATTCTTGTTAAATAGTTGCACATACACACTTTATCAAGCTTAATTAACCTAGCTAATAGATGTTTCCAGAATCTAAACCCTAGATAGATCTATATATTATGTATTTAAATTTAAATTTATGACCATTAATTGTAAATGCAAATGAAGCATTTAGATGGATCTTTTTCACGAGGGAGCTGAGACATAAGGAACTTGTGACAAAACACTTGGGTTCAAGGATAAAAGTTGCAAACATATGTTGACAATAAGCTACATGCCAATTTAATTTATTTGACTTTTCGAGTCTAATTTCTTTGTTTATTGACGTACAATACAATATGGTTGTTATTTCAAATACGCATATTTTCTCAATTACAACTCAAGTTTGGTCCAATTTTTAGACTTTGATACCTAAATTTTTTGAGAGTGTGCATTTATCTTTTTTAAGAATATAATAAAATAAATTAAATTGTGCATCCAAATTGAAAGAATACGTGACCATTGTATTTAAAAACAAAAAAAATATTCAAAGAAACTATCATAGGTGCAAATATAAATTAAATTTGACGAAATACGACATTTTAGCCTAAAGACATTATTGTTTGTGGATAGTAGTGGATATTACAAAATTGTCATAAGCTCAAGAACATTGACAATGGAGATGTGGATGTATTTGGCAAAGCCTAAAATGGCATAAACAATTTAGTAAAATAGAAAAAACAAATCCATACACGATGTTTATTTTTATTTTTTAATATATTATATTATATTATTTTTGTAAAACAGAAAAATTAAAATTAAAAAGAAATAGAAAAACTAAACAACAACATACATACCTACCTGGCCCTAATTATCCGTACATTACTCATTTTCCCACTGACTTCAATTCTACTGTTAATTTACCCACCCTTATTTCAACTCCCTACCTTAGCTTGACCACCTTGATTTTTGGAATGCTTTACAAGTTTGTGTTTTGGACATAAATGCGTCTACCTCTTTTATTTATTTAATTACTCTCCATGCTTCTTTCATGCTTTTTATTTTTATATATACATATACATATATAAGTTTATTATTATTTATTTACATAACATGAATTTTTTTTACTATAAACTACTTTATATCGTCCGACATAACAAGTTTAATAAATCAATACATGCTTAATGCCTTATTTTGTAAAAAAATTGGAAATAGCCAATTGATTTGTAATATTTTTAAGAATCATTTATTATTAATTTCTAAAGATAATAAATAAAACAAAAAATGTGATATCGATATGCCTTTTAATGGTAAGACATTGAAAGTGATGCAGCAGCAATCGTTTGAAACACCGCACCTTTTTCTACTTGAACCAGCTAATTAACACAAACACTCTTACTTATTGATTAGCAACTGATTTTGTATTTCTTAATTACCCGTTAGTTTAATCATTGCTTGGGTCCGAAGACTCACTACGACAACCATTATATCCAAATCCCACTGCCCCTCGCCCCTCGCCATATGTCCTTAAACTTCTAAGAGTGTTACCGAAAAAGTAAAATGTACGAGTGAAAGAAAGTATGAGAGTTCGACCACACCCTTTTTTAGCAGTCATCAATCACCTGCTACTTGACCTCAAATTGGTTCACTTAAAACTACCACAAATCCACAACTGACCACTTCAAAGTGACTAGACCAAGTGAGCAACCCATTACCAGCAGAGTATATAGAGGATATAGACAAAACTTAAAAAGAATGTCACCCTAGTAATTTTATGTTGATGCAAACGGACCCTTCAAATATGTAGAAGAAACAACAAAATATATACTATAAGTACATGTATATCAAATTAGATACCACCAAAAAAGGACCCTGAATTGTCTGCAATTGTATACAGCCTATTTCAATTTTGAAAAGGACACATCAAATCAAAATAATAAATACCAATGGCTATAAGTTGTGATTGATGGATGAATGAAAACTTTGGAACAATTGGTGAAATTATATTTGGTAGCTTTTTCCAGAGCTAAATTTCTCAAACATAGAGGCAACCTGTTAGACTATGTTGTACATCATGCAGTACATTAGTTTGAATTTGAAATTCTTGATCTGGAAAAATGGCCAGCTTCGTATTTGTATTAAACATTTTGTTGGCCCACTTACAAGAGTACACAGTAAGCACCAAACAAGAATCTTTTTGTTTTTTCATTAGAGTATTAACTATTAAGTAGCTTGCATTTTTTAAGACCAGACCATATTGCTATAAAATACAAAAGAATATATATATATATATATATATATATATATGAATTAATACAAACTAATTGAAGTAATCTGATAAATATATATCACAAGAAGTGATTAAACTTAAGGCTATCTAATCAACAAACATTGACTTTCAAAAATAAAAATAAAAAAGTTATACATGTACCAAGAAACAGAACTTACATTATTATGTAGTCTTTGAGTGTGCCATCACATTCACCACCAGATTGTGGGCCCACATTTGCTGTGAATTCCAGTATTTACTTTGCCAGTCCACACACAAAGAGGCTTGGATCCAACCCTGCACTTTTTTGTAACGAAAAGACCCATGTCTTGTTATTACTCAGAAACACAAAGAGTCAAAAGTCAAACCACAAACAATGATCAATTTAGTGAGTAAGCAATGGGCATTGATAGGGGGGCTAGAAAGGGTGCATCAAAAACTATTGTACAAGTGCTGGCTTATTTTCAATGAAATGTACAAGACATTGATGTTTTGACTGACATTTACCAATTAATTCACAAAAGTTGTTGTGATTTAATTAGCAGATTTTTAAACCACTATTACTAGCAATAACATAACACATATATAGCTGTACAGATGATATATACTGCTCATACAAGTGAAATCAGAAGGACGAGTAAACATGAATATGTACAAGAGCTACGTTGAAGCATTTCCTGGGGTTTGAGCATTCAAACTCTTAAGTACTAGCCGGGAAAATCTTCTCCAGAAAACTGAAGAAGCGTTTGGAGTAAAACTTGGGATCAGCAACCGATATTGACATTGGATCGTGTCGCGCGGATTTATATGCATGTTCTATTTTCTTTCTCATGTTATATTCCTGAAGTATATCGATTATACCTAGATAGAGAACAACATCATAGACCTCAAAAAGTTCAGCTTCTGAGGGGCCTGAGACGTCATGTGAGACCTTATGGTTTGCCTGTGCTGGCATGTTCACACCTAATTGCACCCGTAACCTGAAAGTGGGTTTCAAGGGATTAGGTACGATAAGAAGAGGTACTAAATTAGGGACTACAATCCTTGGTCATTTTGCTGAATCTTGGTTTAATTTAATGCAACAAACATAAGACCCTTTATTAAAAATGAAAAAATTGGGCAAGTTGGGGAACAAGTTTGGGTTGAAACAGGTCAAATTTTAATATGATTTGAAACTGACTGGGTCCGGTTGTGTTGACTCACAAACACTCTTTTGCCCGTGTATAATAAAAAATAATTAATGCAATGATTACGATTACAAACACAATCTTAACTGTTGAAATAAACTGACTTAGGAGGTTGTATACATTGAAAATAAACTTTGGACAACTTTTATGAGTTTATCCCATTATCTTCTCGACTATTTTTTTATTTGACGGGGTTGGGATAAAAAATACACTAAATCAACCCATTCAAAATTAATTTGGTGAAAAATGCCACCTCTATGAACAGTGTTAATATGCACTTATGCAGTCTCACACAGTTTGCAAAGATGTTTCAGTGACTTGAACCATGACGTTTTAGTCTCAGATCATGAAAGAGTTACCTTACTCATGGCTCCAAGCTTCACCCGTAATTTGAATATAAAGGGTAGGGCGCACTACCCTTTATATCCAACTTACGAATGAGGCTATGAGTAAGATATCTAGCTAGAGGACTCAACTGAAAAGAAATGGTCAAACAAGTTGGAAGTCATTTAACGTGTATTCAAATGTATAAAAATAATAATATCTTGCATCGCTTTTTTACAAAAAGGTTAAAAAAAATTTAAGAAAAAACATAGACTTTGTTATCATAGTTAGCACAATACGTATCTATAAAGTTTAGAAGACAGAAAAAGCAGTCTTTGTGGTTGGCCCAACCCGTCATCTATGTCTATTTCGCCACCTCTAGTTTTAAGTGTTTTACGTATACTCATCCCATCCTAGCTAAGTATGTACATAAGAAATTGTGTCAATCTCTCCAAGAAAATAACATTTGTTCTACAGTCTATCAGTTTGATGGAAACGAGCAGATACAATACCTTGCAGTACCAGGAAGAAGGAGATCAACTTCCTTGTCCCCTACAGAAAATGCTTTCAAGGTACTTCCTCTAATATGAGGACCTGGTGCAGTATTTACAGAACTCGGTTCATGCGTCACCAGGAGAAGTCCCTTGGGAGGAATTGAAAAGTCCACATGACATTTTGAACCTAAGAAGAGCATAAGATATCAATAAATTAACATTTAAACTAGAATATGGATGAAAAGATGTGTACATGGTTGCATAGTAGAGAGAAATGAAACCACATCATTCCATATCTCAAGAAGTGCAAGTGACATGGTATATCACAGTAGTGCGAATAGTACTAAAAGATAGCAAGATTAAGAGCTAAAAATTTATTTGCTAACATATCAATTCATCATATATCAGACAGGTAACATAATCTGCTAACGTGCAAGGGTATTGTATCCCCTTCTTCCTGGTACTACAAGACATTGTATCTGCTCTTTACTTGTTCTTTGTCAAACACCTGTAACTGTTTTAAAGAAATTGACACAGATATTTTTATGTACATACTCATAGATAGGATGGGATGAATATACGAAACTGTTAACACTTAAGAATAGAGGTGGCGAAATAGGCATGTCGGGTAACGGGTTGGGCAAACTACAACGAATTTCTTTACTTTTTTTATCTGTCTTATATCACATGTGCATTTTGATAGAGTCATGGTCTGGCGAATAGAAAATAGATTCACAAAAGCTTAAGAATAGATATAAAAACTTACCATCATCAGCAGGAGTTTTCTGAGGTCTGTGGAAGGCATCTGGTGGTTCCAGGAGAGTCTTCAAATGCTCAGGAGCTCTAAAATGCAATCCCAGAAGAAGGCTATAATCTATAATTCGTTGAGATTCTAAAAACACAGAGTCTAGATAGATTTGTCTGCAAAAATTTGAGAGGGAAGTACAGAGAATTAGTATAAACCGTAGTATAAATGGAACTAAAAAAAGCTCCAAAATATTAAACTTACTTTAAAAGCGCATCACGCAATGATTTGTCCATATCGAAATCATAAGCAAGATCAAGGTCTTTTAATGTGGTACCCTCTTCAATATCATCCTTATTTGTACTTCTTCCATGATAAGAACCCTTTAGATCGTAACGACGGTGTATCCGCAGTTCCGTGTAAAACATATTTCCCATGACCACGAACTGTACCTAAAAGTGAAAATAAAACAATATAATGATAATGATCATGATAAACCACATAAACCAGAATAAGTATATAAAAGGTCTTATACCTTCCTGCCACCTCTGAGTGTTATTTCATGAAGCCCATAGAACTTAGTGATCAGAGTGTTATCATGCGCGCTTACATGTTTGTAATAGCTAGGTAGCATCCTCAGTAAAACCTACCGAATACCATAAGACAGTAGCAACAACTCATACTCTAAATTCAGAAACAGAAATGCAAACTATCTAAGCCATGTAATAAAGTGACGGCTAGACTAACATATTATGAAATATGAATATACTAAAATTACAATCAACAGTATCAAAATACACTCCTACTGGAAGCAGTCTCTCTACCCTCGGGTAGAGTAATGACTGTGTACATCTTACCTCCCCCATACCCCGCCAATGGCGGGATTGGGTATTGTTATTATTGTATTATCCAAATCAACACCATCAAAACATGCATTGTTCCAAAGGTACCAAAAAGAAGCTGAGGAGATCAAGTACTATGAATGGCCATGTACCCAAAACAGGCTCTATAGCCAAATACCCACAAGTCATTCAACCAACAGACAGACTGGCTGTTACATCCAGCATTCCTATGTTACTATGTCTCTCTACATATCAATCAACATGAACCTGTGCGAGTCATTTTTCTGTTTGACCTTACGCTTGAAGGACCATATGAAGAGGAAACTAACTTTACTGTAGTTGCTACTTATTTTGTGGCAAAATGGAGATAGCAGTGACTTATTGAGGGAGCAGCGCATATATGATAGAGGAAGGCATTATAGAGACACACACGCGCGCAGGCCTTATAGGCACACACATTAAATTTACTCTCCAAGTTGTGCGAAGAGAAAAGGAGAATATATGAAATGTAAAAAAAATGCCACCACGCATGTTCTGGTGGATTCAAACCTTGAGCTCGGATGTTCTTAGAGTTTTGATCACAAATTTGTCATCATGTGAGAGATAGAAGAGGCTGCCACTTTTCCCTGGAGAAGAAAGCTCTCGTAAACCATCATCCCCACATATGGACATCATATAATCTGCAGCATCTAGCTTGAACATCTCCCTCAAATTCCTGAAAAATAAACTCCATCGAGATGTATTCAGACTAAACAAACATCAATAAAACATAAACAATAACTCATCAACGATACTCGAGTTAATCAGACACAAATCATGATCCTCCTCACCCATAACATTGTTGTTCTTCTAACCACAAGGCATCAAGAATGGAGACAAGGTTCATAATATAGATCCCATTAGAACCAGGAACTTTCAAAAACATGACTGTGACAACTAGTAAGGGATGTTCAATATTTTGAAATAACCAGAGCCGACAGAAATGAACTCAATCACTTACTGGCTCCACCGTACACTCAACACATGCTTAATGCAGCCTATAATTGTTCTCATTAGCATAAATAAACACACTGACCCTACTAACTGTTACGAAATATGAGCTTATAACTGAGGGAGGGTAAGAGGTTGCCACTACCTAAAACTTAGGGCATTATCATATGTCCTCCAAATTTGTAAAGAAAAAAAAAAGATGTATGCCATCACCAGCTAAACAAGTACCTGAAGACCATAGGACAATAGTCTTTCCAATAGAAATTGACAGAAGAGTGTGGAGGTGTCAATTGTGAGCCTTTCCTGGGGAAATACATTCTTATTCTTGCCCGTTCTCCAAAATCTGAATGTCTCACTTCACGCAGAGGAACTGGTGTAATTTTGCCAACTGTGTACCTGTAAATCAAAAAATGAGATTGGTAACAATAAGAACTAGAGTCACCTTTATAATTAAATTGGGGTGAAAGCAAGAATAAATGACCTGGAACCCAAAGCTGGTATATAAAATGATCAAAATTAGAAATTTTCAGATAGTACGTGATTTAAAGGATTCATGGACATAAGCATCATCTTCCGTATGGTATAACAGTTTTAGTCTTCATACAAATAGTAAATAACAGACTGTAGACAAAAAGAAATCATTCTCATGTGCACTATACATGGATAGGGCATTGGTAATGCAATTTTCTACATGATCTGTCATGGATTTGGTATAAACTTTAGGCTCCGAAAACTAAAAAATCAGAGAGAAGTTTTGGTCAGACCCAACAGACAAATGGAACTAACACATAATTAAAATCGGTTGAAATAAGAAGAGATTCAGAGAAAAGTTTTAATCAGTAATAATGAAATGCAAATAATTATTTATCCAAGAAAAGCACCACTCAGAACTCAGTTCAGAGTATCGATGCGTTAAAGGTTATTTGTTTGTTCTATCAGGTAAAGACAAGTGATTGCTCTTAGTTATGTGCAGCTTGTGGTAGTGTCCTACTGAATAGAAGTCTTATGTTAATGTATAATCATTTTAGAAAAATATGTATAATCATTTTAGAAAAATGCTAACACACAAAGTGCACCACTTAAAAAGAATCCTAAACTAGATCTATCAAATGAATTATGGTGCATGGGCATAGTTACAACGTACATCCTCTCTATAAAAAAGAGAGACTCCAGGGTATATGGTGTATAAAATTTTCTAATAAATTTACCCCAAGTGTTGTACAAATGATAAATCTCACAGCATCTCTTTTTATAAAAGTGTGTGTATTGTCTATTTGCTTGGTGTCTGGATTATATTTTGTATTTACACCTCCCAAGTACAGTTCGCCGTAGAAGGTATTGACCATGAAAAAGGTATGGCATTCATGTTCAGTTCATGTACCTGATACCTAGTTGCAGATTAAGCATCAGATAGTAGCTTTTATGGCCTTCAAAAATGCCCGCGGAAGACTTCCTTTTCTCTTCCTTCGTATGAAATTTGCGTTGTTGTCCCCTTATGTGTGATGATCCAACATCATTCTTAGTCGTTTCTTTGATCAGAACTCCTTGAATGTATTCCCTTTCACAGACTACAGTACTATTATCATCTAGTTCACTTTTTCCTTCATCAGAGCTATAAGAGAACATGTCAGTATTATTGTCAAATGCAGAGTACTCCCTTGCAGAATCCCCAATGCTACCATCTATTTCCAACGATACCCTCTTTCTTGATCTTCGACTCGAGTCTCCAAAAATTCCATTAATCGAAATTTTCTCAGATAGGCTACGGCCCATACTTCGTTTCCTATCCCTGAACCGCTCTGACCTGAAAGAAGAACTAGGAGATATGCGAACTTTTTTTTTGCCTAAACTTCGTGAAGACTGGCACCTACTTCCTGCAGGATAAAATGTGCCTTGTCCATCCTTGAGGCCCTTGGTCCACATCCCAAAATAATAACTACCATCTGCAAACCTATAAACACCCGACCCTTGCCTACACCCATTTGACCAATAACCATCAAACAGATCACCATTCAGCCATTTCATCACTCCTCTACCACACATAGATCCGGCTTTCCAATTTCCAATATACATGTTTCCATTACACCAAGCATATTTACCACTACCTTCGTGCATTCCCTCTTTCCAAGAACCATCATAAATATCAGAATTACTATACTGCTTTCTTCCAAGCCCATGTTGATTGTTCAACCTCCACGAGCCAACATATGTAGACCCATCTGGATTATTTAATGTGCCAAAACCATCAACGTAGCCCCCAGAAAACTCACCCTCATAACTTGCTCCAGATGACCAAGTGATCTGTCCCATCCCGGTCATTTTTCCTGCTTCCCAATCACCCTCATAAACCGTACCATCTGACCATGTGTATTTACCCCTGCCATGGGGAATCATTCCCTTGACATTACCATAGTACACATCTCCATTTAGAATGATCTCCATGCTCATTCTGAGAACATGAGATATACACAATCGAGCACTGTCAGATTTTTTACAATAAAACTTGCCGATGGTTTTTCAAGCCTCAACCAAGTTCTTTTCCAGAAAGAAGAAAAAAACTGTCTCTCCAAATGAAATAGATGATGAAAATTTGGCACAGTACCCGTAATTTCTTTTGAGAACAAGTCAATACTAATTGATAGGGGGCAGACCTGAAAAATTAAGTGTCAGACATTTCCACAGATGGGAATGATACAGCAATTGTATACTATTAACATGAATGTTTTTGAAAGTACAGATATGATGTGAAATAAATGCTTCAAGGAATTTATCTACCGGTCTATTTATATATTCCTATAAAGGAAGATACTTCTAAACAATCGGTAGAAGATTTCTTTTCTGAACATCATAGATGTTACTTTTTTATATATAGCAAGATCTCTTGTGGAGCTTTGTCAAGTAACAAGAAATAAAATCTACCATATGCAACTATTATATGAGCAGGGATAGGCAACTATTATTGTTCTATTAAGATTGCAACTATGACTGCTCTATCTTCCTTTGAAATAATAATAACAACCAAAAGTCCAAAAGATGGAATGTGAATCCCTATCACTTTATTACTGTAACAACCCGTCTCACATGGATAGAAAGATAAAAGTTTAAGCGCCTTACAAATTCAAAGTTATGGGTTCTTATTGCTTTGGCGTGTTACAAATCTTATTGCTAGGAAACTTCAAGCACATGGAATAGACAATTTACTACTCCTGTAAACTTTTATAGCAAACAAAACTCATGGAGAAGATGTCTACAATACCAGAAAAAATGTAAGAAGCTTGCAAAACGATACAGCTGAATTCTGAAACTGTTTTTGTTTCTTATCTATATCTACTTCTATCGTACAGAATATATAATAGTTCAACCTTTGACTTCGGCACATAGGATAAAGACAGCAGCTGAATACTACTAATACATTATAATAAGGTTTTTGGGCATAAATAAACATTCGAAAGACTAATTATTAGTTTATGTTAACAAAAACGACATGTGCCACACTAAACATGTAGGAAAATGATATATTATTCAATCAGGATATGAACATAGCAATTCCAATAAAAAACGATTTTAACTTCTCAAAAAACATAGCAATACCCCAAAAAGCTAACGAAACTATGTTTGTGATACAACTAGATATTTTATTATATTCTATCGGATTACTAAGAATCACATATTTGAATACTCAAAGAATATAATTTGAGACACGGCTATATACTATTAAGTAATCCTTATCAAATTCTTTTAAAATACTAACCAAATTTGCATTTCAGAAATATTAAGGCTTTCAATATGATATACACAACATTCTGATGACGAAATTGCTCTTGAATATTGACTAATTATTAGGTTCAACCATTCCACAGTCCACCTTATAACATTTCTACTCTAGTACTTTAATTTATTTCCAAATGTCATGAATAGCATTATATTCTTCTACAGTTTTTTTCCAAAATATTATGAATCCTACATGATAACATTATTTAACTACAACATCTTCAACTCAGCTACAAGTTCGATACACAGAGAATGCAGAATACTATATTCAAAATGAACTAGGGTTCTCTAATGATTCATCGTTATATAATCGAAGCTAAATTTGCAAAAACTATATACTTCACTGATATTACGAACAAAATACTGATTAACGCGAACTCAAGGACAATTCAATCTTACGAAACATACATCTACATACATATGAAATGAAATTGAAGAAATAACCTGTTAAATCCGAATTGATTTTGCGAAATTGATATTCTGCCGTTGGGGAGGTTTTCCAGTGAGAGGGAGGGTTTTTCAGGAATTTTTGAGAGGGAGAATATTGATTCGTACTTTTTAGGGGAATAATAGAGTAGAATACGTCGCAAGTACGCAAATTGGTGTCGGGTGAAAGATGACCGTTGGATGAAAGATCAACGGTTGGATGTGTTTTTCTAGTGCTTTTTGCCGACTATATCCCTACGCAAGGCATATGGTGAAGTGTTTTAATCCAAGTTTCGATGATTTTTCTACTCTTTTTTATTACAACTGAATGAATTGTAGTTACATTTTGCATGTATTCTTCTTAATTAACATAGCAACTAATTAAGTGTGATCCAATCACTTCACTGAAGTTACAAATCTTTTCAGACATGTAAAAATGGGATATCAAAACTCAGATATTAAGATAGATTGGATGTAGAATTCATAGATTCTGTAAAACAAGGCGATTTCAATTCACCTTGTTTGCTCATAATCTCCGGTGTCACAACATTATGAACCTTTTTTAGACCGGCCGGCCACTACTACTAACAAAATCATAATGCATCTGATACATATAAATTTTCATGTGGTTTAAGGGTGCAAACTTTAAGTATCGGCAGGGAAAACTTTCTCCAGAAAATCGAAGAAACGTTTGGAGTAGAACTTAGGATCAGCGACAGATATTGACATGGGATTGTGTCGTCTGGATTTATATGATTGCTCTAATTTCTTTCTCATGTTGTATCCTTGCAGTATATCAATAATACCAAGATAGAGAACAACATCATAGACTTCAAATAGTTCTGCTTCTGTGGAACTAGAAATGTCTTGTGAGACCTTACGGTTTGCTTGAGCTGGCATGTTCACTCCTAACTGCACCCGTAACCTGAAAGTGGTTTCAATAGAGTAGGTAAAATAGGAAGAGATTATTGAATGATATTAAAGTCATTTCACAGCTGCATCTTACATGGTTCAGTTTAATGGCAAATTTATTTGAGGCCTAGATGGGCTGAGTTTCTTTAATTAAACAGATGGATCAAATACCTTGCAGTACCAGGAAGAAGGACATCAACTTCCTTGTCCCCTACAGAAAATGCTTTCAAGGTACTTCCTCTACTGTGCGGAACTGGTGCTGTGTTTACAGAACTCGATTCATGCGTTACTAAGAGAAGTCCCACTGGAGGAATTGAGCGATCCACATTACGAGTTAAACCTGATTAAAGTAGTGCAACTGATGATCAGTAAATTGTTATATATTGCTAGAAGTTGCGTATTCAGTTACCTACTTCAAATGTAGATGGTTTAACAGTCAAGTTGTTGGCTGATATAGAAATTAAAGTTTCATAAAACATGTATAGCCTCAAGTCATCAACTACTAGTGAACTCAAGATGTTTCTGGTAACATAACCTGCTAACATACTTAGTCATATACTGGCAACTCAAAGAAGTCAAACAGAATGTAACAAGCTTAAGAACGAAAAGAAATTTACCGTCATAAGCATGTGAATTCTGTTGCCACTGGTATGCATCTGGTGGTTCTAATAGAGCATTCATATTCTTAGGAGCTCTAAAATGCAATCCCAGGAGAAGGCTATAATCTATAATCTGTTGTGATTCTAAAAACGCACAGTCTAGATGGATTTGTCTGCAAAAAGTTGAGAGCAAAGTCAAATGATTTTCTATAATTCATAGTATATATACATAGAACTAGCGGATATCATAGTTGATGGCACCAAATTTGATTTTGCATAGTATTGGTGCACATCGAATATAGGAATATGAAGCTCTACAAACTTACTTGAAAAGGGCATCACGTAACGACTTGTCCATATGGAAATCATAAGAAAGATCAAGGTCTTTGAATGTGGTACTCTCCTTTATGTCATCCTTATTAGTACTTCTTCCATGATAAGAGCCCTTTAAATCATAACGTCTGTGTATCCGTAGTTCCGTGTAAAACATATTTCCCATAACAACAAATTGTACCTAATACAAAATGCATCATATTCATCATGTTAAACTAAGAAAATCAAAAATAAGTAGATAAAAATTGAAATACAATACCTTCTTGCCACCTCTAAGTTTTATCTCATGGAGGCCATAAAATTTAGTGATCAGGGTGTTATCATGCGCTCTTACATGATTGTAATAACTAGGAAGCATTTTTAGTAAAACCTACATTATTAAAGAAGAATCAATAAATAAATCTATACTTTTCATTCAGGAACCACCATACAAACGCTTTAGTTGCTAGATTCAAACCTTGAGCTCAGATGTTCTTAATGTTTTAATCACAAATTTGTCATCTAGAGAAAGATAGAAAAGACTGCCACTTTTTCCTGAAGTAGAAAGCTCTCTTAAACCATCGTCTCCACATATCGACATCATATAATCCGCGGCATCTAACTTGAACATCTCCCTTAAACTCCTAGAAGAAAAAATGGTTCATCAAGATTTTATTTAGGAGTGCACCAACATCAATGTAATATACGCAAATGACGTACATACAAATTTCCTAAGAACTTATGTATACATAGCACGAGCTTAACGATTACCTGAAGACCATTGGACAATAATCTTTCCAATAAAAACCGATTGAAGAGTGTGGAGGTGTCAATTGTGAGCCTTTTCTGGGGAAATATACCCTTATTCTTGCCTTTTTTCCAAAATCTGAATATCTCATTTCACGTATAAGAACCGGTGTAGTTTTGCCAACAGTGTACCTGCCATATCTCCCAAAACATGAGTTTTGTAACAGAAATAACATTCACTCCCATGTACTGGCTAACCTAAAAACTATTAATCATATTTCATAAAGAAGGTAACTAAGGCTTCATATTTAGTTCATTCAGTTCACCTGATACCTAATTGCAGATTAAGCATCAAATAGTAGCTTTTAATGCCATCTGAAATGTCCCCTGATGACTTCTTTTTCACTTCCTTCACATGATGTTTGCGCTGCTGTTCTCTTTTGTGTGACAATCCTGCATTAGTATTAGTCCTTTCTTTGATCAAAACATCCTGTATGTATTCCCTTTCACAAATTACAGTAGCATTACTATCATCATCTACTTCACTTTCTACTTCATCCGAAGTATGAGACAATATATCCGTATCGTCTAATGTAGACAACTCCCTAGTAGAATCCCCAATGCACCTATCTTCATTCAGTAGTACTCCCTTGCTTGATTTTCGACCCGACTTCATAAACAATGATCCAGTAATAGAAATCTTTCTAGATAGCTTACGACCTATACTTTGTTTCACATTCTTAAATTTCTTCTTTCCGCCTAATCTTCTTGAAGATCGTCTACTTCTGGCAGGATAGAACGTTCCGCGTCCATCTTTTAGACCCTTGGTCCATATCCCATAATAATAACTACCATCAGCAAATCTATACACACCTGACCCATGCCTATACCCATTCAACCAATACCCATCATACAAATCACCATTAATCCATTTCATCACCCCTCTGCCACACATCGATCCACCTTTCCAATTTCCAATATACATGTTACCATTAGACCAAGCATATTTACCACTACCTTCATGCACTCCTTCTTTCCAAGAACCATCATATACATCAGAATTACTATACTGTTTTCTTCCAAACCCATGTTGAATATTCAACCTCCAAGATCCTACATATGTAGATCCATCTGGATTTTTCATTGTGCCAAAACCATCAAGATAACCACCACAAAAATCACCCTCATAAGTTTTCCCTGATGACCAAGTGATCTTTCCAATTCCAGTCATTTTTCCTTCTTCCCAATCACCCTCATAAACCGTACCATTTGACCATGTGTACTTACCCTTTCCATGTGGAATCATTCCCTTCACATTACCAAAGTACACACCTCCCTTTTGAACAATCTCCATCTCCATAGATATTACTATTATATCCTGAAAATTAAATCATGAAACATATATACACACAAACAAAACTTTGTTAGAAGGAAAAACGTATGAGATTTATTTTCTTACGGATTGGAAAAAGGGAATAAAAGCTTCACCAATGCTAGTATAATATTTGGTATATATGGCAGTCCTGAAAGTCAATTGTGATACATTTCTATACGCAAAAATAGTTTCGACTATAAAATTTGACCTAAAGATTGACCTGACACATCTAAAAAGGAAATCTTGAAGGGTAACTCTAACTCTCGTACCATATTTCAATGATACGCATTCGTCTCACCCGCAAGGAGCATCAACACGGGCAAATCACCCACATATATTAAGGCACGGATTCGAACGGTCACACATGTAGGCTCTGGAAATTTACAGTGACATTACCACTTGAACAATGCCCAATTAGTTGACCTAATACATCTATTAATCATTTAAATGGATTTAGTATGGAACTATATATATATACACGAAGATTTACATAGGACGTTAGACTAACTTTCATATGTATATGTAATTGATCATTTCTCTCGGATATAGATATATACATGTAATAGTAATAAAATAATTAAAATAGTATGATATCAATGATGAATAAAATAATTGTAAAGGTCTTTTGGTACGAGATTGATAAGTAAAATCTAACTTTTTAAAGACAATAATCTTCAGAAACCCTATGAGATGTTCCTTTTTTACTAATCATAGACTTTACTTTCTTTGGAGCACAATCTGTTGTGGACCTTTTGCCAACAGGAATCATATAAATTCTACTGTATGCAATAGTTGATAACCAATAATTGAACCGACATGGACAACAACTATTATTAATAATCTGTCGAAACATACGTAAATATATAGTTTATATTAATTAATAAATTAATAATAATAATAATATATAATCAAGATATACACCGGATCAATTATTAAATCGTCTCATACAATATTTTAACCATTGACTTTTAATTTATTTTGCATGCGTGATCATGAAGACATTAGTTGAATGTTAATACAAAAATCATGGCTGTTATTTAATTTGATGACGTCTAAAAATAGTATTATTCAACATTTATTACCAATAAAAATCATAGGTGTTGTGTTATTTTATTAGAAGACGTTTAAAAATAGTACATTCTAGCTTCATTATGCAGTTATTTTATTAGACGACATCGAATAATAGTACATTCGTCAATTCATAAATAATACGGAGTACAAAAATCGTAGGTACTTGTATGATCATAGAATTCTTATCCAATAACAGTTGTTCAGATTTCTAAAAGAACATAAATCGATTACGCAACCGAATTGTATTTTTTGTAAGTATATAAGTTCGAACACTTGAAGGAATATATAATTTGAGACATATATAGACAACTAATCCTAATGGGTTTATTTGGACATGTTTTTGTAATTCAATTAAGAAGAACTACACCTAATTGACCATATACAAATTAAAACATTCCAAATCCAAATACTAAAAACCAATGGGCAATCAAGGTAGCTCGCTGGCGAATAGGTTGCAGATTCAAGTTTCAAAGAGCAAACACGCACTTATGTGTGACGTACTATTGAGTATCGATGAACAACCCATCGATCACAACCCACCAAACAGATTTACTTTACTATTTTCAAAGAATATTGAATCTCATACAGAAATGCAGTTTTTTTTTCATTCCCGAAAAGCAAATATTCATTTAAAACCTAAAAATGGCAACAAATACAAATAGAGGGCCCAAGACAGAGCCCGAGCGAAAACAAGCAGTATGCTTTTCTTCACTTCTTCCTAAACAATGCAATTTCACTAATACAAATACTACATTTTTTATGTTTGTATGCTTGCATTACCAGTTTAGAAGCAAGTATGTAGTATATATAATTTAATTCGCACCAACAGTTTAAAATAATCCAAGAATAACAAACTTGCAAACTCCAAATTAAGCAATTGATTCACCATTAGATATGAATAAACACACACACATATATATAAAACTCACTTGCAGGTGCAACTGAAATCCAGATTTATTTGCATAAATCCCAAATAAAATCTGGTATTTCTGATGGAGCAAATGTCTGTGTGACCGGTTGGATTTGAATTCCTTCTGCAGCTGGGAATTTTAATGCAAGTGTGGCTCTTATAAGTGGAGTATAACTTGTAATAATAATAAGGTAATAATAGAGAAAGTATATATATACGTCGTAAGCATGCAAATTGGTGTCCGGTGAAGGATGACCGTTGGATGAAATTAAGATAGATGATCAACAGTTTTTGTGTATGCGTCAGTGGTCCCCGTTAGACTATTTAGAGTTTTGTCGACTGAAAGCATATATAGTGCTGGATTTTTATACATTAGTATAGTTAAGTCCGGCTCATAGGGTTAGTGAATCAAGATGAAGTACAAATTTTATGAATATAATGCAGTGTTGTTAAGATGTCGTGTACTTATGACGCAGTGAATCTGAATTTTAGATAAAAATATTAAGAGTTGAATCTGAATTTTAAATAAAAATATTAAGAGTCGAGATTGTGTGCACTTCATTTTCATTTTCTCTCTAAGTCACCGTCCTTTCTCATCCCAAACCTTAGTAATTTGTATGATTGAAAATTTTGGCAAAAATTATTTACTCTACTATGCAAAATCTTTCAAAATTTATACTGGAGAGTAAAAACTTTAATATTTTACTTTGGAGGACAAAACAAATTAATCCCGTTTGAACTGTCTTTGACCTAATATTATGTGAGAAAAATTAATCAATCAAAGAGTTTAAATTTTTACAAAAATATAGGAAATATGTACGTTTTCTGCCCTAAAAAATGAAAATGTAATGAGATCTAAAAGTGTAAGGTGTTATTCAAACTTGCAAAAGATTATAAAAAATTGAAAATGGCTAACTAACTCCATGCATATCGTTGCTTTGACCCATCAGAACACGACAACTGGCGACGTACTAGAATCGAAAGTGATCAGCAACACAATATTTTATTCATTTATTGTAATCGATAAAAATACCGTATTTACATATACTGCTTCGTAAAAAATGAATCACACATAATATGTTAAATAGTCATAGAAGTTGTATCTTACGTTATTTCGTACTCTACCTTTATTAATTAGAATTAACTTAACTTAATGTATTTTACTTATTACCGAAACAAATAGACTCATACATAGCTACTACTCATGATTTTAATCCGCCTGTAAAATCATTTATTATGATAGTAACCGTAAAATTAATATTTTTTATTTTTAATCTTAGCATATGTATACTTTTTTGTAAAAATAAAATAAAACAAAAATATCAAAATTAGTAGAATTCTATTCTCTTTAATATGAAATTGCTTTTTAAGAAAAAAATTATGATGCACAACTTAAATTTGTGATGGACAACTTTCATGTATGATATACACTCAAACTTATATAGTGTATATTATATTATAAAGATTAGTTGATTGTTACATATTTTTTGTAAAGAAAAAATCTCGTATTAAAAATATAAAAATAATAATTTTGATATAATTTTGTTATGAGAAAATTTGGTTAATGTTGAAATTAAAATTGAAAATGTTCATTACTACCCTAACAAACAAACGCTTGTTTTTGAACCTTTCCATAGTCTATAATTAATCGTGTCGATCGGTTAAATACATTGTATGTTTAGCCAATGGGAAAAGGAATAATATGCGTATAAGTTTGACTTATATAATCCAAAGTCCACTAATATAATTTTTAAATTACATCATAATCAACATTTTTATTTTTATCTAGATATAAATATAAATATTAGATTAGATTAGAAGGGTTTATTTTATATGATACTAGAACTCAAATCCGTGTATACACATGGATCGTTCAATTTGTATTAAATTTGTATAAATATTTAAAGAATTTGTATGTTAAAATACTAAATATTTTACATGACTTGAAAAATATACATTTTAATCTCAGAATTAATGATTTAAGATAGTATAGCATATCGTTGGTGTAATATTTTTTGTATACGAATTTGAGTGTGTAAACAGTAAATTGGTAAATGGAAGATACAATGTAAGTTAAACAACATATAGAACTATAAACAATTCTTATTATACATATCTAAATAAAAAATTCTAAGAAATTTAATTAAATAACAATCATAATGTTAAAGTTGTAATACATATGAACATTTATATTCTTTGTAAGACCTCACTATACACCACATTTGTCTTTAAATAATAGATATCGTATAAGTATTAGGATTTCTAATAAATATCGTATATTCGTACGAGTAAAATGTATTTTCTTTAAATAATTCAAAGTATGAGATTTTATCATTTAAAATTGCATAAAATAAAGGGATTTAGTTGCTTAATTGAAATATTTTTAAATTGATGACATCATCAAAGGTGTATTATATTTAAGATGTGTTTTTTCTTTTCTAATGTAATTTAAAATATTTTTTTAAGCTGGCCACAAACGCACTACGGTCTGTTTTCTTCTCTTTTACATGTCAAATCCACTTGATTTGATGCTTTCTTTCTTAGTTTTTACCATTAAAATTTACAGCGTACATTTGTCAATCATGAAGTCGATCCATGGTTTATTGTCAAAATTAACTGTCAAATATAGGCATATATCCCTGGTACAATATTAAAGTAGAGCCACATTCTTTTATTAGTTGCGAACAAATGTAAGAAAACAAGAAGAAACGGTTCAACGAACCGGAAATCTATGGTCATCTCAAACAAAAACTATTCATAAAGTTTGTTATTAAAAATAAAAAATGGTTAATAGACAAACTCGTTACTATACTTTGAAAATGTTCATTTGGGTTACCAAACTTTTAAAGTATGGAATTAAGGTACTGTACATTTAAATAGTTGGTAACCCACATGAACATTAATTTTCGTAAAGTATACTAACATATTTGTCTATTAAAAATAATAATAGTAATATAAAATTAAAGATTTCTTTCGATTATTGTTGAAAACCTTTTGCATAATTATTAATTATATATATTCTTATTATTATTATTATTTATTTGTTGGAAAATAAATTCGATCCACGAGTTCACGGGTTGAGAAAAATCCGTGGGTACAGGTCACGGGTAGATCGGATCCGCACTCACGATCCGCGGACGACATCCCTAGTATAACTCATCATGCGCTTCACCGTGAGTCGGGGCCGGCGTCTTGTCATACCTGCCTTGACATCGGTGTCGTTGTTGGAACGTCGGGATCCAAACCAGCCATGATGAGAATTAAAATTGATATGATGTTAATGTGGCGATAAATGTAATTGCGCATCCTCAAATACTTGGGTGTAATAAGTGTACCTTAACATGAATTATTATTAATGTACATTAAAAAAAACACTATAAAATTACATGCACGGATGAACCTGCAAATTTCCGATACTACTTGATGTGAAATATTCATGGCACATAAACGTCTACTCTAATTGGTAATTTAATTTAATGGTACGATACAAGTACACGTACATGTACATTTCACATTTGTGATATGATGCTCTTCTTTATATTATCTGTCATTAAATATAGCTTCCTCAAATCTGGAAATCAAGGACATGTTGTCATATCACAGCCATTAAAGGAATTTAAGAAAATGGTTAATAGACAAATATATTACTGTACTTTGTCAGTATGTTTAAGTAGCTTATTGTACTATTAATTTGTTCAATTGAATTATTAAACTATTTTTATATCTAAATTAGACTTTTTTCATTGTAATATTTATAATTTAAGTAACTTACTTGAATTTAAAAGTTAAGTAAAATTATCTTAATGTTAATATTTATAAGTTGAGTAACCTACATATCATGTTTTATTAAGTTTAGTAATTCAATCGAATAAATTAATAATCCAGTAACTTAGTTGAACATTTTCACAAATTAGAATAACTTATTTTTCTATTAAATACTCAAGAAGAACACAAATTTAATTAAATGGGTTGATACTTGATAGAAGACAAATTTTAAGTAGCTAGTGGCTCCATTAATAGTAATTAAACACCAAAGAGAGATTTATTCAAGTATAGCACCACACGTAGTTAGCTTAGGAAATTAATTCACGCAGATTAGGTTGTAATCTGGAAATATAAAGTTTCATTTGGTTCGTAAAATTTGTAGGAATCGGATAGAATAGGAATCTTCAATACCTTTTCTTTTTTGTTGGTATAATGAAATTTAGATTTTCAGTGTATTGTGTTTGTTTCGCAAAATTGCAAATAATTAGAATCCTTCGAAATAATCAGATAAAGAAATTCAGATTCTACGTGTGTGACCTATAGGTCATGGATTCGAATCCGTTCCTCATTATATGTGGTTGATTTGTGGACAAGTGATTTACCCGACGTTAATGCTCCTTGCAGGTGCAGCAGACGGGTAATATTGAAATATAGTACGGGGATCTGGGATACCTTACAAATTATCTTTTTTTTATTTAAGAAATTCAGATTCCTTGGCATTTTTGATGGATATGGAATAGAACATTATTCTCATTTGAAAACCCTTGTAAAGAAACTTAGGGGGAGTTTATAAAGTTTCGGAGTTCGAGACTTGAAAAGACAAGATTCGACGATGAGTCTTTTTCAAGAGGGGAGAATGATGCAGGGAACGTCTTTTCTAGCTCCTCTTGCTTAGCTGTCGGCTCATCTTGTTAACATATGAAGTGGAGTGTTTGTGGTGATTCGAGAATATTGAAGTGTCCAACGTGATAATTTTTAATTGTAATAATCTATCATTTCTATATTAATATTTCTTGATTTAATTAATAGTTATTATCTATTTAGAAAACTTATTTGTTAGGGGTATTTTAAATAAAAAAAACATTTACATTTTCCTCCAAGTTAGGGTCAGATATATAAGTATTTTAACTTTTAGGTTTAATAGAATGTTAAGATGAGTTACAAATAAGAGTACGTGCTCACCTTTGACGTCTCATTTTCAATCACCCTTTGAGGTTTTATCAAATTTTCATATTTTTTAATTAATATGTGTGATTTCTTCCATTCACAACCATCACATCACTAGTTATTATTTCATAATTTTATATATAATTAATTATATACCTATTTTATAATTAAGTTTGTTTTACTATTAGTGTTAATTATTTATTAATATATAAATTAGTTCTACAAGTAATTTTGTTTTACTATTAATGTTAATGTTAATAATTATTTATTTATAAATATATATCGATACCTTAACTATTTATATTTGATAGTAACACTTAACTGTTAATTGTTATTTTATTATATAATTTAGTTAGTGTTATATTGACATTGAACCTATTTTAATAACTTTTTTATTTATATTATTATCATTAATATAACTCGAATTATATTCCCTTTCATGCTAATCAAATACGACATATTCATGTTCATTCAAATTCAATTTCCATCAAATTCTAATCATTTCAGATTCTCATTCTTTTAACAGATTTCAATTGATTCAAAAATATTTTTTCGACCCAAACGGAACCTAAATTCTTATTATTACTATGAGGTTAACGCCTCAAATTATAAGATTCGGTTTATTCATAATATATTTATTTTAATAATTTAATATTATATCAATTAATATTATAAATAAAACATGTCTCTAACTCGTATATCGTATATGTATCGTCCATGTATGTAATTACTTTACTTCCATATCCCTTTGAGAATTAATAACTTAATCACATAAATTCTTACTACTTTATTAACCCTTAACATTTTTTTGAAACGGATATTTGAATATATATCAGTATAAGGACTTAAAAGCAAGCCCATGGGTGATGATAAATCCGTCGTTGTGCATACCGGTTTGTACGTTTTGAATTCACAAATTTGATATAGATTTATAAAAAATGTGAGGTGCATACATATATGTAACTGTACACAAACCAAAAAACAAGCTTGCTCATTGTTTCGGGTTTATATTATTATCAAAAAAAGACAAAACTGGAAATGACCAGTCAAGACGGTTGTACAAAACAAGATATAAAACATATTATTTATATGCTAAATGACAGACAGGGTTTCAGAGATGTGGGACAACCAACACAATGAAATGAAAGAAAACAAAACAAAATAAATCCGATCTCAATGGGAATATGAAGATATACACTTGCTGAAATTTAATTTTATAGCCATTGAATTACTATTAGACCGTTGTCAACGGACTGCCGTTGATTCGACCGTCAGTTTATTGACGGAATCGACATTGTTGGGACGCCGGTGTCAGTTTCCTGTGTCGGTTTTTATCTTCAGTTTTTCAACGGGTACGGACGGGGGTGCTACTACTTTGATTAGACTATAAATACACATACACATTAACACAAATAACCACACAACTTTCATCTTCTTTCTACAATCTTCATATATTTTCAACACTTTTACTACTAGATTCAAATGTTCTCCGATTCCGATAAGGAAGATTTTTATGCCATCACTCAAATTTTCGATTCGATCGCTAGACTCAATAAGCTTGACGCGGAAGACACGGATTCGGACGATGATGTCGAACCATCAGTCTGTATACCTCGAGCACCAAGACGATATTTACCTAGAGATCGAGATGCATCATCAACTTCGCGATGCTCTTATCCAACACATTGCGACCCTCCCACCAAATTTCTGTCGACGTAATATTTAGCTAATTGTATTTTTTTCAATAAATGTATTTTTTTTAGTTATTATAATGTTTTATTTTTAATTAATGTAATGTTTTTAATTTTAATGAAAGTGTTTTATTTAATTTTGTATTTTAAATAAATAAAATAAATAATGTGTGGGGTCCAGAAAAAACTGAAGTAATGTTTATTGTTGGCAGTGTAGTGTCAGTTTTGAAAAAATGCTGACGTGGTACTGATTTAGCACAAACTGATGCATCAGTTAGTGTCACTGTTGGAAGTTGTCTTAATATGTTTGAATTTTGATCCCATAAGAAACAAACGTACATCCACACACACACACATAATACAAAGCCTAAATAAAATGAGAATAAAAATGGAGTGAAAAAAAAGGGACGAGTTGAGTATATGAGAATATAAGATGATATTTACATCAGTATTTTTTATATATTCACTATAACTGTGCATCATATTTGTATACAATATAGAATATTTAATGCACAGTTGTGCAGGATTTATTATTAAGATGAATGGTGAAAAATATACCATCTTTGAGCATGGTTGTAAAACTCGGCCAACTAGGCCGAGTACTTAACGAGTACTCGTGACTCGGGGGTGGTCCGAAGCGAGTCGGTCTAACTCGGACTAAAAAGTCGGTCAGCCTCGGTCAACGCAAAAAACTCAGCTAAACTCGGAAAAAGTCGGTCAAACTCGGGATTACTCGGTCAAAGTCAAACTTGGTCAACTTTTAATATTTTTTAAAATTAAAGTTTTTAATCCAATTAAACGCTTGGTTCAATTTCTTTTCCTTCGTGTTGGGTCTGAAGATGGCTAAGTGCTAAGAATGAAGATTACTACTGCTGGTTAGATCACAACTGCTGAGATACTACTGTTTGAAGAAGAGTTTCTACTGCCAGTAGAAAAGTTAATACTGATGGGTTTGTACTACCAGTAGAAACAGTTACTACTGCTTAAGTTAGTACTGCCAGTATAAAGTTAGTGCTGCCGGGTGAAGTTATTACTGCCAGTACTAAGTTACTACTGTCGAGTAAGTTACTACTGTTTATAACTTACTACTGCTAAAGAGTTAGTACTGTTACTTGTATTACTACTGTTCTTTAGCATTAGTACTGCCCGTGTATATTCAAAGAGTTTCTACTATTTATGATTAGAGCATCTTTGCTACCTAGTGGGTCTGATCGAATATCGGCTCTGCAAAAAGCAAGCACTCGGACAAGTAGAGATTGGCTCAAGACGATAGGCCACAATTAGATAGAAAGTTCTCTTTTCATTAATTGCAATAACGTGTAAGAGGAGCTCTATAATTATATAAATAGAGCTCCTTACCTTCAGATTAGGTATGCGTGTGTTATGTAATAGACATAAGAAATACAACAGAAACACACAGTTAATTCAAACTGTGATAGAATATATTAGCTTCAAGGTTATTTGTAACCCTAATACTTAAGTGTATTCGTATTATTCAAAGTAATATTATTGAAGCTTTTGATATTTAGTTTCTTGTGCTATTTCTGAATATTAATTGTGTTTCGAACAATTGATTAAACTTCTTAATTTATAGAGTACTATTCCGCGGTTTCTCTATAAATATTCCCTGCTTTATATTGATCTAGAAGGTTCAATCGATCATGTCACTTCAGTCTCACTCTTTAATGTTTTTCACCAACCATCTTCACTCTCATATTTAATCATATAATTTTGAAATGTATCATTTAAATGTAAAAAAGGTCAATCCGAGTACTCTCCGTCTAAACCGAGTACTCGCTACAAGGTCCGTACGAGTACTTTCCACCTAGCAAATTAAACGATCTTGCCTTTTGAGTATGAAAAGTCGTGGATGACTTTAATTATTACAAAAGAAAAGTTATATATATGGTCATAAGTATGTGACAAAAGAAAATCATAGAGTAGAGTTAATTAAAAATTAAAAGATACAAATAAATAAAAAATGCTTTCGGTTCATTTGATGTTTAGTGGGCTTTCCATACATTTGATGTTTAGGGACAATATCGACAACAAAAAATGTAGTTTACTCTTTTTGCTTTTTGATGCATTTCATTCTTTTCCTCTGTTTTTTTTTTATATACAAGTAAACAAACTATAGATTAACTTCAAATATCTAATGTAAAATGAAGATGTGGATTGTGGAGGAATGAAACACTTCGTCCACTTTTCAATCATTATTAAAATAATAAATTGTAGCAATAAGAAACATGAAATTTTTTTTACATGAATGACAAATATATGGACCCTATTCAAGATGATCATGGGGTCTTATTGACATAAAAATAGCAGCATATTGCCGGAGCATACGATCACTGCCACCATCCTCTTCCGTCACATTATTCACCACCCGCCGCATCCTCGCCACGTACCGCCTCCACCCTAGTTGTATATTGACTGCCGCCCAAGTCCGCCAATTGGACGAGTAGTATCTCACTGTCCGCTTCAACCCCTCATTTGCAAATTTGTATCGAAAATGGTCTGTCACGTAACGAAGATGATTAGCATCGAGCCCAAATGCTTCCGTGGGCTCCACACATGTAAATGTGGCGGAAGATGCTGGAAGCCGGTTTATAAATGGTCTTCTTAGGCACCACGATAAAAGCTCGTCGCCTAAGTAGCCTCCAGGGTCTAGCATACTCGTTGCAATAACTCCTTTACTTAAGTTTTGGCTGCTTTTAACGCGTCCTTGAACTATAAACACCATTCTTTGAACAGGATCGCCCTCTCGTATGATCTATGGCTCAAATTAGCAAAACAGATTAATATTTTTAAAAAATCATAAACTATGCTTAATGATTTCATCAGTTGTTAAACGGCAAACTTCATTAAGTTTTTTGTGGTTTTCGCAGCCATTTATAACAATATCAATCGTGATACCTTTTCGTCCTTTGAGAACACTAGAGGTTTAACACGATCACAGATGTTGTCGAGTATTAAATCATCTAAATTATGGAACAACGGTACCTGAGAATGATAAAACAGAGATTAGTAAAATCAGATTGTTAAAGCAATGAAAATTTTAGTAATAAATAGATTATTCACAGTTTTTTATGGATTTCGAGTTCTAACCCCATTTGACCCGTTCATCCACCATTCTAACCCCATTTGACCCGTTTGGCCCGTTCTCTAAATAGTTAAATCAGTTTGCGTGCTTAAACCATTTGACCCAAAGAAAATAACCCATAATACAATCACTTACCATTCGAATGAGATCAAGGCAAAGAAAACGCTTAATATCGCGTCTAAGACCTTCGGGTAAATCTTTGATCAATTCCATCTCGTCTTCACCTCCCATCAACGCCCAATTTTGGCGTTCATAATGGCGTACTCTTTGTCTTAGAAGTGATGGTAATTGTCTCCTCTTCATCCACCATTCCATATCGCGACATCTTAATTGCATTTTCCTCTTTTTCGCCATAACAGCATGCAAAAACACCTTCATTTTCGCAAAATAATTAATCCTAGTTAGAAAAAATGATCATTTCACACACTACTTTAGGCCTAACAAGAAAGTTTACCTGAATATTTCCTATCAATAAAGTGAAGAGCATTAGTCCGCTTAGCACGACACAAATACTAAAGATCACTTCGACCCAATGACTTGTGGGCTCCAGATCATTGCCAAATGTACTGAGGCTCATTAGCCCCCAAAATATGGGATACAAAATCTTCACAGTGAGCGAGTTGCTAGAAATAACAGGAAGTGCCCATCTGTAAATGCCATAGTGGAACGGGCCGTTTACATCTAAACACGATGGCTTTCTGACAAAACTAGTAGTAGAGTTTCCAGCACATCGATCACTAAACGTTCCCTGAGGCAATAAAAAATTGTAGCAAACCTCGTCGGCACAAGACAAAGCTAGATTACACACGGTTTTCTTATCACATCGTTGTCTTAGGCACAAAACCACCCGTTGTATCGCCAAAACGTACCAACATCCTCCCGCAACCTATTGTAAACAAACATGCACATAATTTGTACATATGGGTTGAATGGTTGATTATTATAAAACAAAACTTATGATAAAACAAATAGTACTTACGTGAGATGCAATGAAGTAAGCAATGAGATTAAGTGCGAAACCCCACCAAATGGTCCCGAATATGTAGCCAGTGACTTTTGCCATCCTTCTCATTAGCGAGATCGAGTGATAGACTTTTGGTAGAAATTGGAAAACAAAAATGAACAACAGGGTGGTCATGATCGCCTTTATTCGCTCTTCGCGTATTAATCTTGGCACCACTAACCAAAAAATGGCCTGAAAAATAAGTACTTAAATTTAGTCTTACTTTGTAGACTTTTTTAATAGGGTTAATAAAGACATACGTTACTCTACTTTGTGAAAATGTTTAAATAAATTACCGAACCATTAAGTTGGTCAAATAAATTAATGAATTTACTAAATCATATAATACGTATGTTACTTAACTATAAATTTTATGCACGCATATCATTTTAATGAACAAATATTATAACATATATCATGTTGATTACCTTATAATTTTCACAAATTATAACAACATATTTGTTAACCAATTTTAATACCGTACAAGACATGAAGGTGAGTTCTAGCTGTTAAGGAGCCTAACAGGACATAAAAATTGTGTACAAACATTGCTGATGGACAAAAGTCTTATTATACTTTAACATATTTTTTTCTCTATATATAAATATAAATTCATATTCATAACCATGTATAATTACTCCGTCAAATTATTATTATTATTATTATTATTATTATTATTATTATTATTATTATTATTATTATTATTATTATTATGCTAATGTCAAGTTATCTATTTCACTACGTCCGATTGCACGACTTTAAATACATCGACGTGACACATAATGATAGAGACGTGGAAAACATGTATTTGTTTTACTTTTATTTATAGTAATTATTATTATTATTAATATTTAATAGTAATATTATTGATATATAGTGGTTTAAAAAACCTTATTAATATAAAATCAAAATAAAAAAATAATTAATGGGTCATCGTATTGAAAATATCTTGTTTATGACTTTAAATAAGAAATGAAAATATCTTCAAATACCAATCCTGTCAAAAAATTCATTCATAAATTAGATAGTATAACAACATTTATTTATTGTATAAAAAAATGTTATAATTAACCTTTTGATGTTAGGTTAATAACTATAACTATTATTTCTTGTAAGCGAGATTTGTGAAGCTTGAGCTTGACTCGACCTGAAGCTATATACACCTGAACTTGATAGTTGATAGATCGATAAACCTTCATATGAACCATCACAAGCTCAGCTCGAAATGGCCCACCCTATGTGTTCGATTACGTACGTACGTCAATACATTATACATATGAACATTTTACATTTACGTACGTTCAACTCGTATCTCATTTTGACTCGAACTACATATACTATACCCTCAATTCGACTCGAACATAGTTAAGGGTTAAAACTTCATACGAAATCTACCGTAACTAATAATTTCACATACGCATTTTCGATCATGCTAAATAATTGCATGTGATATACTAATAAGTTAAAAAACTGATTGAATACCTGTGGGACCGGTAGTATGACGAATGCGTCGTACCAAAACCCTTTGACAGACCTCACATAATGTGAAGAGATAGCCTTGGGATCCCACACAAGTTTCCCACAACCAACCACAAGTGACTCACGTGACACGTAAGCAACCCTAAACTGCAACCACATATGTAACAAATGAACCGCATCAACCAACGTCCGTACCACCGCTACCACCGCAGCAAGCGCACCGTCCATATAAAGACACGGATATCCACCACGACCAATTGACAAAGTGTAAAAAAATAATGGGTCAACGGCTAAAGCCATCCCACGTGCCAATAAAAAGAATCTATTCCATCTTTGTACTTTTTTACTTCTTGGGTCATAGATATGTGAAAAGAAGCCCGAAGAAGAGTGGATTCTTCTTCGTGCGGAAGTCTGAGTCCGGTTATGGATTATTTTGGAACCGGGTCTACTGCGTATGGGGATAAGAGAAGAGCCTGCGGAGGCTTCCCATTGGGGTTGGTGGGTCAGGTCTTGACAACTAGTGGAGTGGAAAACGGGGACGCCTACTTGAGTGCAAGTGTAGCATTCGGTTGTGGTGGTGGAAATGGGACTAGTTTCGTCGGCATCGAGGTCGTCGGTGGTGTCGGAAGTGGTGGTGGTTTGGTGATGATTGAAGAATTGAAAGAAGGAAGGCATTTGTGAAAAGGGTAACCATGGAAGGGGGGAGAATTATGGGTGGTGATAAGGGAATTAGAGAAAGAAATGTGTTAAGTTGTGTGTGTTGTGATTGATGAGTTTGTAGCAATAGCCGACTTCTATTATCACTAGATACAAACGTTTCTATTTTTGTAAGTAATTGTTTTATTTTATTTCAAATATGGAATGGAAATTGTTTGATTATATTTATCGTTGGTATTATCTAGTGAAAACTTTACTTAATTGATCCATCGTTTTAATCTAACGGATCACACAATCACATATGTTATTATTAGTTGCACTTAATTAAATGCATTTTTGAATATTTGTAGAAAATTTTAGTGCATTAAATGAAGTTTAACATGTCCACTTAAGACACATGTTAGTCAAACCCTTACTTTAATTTTTTTTTATCAATAGTTATTTCTAATAATATGTGTTACTTACATATATACCGATTTGATCAAGTACACAAACGAGTTGAGTTGTAACAATATAATTAAGTATAAAAAAAATTACTCGATCTTAAAAGTAGAAGCTTAAAACTCGACTAAAACCTAGTTGAGACTTCATTTTCATTATATACTTGAAAAACACATACCTTTATTCGTTATTATAAATCATAAGATATAGATATGATAGATGATAGATAGATAACATTCTTTAAACTTTTATCTCGTCATCCGGAGTATTTTTTAGATATGTAACTATAGATCGTGTTCAACGTGCGCAATCAACTTTTTTTTTTAGTTAATAAATATTATAATAATAATAATAATAATAATAATAATAATAATAATAATAAATACATGTAATATGAAGGAACTGGAGGTATAAGGTACACCTGGTCTAGAAGAATTAGGAACATGTAGGTACGGATGAGTGAGAGATGATAATGAAGAGTCGTATGCAAATGAATGAAAGAGACTACACTTTCGTCCTTTGTACACAACAACTTTCAATACTGAATTCCAAAAATACCACTGTGGTCTGTATTTTACTATTTGTGCCTACCAATTTTTATGTTTTTTTTTAATGTTTATTTATTTAGATAAAAACCATAACTTCAGTATTTCATTAAATTCATATTTCCCGATGTAAAAAGCTTTATAAAGCTTATTTGATTTACAAGAGACATCATCAATTGGTAAAAAAACTTTTTAGAAAAGTTTTATGCCTCCGATAAAGAAAAACTTTTGGAAAGTTTTTGTTTTCAAATCTACACACAAACTTAAAAAAAAACTTTTACTTCAAAAGTTTGAAATTTGTCAAACTTTACTCCAAAAGAGCTTTGTACTTCGTATCATTATAAATGCTCTTAGTATATATAGACACACTATTACTATAAAACACTTAGTTTTCATTTTCTCGTTATTATTTATGCTTTATTAACAGAGTAAATCTTGTGTGCACCAAATTGCATTAAGTTGTGTGATGCTAGTGTATTTTGAGGGATTAAACATGTATATTTCATACAATCAAATGACTAAAATTAACTTTAAAATGTAATATTTGTTGGATATAAGTTATGTGCAACTAACAACATATTTGTTACTATAGATAAATCAATCTAGTAACTTGATCTTACAGTAATAGGATAAGAAAAAAAAAGAAATAAATTCGTAAGTAAGCTATTACATCTATCCACGAGGGGAGATAGAGTGGGGCCAACATAGGCAGCCGTCTCTACAAGAAATTTCAAATTACGTAAAAAAGAAAAAAAAATGTATTAATAACATTTTAAAATTTTCACCCCCACAAAACTATAAAATAAATAAAAATAAATATTTTTCACCTCCTCCATTTGAATTTTTTAGCTCCGCCCCTACTTCTATAATAATTACCAAAGGTAATTTTTACTATTCACAACTTATTCCAACTCACCAACAACTATTTCAACTCAAATAAATGAAATAATATAATAGAGAAGAATATAGAGAGGTACTCTAATAAATGGTATAGACATAGACATTAGTCTTAAACAAAGAAGCATAAGTAAATATGTTGAATGTAATGTAAATAGTATTAATAAGAAAACAAACAATATAAACCACAACCATAGATATCTAACTACATTTAGAAGAGAACATTAACCCTTAATTTAATCTTCATTTTTACAAGATAAGTTGATGAATTTTAAATTAATTAAAAGAGTATTAAATAAAACATATAATTATATTACTATTGCTATAAATATTATCATAGAGTCAAAATATACATTATAGTCCTATCACTCTATATAAAGTAAGTTGATTTTTTATTAAAAAAATCAACGGTAGTGGTTAAAATACTTTTAAAAGTGTTTAATTTAAAATGTGATTATAATGTATGATAAATGATTAAATCGATAAAAAGAAAGAAAATATTTATTATTTTAACTCAATATACAGAGTGCTTATGTTTTTGAAATTGAGTTTACGAAGCTTTATAATAATGATGATACATTGAGTGTTTTCGTTTCAAGCTTATTAAATCAACCTAGTCACTTAATATTTATTCTAGGTCAGATTCTCAATTTTTTTGATAAAAGTACGATACATATTTAAATTGACTATTTAATTAGGTACAAATCGTTAACAAAGAGAATAATCAAATTCTAACGGCTTGAGAAAATCAAACCTGTGTCGATGAACACTATCTGCTACAGTACATGGAATATGAAGTTCTTTCACGTTTTAATTTTCGTAAAATGAGCAAACTTCGTGCATCTAAATTTATAAACTTTCTACGTCTCTTCATAACGCGTGGATAAAAAAAACACTCGTATTATGTAATTATCAACCATTAAATCGATCAATAATCATATTTTTATTTTTATTTTTCTTTCCTACTCAAATACGGAGTATGAATCAGCTTAGGATTCTGAATAAGACCACATGGGGCCATCACTGTATTTGTACCGTACTTATACGGAAGAGTTGATGGCAACAAGCTAGTGTCATTTTTTCAACGGTTAAAAAAATTAGAAATGTTTTTCAAAAATTAAAAGTTTTATCATTTTCCCATTTCATTTACTCTGTATATTGGTTTTAGCTATAAATACTTGAAACAAATCCATGGCCATCACGTGAATTTCGATGGGTCTGTGCCTAGGCCCAGGGCCCAGGCCCTTGAACATGTACGTGTCAGTAAATACAAACTAATATAAATGCTTGTATAGTTTTGATGAAAATTCTATAGCCACAAAAAATGGAGGACAAAACAAAACAAATTATAAGAAAAGAACAAAGGCATACTTGAAATAAATGGCCTTTGGTTATTTCATGAGTCTCATCTCATAGACGACCCATAGGACATACCATGTTATAAAAAAGAAATCTATCAATATATTTCAATTATTGTCCTTCAAATACTTATCAGTTGGAATTGGAATATATGTTATGTCAGAAATTGCATGTTCTTCACTTTGTGTTATACAATATACTTGTACAATGGTTGGTAAATTGAATGGTCAAACACCAAATGATCGTTGACTTAACATTATATCGATGGTACTTCAACCTAAGTAGAAGATCTGTGAGTTCTAGTTCATAAGTTGCACAAAATGTATATATTCGTAAAAAGGTATATATTTGTGGGGTGTTTGTGAATTATTGTCTTTTAAAAATAACTATGAAAAATGATAGATAGACCTGATTATTCGTGCAAGTTAGTAAACACAGATTAGGTGATGCGAAGTGCATATCCGACTAAATTACTAAACACCGGACACAACCAAAATGCAAAGGTCGAGGGGGCCGCGCCCCCTTGTGGGGTCCAAGGAGGTAGAGCAGGGTTCGGGACAGCGTCGCGAAACAACAACAAAATTGAATTTTTGGTTACAGAAACATAGACTCATATCTGCAAACACAGAAACACACACAAAAATTCAAACATGAAATGTCAAATCTATGATGTTTTAAATCTTAATTATTGATTATTGATTCGAAATATGAAGTTTCGTACTATAAGTATATCCCACACGAATCACCTTCTTGAAAATACTTTTGCAGTTGATTTGATAATTAAGCAATTGAGTATTGTAATTCTCCTCATAATCTATATCAATGGAGTAATTCAACAATCGTGATTCTTGAGTGACCAAGCGACAAGGACTTTAACTTGCTTTCTTATGAAACTAATCGACCAATCTTCATGGTATGCCTAAACTTGCCAAGAAACTTTTCAAACAGGGCATATTACTTGTCATAAAAGTGCCTCTAATATGCAACAACCCTAAGTATCAGTATATCAAATGCACATATAACTCTTAACTTATTAAAGTTATTATCATTTGCTAGACCAAACTGGCCTTCAAGACACTTAACCAAGATCACCTTGATCGGAATTCGGAATGCTCGGTTTGCAAAAAGAGTTATTAATTGCCGAGTAGAACCGTTAATCAAAGAAATAGTTGTAGCTAACCACACTTCTAAATCGGCATCAACGTTTTTTAAGCACCCCCAGAAAGTAGTCAATCTTGAAGAAACTAACAAATTCTTAAACATAACAATAAACACGAAATAGTAAAGATTAAAAAACTGTAAAAAGGCATTATGAGGGTTTGGATTTGTTAACAAATCAGGAAAATAGGATAAATATGCCATGGCTGCATACTTATCAACCTGGTTGCAGTGTGACATCATCACATCGCCATCCGGATTCGAACTATCCCGCCAAGATACAAATAATCTCTCAAATGCGCTCAGACACATTCATTCAATTTCATCATCATAGACTCTTATAATCAATCAAATACTAATCCAACACAAAGAATAAAACGTTGCAGGTGGAATTTCGATATAGACGGATAGACCGCAGGGACCATTCATGTAATTAAATCTGTTCACATAACATGCTTTTGACCGCCTACAAGTCTTGAAAAAAATACAAACGGAGGAGGTTTCACTGTTACAGGTTCGAACCCGAGACGATCGGTGTAATTTCATTGAACAGGGTGGTTGTTGATTATAAAAGAAAATCATCAGCAACAACACCAAAGAATGAAGTTTGACCAAGTCAAAAATCAAACTTTGATTTGCAAAAACAGAGGAGGGCAACCACCCTTAGAAACCATTTTTCATCCCCCTGAAAATTTGCCTCATTTCATTGCATCTGAGTGTTTTTTTTTTACTTTTTTTTACATATAAAATAAGCTCGAGAAGACAGCATAATTTAGGGTCAGAGGCTCAGATCTGCAAACAAGGAAAAAATGAAAACCTAGAAAAGGGGATCAGACACCGCCATGGCTGCAAACAGAATATAATAAATAATAAAAATAATTATTATTATACGGGTTGCCCCGCCAAGATACGGGCCGAATTCCACCCTGATCCGGTAACCATTGTTATACTATGCTCGGAAATAATTTTGCAGAAAAAAATCATTCTTCATAGCCTCAACATATTTCATTATCATAACAACCAGCCAGCCAGAAAAAAAAAAAAAAAAAAATACTCCGTAATATATATATTGTTGTGGTTCTTCTGATAATCAAGGGTTGTTGATTATTTAACAAAAATGAGGGGATGAATGAAATCATGGGCTCAAACGTTCATCCTTCACCGATTAATAAAAATGGATGGATGATGACGTGGCAATAGAGAGGTGGCAACCACCCTTTTGAAACCTACCGACTCTCTCGCCGGAGCCTCATTCGATATTTCCGAGCATATTTTGTTCCCCCATTTTTAACCCTAGTTCTGGACGGTGGATTTATATGGGAGTTAGTTTTTAACTTTTTTACCCCCAGTTAATGCTGATTATTTACATTTGACTATGTGAGCCTTTGAGGACTGTCTTTTTGGATCTCTTGAATTAAATTCACTTACAAAAAATATTGCAGAAAATAAAAAGGGAACAAAAAATATTGAGAAAATAAGTAAATTGTGAATCCAAAATAGCAACTTTTAGTTACATACTCGAATATTTATACAAAAGTAGTTCATATTTCTCAACACATCATGGAGAAAGCCAATTCAACCAGATTATTTTCTTTTCAAAAGCTCAAACACCAAAGTTTTGAGCCATATACAACTTTTCTTGCATAATAATATACACATTAACGTAACCAGAACTGCCTGTTATCATAGCTATGATTGATCACAGTTTGATAGCCATAACACCGGAAAAGCATGGACCTTGTTCCGATCATTGATTACCACGTACAATTGCCAACACCTGCAGAGAAAGTCAGGGATCTTTTGAATATGGATCAAAAGTAAAGTGCATCATTTAACACATACATGACAATATCAACTCTTTTATTTACTTACAAATGAGTAGATTCGGGTTATGCTTTATCTTTATTCGGTAAATAAAAATCTTAAAAAATTAGCTAAATGAGACTATGAGTGTAGTTCTGAAAAAAGAAAAACATCTTAAATCATCATATACCACATATTCTAATATTTAGTTAAAAACAATGTCATTTTTGCAGCCATATTTAAAACGCTTATTATTATTATTTAAGTAAAATAATTTGGTCAACAATTCTTCTTGACACCTGACCCGTTTCAACCTGCACAAATAAAGTTAGTGTTTCACGGGAACAATATTCAGTTTATATAGTATGAGGTAACATAAGATCTCATAAAAGCAAGATGTGCTGCAAGATTAGGAGATCACATGCAGGCAGACCATACCTTACTGATAGTAAGATTCTGGCTCGAGTCGTTCTTGAGACAAGCCAACGCGGCTCGTGCCATATTTGCCACTTGAGGATCACTCGTGTCAGTTAATCTTGGATCCAACAATGGGCTTAGAAAATTCTTCTCTAGAAGTGGCAATGCCTAAATTAAACAAGGATTATTCAACAGTTACTAGGTTGAAACAGTTACGGGTCACTTACGTGTAAGGGTCAAAACAGGTTGGAACGGGCCAAGTTGACCCGATCCACTTCTTTTCAGACTTTTTATAAAGATTATTATTTGTTTCAATACTAATCTAATTAAAAATTAAATGTAATTATAAATATATATTAGAGGTTTTTTTGGTTTGAGAATACATTTTGGGCTAGTTTTGACCTGTTTGACTCGTTCAACCCCTTAGTCCCGAATCATAACATTCGTAAGTAAATGGGTCAATTTGCGACCTCCAATCATAAAAATCAGCAGACTTACCCAATCAGCAAGGGATTGACCTTCTCTATCAAACAATCGGCTACTCTGTCCCGATATAAGCTCCAACAAAAGTACCCCATAATTATTTAGATCGGCTCTAAGTTGCTCGTTCATGTCGATATCTGTGCCTCTTGAGTCCCTGAAAATGCAGATCACGTTAGTTGTTCTCCAAAGCAGTAATTGCAAGAGAATTCAATAGATATTTGGTTAGAAAATCGATCATACTTCATTGATTGGAGTTTGTTCAAAGGAGAATCATCGAGCTTCACTCGCTTTATTGTTTTCTCGTAAATGCAAAGCTTTAAAATCACCATTGAAGCATAAATTTCAGATAAAACGAATATAGAAATGGAAAGTTTGTAGTGTTCGGTTGTAAAAGGGTCTATTTGGGTTATGTTTTATCTATCTATAACAAATATAACCCAAAAAATGAATAAAAAAGGGTACCTGAAAAGGAAACGGCCCCCAAAAGCGTAGTTTTAAATCCATGAAACGTCTTAAATTATTTTATTAAATTTTTTTTTATATTTTTATTGTATCATACGATATTTATTGGGCTTAGTGCCTGAGAATGCAACTAACTAAGTTCGAATATCTATTGTGTGAACCCAATTTAAGTTTGCTATTTTTAATAATCAAATTTTTAAAAAGTGTGTTTTAGTGTATTTTGATGATGTGTTAAACTCTTTGAATGCCACGTGACACCTTAAACGAATGATAAATCAGCAAAATACATTAAAATACCCTTTTTAAAAGTTTGATGCATTAAAAATAACAAATCTAAGTTGATTACACACGATAGATACAGGATGGAAGTTTAGTTCCACGGAGGCACTAGGCCCATATTTATTTATAATCATATATCACAGCTTATACCCTTTTTGAACCATTACTCAACCCTCCAGGCCACCACTCTTTTTTCCACCCCTAAAAGAAAAACACAGACATGGGCATGTAAATAAGTTCATGTCACCTTGGCAGAAGAACTGAAAGAGAGTGCAACTTTAAATGAAGAAAGGCCCAGATTAACTACTGAGCCATCTACAAACTCCTCGTGAAGGTAACGGACCACTTCCCCAATCTCGATAGCAATACCCCACCGTGAATTCCACGAAAGATTTGTTGCTTCCTTATTACCTGCAAAATTTACCATCTTATATCAGTAATAGGACCCACAATCACGTTGTGGATCGTGTACATAAAGAGGCTGCAGCTCCAACCATTTCTTACTTATGGGTTTGTCAATTCGGGTTGTGTTTTATTTCTAATAGGTCGAACGGGTCAAACAAAAATACCATCAGCATTGGATATATGAAAGGGTCAAAACTTTGCCTAAAGTGTACTTAATGCATAAAAACTCTTGAATCATTTTTATTTGAAGCATTGGATTATTCATATGCTAGTATAGTGTTTGTAAAAAATAATTAGAGGATGTTTAGGTAAGCTTATTTCTAAAGCTTTTTAGCTTATTGTATTATCAAAACATATAATAAGCTCAAAAGCTAGTGCGGAAAAGTTTGTCAAAAGAGTTTAGATTAGTTTAATTAGGTTAATCAGCTTAATTATACTTAATTGCGTATAAACCTTCTAAAAAATCTAGCCCATACACCCCTTAACTATAACTATAATAACTATTACATTTATATAAAAACTGTTTTGGGTCAACTAGACCTTTTTCAACCTGAAAAAAATACCTGTTTGGCAACTCACCCATTTCACAGCATACAATGGGGACTCGGATAAAGAGACTTACACAGCAAACACGCTTCAAGTGAACTTACTGGAAATTCACAGAGAAAGAAGATTGAATCACCAAAGTAACAGTGGCCAATTAGACTCAAAATATTTGTATGGCGAGCACGAGTCGCAATTTTAAGTAAAGAAACAGACTGATTATCTGCAGGTAGACCCACGACGATAACAGGAATTTCTCCAACAAGACCTCTGCAGACTAGCTTATCTTTATCTTTAAGCACAACATTCTTAAATCCATTTGTAATTTCTTCAACATCACCCATAGAGAAAGCTCTCGGGTATGAATAAGGAGTAGATGGAGTTTGGTTTGGCAAATGTGGTTCTTCTACAAAGTCAGCAGTGGTGAATGGTTGATCATCGATTTTTTTACAAACATTTTGCCATTCTTCACACTCTTGACCTGTGATCTTTGATGGGATTAAGGTTGCTACGCCTTTTGTCTTCAACAAAGCCAGATGACAGTCCACATGCTTTTGTATGTATTCTTTATCTTTCTTAAAGTAACTGAGAATTAAAAATGAATCCATTGTTACAAAATCTCTTTAAATTAACAGAGAATCAAGAAACCAAAGGATGAAGTACCCATCTAACACAATCCATCGAGGATCAAGCTTTTGTGCTTCATCGACAGCTACTTTCTTGGATTCTAAACCTGCAGTTAGTCTTATATCGAACTTCACCTGCAGGAAGAAAGACACAAATTGTATTAGCATATTTGTTCAAATTTAGTGAATTTTAGAGGTAGAAAAATTGGTAATCCAGACTTGTGTTGGTTATAAGACTATGAGTCAAAATGTGTAATTCTTAGTGCAGGTCAAAACGGGTTGGGTCAGGTTAGGAGACCTGCATCTGCATACACTATTAAATAGATTTTTTTTTAACTTTATAAATAAACAAAGTGGTAAAAAATATGATTGCTAAAGGTATATTTTTTTAACAGAAGTAATCTATATTCCTTTTATAGACTACCCAAACATCAGATTAATAAGTAAACGGGTCTAACTTGTCTTGGACATTCAGAACTTAAGAAGAAACAAACCTCCCTGTTTTTACAATGATCATAGTAGGGCTGGAGAAATTTTTGGTATTCCCTCTTCTTTCTAGCGATCTCTCTTTCGAGTTCTGATGGTTTCATTTCGTTGGGATTCGAGAACTCGAGTTTTATATCTGATACAATTGTTCATATGTTGTGAACACTTTATCGACAAGTTACAAAATATGTTGCTAATTTTCTATTCGCATAGGGTTATACCTTTGACTGGTTTCTGCTTTCTACCTCTTGTGTTCATATTACAACAATGTTCTACTTGCAAAACGCAAACATAAGATTGCGTACAAAATTTTTTCTTTCAAAAGCATGCAAATTTTATACCTTACAATATTTGAAGATTTTGATCAAGTGAAGTTATGTTATGTTGATCAAGTCAAGTTTGACTTGTTAGGAGTAAACTGAATGGTATACTTAGTGGTTAAAAATCACCATGCCATTTTCGAGCAATATGTCATTGAGGCCCTCTGGCCCAAGATATGCCCCCATCAAAGGGCCAACTATGGCCCCCTCAAACTTTGCCTGTTAGAAATTTTAGTCAATTGGAAATGACTTTTAACTCTAATGAGTCAAATGACTGAACTTCAACTTTTAAATCAATAAACTTCATACAGGTCCAAGATAACCAAAGACGACTACAATTGATCGACATAAACCAATACTATAACAGAAAGGAAAGCATGGGTAGATTTGAGAAAAATAGTGTTTGAACTATAACAAGTCAAAACTACAAAGTTTGACTTCTGATATAAAAAAATTCAAAACCACCAAGTACTTACCAAAATAGTTCATATATTGCTTCAAGTAAATGTTAAGAAGTTATACAAGAAACAGAAACTTACAGATACCAGATGTACCGAATCCGACATGAAAAGGTAAACAAGAAGGACTCGTTTTCTTTCCAATTTCGGGCAACACCCCGACAACAACAATGGTATCATTCGGGCCAACTATATATTTAATCGCCCATTCTAACGCATCAAGACTTCCTTTACCCTGGTTTCCATCCATCACAACTATTATAGTTTCTCCGGCATGAGAGATTGAATCTAAGGATAGTGAAGTCATTTTTAATCTGTTGGTGGGTAACAATAAAGAATCTGGTACTTAAAAATGGTGAGTTAATGTTTGTTATTGGCTTAGTTAGAACCGTCATGAACGTAGGTAGCAAGGTTCTCTCTTGTTTATTTGCAACTAGAAGTTAACGTTGTTTATCTATGAACAATATTGGATTTTGTTTTCGTTGCATGGGATAAAAACAAAATTTTTAATTATTTTTTTTGGTTTTAAGTTTTACTAGGAGCAATTTAGTTACTTCTATATGATTTTAAATTCTAATTCCAATTCTAGTTCTAATGTATAGGCGTACAGCCTATAGTTAGTAACTTCACAATCGGTAGCTCTCGCGTGATTAACTTGTTGGCTCATTCGCCGTATTTTTTTAATCCGACATTGATAGGGTTTAGTCAAGATTTTGAAGAGAACAAACAGTATTTTGCAGTTTTTAAATATCAATATACTAATTTATTTGATCTGATCAAGAAAAGAAAACTTCTGAAACTACCAAATACCAATACAACCAAAAGAAGATTGAAAGCTTCATCATTTGAAAAGGTCAAATCTTCTGACAGGTTGACCTTGAATTGGTTTTTAGTTTATGGCTATAAAACAAAAAATGTATACCCTACAATGTATCATATTCACAATCTATACTCATTGATCTTTCGATCTTTCTTCTAATAATATGTCATCTTCAAGCCATACTTTCACTTTCATTGTCGTCGTTTTCTTGCTTCACGTTGTCCATATGGTAACCGCAGATGACCCCATGTACCTCATTTGTTCCACTAATTCTGATAATTTTACTGCCTATAGTCCATATGAGCAAAACTTGAACAAACTGTTAGGTGAACTCAGCTTCAAAACCTCTCCAAATGGCTTTGGAAATGGATCCGTGGGCCAGTACCAAGCTCAAACATTTGGTCTTTCACTATGTCGGGGTGATGTGTCACCCCAAGACTGCCTGACTTGTGTTGCTAATGCAAGTTCCGAAATACGCAAGCGTTGTCCAACCAACAAGGCTGCAACCATATGGTACGACCAATGTCTATTGAAATATTCTGACAATAACTTCTTTGGCCAAATAGACAACCGGGGTATATTTTATATGTTGAATGTTAACAATGTAAGTGATCCTATGTCGTTTAACTTAGGAACCAAGAGAATGTTGAATGGTTTGTCAAACATGGCTTACACCGACCCAAAAATGTTTGCGGCTGGGGTTATAGCCCTTGAAGGTTCACAAAAACTTTATGGGTTGGTTCAGTGCACCAGGGATCTATCAAGTGGTGATTGCAAGACTTGTTTGGATTCTACAATTAGTCAACTTCCAAGTTGTTGTGATGGGAAAAAAGGTGGAAGGGTTGTTGGTGGCAGTTGTAACATTAGATATGAAATGTATCCATTTTTAAGTATTTAAACAAAGGTTCATTTAAAGCTTCCTCATATTTTTTTTCGATCCTACTTATGATGTAAATTTAGGGCCCGTAAATTTATCATGTGTTGAATTAACTACAAATTTGGTGTAACTCCTAGTTTGTAGGTATACAACATATGCTATGATTAATTGATTTTTGTTTGTTGTAAGTAACTTGATCAAATATACACCTGTTTTAAGTGAGAAATTGAGACAAGGGACCAGAAACATTCTTCCATAGCACATGCTTGCACTACTTATTGTATGAACGTCGACTTCTTTAGTACTCAAAACGGATCCAAAGGCAACATTAGGTATATGCACCCCATTTCTTCGACAGTTGTTCTTGTCCCTGATCATTTAAATACTTGAAGGGACAATTGTTATGCTTTCAGTATTTTTCGCCTTAAAATTTATTTCAGATTCTTGACTAATATTCAGAGTAGACTGTAACACCACTGGAGACAATGCCTTCCAAACTGAAGTGTTTCCAGCCAAGTGTCCAAAAACAGGTCTGCAAAAGAAAAAAAGTTAATATATTAGACTGACAAAGTTTAGAGAAGGCCACTTTAGTTGTAAAGAAAGTATAATGGGAAAATATGACTCACTTTGAAGAAGTTACGATAGAAAAAACTTCCATTCCAGAATCTTCTGCAATCTCCGCAGTAGCAAAGAATTGCGGAACAACAAACAAGTCACCTTCTTCAACTTTAGTATCCAATGCAGGCTTTCCTTCACTGCCCACAACCCGAATCTTACCACTTCCTTTAACAACATAACTAATCTGAACCGACCCATTTGCTAAGTAACTTGGTGCCAACATTGCATTGGCCTCCAACTTCACATATTTTGCACTTAGACCAATCTCACCAAGCGTTGGGATGTTCTTTTCCGTCAAGGAACTCACGATTCCCCCCTCATTCACAAAAGCGTCACCAGATGGATCGTTAATTGTGTCATAAAGTTTCTCTTTGATGTGCTTATTTGGTTCTGGAAACTCAATTCCAGTCTGCAGTTTAACAAGTAATGCGCCCGGTTGGCTGCTTACAAGACTTTCTGACTCCTTTTGGTCTAGACCAAATGTCTTACCTACAAAGTCAGATTGAAATCCGGCTAGAAGTCCTAAAACTCCAGCTACAAAAAAGTAAGTGAATTGACCAGGAACTATGGCTTTGCTCGTATCACCCAAGAACACGATGAGCACATCGGTGTCACCGCCATTGAACCACCACGAAACCACCCCTGCAGCAAGTGGAATTGCATCTCCTTTCTTGATCACCAAAACATTTTCTTCAGGACTATTTGGTGTCACTAACCCAACTGTGCAGGTACCTATTATACATATGTATGTTGAATCACTAATGTTATGCATGTATATAATTATAAATAGTTGAGGGCTGATCACATTTGGGGTTGTGTAATAAATTCTAATGTTAGATTATGCACATTTTATATGCACTTCAAGTTTGTCAACTTACCGAAAATAGTAACATACTTTAGATTCGACGATAACTATTGTAAGGTTCGACGTAAAGATACCTTCAATGACGAAACCAATTTTGGAGGAATCGGCATAGTGAGGAATAGCAAAGCCTAGAGGGTGCAGGAGAAGTTTTCCGGCACCAAGCTTAGACTCGCTTAACAAAGGTGTATTCGCATTTGACCATACATAATATCCGCCACTATCTCCCTCGAATGCTGTTTGATCGGCCTTCACCACCGTCATCTTCGTCTCCATCTTGTTACCAAAATTAAATACCTAATCAAGATGATGAGATGATTGAGACTTTGAGAGTATGTATGAATCACAAGGCTAGTCAGGATGGTTACTTATATAAAGGTTTTTTTTTTTCCGAAAAATGAATCAAACAGTTACCGTTTTTGCATTTTCGGGTAACAACTAATTTCGTTTTTTTAAAATGAACCACTAATTTAAAATCGAACATTTTCGGGTATTAGTACTCTTAAAATCGAACATTTTCGTTTTTTAAAAATGACCAAAAATGTTCGATTTTAAATTAGTGGTTCATTTTTAAAATACAAAATTAGTTTATACCCGAAAATGCGAAAAAGAGAAGTATTGATTTATTTTTCGAAAAAAACCTTATATTGAAAATATATAAAAAGTGACTATTCTCAATTGACTTTTACCTTTTTGTCTTTGGATGATTAAGGGACGATAATAGTGTCATTATAATAATAACAATAATTAGTGTCGTAAGAGACCGTTTTCTATTAAATATATTATATAGCCAGGTCTATGGTGAATTATTATTATTATTATATTACATATAATTGGATTGTGATCTTTTTTGATATCATCGAGATTTTCTTCATTTAAGAGTCTTTTAATTGTATTTTCGATTTCGATTCGATGGGGCCCACCATTTTACATATTGTTGAGATTAATATATTATTAAGTAAAGAAGAGTTTGAGGGAATCAATAATTCACATTTAAATATAAATAGAGTTATAAATACGAGAAAGTCAAATAACTACTTGCTAGTAAACTAGAAGACTTGCTCAACATAGAAATAGCCAACTAACACATATAATTGGATTCTTCTTTTTTCATGTGTTACTTCGATCAGATACATAACTTTGATTAACGTACGTATTTGCTAATCTTATTTCAGTACGCAACATCTTCTTGTAAGAATAAGATGTGAATGAGCAATTAATTAATCGAAGATAATGGTAGACCAAACGGCTATTAGACTAGCGGTATCGTGAGAACCCTTCAACTTTGAGGTTGTGGTTTCTAGTCTGGCGGTGAACATGTATATATATTCGTGGAAAAAATTGTACATATTCGTGGTAGTTAGGTGCATATGAGTTTGCCTTTAAAAAGAATAAATAAAAAAATAAAAATAAAAATGAAATTTGGATACAAGTCTAACCGAAACAATGTGGGCAGTTAACCATATGCGAAAAGGTGCATGTCCCGTATCCAATGAATTTTATGAGACTTCATGTTACACTAATTTTATTTTATATATAACAAAAAAATCTGTCATTTCTAGTGTGAAAAACACTTCAACTAAAATAACAATTTTGACAAACTCTTAGCATAAAAAAGTATTTTTCTTTAGTTGTAACAAACCCTTTTTGGAGATGCCCTTGCAACGTTATTTGTTAATACTGAAGTTTAAAAAATATAAAAACAATATACTATACTATTTTTTATTTAAAAGGGAATACCATTAAATAATTTACCTTTTTAATTACTTCGATACCTATTAAAGTTTTAGGGTAAATTACATTTTTCATCCATGTTGGTCTTTCTGATTCTCATAAACCCATTAAAGTTTTAAGGTAAATTATATTTTTCACCCATGTAGTCTTTCTAATTCTCATGAACCGTCCTTAAAAATTGTTTATTACAGTGGTCGGTCCTTGTGATTTGTATTTTTTTCCCAACTTCGTCCTTTTGCATTAATTAGTTTAAATCAATTACGGGTGTTTAATTTTACTTATTTTTAAGCACTTATATGGTTAAAAAATAGGTATGTGACCCTTTACTTATTTTTAAATATTTATGTTTAGTTTTCAGAAATGTGTTTGAATCTATTTATTTGTTATCAAAATAAGTAAATAAACAAATAAATATTTATTTAAACAATCTCAAACACCCCTTTATCTGTTTCTTTTTATATTTTTTTTTCTTCAAAACTCTTTTCCTCAAAAACCCACGTGACCATATATCAATTTGAAAAATACGATTTCAAATTTGGTCAAGACTAGAGAGTAGCATGTTCCGGCGACATAGCAGATTCCGATATCCGGAGTTTGCAGCAACTGTTGACCAAGTTTCTGACCACTTACAACCGGTTACGTATTCAAACTTAGTCGTAATCGGAGCAACAACAATTGCTTTCACCTCCAACCACTTACAGCTGGCGAAACAATCGTCGTAAACTATTTACTCCTTCATAAAGGGTTTGTTAGATTTGATTTAAACTTTTACCTGGGTTAAGTTTTTGTTTTGAACATTAATTTAGGGTTTTTTATTTTATTTTAGGTTTGGGGATTGTTAGTTTTGAGGGTTTGTCTTGAGGGAGATGACGGTAGTGTTGTTCAATTTGTTTTTGTTGCTTGTGGAGGCGGTGAATTGTTGTAGTGGCCGACAATATTTTGGCCGGATTTTATTTGTGAGAGAATAGAAACAACGCATGGGTGGTAGGTGGTGGCCTGGGGCCGGTTTCCTCTCCAGGAGGAGAAGAGTTTTGAAAGAAAATTTTTTTATGGAAAAAGAATAAATGATTAGAAAATGAATAAATAAATAAAATAAATTATAATAAGGGTATTTTAGTCAAATTAAGTATAAAAGGACGGAGTTGGGGAAAAATGCAAACCACGAGGACGACCACTGTAATAAAGTGTCTTTGAGGATGATTCGTGAGAATCTGAAAGACCACAAGGAGGAAAAATGTAATTTATTCAAAGTTTTAGGTTTCTTTCAAAATGATCATTCTGTGTAACGTAAGCATCAAATAAGTGTCACATAAATGTCAAATGTCAAATTTACATTTGCATTAGCACCAAGTTACATCAACATTTTCCAAACGATGTATACTTTATTATATTCGAACCTTTTATAAATAAACATTGTATCCTAGAAATGGTGTGTATAAAATATATTATGCTTAGTTACTTTTTTTTATAAATGTGATTTCTATTTATAATATTTGGAAAAGAAAGAGCAAATTATCTAGATGGTCGGATTTAACCTACAATATCTAAAAATGGACAAAATCTACGAAATTATCCAATTTAGTCAAAGATCTCGTTCCATCACATCAAGTAGTTCGCTCCAATTATCAAAAATACATATGAATTCGCTCAAATACCAAATAATTCGCTTCATAAGTGTCGAGCGAATTTCTAGGCATTTTGTTTTATTTGGAGTGAAATGCAGTGTTTTTTTTTGTAGTTGGAGCGAAATGTTTTGTATTTGAGCGAAATGTAGTGTTTTTTTTAATTGGAGCGAAATGTTGTGAATCTGAGCGAAATGTAGTGTTTTTTTTAATTGGAGCGAAATGTTGTGAATCTGAGCGAAATGTAGTGTTTTTTTTAATTGGAGCGAATTGTTGTTGCATTTGAGCGAATTGTTAGACATTTGAGCGAATTCATTTGTATTTTTCTAGAAATTGGAGCGAATTGTGTCTTGACCATTTTAGATATTTTTCAAAATTTTGTCTTTTTTTAGACATTGAAGGTTAAATTTTGTAAAAAATACTGGTGTAACACGCCACATGTTGCGACATGGATGTAGATAATATCATGGTTGTAACCTAATATTAATATTAATACTTAATTAATATAATTTTATTTACTATATTATTTCTTCATATTATCATCCAATCCAAATCCAAATATATATAAATTCATTCAAGTTATAAATAAAATATAAATAATAAATAATACTCCGTAATTAATTTAATTAATATTAAAGGGGGTGAAATTGAAAAACGTGGATTCCACTTGGATCTATCGGTTAGAAGGGGCGGGTGTTTGTTAGTTATCCAAAATCTCTGCTGACAAGCCCTAATTCCACATCGATGCCTTGTCCTCCCTCTCACGGCATCATCAACCCCTAATTCCCCATTCAAGATTTTAGAATTATTATTATCAATTAATATTTATCATTAATTATTATTCATTTCTATTATGGGGTACATTCCATTCGTCATTCAAATCAATCGACTTTACACTTCCATTCTCCTATCATCATCTTGGTACGTTTTTTACGTTTTTCTTTCTTTCAAAACCCTATTCCCATTATTATTTTTTCTTGTTTGTTATCTTGATGGGCAATGTTGATGTTGTTTGCTGCTTGATTTTATGAAAAAAAGAAACTTGACTTTGAAAGTCAACGATGCTAGTTTTCAAGCTTAAAATAGATGTCAAGATTTGGTTGTATCAATGAATAATTAAGTTACTACTCTGCTATATAGAAAAATGATTATATAATGAGGATGTTGGAATGTATAATAATTATATGGTTACATTGTAAGTAAGAATTCTTAGTTATGAAAGTTGACCTTTTTTTTAACAGTCAAAAACTCGTATACTTGTTATACACCTGTGATTGAGACTTGAACATGTAACATCTTGATTGATGGGATACCCAGAATACAGTTAGGCCGAAGGCATGCTGGTAAAAATAGTGGAACTTTGGTAGTGAATCTTATTGTAGCTTATGTTAGAGAGAGAATCACCCTTTATAAAAACTTAATACCCTTTTACTTTTTGATGGATTGCTTGCTGTTATTGATATTCTTTTTTGGTTCTTTCTTGTGAGATACACAAAATGTTGTTGGGTTTCTGATCTCTTTAAAATCTTTGGTTTTCTTTTTCTTATTCAGTTTCGGGTTGAATTGTTGAAGATTGCAAGTTTTATTGGGTAATGCCAAATGCTACAAAAGGAGGTGTTATAACAAAAGCAAAAAACAAAAAAAGAGTTAATAAACCTATAAAATGAGGGACCCCAATTTGATCATTAAGTTGAAGAGGGGTATTTGTTATTATAACTATATGCTTATAAAATAGTGTTTTGTATAGAGAGTGAGAGCTGTGTTTGTTGTATAGGATACCATTTGTTACATTTTTCTTTTGGTGAGTTGTTCCTTTGTAAAAAAATAAAAGATTTTTTTGTTTGTTTCTGTTGGTTGAGTAATTACTCGAGGTCTGTGTATCGGATACTCAAGGAGACGTAGGTGGGCATATAAAGCTGGCAAATTTGTTTGGCTTTTTAGAAAGAGAGTCCTGGCTGTTTGCAGAAACCATTGCTGCCTATGCGCGCAATGGGGGGTAGATGGACGGCATATAAACTCGGTTTATCTTGTTTCTCGCTTTTGATTCTTGTTCTAGTTCAAGGGTGTTCTTCACTTAACCCCGAGGGTAAGTTCACAGTATTCCACAGAAAATGCTCAGTTAATTGGTGGGGGTTTGTATATAATGCTCAGATAATTGGTGGAGTAGTTTTTTAGCGTATTAGTTGGTTTGTTATTGGAATATAGGTTTGGCCTTGTTGGATTTTCGGGCAGGAGTATCTCATGATCCATACGGCGCCTTCACAAGTTGGAATCCCGATGACAGTGATTCATGCTCATGGTCTTTTGTGCATTGTGTTGATGGTAATGTTCACGTGTTGTAAGTTCGTCACTCTTTGCATTTTGCTCTTAGGGCGTGTTCCTTTTTCCTTTAGGACTAATTTTGTACATACGGTGGATAGTGCGACCATTTTGAATAAATGCGTGTTTTGATGTTTTTTTTGTGTTTTCTCCAAAGGGATCTCAGCGGGCTATCCTTGGAAGGAGTTTTGGCACCTGAGATAGCGAACCTCACACATTTGAGACGTCTGTGAGTGCTCTTTTATGTTGTGTTTTGTAGTTTATATTACAACCAACTTGGTATTATTATCTATGGCCTCTTTTTGTTCATTTTTCAAATAGTATAGTAGATGTTAAATGAAAAAAAGGTTAATCTTTTGAGGAAATTATGTTATGTAGGATGTTGGTTAAGAATGTCGTTCATCAAAGTTTATGGCTTATATTCATTTGCTAATTTGTTTATATCACACTATAAGAATTAGGCAAGCACACATTTGATTAATGGACACATTGAGCTTTGCTAATTTGTGTATCGAAAGGACACATAACTCATGAAAAACTATGAGCCAAATAACTTTACGAAGAATTAGTTTTTGGATATTTTTGCTTAATCTTGTTTTTTCTTTTCTTTTCTTTTTTTTTTTTTTTTGTGTTACTAGTGTCCTCTCACAGAATAAATTCTCTGGGGTTATTCCGGAAGAGCTTGGTAAACTCACGATGCTGGAATTACTAGACTTGAGGGATAATAACTTGAGTGGACATATTCCATCAGAGCTAGGAAGGATGCATTCACTAAAACGGTTGTAAGTGGAATAAGTTAGTCCCTCTGTTCTCTGAGTTTTCATCCTTTGACATTTTAGTGTCAAACTTTTATTCACTAATTTCAACCTAAAACCTTTTGTAAACTTAAGGGGTGCTCAATGTGCGTGTAAGGTGATGTCACTATAGTTAGTTCTTAGTGTTAAATCGTTAACGATATCAATCTTTATATTTGGGGTCGTAATGATCAGATTTGGAGTATCACTTAAGTTTGATATAGTAGAACTGGCCATCAAAACAAAAAGTTTCCTGACCCTCCCTAATTTAACCAAATGCTTTTGGTTTAGATAATTGAAATCATGGTTTTAATTTTAATTAAAAATATAAATCCAAACACCCCCTTAGACCTAAAATATAGCCTTCTTATCTATATAATAATAAAACTTGAACTAGCGCTAGTAACTTTTGTTATACAGTTTAATTAAGTGAGAACCATATGTACATGATTCTTATAGATTCGTTAGAGCATGGTATATGCTTTCTTTTTTAAAATGTGATGGTTACGTGAATACCTAAACTATGGTAGTTGTGTACTCTAGGTTGCTCTGTAACAACAATCTTGAAGGATCCATCCCCATGGAAGTCAGGACTCTCAACTTTCTCTATGAAATGCAATACGATGAAAACCTTTTATCCCTTGTTGCCAATGGGTTTGGTTGTCTAAATAGGAAATTTGGACGATGGTAAGATACAACTCATTATAATGTTAACTCTAAATTCAAGTTTCTACTTAGGGGGTGTTTGGATGCACCTTTTGGAAGTGATCATGTGGAATTGAAGAATAAAAATTTAATAATATCACAAATTAAATGTTTTGCATGAATCACCTCTAAATAGTCATATAATCACTTAATGAAATGTACTTGCGTAAAAGAAACATCCAAACACTCCCTTTGAATCAAGTGGACAAACTGAAGCAACAATCACCAAATATAGTTCTAAGCACACTTCCATACCTCATTTCATTACAATTATTTCACTTGTGATATGAGCGATTGGTGCTTTAAATTTTGTGCAGCGGGTGATGACTATGTACCCCACTTCAATTCATTTCTATTGTTTATCTTGAATGACGAGATATACTTATTGTGTCGTATTTTTGACAGTGTAATGCAGGGAGGTTCAAAACTTCAAAAGAAAGCTGATTCTTTTCTAATACAAATCAAAGAATTAGTTCACAGTTACCTCAATCCATTCCAACTGTAAGTAAGAATGTCAAATTAATTTAAAAAATATTCACGGTTCTTTTTTTAATTAAACATAATTTCTGTATATTCTTTCTTAACTAAGTTTCAGGACTCACAAGAACTCCTTGACTGATTGCGCTATCTGGGAAAAACGTAAGTGAAAAAAACACATGATCCTAAGTTATATTCCCTCTTCCCCTGAAATCACAACACATGATTCTACGTGTAGTTTGATTAAAGTGGTTGACTTCCAGTATTCCAAAATATGGTTCAAAAGTGACAACATGTGAATCCTATGGATAAAATCTAGTAAGGGGCAATAACGTGTAAACTAGGCGAATTAAGATAACCTTCTGCTGGAATCAGATGTAATTTATTTCATGGAAATTTCAACCCATTTATTGATAAATGAGGCAACTAGGGTTACGTTTAATTTCTGACCAGTGACATCATTTAATTTGTTTAAAAAGAAATGAGTCATACGGGTTGAATTTGTAAGTGGGTTGAAAATTGCCCAAAGTACATCTTTGATGCATACAACCCTGTAAATCGCATTATGCCATGAACTAGATTAATGTGGTAACCCCATGTCCTTTTTGTTTATTTTTTAGCACATTTATATGCTAATGTCTCGGGTCAATCCAACCTGAGTAGACCTCTCCCATTTCAGCCTGTAAAGAATATCCCTTTCTACTTCCGATTCTTCATTTCGCCTGTAAATCAGTAGGTGAACCAGAACCAGAACTGTTCGAAAACGTTGTACGTCGAAAGCTAGCAGAAGAGTCTCCAAACCTAGCAGCTGCACCTTCTTTTAATGATGGGATCGGGCCACCAAAGATTATAGCTTTCCCAACTAGTAGAAGCAGCGGATCATTTCCTGCTGTACCCAAGGACAAGAAGGAACAGCATCCTATTAATCTACCACCACCTCCAATTGCCCTCGCTCAAGGAACTCCACCAACCTCGGCTTCCACCCAACCAGCAGCAAATCAGCATCCAGAAAGCAATTCAGATAAATGGAAGATTTGGGTTATAATATCTTTTTGCATACTTTTGCTAATAATCATTGCCATAGCACTCTGGTGCGTGTGTCGAAGTCGAGCGGTAAAGACCATAGGTCCTTGGAGGTCTGGTATCAGCGGACAATTGCAAAAAGCTTTTGTTACCGGTAATTCTTTTCTTGAAACATAGTTTAGAAGTTTGAATTTGTGTTGGATTTATAACCAGTAATGTTCAGATAGATGGATTCTACCTATTATTATTTTATTATGTTAAAAAGACGGAAATTTGTTTTGGGTATCTTCATGCTTCAAAAGGTAAAAAAATCACTTTCTGATGGTAAAAAACAGAAAAAATGTAGTACGCAATCATTCAAAAGGCACTTTTTGGTGTCATGATGTTTTAAAAAGGTAAAAAAAACCTCTTTTTGGTGGTTAAAAAAACTTGGATACTTAAAGTGATAAAAAAGGTAGTACTCACAATTAGAAGTTTTGTAAAGTTGGGCACCCCTTTTGTGCCATTTACCTTTAGATATATTGTAGATTGGGAGGTGTCATGGTCATCTCTGAAACTGAGTCCACCATGGGGAAACCTACATGTAAGATAAGCTAAAAATGTCGTTTTGTAGAATTATAAATAATTATTATATGTTACAGTTGTGAAACATCTTGATTGAAAATCCTGGATTAAATCTGGATTCACGCCACTTATCGTCCACAGGTGTTCCTAAGCTAAACCGCACCGAGCTAGAAACAGCATGCGAGGATTTCAGCAATATTATTGAGACAACAGAAGCTTATACACTATACAAAGGAACATTGTCTAGTGGAGTTGAGATTTGTGTAGCTTCAACCTCCATTGTCAGTCTCAAAGATTGGTCAAAACGTGCAGAACTCGGTTTCCGTAAGAAGGTTTGTTTATTTCAAAGGTTTATTTAATTTATCTTATACAATACACAATTAACTTGTAGCTAACATATATATTATTGCAAGTTGTTGTATAGATTGATGCGTTGTCACGCGTGAATCACAAAAACTTTGTTAATCTTCTTGGTTATTGTGAAGAGGATGAACCGTTTGCTAGGATGATGGTGTTTGAGTATGCTCCCAATGGCTCACTCTCAGAGCATCTACATGGTGATTACTCGGTTTCTGTATTTTTAAAAAATTGTGGTTTTTAAGTGCTTTTGATGAAATAAAGCAATCTTACAGTTAAAGAACTTGAACATCTTGATTGGAGTTCGAGGATGAGAATTATCATGGGAACAGCCTATTGTCTTGAGTATATGCACGAGTTGAATCCTCCTGTACCGCATACCAATCTGACCTCAACAGTGATCCGTCTGACCGACGATTATGCGCCCAAAGTAAGATCTTTTTTTATTGTTCTCAGTGTCTTCATTGCTTGACAATATATATACATTTATTTCTGACTATCGAATCGGGCAATTTTTTTATCTAACGTAGCAAAGAAAAAGTTGCTAAAAAAGGGTAAAGGTTTAAAGGTCTTCCAACGACCCAAAGTGTATTGTTAATGCCTACAACCTATTAAATCGCTTATTAAAGATATTAGATTAGTATCGTAATAAGTTTTTTTTTTTTTTTTTTGTTGTGATCACTTTTAACATACAAGTTAGTTAATGGTTTAAAAATGTGGGCAAAAAGTGTTTCGGTCCAGTTGACCCCTATAATAATTACTCATTTCGACCTGAGCCCGTTTTTACCCATTTACCTAACCTGCCCGACATTCTCATTTTACTGCCTGTAGTGTCGGGAAATGAAGAAGTTACTAAAAGAACCTGGTTTCGCAGGTTGCGGAGATGTGTTTCTGGAGAGATTTGATATCAAAAGCAAAGGTATCAGCAGATTCTGAATCGGAGCATTCTGCACTGCCACCACTCGTGGATACAGAGACGAACGTCTATTGTTTTGGTATCCTAATGCTGGAAGTCATTTCTGGCAAGCTTCCTTATTCCGACGAACAAGGGCCTCTTGTAGCTTGGGTAAGGGCCTTCAGAAAAATTTTTACTAAAAAGTTTCTAGTTCTACCATTGATTTAACGTTTTAAATAGAAGTGCTCATTAGATGACAAACTAGGCAGGTTGGATGGGTTGGGAAACAGGTAGAAAAGGGATATTTTGGTGCTCTAAACAAGTCACAGTGACCTGAAATACTTTTTGTCTCAAATTTTTTTTTTTTTGGTGTGAACATTTGGTGTATTAAATATGATCCACAAACATTATCTTATTTCGATTAATAATGAAACTTTTTTATTACATTGATTTAGGTGGTTTTATGTAAATGGGCGAGACATTCAACTTTTTTGAGCCATTTTATTCATATACATGTTTGACCAGTTTAAAATTATACATAACCCAAATCGACTCGTTCATAAGTAAATGGGTTAAAATTGATGCACAAAACTTACATACACCTAACAAGAAAAGCAATTTGGGACACTGTTATTCTAAAGCTTTCTGGCTTTATAATTTGGCTAATATTGCTGAACTTCTTGAATTGTGGGATTTTTGTGCAAGTTAACTATCACTTTTACCTTATATTATTTGCAACATAGAGCGATTTTGAACCAATTTTGTAAATATAAACGCACTAAAGAAAATAAAAACGTTTGTAATTCTTGCAGAGTATAGTTTTTTATTTTTATAAATTAACATTGTTTATCTACCACAAATGTCTTCATACAGTGGTTCTTAAAATCAACAACTCTGTTCAGGAGTGTTTATGTTTACAAAATATAGTTTATATTTCACATTCGTATGCTTATGATTGGCGATCAAAACATTGCATTATAATTATATGCATTATATTTGTGCAGGCTGCACAATATCTGAACGATAAAAGAAATGTCAGTCACATGGTCGACCCCACATTAGAATCATTTAAGCACCACGAACTTGACGTCATATGTGAGGTTATAGAAGAATGCATTCAGCAGGATGCTCGAATGAGACTAACGATGAAAGAAGTGGTTACAAAGCTTAGGGAAGTACTACGGATTTCACCAGAGCAAGCAATTCCTAGACTCTCCCCACTTTGGTGGGCTGAACTCGAGATCTTATCTGGAGAGGCACCATAAATAAAGAAACAAGAACTATCAAAGATACATGACTCCCTTTTATTGTCAATACTTATAGATTTCGAGGAGTGTGATTAGATGGATGCATGGGAAGGAGTGTATATAACGTTGTTTGTGTCCAGTGTGTGCTCGATTTGATTCATTTTTTGATTTTTTGATTCTTTGAGGATTTGTTTGTGTCTGCCGTGTGGACGTCAAGTGTTGTGTCAGGTAACGATCATATTGTTTGAACCAAGGTTTTGAGATTTATGCTGAATACGTATTTGATACAATGTATATTTACTATTTAGAGAGAGATGCCTTTAAGAAAAGTTGGATTATTGTTTTCGAACAAACAAATTTAGCTCGTTACGTGTAATTATAGATTTGATTAATGGAGTATGTTCTTTATAACAAGGAATGGAAAACAAGTACATTGAAGAAGCTGTAAACGAAGTTTTTTTTAGATACTTAAAAATGGATAGATCTCATATCTAATGTTACAACACCAACAACTCTTCCACCTTGTTTACCATCGCAACAACTTGGAAGTTGACTAATTGTAGAATTCAAACAAGTCTTGCAATCACCACTTGATAGATCCCTGGTGCACTGAACCAACCCATAAAGTTTTTGTGAACCTTCAAGAGCGATAACCCCAGCCGCAAACATTTTTGGGTCGGTGTAAGCCATATCTGACAAACCATTCAACAATCTCTTGGTTCCTAAATTAAACGACATAGGATCACTTGCATTGTTAACATTCAACATATAAACCGTACGCCGGTTGTCTATTTGGCCAAAGAAGTTACTGTCAGAATATTTCAACAGACACTGGTCGTACCATATGGTTGCAGCCTTGTTGGTTGGACAACGCTTGCGTATTTCGGAACTTGCATTAGCAACACAAGTCAGGCAGTCTTGGGGTGACACATCACCCCGACATAGTGAAAGACCAAATGTTTGAGCTTGGTACTGGCCCACGGATCCATTTCCAAAGCCATTTGGAGAGGTTTTGAAGCTGAGTTCACCTAACAGTTTGTTCAAGTTTTGCTCATATGGACTATAGGCAGTAAAATTATCAGAATTAGTGGAACAAATGAGGTACATGGGGTCATCTGCGGTTACCATATGGAGAACGTGAAGCAAGAAAACGACGAAAATGAAAGTGAAAGTGCGGATTGACGATGACATCTTGTTAAAAGGAAGATGGATGAGTATGAATTGCGAATACGAGACAATGTAGGGTATGTATGTTCTATTTTATAGCCATAAACTATAAACCAGTTCAAGGTCAAACGCAGAAGATTTGACTTTTTCAAATGATGAAGATTTCAATCTTGTTTTGGTTGTATTGGTAGTTTCAAACGTTTTCTTTTCTTATTGAATGTTGATGATTAGATCAAATAAATTACCTTAAAAACTTTTAAATAGTGTTTGTTCTCTTCGAAATCTTGACTAAACCCGTGTGTTGGGCCGACTAGTTAAACACGCGAGAAATAATTAGCTGTTGGGAAAAATAGAGGAAGATTGTTAATTTACAATAATAATACATGTATGCTTCATGAATTGGTCTGCTTACAAATGTTCTCCCCCGTGTCCTTAATTTATATAAAAGATTTAATAGAATGTGTAAGAAAATAATAAAATGATTTTTAGACATTAATGAACCACCTTGGAATTTAACTCCTATGAACATGTTGAGAGAAACCCAAAGTCCAAAACTAAGTTTTGTCAATCAATTATCTGAAAAGTACGAGTATTTTACTAAGATGTATACGAATTTATTGGGGTATTCTGTGATTGTTTTTGATATTTTTTTTGGCCATCCCAAAAATATACATCTAGTGAGTTTTGAATCTAAGACCTGATGTGAAGATAGCATGACGCCAATCACTAGGTCATCTTGGTGATGATTAATATTGTACATATCCATCCCATTATAAATGTTAATATTTTTATTTTGTGTTGTCTCAAAATAAGTGTATAATTTTTATAATAACCAATCACAAAAAGTTTGTAAGTTGTACATACGATGTTTTATTGATGGACAATGTATTGATTAGACACCTTTAAAACAATGTACATTTTTAAAGCGGAAATTTTAACCGAGATGGATAGAGTATCCAATTTCGAGATAAACAACATATAGTGGAGTGGTTATTGCTACCCAAAATATTAAAAGATACAACAAAACTCGAACACACTATAAAGATTGGCAGTTAAGACCACGTATTTATGAAAGAAGTACGATACTTAAATGAGCATTGGCAGTTTGCTTTAACCATAAAGTGACTTTCTTGGTTACAAACCAATGTTGAAACTTTAAGCATATACTTTGATACATTTATTATCTTCTTATCCAAATTAAGTGCTAGCTGTTTCATTAATCATATCAAAATTGACTCAAATCGCTGATTTTATTCCTTTTTAACAATTAGTAAAAGAAATCACTAAGTGTTTAGAAATATATAGAACTGTAATTCAACGTTTATTGTGTATCAAACTTCATTTTGGTGTATTATTTGTAAATTAAATTTTCAGTTATTGTTATTGTATGTATATGATGACTTATTTATCCAGTAGTTGAGTTTTTTGATAACGTGATAATCGTATAAGTCGTCATGGCATCACCACTTCGTCAAGACAGTTGCCACATTAGCCACTGCGGGTAATACGAGGTAAGATGCATACAATTATAAATGAGTGGATTTATTTTACTAGTATTTTTTTTTACTTTACACAAGTTAATAAATGAGTGAAGCTTTAGTTTCAACTTTCAATGTAATATCATAAACTATGAACCTAAAAACGAGGTTTCACTTGTAACAACCTGTCTCACATTCGTTTTGTGATAAGAAATTTGAAACATTTATAAGTCTAAAGTTGTGACTAACCAATTAGCTGAAACATGAAGGTATTCGATTAATTCATTGCTTTAAGCTTTGATAGGGTCCATAAAAATTGTCCACTATAAATTTATGATTTAACATATATATATATGCAAATAATGCAATATATAGTTAGCTATAAGTATTTATACCCTCATATTTAATACAATAACAAGTGGACAATACGAAGGGGATGGATGTATTATGTTTAAGTAATCAAATATTTAAGCATCAGCTTCATATCTTCACTTTCTTCATATAAAATATGGATGCTAAAGCTCTTCTTCAACTAACACCTTTCATTGGGTCCTCACTAATCCCACACAACAAAAATAAGTATTCCTTAATTAACAAATCAAGAGCAAGCACCACCACAAGACGCTGCCAAGTACTTACTTCCAATCTCACTGCCACCGCCCCAAAAAGGGAAAAAGATGCTAAAAAGCGAGTAGTTATTACTGGTATGGGTGTTGTTTCCGTGTTTGGAAACGATGTGGATATGTTTTACGAAAGACTCTTAGCCGGGGATGGCGGTATTGGGTTAATAGATAGATTTGATGCTATTGACTTGATGACACGATTTGCAGGTCAAATTCGTGGTTTCAAATCAAATTGCTATATTGATGCCAAAAGTGACATGAGACTTGATAATTGTCAACGATATTGCATTGTTGCCGGGAAAAAAGCACTTGAAGATGCTGCTCTTGGTGGCGAAAAGTCCTTTAAGGTTTTTAGTCCATTCAGCACGCGTGTTAATCTTATTTTTAACCAATATTTGTTACTAATGGTTACATCGTAACGTAGGTAGAAAAATTCTTGAGCATATGATAATCAAAATAGTAACAGTTGTCTATAAAGTTAATTAGCTAATTCATAACTAAATTTATACTAAAATAGATGACATAATCTAAAATTACAAATCATAATCTAGTTGAGTGGGTTTAATTGGCCCCACTTATACACATCCAGTCCGTCCAGGTTACTTTATTTTCGAAATGGTGTACATGCAGATTAATAAGGAGCGAGCTGGTGTACTTGTTGGATCTGCAGTAGGAGGTGCTACAGTACTTTCAAATGGGTTGGAGTGTTTAATCAAGAAAGGTTATAATAGAATCACACCATATTTAACACCTCTAATGTTAACAAATATGGGCTCAGCCTTACTTGCTATTGATCTTGGATTTACGGGACAAGTTTACTCCATTTCGGCTTCTTGTGCAACATCCAATTATTGCTTCTTTCATGCTGCAAATCATATCCGTGAAGGCAGGGCTGATTTGATAATTACTGGTGGGTCGGATGCTATGGTTGTTCCAATTATGATGGGAGGTTTTGCTTCTACTAAAGCATTGTCTCAGAGAAACGACGATCCCCAAGCTGCTTGTAGACCATGGGACAAAGATAGAGATGGATTCGTCATGGGCGAAGGTGCAGGAGTCCTGGTAACTTAATCAAGTATTTGTCATACTTAAGTTTTTCTGTAGGGTATTTATATAGTTGTATACTAATTTCTCTCTTCTACAAAATAAATATAAATATCAATCTTGTCATGTAGGTGATGGAAAGTTTAGAACATGCCATGAAAAGAGATGCACCAATACTTGGGAGGCGCTATAAATTGTGATGCATATCATATAACTAGTCCACGATCGGACGGACATTTTGTTACATCTTGTATACAAAGTTGCCTTGTGGATGCTGGTGTGTCAGTAGAGGAGGTACTTGATCACTTTGTCTACAATCATTAAAATTGACGGAAAGTGTTTGATTACCTTCTTCAACTACAAATCGTTGGTAGGTAAATTACATCAATGCACATGCAACTTCCACGGTCACCGGAGATCTGATTGAGGTAAATGCTCTCAAGAAGGTATTCAAGAACAATACAAGAATCAAGATGAACGCTACTAAGGTGAACCACACCAACACCATGATCTACCATTTTGGAGCAAACAAATAACATCATATTGACTTTATCTTCTCATTTATGTTTCAGTCTATGATCGGACATTCTATGGGTGCAGCCGGAGGTCTTGAAGCCATTGCAACGATAAAGGCGATTCAAACAGGATGGTTGCATCCCACCATTAATCAAGTAGTATGTGGATGTCTAAACACCTATAGTCCTTCTATTAACTAACCGTATACGTATGTGTCGGTTTGGGTATATCCGTATATATAATTTTGTAACTAATTAAACTTGAAATGTTTAAAATTAATTAAATAATTTAAAAATTAATTAATACGTACAACATAAGTTTTCAAAAGATCAAATAGCCCAAAAAGGTAATGAAAAGTCCAAAATTTCTAAATCAAGAGAATATCACTTTTTCAATCGCCCAAAAAGGACCTATACTTTTAATTTTTGCCCGAAATTGATTATTTTGTCAAAAAAACTTAAATTAAGGGGAATATCACCTGATAAATTTTATTTTTTTTTACAAAATTGACTCTTGAAACGACTTAGAGGGGTTCCTATGTGTCCAAGAGATTTACATTCTTGCATTATCAACACACAAGCAATCTTCAATTTTACGATCCACCATCTTTTATATACGAATTTGTCACTTCAATTTTGTAACCTTAAGTGGCTATATTCATCACCCTAAATGTTTTAAACCATGATTTGTGATATAAAGTATTTATAAATGATGTGCATCACCCTTAACCGGCCTTAATTTTGTATATATAAAAAATTGATTAAGCGATATACTCCTTATTTTAAACTTTTTTACAAAAACAATCATTTTTAGGTAAAAATTAAAGATAAGAGTCCTTTTTGAACGATGAAAAAGTAATATTTTTTTGATTGAGAAATTTTGAACTTTACATTATCTTTTTGGACTATTTGCCCTTTTCAAAATTGATTATATACCATATGTTCTTATCATTCTTCATTCTTTATTTCTTTATATATATAACCCTTGTTTTTTCATCGAAAATGTAGAATATAGACCCGATAGTAGAATTTGATACGGTTCCCAATCAGAAGAAGCAACACGAAATCGACATTGGTAAGTATTTTTCATGGTTTTCGACATCTTGTTGACATAATTAGTGACGTGTACTTAACTATTCAAATTTTTTCATTATACAGCCATTTCAAATTCTATGGGTATTGGCGGACACAATTCCGTTGTAGCATTCTCACCGTTCAAACTTTAATATATTCGTGTACAACGACTCTGCCTCTGAACCACACAGAGCAATTTCATCCGGATGGAAACAACATTGTTACCTTAATTATGGTCTCCAATCTAGCGCCTAACGTTCTAGCTATTTCTTTTTTCTTGCAAGAATTTTGTATCATTATTCAAATGCATTATTGAAGCTAAAATTTCCTTTATAAACAAAAACTTCAATTAATAAATCACAAATAAAAATAAAGTTTTAGTGAATTAAATGCAAATTTTAAGTGTATTAGTTTTAATTTTAAATAAACAAAGAAATTTTAGCTTTAACAAATGCATTATATTTTTCTTATTGACAGCCTCAAAGGCTGTTATTATCACTTGCATATATTTACCAAATTAAAAGGCAATTAACAAACTCTATATTCCAAAGGGTTGGTAGCTATAATTCTAGACTGACATTTTTTTAACTAAAAAACACTAAAGAAATAGGTACGCCCGAGTTGAAAATCCCTCGGAACAACATTTATAACAATAATGTCGTCGTTTAATAACCCATAATTAGATCTTGAAACAAATGTATAACAAGAATTCCCTGTAATTCTTAATTTAAGAGAGTTACAATTTTTTGCCAAATAACCAATTTGGTCTCGAGGTAAGGAGAGAAATATGATCAAGAGTGGTTCGAATATATATATATATATATGGAGTATAAATAATTGCTCCACAATTTGACACATAGACAAATATGCCACGTGGCAATCTCTTAAAATTTACATATAATAAAAAATAAAATAATTTAATTATTAGTTTGATAACCATACAAACAACAAAAATAATTTTTTAATAATATATAGAAATACATATACGTACAATTTGAGGTATTATAATCATCTCACAACACATCCTAAATTTTTTAATTCAAAAGATCTTTTAAAAAAATTGTTTTATATTTATTAAAATACAAACCACCATTTTTAATTTATAAGAAGTGGTGTTCTATATTTTATTTTATGTCAACTACATATTCCCAATCGAATATAAATATAATAAATCGAAGGATTATCCTTAAATACTCCGTTATTAATATAGTTCATAAAAATTTAGTTTCTGACAGATTTTGTAGCTGTATATAGTTTCAAAGGATTAATCGAAGTGACGATTTATTATGATTTTAGCTATCAGGTGATGGTAAAAGCATATTTGATCTTGCCGTGCATCACACGGGTTTGTATCTAGTATATATATATATATATATATATATATATATATATATATATATATATAAAGAATTTCTTGTTCACTAATTATGAACCATGAAAAGATGGATCAGTGTTGGCTACCCAAACATTTTTCATGTGAGTAAAGTATAAAGAACAAAAGGAGAGAATGTATGCAAAGATTGGAAGCCTACACTTGCTCACGATATATGATTATTAAATTCTAGAAATATTTCTAGGTTTGCACGAACACGTCATGATATTTTTGGGTCCATGGAGGAAGAGGTCTCGAATAATGCAGTACGTGAAGGCTAAGACTGAAAGCATATGGATCAATATCCCTTTGGTACCAACGCCAAATCCTAAACGCACGTGCCAAAAGCATGATCAGTCCACACGTTTTGGACACGATCTTTTCATGCAACACTTCCACCGATGTTTGCTCCTTCACTTCGGGAACAACCTGAGCCAATGAAGCCAATTAAGGCCGGATGAGTCTTTGCTTGTTCCTGAAGATGATCAGTTCTTGGCTCAACATGCAACCTGTATACTTGTGTTTTTATAACTCATAATTCTTATTTCAGCTTCATCACTTGAAGCTTGTTAATTAGTGAATAGATTTGATAAATTAAGGTTCCATTTTTCAATTTGTTTATCAAAAAATGGGTTGATATGTCAGTAGATTTCAATAAAGAAATGGGCTCCCCTATGTCCATCTATATAAAACTAAAGATTCAAAAGAATCTAAGAACCAAATTGTGTGAGAAAAACTTAAGAAGAATATATACGAAAATGATAGATATACAGTTGGAATGATTTTGAAACATTAATCATAACCTATATACTTCAGACCATCCACAATGCTATGGACTTCATCTTGTGCATAGCCCTGCCACGTCATGCCACATCAACTTTTTATAAACCTTCACTTTCTATAAACTTACTATTTTATTCCTATAAACTTGAACAAGTCCATAACTAGGTCCCACCCATTTTTTTATTATTATTGAAATAATACTTTGGTGGAGCAATTAATTATGGAAGCATTTTTCTTATATATATTTTAACATTTATTTAAAGAAGAATGAGTTCATGAAGCTCATAATACCTTGTCCATGCACATGGACATCTAAAAAAAGTTCATGAACTTTGTATATGGACAACCTCCTACAATGGATGTCAATATGTATGGACTCCATGTCATCTCCACTTAGGCTATGGACTTGGTGTATGGACACCATTAGAGATGGTCTCAAAGAGCTATTGGTCTAGTGGTATTGTGGTGACTTTTTCAATCATAAAGTAGATGTTCAAGTCATGAAAATAGCACAATCATATATATATATATATATATATATATATATATATATATATATATATATATATATTCGTGATAGTAAAGTGTCTGAGTACTTGTTTCTATATATATTCTCAACTCCTACATTTAACAAAGCTAAATACTATTTATGTAATAGTGCCATGAATAGTGGGGGTTTTTTTAGTGTGTTTAATTATAAATAAAATTCATATACATTAAAAAGATCATTTCAATTAAATATGTATTCAAAGTTAAGTATTGTAGGTTGATCTATTTTAGTTATTGTTATAAAATTATAAATTCTTGAAAATTCTTATACATTTATCTTATATAAAGTTTTAAACACCTTATTAATACATGTATTATTTTGGGATTTTAAATACTTCATTTGGTGTAAAAGAGAAACATAAAAATAATATCGATAGGTTTTTCTTAAGATTATAAGTGTCGTTATTATTTTATCAATTTTTTACAAATTAAAGATGTGTTATTATTAAGTGCGATATTGATTAAATATATATTCAAAGTTATGTATTGTAGGTTTATATATTTTACTTATTGTTATAGAATTATATATTCTTGAAAATTCATATACATTTATCTTATATAAATTTTAAACACCTTATTAATACATGTGTTGTTTTAACATTTTAAATACTTCATTCAGTGTAAAAGAAAATAATAAACATAATATCGGTATGTTTTTCTTAAGATTATAAGTGTCGTTATTATTTTATCATTTTTTTGAAATTAAAGAAGTGTTGTTATTAAGTGCTATATTGATAATATGAAATCAAATCTCACTTTAAATATTATATCATTTTTTGTTTATGTCATAAACTTTACGTAAAGAAAAAATATTACATGACAATGAAAAACAAACATTTTAAAATATGAAGTATAAGTTGAAGAAAAATTTACTATTTAATTTAATCATTTCTTAAATTGTCAGAAGAAATATTACTGTTAGTGCATAAATGTGTGTCAGTCAGTTGGTCAACGTTTGTTCTGTTAAAGTTAATTAGTCTGAGTGTGTGAAGTATCAAGTTTGTATTTTCGAGTTTGTAAATGAAACGTAATTATAGAAAATACACAATATTCTGGTCATGCGACACAGAGCCTGTGTCGCTATAGCGACACAAGGGTTGTGTCGCAATGGGCTGGGCCTGCGACATAGGGCTTGTGTCGCAGGGTCCAGTAGGGTTGTATAAATAGAGAGTTAGAGTTTATGTTTTAGGTAGATCAAACCCTAGAGAGAGATAGAGATACGACAGAAAGTGTGAGAGGGAGAGAGTTTGTGATTTGTAATCTTTATTCCTCAAGTGTTTATATATACGAAAAGATTATAGAATCGTTGTGTTTGTGTTTACGTTTCAATTGCTTGATTGATTGTTTCCGCCTTTCAATTGAGTCAAACGACAAGTCTAGATCCGTGGTAGAGGGAACCAACAAGTGGTATCAGAGCCATAATCTACGGATTTGGTGTTATCGGATCGTGTTAGTACGTGTTTTCGGTTAAAAACGACTAGTTTTTGGAATTATATCTTTGCATTTCGTGTTAAAGGCTCATATTCTACATTTCTCTGGAAGATTTTGGTGTTTTGATTCGTCTGTTGTTCGTGGTTTTTTCGTTAGGGTTTCGGAAGTTTGCGAATTTTAGGGTTTTCTGCCGCAGCTCTCCCCGTTTCTGCGACACAAGCTGCGACACAGCTTTTCTGTCGCATTTAGGGTTTTAGCGACAAAATCTTCTGTCGCGATTAGGTTTTAAGCGACACAACTTCGTGTCGTATATAAGAGTTCTGCGACACAAGCTAGCGACACTAGATTAAAATTTGCGACACAAAGATCGCGACACAAGCTAAATTTGCGACATAGAATTTTTGCGACATAACCCTTGTGTCGCCAGTTTAACTGATACTTAAGTTCTAGCGACACATCTCTAGTGTCGCCATTTGATTCTGCGACACAATCCTTGTGTCGCATAACAGTTTAGTTTGTTCTTTGTGTGTTTGTTTTGCAGATTACTCAATATGGCATCTTCTTCATTGCAACGTGTTGGAGATCTACTAAAGCAAAACTCTGAAGTCGGAAGTACGAATAAACCACCTATGTATACTATAGGGATGGATTATGCCTACTGGCGTCAACGCTTTGAAGCGTTTGTTTCGTTTAATGATCCTGAAATGTGGGTTGCTTTAACAGAAAGATATGAACGTCCGGTCAGTCCGGGAGTGTATACTGGTACTGCACCCCTAAAGTCAATTAAATCAATGACGCCTGAGGAACACAAAGCCTTTGAGAATGATAAAAAGGCTCATTCTGCAATCACCATGGCATTACCACCGTCAATTCTCAAACAATTTAGACATTTGGAAGTTGCTTATGACTTATGGAAGGCATTTGAGAAAATATGTGGAGGTAGTGAACAATATAAGCAGAACAAATTGCGTTTAGTCAAGAAGCAATACGACGTGTTTGATATTCTTCCAAATGAGTCTCTTTCTGACTTATTTTCTAGATACTCACAGTTAGTAAGTGAGCTAACGGAAGGGGGAATAACTCTGGATAAGTCTGAAACTAATAAAAAACTTCTTGAATCCCTACCTGACAAGTGGGATACTCGAGTTTTAATGATGGAAAAGGATCCAGACATTCTAAACATGTCTCTTGATGATCTTATTGGTCAGCTAGAAGCTGATCTTCTGGACATGCAAAGAAAAGAAACAAAGGCGACTGCGAATGTCCAGAATCCTAAGATCTACGGAGTAGATGTTTGATCAACTGGAACATCTGGCTCAGCATTCTTGGCTGGTGGAACCAGTGGCTCGTCAAGTCATCAACCTAGTGCTTCTTCTAGTGGTTCTTATTTTCAACCACCAAGTCATCAAGGACCTATTCCTGCAGCTACACAAGATCATGCTGCACTTTTTTCGGCGTTGCTATCCGCCTATGATGACTTTCTCTGCAAGAAAGCTGGTTCCATGGACTTGACAGAGGAAGATTTTCGTCAAATAGATGATGACGAACTGGAACGAATGGACTTAAGGTGGAACTTGGCCATGCTTACTCGTAGAGCCAAGACCTACTTTAAGAAAACAGGAAAGAGGTCATTGGAGGACCCTAGTGATAAGGGTCTTGGATTTAACAAGAGCAAGGTTAAGTGCTATAAGTGTCACAACTATGGACACTTTGCTCGTGAATGTGAAACACGACAGCCCTCCTCTGGTTTCACAAGGCCTTCTCAGAACAACCCTACAGAGAAGGCTAAAGCTGAAGAAAAGGCAATGGTGTCAGCCGCCTTAATGTTATTAGATGAAGCGTTTGACTGGTCAGAACAAGCTGATGATGACCAACAGAACAAAGCTTTCATGGCCAACATTCATGAGGTTGATAATGAACCTTTGTCTTGTATTTCATGCATTCAATTAACAGGACAAGTAAACAGGTTAAGAGAGGAAAATGAACGTCTTATCTCTAACATAGAACAATTAACTGCTTCAAATAATATGTTAAAAGATAATGATAAGGTTTGTGATAAAAAGCTAAAAGCTATTTTTGAAGAAAAGAAAGAGCTGAAAGCCAAAATTTTTGAACAGCAAGATGAAATAGGAAGCTATGTTAATATGCTTTCCTTCGTAAAGAAACAACTTGCTGATTCTCAGGCTGAAGTTCTTGAGTTGAACAGAAAATTATCTAACTTTTCAACTTCCTCTCTAGTATTTGATGAGATCCTTCAGGCACAAAGAAGTGATACGAAAAGCAAGGCTGGACTTGGTTTTCATCAAGTTCCGCCTCCTAAAAATTATTTTCCCATGCCTGTTAAGGATGACATCACTGAATTTATGCCAAACTTTTCAAAGACGGCAATAAATCCTGTGAAATTTGCTCCTGTCAAAATAAGTAAGCCTGTGAAAATTCAGGCTGAAAAAGTTAAAGTAACTGACGATCAACCCTGCACTAGTGAGTCTGAACCTGTTAAGGCAAAACCTAGTGAGCCTGAGATTGTTAAGGCTCAAGAGGTTAAATCTGTTGAATCAGTTACTGTTTGTGTCAAGGCTGAGTCAGTTAAGCCTTCTGATGTTTGTGAGCCTGTTGTAAACAAGGCTTCGAGTGATTCTCCTGTTATTTTAAAGGAGATTGTTAAAATTGAGAATATAACCGAAGAGGAGTACTCAAAGGTTGAAAAGAAAAATGTAAAGCCAAACAATGTAATTATAACTAATGAATTGTCAGTCATGGCTTTAAGTGGAAAAGGCAAAGCTAAGTCTGAGCCTGAAAAGAAGATTTTGAAAATCAAAGAAAATATTAAAAAACATCAAACTTCTTCTAAATCCACTGTTTTCTCTAAACAAGTGTCAAATTCAACATGCTCACATAAGTGTGCATGTGCCTTTGACATTTCTTTCAACCATCCTCATAGGTTTGTTCCAAAATTTCAACAACCTGTTGAGAAAAGATCTTGTTTCTACTGCAAGAAACAAGGTCATTTAATAAATGATTGTCCGTTGCTTGCTAAAAAGCGGTCTGGGAAAGGTGTACCTAAAAGTTCTAAAATTAAAAATTCTTCAGTTAAAGGTTCACGTTCTCCCTCACCCGCTAAGAAAATCAGCAAGGTTGAGCCAACCAAATCATCAATTTCTAAGCTCAATGTTGTTGACAAGCAACCTTCCAAACCTAAAAAGGTTTGGAAAGTGAAAGAATCATCAAATGATTCTACATCCAAAAGTGTCACATCAATCAATACTTCTGATATGTTTAAAAACAAAATTTTGACTGATGTGATCATTGTGGATGATGCGTCTGGAGTCCCCAAGTCTGTAAAGGCTTGGGTCTCCGTTACTAATTAACTTCTTTGTTTTTGGTGCTGCAGCAACTTGAAGCTGTCCTGAATAGCAAATGGTATATCGATAGTGGTTGCTCGCGGCACATGACCGGCAATATATCCATGCTTTCTGATGTTCATGCGTATAATGGGGGATATGTTGCTTTTGCTGGTGACAAAGGAGGTGTAATTTCTGGCCAAGGCACACTCTCAAACGGCAGAGTGAGCTTTGAAAAGGTTAATTTTGTAGAACAGCTGCAACACAACCTTCTTAGTGTATCGCAAGTTTGTGATAAATCATACACTACTGTATTCACGAAAAGTGAGTGTTGCATTCTGAAGCCGGGATTTGTTATTCCCGAGGAGTGGGTACTACTGAGGGCACCTCGAGACAGAGACACGTACATTCTGGATATGCGTACTGTTGAAACAAAGCAGCAAACGTGTTTTCTGTCTAAGGCTAATGAAAAAGAATCCTTGTTGTGGCACAGACGAATGGGTCATCTGCATTTTCGTAAAATGAATTATCTGGTTAAAAATGATCTTGTGCGTGGTGTACCGAAGCAATCATTCGGGCTTAATGATCATTGCGTTCCCTGCCAAAAAGGGAAACAGCACAAGAAGACCCATAAGTCAAAACTGGTCAACTCTGTTGAAAAGCCATTGGAATTACTGAACATGGACTTATTTGGACCAGTGAGCAAGAAAAGTATAGGTGGAGCATGGTACTGTTTGGTGGTCACTGATGATTACTCGAGGTTCTCTTGGGTTTATTTTTTGGCCTCCAAGGATGAGACTGCTGAAATCCTTATCTACTTGTTTGACAAACTGGAAAATTTGTGCAATCTAAAGATCAAGAAACTGAGAAGTGATAACGGTACAGAATTTAAGAATTCTACACTAGGTCTTTTCTGTTTAAAGAAAGGCATTGATCATCAATTCAGTGCTGCCAGAACTCCTCAACAAAATGGAGTTGCTGAACGTAAGAACAGGACGCTCATTGAAGCTGCTCGGACTATGTTAGCTGATTCAAAACTGCCTATCACATTCTGGGCAGAAGCGGTCAACACCATTTGCTACATACTAAATCGAGTGTCTATGGTTAAGAAACGTAATAAGACCTGTTATGAGCTCTTCAACAACCGTAAACCAAATTTACAGTTTTTCTTGAGCCGTTCGGGTGTCCTTGTATGATTATGCACACAAAAGAACGAGTGGCTAAATTCGGTAGCAAATCGAGTGAAGGCTATTTCTTGGGTTTTTCAAATAATTCACCTAATAAGCGTGTGTATAACAAAGTCACAAAGAGAGTGGAGGAACATTTTGAGGTAACATGTCTTCGTTATACTCAACCTTCACAAGGTTCAGGGCCCGAATTTCTGTTCGACTATGACAGTATGTTCGACTCTTTCAAACTTCCTGCTGAAGATGAAGTTGAACAGGTGGTGACAATGCTTCATGGACTTGATATATATTCTGATGTATCCAAGTCTCCTACAAAAACACCACCACCTCCTCCTCAAACTACTGAACCAGATCAAGATCCTGATACAGATCCAGATATGCCGGCATTATCCGATGGTGAAGTAGAATCTGTCACAGAGGTACTTGAAGAGACTTTAGTATCTGGGGGAGATGATACAAATTTGAAAACTGACATTGAACTTGAAGAGATTCCAAGTAGCCGTGTAAATGTGAATCACCCGGTCGATAATATAATTGGTGATTTACACGATGGAGTTAGAACCAGAGGACAAACCGAGTGCCTATTAGCTCAATTGGAGTCATGCTTTCTTTCTCAAATTGAACCGAAAAATATCAAGGAATGTAGGATCGCAACAAAGACTGATCTTAAACAATGAATCAATAAACAATAACTAATGCGCGGAATTCAATAGCTATCGATTGTACGTTCAACAACAAAAATCACAAACACATATATTGAATTAATCATATAAAGCAATGTGAATTACAATGACTGGACCACTGAGAATGACAGAGAAAATTCGTATATGCCAAAATGTAAAGTGTCAAAACTGAACATGTCAAACTGAAACCCTAAACGAGTATTTATATGTAACTAATCTGGACTAAAGGGCGATATTGGTGATATCTCGCAACAAAGACTGATCTTAAACAATGAATCAATAAACAATAACTAATGCGTGGAATTCAATAGCTATCGATTGTACGTTCAACAACAAAAATCACAAACACATATATTGAATTAATCATATAAAGCAATGTAAATTATAATGACTGGACCACTGAGAATGACAGAGAAAATTCGTATATGCCAAAATGCAAAGTGTCAAAACTGAGCAAACTGAAACCCTAAACGAGTATTTATATGTTACTAATCTGGACTAAAGGGCGATATTGGTGATATCGCCTGTGCGATATTAGTGATATCGCCCAAGCGATATTAGTGATATCGCCTAAGACAAAATTAATCTAATTAATTACAACTCGAAACTTAGACCAAGTGACAGACACTCTAAATGTATCAACAAACTCCCCCGTGTCTTCAGCTTGGTCTTCAAAAAGTCTTTAGTCTAAACCCATCCAGTAGGAAATTTGCCACCCGCATGGATTCCATGGGTTAGACAGATATCTACAATTTTCTTCACCAACAAACTCCCCCATTGAGATAGCTTGGTCTTCAAAAGTCTTGATGTTCAGTCTCATATGACTGATATCCAATTAGATCTTCAACTTCAGTGACCATCATCTCTTTCATCAATAACTTCTCCAATAGTATTTATCTTCAAAGTCTTTGGAGAACTCTCATCAATTCTTGTCTTTTGAATATGAGCATGATATGTAACTTGAATAAAATAACTCAGAAATAAAATATTTTTAGAATTTTCTTTATAAGACAGAATTATAATACTCAAAGCAATAAATAAATAAACAATCTTTTTGGGGACAGAATTGTTTTAGTCTGCTTTAGGAATCATATCAGGATAACATGCAATTATTAGGAAATAGTAAGTGTTATTCCGATTATCAGTATATTTGTCCATTTTAAATTTACTTAGCATATTTAAATCATCTGTTATAAAGATTATTTCAAGACGATTATTGATATTTTATCCATCTAAACATTTGTGCTTAAGTATATGATTTCAACTCATAATGAGATGAACCATTGTGTTATTATTAGCATGCATATTATAGTATATAAATCACATTAAAATATACATTTGAAATCAAAAAACATGTTAATATTTTCTATATAGAAGGTGAGGTTATGAACGTATCTTTAGAACTAAGATAGCGGTGACAGGTCTGTACTTTAGTACAACAGAGTCACATAAGCAATAGTTCGGGTTGAACAAACACCAGTCTGAACAATTAAACTAGAGGATACAGGTCTGTACTTTCGTACAACAGAGTACCATAGTTTAACACAAACCAGTACAAGGCAAGCTTTTTATAACTTTTCTGCACTTTTGTACATTTTATTTTGAGAATTTGAGGAATGCCACGGGTACGTAATGGTTGTCTATAGGTTAACATAGACTACGCACCTAAGTTCTTTTGAAGAATATATTAGATGAAACCAGGTCTGTATTTTCATACAACAGAGGAGACACCTAATATATTCCCCCAGATAACACCATACAAAGACCCTATATTTTTAGATCATAACATGTTCATCATCCAAATATTAAGACGAAGCGTCAAAATATTTTGGACATTGTTGCCCTTATTTTAACTTAATGTCATACATATTAATATGTCTTTATATAAAGTAATATGCATATTTGAAAGTTAAGCTTCTTAGTAACTTTAGAACAAATGCCTACCAATACATCATTTGATGAAGCTAATATTTATAAAAGGTATTTCAAGTATGCTAGATAAATCTACTGACACATCAAACATAAATCTTAAAATTCCATTTTATGCATGTTTCCTGATGTACTATCATTTCCCCAATTGTTTACAGACACAATTCAACGTCTATTTTAACAATGTTGCAACTATTGCATTTCTTTAATACTAACAAGTAAAAAGAATGGCAGTTGCACTTATCAAGAATTTGCCTGTTCATATTTTTCTGACTTTTTAAATTAGAAATTTTAAAATTTCTCCCCCTGAACAGCAAATTCTTTACACAAAAACAACAACTAAATAATCATTTAAACAAAACAGAAGGGTTTCAAGTCACATATCAAGTCAAATTCAAATTCTTTTAGCACTTTTTAACCACCTTGTTTCACTTCAAAAATATCATCCATTCGCTCAAACATTATCACCACACATGATCACATCCTTGCAGTCACTAAAGGTATTAGCTATAAAAAACCGGACTGCATCACCACAAACAAACATTAGTACTTATGAGACACCCAAGCCTTGATAGACTTGGGTTGTCCACTATCGTCCATAACCATCACATCAATGAGTTTATGATATTTTAAAAACTTAGTTGATTTCATTGATGTGTTGTTTGTGGATTTAGGTTTCCAAACCCGTTTAGGTTCAGATGAGTTGTTTTCAACAATGTTGGGCTTTTGAACAGCAGGTCTACTAGGCCCAACTTTGTTTACTCTAGCCATAGGTTTTGGAGAGTTGGATGCACAACTAGATATAGGCGAAAATGAACCACGCCTTGAAAAAGATTTTTGAAAAGAATTTCTAAACAATGAAGTTCTTGGCATCCCTCTACCAAACCTATCTTGTCGCAAACTTGAGAGACGCTTATCAAGTTGTGTTTCAGCTCCTCGACAAAGTTGACGTTTTCAAAGCTCACTTGACCATTTGTGAGTGTTCCAAGTCCAGTTATTGTACCTCCAGTATCACCAGCAAAGGCAACATGTCCCCCATTATATGGTTTAACATCTGAGAGCAGGGAGATATTGCCTGTCATGTGTCGCGAACAGCCACTGTCAACATACCACTTGCTATTCTGCACCTTTGACTGTCACAACACAAGGAAAAAGAATGTTAGTTTGAAATGGAGACCCAAGCCTTGACAGACTTGGGTACTCCTGAGACTTCATCTATTATTATCACATCAGTTAAAACCTTGTTTTTTAGTACATCATTATCTTTTATTGATGTGATAACTTCAGATGACATAACATTTTTTGTACTTTTCTTTATCCAAACTTTCTGAGATAAAGTCGGTTGCTTATTAATAACATTAACCTTTCGATCAATTGATTTAGTAGGTGTAATGTTGTTAACTTTAGAAATTTGAACATGTCGAGATAATCCAGGTTGTTTTGACTTTTGAAATTTTTTTCTTTTATTATAACCTGTACTATATCGTGATGCCCATTTTCTAGCAAGCACAGGACACTGATTAATGAGATGACCCTGCTTCTGACAGTAGAAGCATGATCGTCTTTCTCGGAAAGTTTGATCAGAACTTGATAGTGGTTTAGGTGAAAGAGGAACCCTACGAGGTTTAATTTCAGGTACGTTTACTGCACATGAACACTTATGTGAACATGATGGAGTAAACGTATTCACAGTTGAAGTAATCTTTGGAGAAGGATTTTCAATTGAAACTTTATTATTTTTAAACTTCTCCTGGATGACTTGTTTCTTTTCAGGTTTGAGGTTATTCTTTTTAACATTCTGTGTAACCTCGTGAGTTACATCCTCCACTTCTACCACTTCTTCAACATTTGTTGAAAGGACAAACTTGATTGGTTCAATTTTAGGCTTAATAAGCTCAGCCTTCTTTTTATTTGAACTCAAAACTTTAAGCAACTCAGGTTGCTTGTTATCAGCAGCCTTAACAAGCTTAGACTGTTTAACATCATTACCCTTGACAGTTTCAGGCTGATTGGGAATTTCAACACTAACTGGTTCTGCCACAGGATTTGTATCCTTCTTAAGAACAGAAGGTACAAAATCTTTAATTTCTTCCTGCGAAAGAATAGGCTGATTCAAGTTTGAGGGAGGAGGTTGGTTGTGATAACCAATTCCTGCCTTATTCTTTGTATCAGTCCGTTGATTTTGCAGAATATCAGAAAAGACCATAGTAGATGTGGAAATATTTGCAAGTCTTCGTTTTAAATCAACATTATCCGATTGAGTTTCAGCAAGTTCCCTTTTAAGATGAGAGATGAGTTTTAAATAACTGTCAATCGCATCTTGTTTGTTAAAAATCATTGCTTTTAACTCTTTCTTTTCTTCCATAATAGTTTTTTGATTTATAACATAGACTTTTTCATTTTCTTTTAAAACTTTGTTTGCTTCAATAAAATTGGTCAGATCTGTATTTAAGCGATCATTATCTACCATGTACCTGTTGATTTTACCAGTTAGTGTGATACAGGTTTGGCAATTAAAAGAATCACATTCTACCTCATTTTGAACATCTGCCATAAGGGCAACATTTTCTTGATCATCCATAGCCGAAAAATCATATGCTTCTTCTTCTTCTAACAGAATGGCTGCCATGGCTACTTCATTATCCTTTTTGTAGATAGAAGGTTTTGTAAAACCCGTAGATGGTTGTCTACCCTTCTCACATTCTCGTGCAAACTGACCCAGATTTTGACATTTGTAGCATCTGATCTTGGATTTGTCAAATCCCATGTTGGTTTTATCAGTGACGTCTTCAAGAGATCTCTTTCCAGTTCTCCTTAAATACGTCTTAGTCCTTCTTGTCAGCATGGCCATGTTCCAACGAAGATCCACTCTCTCTAACTCATCAGGATCAACTTGCGCAAAATCTTCGTCGGAAAGATCTACCGAGTTAATCCTCTTTGAAAGAAAATCATCGTATGATGATAGAAAGGCATTAAAGATTACTGCATGCTCATTATGAGATGCAGTAGCAGAAGAGGATGATTGAGATGGAAAAGAAGAGAATGTCCCAACTGAGTTATTTCCCGAAGAGTAATTTGGTTTAGAGGAAGATGTAGATGGCCCAGATAGAAGTGTTGTACTTCCATATCCAAAATTGCTATTATCAGGAAGCAAAGAGCTAGATCTTGTGCTTTTCTTTTGAATGTCCAAGGCACATGTTTCAAGCTTCCCAATAAGTTGATCCAGAGACATAGCTAGTATGTCTGGATCATTCTCCATCATCAGCACTCTAGTTTCCCAGTGAGGAGGCAGAGCATTCAGTAGCTTCTTGTTGACTTCAATAGAGCTAAATTTGTAGCCTCCTTCAGTCAGCTCATTTACAAGACGCGAATATCTGCAGAATAAATCTTTCACCGTCTCGTTCTTCTGGATGTCAAACAGATCATACTGTTTCTTCACTAACTCTAGTTTACTTTGCTTGTACTCAGTAGTACCTCCACATCGTTCAGCTATGCCATTCCACAGATCATAAGCGATGTCGTGTTGTTTAAACATTTTCATGGCATCTGCAGGTAAAGACATGGTTATAGCAGAGTGAGCTTTCCTCTCACATTCCCATGCTTTGCGTTCTTCAACAGACATGGAACGAATAGGCTTTGGTGGAGGAATACCAACATGCTCTCCACTTGAAACAGGTCTAACGTATCGTTCCAGTAAAGGTATCTCCATTTCAGGGTCAGTAAACGCGACAAACGATAAAAATCTACCTCTCCATTCAGAATACTCCATTCCCGGAGCAAAGAACGGAGGTTTGTTTGCACTACCCACTTCGGCATTATGTTTTAACATTGCATTAACAGCTTGTAAAGTAGACATTTTAATTTATATTAATTAAAATTAACTTTTGAAAAAGGTTTAAAATTTGTCTAACACCCTATAGCGATATTGCTAATATCGCTAACAATCTGATGATTGAGCGATATTGGTGATATCACTATCAATATCGCTAATTAAAGCGCAAATCAAAATCAGACAAAACAGGCGATATAACAGACGATATTTCGAGTAATATCGCTAAACTTAATCAGGCGATATTGAATCAATATCGCAAAAATTAACTAGGCGATACCAGGTTATATCTCTTAGTAATATCGCTAGAAATATCGCTCAAATTAATGAGCACAGAACACGTAATATCGCTGTAACCCTAAAGGCGATATTATGATCATATCGCTTTTAATATCGCTAAAACGGCTGTAAACCCTAAAATTTCAAAGACAACGAAATTTTCCAAGTTTAGAGTAGCAAACAACGAACACGAATCCAGAAAACACTAAAAATACTGATTAATTAGTCTTTTAAGAATAAAAACAATTTGTTTATACGAAAAAACTAGTTAATACGACGTTTAAACGTACGAATAATGATTCAATAACCACTAATCTAATGATTAAATGGCTCTGATACCAATTGTAGGTTCGCAACAAAGACTGATCTTAAACAATGAATCAATAAACAATAACTAATGCGCGGAATTCAATAGCTATCGATTGTACGTTCAACAACAAAAATCACAAACACATATATTGAATTAATCATATAAAGCAATGTGAATTACAATGACTGGACCACTGAGAATGACAGAGAAAATTCGTATATGCCAAAATGCAAAGTGTCAAAACTGAACATGTCAAACTGAAACCCTAAACGAGTATTTATATGTAACTAATCTGGACTAAAGGGCGATATTGGTGATATCGCCTGTGCGATATTATTGATATCGCCCAAGCGATATTAGTGATATCGCCTAAGACAAAATTAATCTAATTAATTACAACTCGAAACTTAGACCAAGTGACAGACACTCTAAATGTATCAACAAGGAAGCATTGACTGACTCTCACTGGGTAGAAGCCATGCAAGAAGAGCTCCAACAGTTCAAAAAGTTAGAAGTTTGGGAGCTGGTTAAACTACCTCAAGGATTCTATCCGATTGGTACTCGCTGGGTTTATCGAGTCAAGAAAGATGACCGTGGCGTAGTTATGAAGAACAAAGCTCGTCTGGTGGTTCAAGGTTTTACACAGATCGAAGGATTGGATTATGACGAGGTTTTTGCACCAGTTGCGCGTTTGGAGTCAATACGGATATTTCTTGCTTATGCTTCATTCAAGAAATTTCGTGTTTATCAACTGGATGTAAAGAGTGCGTTTTTATATGGAAAGGTCAACGAAGAGGTTTATGTGAAACAACCTCCTGGTTTCGAAGACTCAGTGCATCCTGATTACGTTTACAAACTCGATAAAGCATTGTATGGTCTTCATCAAGCTCCAAGAGCTTGGTATGAAACGTTGTCTCAACACCTGCTCACAAATGGTTACACTCGTGGGCAGATTGATTCAACTCTTTTTGTCAAAAAGACAGGAAAGGATTTGTTGCTTGTGCAGGTATACGTGGATGACATTATTTTTGGTTCGACCAATGAGGCGCCGTGTAGAGATTTCGAGAAAATCATGAAGTCTAAGTTTGAGATGAGTGCAATGGGAGAACTTAAATTCTTCCTAGGTGTTCAAGTTGAGCAATCTGATAAGGGTATTTATATTCATCAGACAAAATATGTCAAGGATATCTTGACAAAATATCAGATGCTTGATGCCAGACACTATGGAACTCCTATTGACATCAGTCACAAACTTGGACCTGCTGACGACGAAGATGATGTTAATCAGCGTGACTATCGTTCAATGATAGGATCGCTTATGTACCTTACAGCATCTAGGCCGGACATTTTATTTGCCGTATCCATCTGTTCAAGATATCAAGCAAAGCCCAAAACTTCTCATGAAAAGGCTGTCAGACGCATATTAGGTTATCTTAAGTGGAGACCCTCCTTGGGTCTCTGGTATTCTAATGAAAACGATTTTGCTCTAACTGCTTTTTCAGATTCGGATTATGGTGGCTGCTCAGTGGACGCGAAGTCCACAACTGGAGGATGTCAGTTTCTAGGAAGCCGATTAGTCTCATGGCAGTGCAAGAAGCAGACAACTGTCTCTACATCCACTGCTGAAGCAGAATACATTGCTGCTGCCAGTTGCTGTTCCCAGGTTCTCTGGATTCAGCATCAAATGCGTGACTATGGGTTACTTCTAACTCTTACTCCTATTCATATTGATAATTCAGCTGCTGTATCTATCATACGCAATCCCGTACAGCATTCAAAAACAAAGCATATTGAAATTCGTTATCATTTTATACGGGATTGATATGAGAAGCACCTAATTGACCTTGTCCAAATCCCTACTCTTAAACAAAACGCAGATCTTTTCACAAAAGCTTTTTCTCGTAGTCGATTTGATGAGCTAGTCTCTATGATTGGAATGGTGAGTCTGGGCAACGCTTAACTCTCCCTTTCTGGTCAAAATTATCCTTAGACTTGGAAATTGCATTAAAAAAAAAAAAACGCAACTGCCACTCTTTATACTTGTTAGTATTAAAGAAATGCAATAGTTGCAACATTGTTAAACTAGACGTTGAATTGTGTCTGTAAACAATTGGGGAAATGATAGTACATCAGGAAACATGCATAAAATGGAATTTTAAGATTTATGTTTGATGTGTCAGTAGATTTATCTAGCATACTTGAAATACCTTTTATAAATATTAGCTTCATCAAATGATGTATTGGTAGGCATTTGTTCTAAAGTTACTAAGAAGCTTAACTTTCAAATATGCATATTACTTTATATAAAGACATATTAATATGTATGACATTAAGTTAAAATAAGGGCAACAATGTCCGAAATATTTTGACGCTTCGTCTTAATATTTGGATGATGAACATGTTATGATCTAAAAATATAGGGTCTTTGTATGGTGTTATCTGGGGGAATATATTAGGTGTCTCCTCTGTTGTATGAAAATACAGACCTGGTTTCATCTAATATATTCTTGAAAAGAACTTAGGTACGTAGTCTATGTTAAGTTATAGACAACTATTGCGTACCCGTGGCATATCTAAATTCTAAAATATAATGTACAAATGTACTAGAAAAGTTATAAAAAGATTGCCTCGTACTGGTTGGTGTTAAACTATGGTACTCTGTTGTACGAAAGTACAGACCTGTACCCTCTAGTTTAAAGTGTTCAGACTGGTGTTTGTTCAACCCGAACTATTGTTTATGTGACTTTGTTGTACGAAAGTACAGACCTGTCACCGCTAACTTGGTTCTAAAGATACGTCCATACCTTCACTTACTATATAGAAAATAATAACATGTTTTGATTTCAAATGTATATTTTAATGTGTTTTACATACTATAATATGCATGCTACTAATAACACAAGTGGTTCATCTCATTATGAGTTGAAATCATATACTTAAGTACAAATGTTTATATGGTTAAAATATCAATAGTCGTCTTGAACTAATCTTTATAACAGGTGATTTAACTATGCTAAGTAAATTTAAAGTGGACAAACATACTGATAATCGAAATAACACTTACTATTCCTGATAAGTGCATGTTATCCTGATATGATTCCTAAAGCAGACCTAAACAATTTCGTCAACAAAAAGATTTTACGTTCTGTTTACGTTGATTGCAAAATCGAATCAACGGTTTGTATTTTATGTCATGTATACTTTTAGTCTATTGTTTTACCTTTTGTTTATCCAAGTCTGAGATAATATCAAATTGACTCTCGAGTGTAAACTTTAAACTAAAATCAAACTACAAACGCTGTCCATGGTGCGACACAACTCTTGTGTCGCAATGCGACACAACCCTTGTGTCGCAAGCCATGTCGCATCTTGTGTCGCTATACATGGTTGAGGTATAAAAGCCGGACCCTACCTCTCAGTCGCTACACGATTTTGCGACACAAATTGCGACACAAGCCAAATTCTGCGACACAACCGCTGCGACGTTATTTAAATTTGTTTTTCAATCCTTGGCCGTGTTTCTTTGCAATCCAATCCGTGTTTCGTGTTCATCTAAATTTTCTCGACTTATAGGTACCATTTTCACTCACTTTTACCGTATACTTTTGGTTTAATTGTCAAATGAAACATACGGTTTTTAGGGTTTTTGGTTTGGGGTAAAATTGGACACAGGAGACGTTGCTATCATGTTAAAAATCATGGTTTCATGCTCTACAAACTCTGGCGCATCATTTGATGTGCTCAATTTCAAAAACCCCCAAATTTTATCATCGGGTTTTCTGGGTTGGGCATCTGTTCGTCGTTGCGACACAACCTGCGACACAAGTATCTGTGTCGCACTGGTGTCTGTCGCATTACTGAGATGCGATATTAACCTTTGTGTCGCTTTCTTTTGCGACACTAATGTGCGACATAAATCTTGTGTCGCTGAGTTCAAAATAAAATCAATTTATTGCAAAATGCGACACAACCCTTGCTGTCGCTCAACTTGTTTGCGACACAAGCGCTTCTGTCGCATAACTTTTCAAATTGATTTCCGCAACACCATCTATTATGTCGCATTCTACTCTAGCAAAACAAATTCTTATGTCGCAATGTCGCAGATGGCATTTTTTGTGACAAATAATTGTCTACGTGCATCGATGCTAACGCTTTTCGAGCTATAATTTTGTGTATGTAGCTATGGCAGGTATCAACGTTAATGTAAATGATTGGGAGCCAATGCACAACATTGTAGCTTTTCTAGATGATGACCGGGATTCGGCGGTGCCTTTCAGGCAGATGATAGCGTTTCTTCGTCGCTCACGCATTTTTACAGCTATCACAACCACTGCTCCTATCTATAAGGACCGTGTTGGTTCCTTCTGGAGTTCGGCAGTCATTAATTCAGACTTTGCATACACACGTTTACTCTCCAAGGTGGCTGACCAAGATATTATTATTTCGGAGCAGCTTATTCGTGATTTCTTCAAATTCAATGACGATTCAGACATGCCTGTTCTCTTCCCAAATTTATTTATAAATGGTGGCATGAACCGTATGGGATATCCGGGCATTCCCCGTGATCAATACCGAAAGGCCAATCTCACAAGGGTCTGGAGGTACCTCATGCACATAGTCATTGTGTGTTTGTCAAGCAGGAAGGCCGGCTTCGACGGAATGAGCCGCTCAACAGCCTCTGCTATGCTTGCTTTGGTCTACAACAAGCCTTTGAATTTTTCTGGATACATATTTCGGGCTATGGTGGATAATGTCCACGCGGGGGAAAACCGATGGAATTTATACCCGCGTTTCATCCAGCTGTTAATCAATCATCTGCTTCCGGGGCTTCCGGTGAATACTGCTCATCGCTTCCGACAAACTCCGATGAACAACCGTATTTTTGCTGTTTGTGCTCAATACGCTAAAGAAGCTCCAGTACCAGCTGATGTTCCTTTATTTGGACATATCATCAATGAGGGATATCTCCCTCCGGCTGACGACAATTATCTGGATGCTGTTGCTGCTCCTCCACAGCCAGAGGATCTCTTTGTCAATGTGCCTGTACAAGCAGAAAATCCTCAGCTTGAGGCAATTTTGGACGACATTGAGACCTTTGGTCATGTTGACCATCTTGAAGGAGAAAACGTTCAGGCACTAGAGCCGCATATTGTCGAAGACATGGCTGCCATCTCTTCTGATGGTGGCTCAACTCCACCAACTTCCCCTCGGATAGTCCCTTCCGACACTTCGTTGGAAAATATTCGTCGTTTTGATTTAAGACGCTTTAAGCGTATTCAACGACGCAAAAGGGCAGGGACAGGTTATGTGCGACCCGATGTGGGCAAAAGGCCTCGTCAATCAGAACCTACGGATGAAGATTGGGTGCCTCCGATGGTTCGTCAACGTCAATCGGCTCAAACTTCTTCTTCCACGCCACGGGTTGACATTCCCCGTGTGGAGGTTCCTGTCCAACCTCTCCCGTCTGTCATTCAAGAATTAATGAGGCGGTTGGACACGATGCAGCAAACGATGACATCCCAAGCTGCATTAATTCAGTCACAATCTGCGGTTCTGGAAGCTCAAGCTGCACAGATTAAAGATTTGGAGCTGCAGACTGTCAGAGTTCCTATTTTGGAGACTAGGGTCTTAGAATTAGAAGCCCTAGCTGTAGTTTCGGGGGAGTCAGGCCTGCGTGCCATTGAAACAACAACTACGACTTCCGCCGGAACACAAACAGATGATGTAAATGATGAACCTATGAATGAAAATATCTGTTTAGATTATTTTGCGTATTCTGCACCAATTCCTGGTCAACCAATTGCACTAAATATTGATTACTCGGAGGCCAATCTTGAGTATTTGCAAAACATATTAAATGAAGATGAACATCCGAGGTATGATTCGGATCTTGGTGATGATGATGTTGAAGTTGAAGAAGAGGTGCTGAGTGAAAATGAAGTCTATGATGATGCACCTGTTGTTGAAGACTGGGAAGAGTCTGAGAGTGATGAGGAGCCAAACAATGAGTCAAATCAGTCTGTTCCTAAAATGTTTAGGGAACATCCAGACTGGATAAGGGCCGTGGCAGCAGCTCCACCAACCTGTAAATTCTACAAAGTTAAAGGTGATTTTACGGGATTGATAAGAAGTTGGAAGTTTGATTGTGATCACAATGTTATTATGATAAAGAGATCAGATGACATTCAATACTTCCAGCCGAAATTTAAGAAGTTGAGTTCTCTCCCAAAATGTGAAATAAACAGATTAGCTCAACTGGAGCTCATTAATCCGGAAAGAGAAGGAAAGGCCGACTACATTCAGAAAATTATCAGGCGTGAAGTATACTCAAAGAGATATAACATGATAAAGCCTATTTTGGGAAAACGACAAAAATCAAAGAAAAGGCTTGACTCTGTTACAGGACAGCCAGTCGTCAAGATGATTTATCCGCCGGCAAATTGTTTGAAAAAGATCCCTCTGGAGATATTACCACTGAATGTGCTGAGTAGATTATGTTATTGGTATATCGACAGTATCACTGGTGAAGCTGAAATCGTCTTTATTCCAGATTCAGAGCCAGAAGAGAATTGGGGATTATCTAAGAAGACAATTCGAATTTTTGATCCGATTAGCTTGATCAATATGTCTGAGAATGATCTAAAAGCTTTAAGCAAAAAACAGATTGAATATACAATAGAAGATCGAGCTGAAGCGTTAAAGTTTCAAAAGATAGTTAATATTTGTGTGTCAAAGGGAATCCACGCGGGTGGACGTTTCCCGGAAGACTGGAGCTGTTAGAAGATTTTTTTTAAGACCAAGCTGAAGACACGGGGGAGTTTGTTGGTGCATATTTGTATGTTTGTCAGTTGGTCTTAGCTTGTAATAGTTAGATATGTAATTATGAAGTTTTATGTAATATTACAAGTTTGTTTTAGGCGACACAGAGCCTGTGTCGCTTATGCGACACAAGGCCTGTGTCGCATGAGCTGACTATGCGACACAAAGCTTGTGTCGCAGAGTCAGTTTCGGTTTAGTATAAATAGGTCATTTCGGCCTCAGTTTTGAGGTTGACGAATCTGTGATTATAGAGAGCATTTGTAAGGCATTTCAGTGTATTCAAGCTATTCGGTTATTATATCTATATACATTCGATTTGCGTTTGATTCGTTTGTGTTTTTACGTACTTTATACAATCGTTTGAATTCCGCCTCTCGATTGTGTGTGTTGATCCGGTTAGGTCCAAGACAAGGGAACCTACAATTACATATTACTATTAATGTAAGCTATGATTCACAATTTATTATATATTGTAACTCTTAAAGATTTTATTTCATATTAGAGTCTAATTTTTTTTTAAAAATTTACCGCTGCAACGCGCGAGTTGAAAAAGCTTGTATACATATATGAACCAAATTAAAGCTAACTATTGCCAATAAGTTAGACCACATATTTACTATAATTTAATGACATAATGGTACTTTGCTTTAACATTAGTGACTTCTTTTTGGTTACAAACCAATGTTGAAACTTTATTAAATAATGGCAGTTTGCTTTAATCATATAGTGACTTTTTGGTGACAAACCAATGTTGAAACTTTAATTCACGAAAATAGCATTATCTTCCCTGTATACTAAAAGAGTATTCCCTTCTATGTGGGATGCTCTCATTATCTATAATCCAATCTGACATTCTAATAGTTCATCATTCAATCTATTATGTCATGTCACAACAATAATTAATTCTTAATTATATTTTCATAAAAAAAAACTAATAAATTTTAGTTCAAGTCAATAGTAAATGAGAGTAACTAAAAAACACAAGTTGAATTGATGTATCATTATGATAAAATTTATAATTTATTTTAATATTATTATGAAATGTTATAACAATGTGAAGAGATATTAAAACAATGAAATATGAGTTTGTAAGTTAATGTTTTGTGAAAGCCGTCTACGTTTAGGCCAATAAACATTGCAAGTCATTTCAGTAAATTTAGATTCTAAAGTGGAGAAATGTGCAAGTGAATTATTAACAACGATACAATTTGCCATTTTTTTAGCTGAAACATATTCGAGTTTGGGATGTGAAGTTTAATGTTTTATTATCTTGTTAAGTGTGTTCTTAGTTTTAAGTGGTTTACTATATGGTTGAAAAACACCATATTTTAATTTTTTAGATGTGCAATCAATGTATATACATATACAATTATTTATTTTAATGATAGTTGTATGTGTGTATTGTTTGAAGAACAATTTTATTACTTCTTATTTCAGTCGTCTAATATATTGTCTAAGCTTCTTATATTGGTGGTATGTTGCGGCTCATTTTCTAATTATTTTTGTAATTTAAGTAGCTCTCTTCTCAAGTGCTAAGGTTATCTATAAAATTTTTGAATTATAATTATATATTTTTGAAGAGATCAAAAAGCAACAAGTTTTTTGAAGATGTTAGAAAAGAAATTGTAAGGAGTCTAAAAAATATTACTTCTATTTTCACGTAGAATTATTGAATGAGCATATACAAGTTATCGGCGCTAATGAAAAGTTAAATTTTTTTGGCTAATTTATTTGTAATGTGCCGAAAGCTTTTATCATTGAATCACTTATTTATATGTTTAGTACATTCTTATTACCTTATATTGACAGGATCGAAATTGATCTTACGAAGTCAATAATTTAGCAATGAATACTTTATAGAAATACCGCGAAATAGTAATCTATAAATTTAGAAGTAAAATTAACTCTGTTTGAAACATAATTAAATAAGAAGTAATAGCACAGTTTATATCAAAAAGCTTCAATATTATTTCTTTGAATAATACGAATACACTTAAGTATCAGGGTTATAATTAACCTTGAAGCTTACAATTGATGATTATACAAGCGTATCAATCTCTGTTATAGTATTGATTTCTATCTATTGAATACACTTAACACTACTTTCTTGCTTATTCATATTGAAACTGAGGAGCCCTATTTATAGAATTATAGAGCTCCAATTACATGTTACAGTAATTAATGAAAAGAACATTTCTATCTAATCGTCCTATCGTCTTGAGCCATGCTCTGTTTTACTGCGTGCTTTTTGCTTTTGCAGAACCGATATTCGATTAGCCCACATGGTTAGAAAGATGCTCTAATCATAAACAATAGAAACTACAGGGGCATCATAAACTTCTGAAAAAACAGTATTAACTCAAAGCAGTAGTAAGTTATAAACAGTAGTAACTTACTTGACAGTAGTAACTTAGTACTGGCAGTAGAAACTTCACCCGTCAACACTAACTTTGTTCTGGCAGTACTAACTCTAACTTCTCTAATAGTAGTAACTGTTTCTACTGGTAGTACAAAACCCGGTAGCAGTAGTAAAGTTTCTACTGGCAGTAGAAACTCTTCTTCACCAGTAGTAACTAGCAGTTGTAGTTTAACCAACAGTAGTAATCTTCAATCAAGTTCTCTAGCCATCTTTAGACCCAACAATCTCCCCCTAAACTTAATCAGTCTCCTACAGATTCAAGTTTCTACAAAAATCTTTAAATAAATCAAGGGATGCCAATATACTACCTTCTTCTTTTTGAAGCTTCAGACTTCTGATGTATTTGGTTCAGAATCATACGAAGAAGAATTCTAGCAGTCTTTGAGTCCTCTGGGGTAATCAATTTGACTTGAATCATACATCTCATCAACCCCAAATTCAAGTTGTACTTTCTCTCAGTAAGCATGATCAGAAGTTCTCCATTTTCTAATGCAATTTGATGGACACCAGACCTTGAAAAGTACATCCAAAACTTAACTATTGTAAATCTATTGAAGATATCAGGTACTCTTTCAGGTTCAAACATCATAAGAAAGTATTCCCAGAATAATCTGTTCAAAATCTTCTCAACCTGTTTTCTCTCATACTTCATCTTTCCAACTTCATACATTCTCTCTATATCCTCCCTATCCAATTTTTTCAAAATCTCCTGAAATGACCTATAAAACTCTGTAGCTCCATTTGCTCTTGTAATTTTGGTCAATTCAGGTCCTTTGTGCACCAGCTGTATATGATCCCAATCTACTATCTTTGGAGGCTTGGTAGCTAATGGATCTACCTTCACCTCATCATCCCTTAAGATCAGTAGACTAAGCAGCTGAGCCTCATCTCTTTCTAACTCCTCTTTTTCTTTTTCTTCTTCTCCTTTCTTCTCTGGCTCACCCTCCTTATTACTCCTTTCTAACCTTTCCCTTTCCACCTCCTTCTGATACAAAAATTTCAATCTTTCAAATGTCATTCTTTTCAGCTCACCATCTGGAATCAATCCTCTCAATCTACCAACATATGTTTTTCTCAGCTGTGCCTTGGTTGGTTTTCTATTCCTCTTATCCTCTGCCCTCTTTTCGGCCTCTGCTCTTTTCTTCTTTTCCAGCAGATCCTTCAGGGCCTGTTCCCTCTCTTCTTCATTATATTGAGCCCGCTTTTCTGCTTGCAGTCTGAGGGCTACCTCATGATCATGAGCCTCCTGCTCCTCCCTGGTGGCAAATCCCCCAAACTTTCCTTTTGGTTTCTTAGTAGGCTCATCTACAACTAATAGATCATTTCCCTTATCCTTAGGATCTATTTTGTGCATCTCACCTCCAGAAATTTTCTCTGTAGGTTCAGAAATTGAGACCCCTTTCTCCTTCCTTTTATAAACTCTGGGCTCTTCTTCTCCACCCATGGGCTCTGCCTCTGCACCCATAGCCTCTGCACCCATAGCCTCTGCAGGCTTATTCACATTCTCATTTTCCTTCTCAATCTTCTTAGTCACAGGCTCAGGGATATCCTCATCTTGTACCCAGATGTTCTTCTTTTTCTCATTCAGGCACTTCAGCAAGATAATCTTCAAATCCTCTATCTGCCGTTGTTGTTGACCAATAAACTCAGAGAGTTTAATGATATCCCTGTTAATTCCTCCCACATAAATTCCATCATACCCGTTAATGATATCTGCTGTTGTTGTTGACCAATATTCTTCTTGATCACCTTCCTATGAATCTTTACTTCCTCCCACATAAATTCCATCATACCCGTTAATTCCTTGTACAATCTATCCTCATTACCTTTAGGATGTGACTCCCTTGGTGAATCATTGGAAGTATTACCTGCTGCCTCAGACCTAGTCTGATCAGCAGAGGCCCCTTGATTCTTGGTACTGGGACCTGCAGTAGAATCATCTCCCAAAGGAGATTCATCAGTTGCAGTTGCCTCTGGTTGGGTCTTATTGATGTTAACCATGTCCTGCTCTGCCAGAGGGCTAGAAACAGTAGGGTCAGCCCTTCCAAATTGGTCACCGTACTCCTCATGGACCACCTCCTCTGCTACATTTGGCTGAGACTCAATGAGAGAAGGATCCTCAGGTTGAGCCTGTTTTTACTTTTTAGCTTTGGTAGGCTTGGAGGTCCCTTGTTTTCTTTTGGGAGCCTTACTAGTGGATGTGGGTTGGAGATCATATGGGTTTTCTGTCCCCTCATCCCTAGTGGCAGGTACAACAAGCATTGTGGGAAATAATGTTGTTACCTTGTTAGAAAATTCAATGTTCTGTCTCCTCATATTAGGAAAAAACTTTGGGAGTATGAGACAGAACTTTTAAAATTTTGGAGTGGGCATTTAAATCATTTATTTCTTCATTTAAGAAGATTTGTACAAATCTTGGATACATTAAAAACATTTTAGAGGACTGCTCAATATTTCTAAGCATTCCATTAAAAATCATTCCAGAAAAATTGAACAGTTGGTCTGTGGCCAGGCATACAATTGCAGAAGCAATTGCACTCCCAAACTCATTCCAACCTGTTCTCTTAGTGGACAGGCACTGTTGGATTGTATGGATTAGGAATTTCCATTGGGGAGAGAAAAACCCTTTGTAAAAAGTAAATTTTGTTAAATCCCCTTCATAATCCATATTTTTAAAAATTTCAAAAAATTATAGTGCCTTGAACACAATTAATACTTGAGTTATCTCCTAGATGGAGATGGTTGCGGATAGAAGCCTCTGTGACCACCACCCGTTTGCCCTCTACCTTCGACACGATGAGTTTAGTGTCGACAGTAGATTCGATTTTGGCGTGCTTCCAGAAGGAGTTAATATGCATGTAGTAGACTGTTGGGTTTACAGTCAAAGCATAGTGGATATGACTTTCCTTCAAAAAATCGATGATTTCATGAAAGTCCGTCGCATCCGTTGTTTTAACCAAATATGCGAGCATATTATGGTTATCTACAATCGGTAAAGATGTAGATGAAGAAGAAGAGGACGCCATTGAATTCTGAGTGTTTGATTGAAAGGGTGGTTGAGGTTTCTGCTGTTTAGGTTTCTGCTGTTAAGAGAATTTTGAAGAAAGTGTTTTTGATACCTTGATACTGTTGTATAAGTAGTAGCGCCAAGCCCTAGAATTTTGCAATCCGTAGAAACTTGAAAGCAGTATTAACTATGCTAACAGTACTAAAAGTATCACAAAGTTTAAAACAGTATTAATAACACTTTGACCAGTAGAAAGATACATAGTAGCAGTAGTAATTGATAACCAGTAGTATATATAAACAGTAGAAAGTGTGAAGACAGTAGTAATACTCTTATAGTTTTAATTTTGACAGTAGAAAGTGTATAAGCAGTATTAATAACTGGCAATATTAACTCTCACACTGAGTTAAAGAACAATACTAATATTGCTAACAGTACTAACTAGTTATAAGCAGCACTAACCGACCAAGGCAGTAGAAACTTATTACAAGCAGTACTAAGTGGTTTAGCAATACTAGCAATTAAAAATACTAATTTGTGTAACTAGTACTAACTCAATTTGCAGTACTAATGCCATAAACAGTAATAATCATTTTTTTTTTAAATAAAGGTGCATAAAGTTAGAAGACAAATAATATATATAAATAGGATATAGTACTAATTAGTGAAGACAGTAGTAATAATACGTAACAGTATTAATTGGTCTACCAGTACTTGATGAGTAGCAGTAGTAACTAATATTGACAGTATTAAAATTACTATAAGCAGCACTAACTAGTGTATTAGTATTAATCTTTGTACAAGCACCATAGAGTTTTATGAGAAAAATCATTTAAATAAGATTAATCATTCCAATACTTGTAACCAAAAATGTAAATCTACCAACATCAAAGGCTTTAGTGAATAGATCTGCAAATTGATTATCAGTATGAACTTTAAAATTTTGAATTAACTTTTTCTAATTACAATCTCTAATAAAATGATATCTGATTTCAATGTGCTTAGTTTTTGAATGTTTAACAGGATTATTAATAATACTGATTGCACTGTTATTGTCAATAAAAATAGGAATATTTAAAAGAATCAAACCATAATCCATCAATTGATTTTGAATCCAGAGGACCTGTGCACAGCAACTTGATGCTGCTACATACTCTGTTTCTGCTGTTGATGTTGAGACAGAGGTTTGCTTTTTACATTGCCATGAAACCAATCTACTCTCTAGAAATTGACATCCACCAGATGTTGATTTTCTGTCCATATTTGCTCCACCATAGTCACTATCTGTATATGCAATAAGATCAAAAGATGACATCTTTGGATACCAAAGTCCCAATTTTGGTTGACCCTTTAAATATCTGAAGATTCTTTTGATTGCATGTAGATGAGATAACTTAGGATTTGATTGAAACCTGGCACAAACACATACAACAAACATAATATCTGATCTTGAAGATGTTAGATATAATAAAGATCCTATCATAGATCTGTACAGATGAATATCCACATCCTCCCCCTTAAGGTCTGCATGTAAGTGCTTCTGTTTTTCCATTGGAGTGCTTGCAACCTTTGTATCTTTAAACCCAAACTTTTCCAGAATATCATTTACATATTTTCCTTGACTTATAAAGATACCATCCTGCTGCTGTTTAACTTGTAGTCCAAGAAAAAATGTTAATTCTCCCATGGAACTCATCTGGAACTTTTGATGCATGAGTTTTTCAAATTCTTTACAAAGAGAATCCCTTGTGGATCCAAAAATGATATCATCCACATAGATTTGAACAAGAAGAATATCATTATTGATTTTCTTTGTAAACAAGGTTTTATCAATAGCTCCTCTACTGAATTCATTCTGCAGCAGGTAAATTGACAAAGTGTCATACCAAGCTCTAGGAGCTTGATGTAGACCATATAAAGCTTTGTCAAGCCTATAAACTTTGTCTGGATGTTTTGGATCTTCAAACCCTGCAGGTTGACAAACATATACTTCTTCTTCAATTGTGCCATATAAAAATGCACTTTTAACATCCATCTGGTAGACTTTGAAATCTTTGAAAGAAGTATAAGCTCAAAATAATCTTATAGCTTCAGTTTTGGCAACAGGAGCAAAAACTTCATCATAATCAATTCCTTCTTCTTGAGTGTACCCCTGAGCCACCAATCTGGCTTTATTTTTGATCACTATGCCTCTCTCATCCTTTTTGTTCTTAAAGACCCATTTAGTGCCAATAGGTCTTTTTCCTGTAGGAAGATCTATTAATGACCAGACCTCCTGTATTTTGAATTGAAGCAACTCCTTCTGCATAGCTTCAACCCAGCTTGGATCTTTTAGAGCCTCTACCACTTTCTTAGGCTCTGTTTGTGAAAGAAAAGCTGCAAATAAACATTCACTTATAAAACTTTCACTTTGTGAATCTTGGTGAACTACAGCTTTCCCTCTTGTTTGTATTGCAGACCCTATATCCCCAATAACATTCTCTAGAGGATGATTGAGTTGAACCCTTGCAGATGGTTGAAAAGTTACACGAATTTCATATTTCAAATTTGTGAGATTCAAGTCCGGAGTTCCTGTTTCTTCACTGTCTGCTTCATTTAAAGGTAAGATAGGATCAGAAATAATTTCTTCACTTGCATTTTCTTCTGTGATTTTGGTATTGCTTCCCTGATCTTCTGCAGTATCAGATGCTTCAGATACTTCTTCTGTTTCTTTATCATCCTGTTGAGATGGTTGAGATATTTCTGGTGGATCAACAGACCAGATAGGAAAGATAATATATTCTGTTTTGTTCTCTTTCTTCTCTGCAACTGCTGGTTCAGATATTCCTGCATTTGATGATTCATACATGTATCTAAAAGATTCTGTTAGTGCATTAATATCAAATAACCATTCTGGACATTTTCCTACAGTATTAACAGTCTGTTCATTAAAGGTCACATTTAAAGTCTCTTCAACAATTCTGGTCTTATGATTGAATATTCTGTAAGCTTTACTTTGAGTAGAATATCCAACAAAGACTCCTTCATCCACTTTGCTCTCAAACTTGCCTAAGTAATCTTTGGTATTCAGAATAGTGACAGGACATCCAAATGGTTTAAGAAAGCTGACCAATGGTATTCTATCAAAGAATAACCCATATGGTGTCCTATTGTGAGGCTTTACAACTAACACTCTGTTCTGAACATAACAAGCAGTACTAACTGCTTCTGCCCAGAAGGTCATGGGTAGCTTAGCATCTGCTAACATAGTTCTAGCAGCCTCAATTAGTGTCCTATTTCTTCTTTCTGCAACTTCATTTTGTTGTGGAGTTCTAGGAGCACTAAATTGTCTTTCTATTCCCTTAAATTTACAGAATTTATCCATCTCAAGATTTTTAAACTCTGTACCATTATCACTTCTAATGATTTTAACCTTTTTATTGGTTTGATTTTCCATCTTAGTAATAAATGATCTAAGTATTTCACCTGTCTCATCTTTAGTTCTAAGAAAGAAGACCCAACAAAATCTGCTAAAGTCATCAATGATCACTAAGCAATATAATTTATGTCCTATGCTCCTTACATTTGTAAGTCCAAATAAATCCATATGAAGTAGATGCAAGGGAGAACAATTAGAATCCAAAATTTTGGTCTTAAAAGAAGTTTTGTGTTGCTTGCCCTTTTGACATGCAATACAATGATTTTCACATGAATAGGTCTTCTCAGGTAATCCCCTGACAAGTTTTCCTTTAACAAGTTTATTGATTGTTTTGTAATTCATGTGACACATCCTTCTATGCCAAAGATCAGATTCATCTACTGATGCTTTTGATAAAAGACAGTGTATATTTTGTTGAGGATTCAATTTTGTCAAATCACAGCAATAGACATTATCTTTTCTGGGAGTTCTGAGTAAAATTTTACTTTCATCAAGTTTAAAATCTTCAGAAAGAATAAAGCATTATGTGTTTGTAAAAAGAACTGGATTCCTTTTATCTGTGATTTGGCTTACACTTAACAAATTGTATTTGAGTTCCTCAACAAAGTAAACATCATTAAAGTTCAGTCTTTCACCTTTTATCATACCTTTTCCAGTAATTTTTCCTCCTTTTGAATTTCCTCCAAATGCTACATGTCCACCATTGAAAGATTTAAAATTCTGTAGCTTGGACCTGTCTCCTGTCATGTGTCTAGAGCATCCACTGTCAATATGCCATAAGTTTCTTTTGCTCTGCACATTTTAAAGGAAAGAAAAATTAATTTCTTTTGGGAACCCAAACCAGAGTGGTTCTGGGCTTCCTAAGTGCATCAATAAAATCAACTCTGTTGAAGGTCATTGATTTTGATGCACTGTTGGTGTTTGGTATTTCTGTTGACATTGGTTTCCAACACCAACTGGTTTTTGAAGTGATTTTCTTTAAAGTAGCAGTAGTATGATTAACAGTATTAAAAATCTTTGCAGTGTTAATATGCCTAGCAGTATTAATATGTTTAGTAGTATTAACTGTTTTCACAGTATTAACTGGTTTAGCAATATTAATATGCTTATTTGTTTTTAGTACTGTTTGCTTGATTTTACTACTGTTTGCTACTTTTTCTTTCATTCCTTTCCCAGTACTAACAGAGTTTCTTTTAAAACTTGTATTCTTGACTCTGTTGGTTGATTTCCATGTTGGATGTATAATCCTTTGAGTATTCTTAGGATTATAAAAACAGTCATGTTGAAGATGATTAAATCTTCCACATATAAAGCAGGTCTTCTCTTTTATAATTGAAAATTTTTGTCCCAATTTATGTGAAACCATTTGGTTCCAATTTCTTTGATTTCCTCTTGGGCTTAAAAAGTTTTGTGAAGAGAAGTTTTCTTTACATTTGCAATGAACACAGTTATGTAAAATAGATTCATTATTAAGAGTTTGCTTTTTATTATCTTCTTTTGTTTCCTTTTTCCCATATCCTAATCTATTTCTAGATTTTTGATTCATTTTTGCCTTTTCTTCAAATATTTTCTTACCCTCTGCTAGTTTAGTTTTACCAATTTTAGATGCTAGCTTAGTAAGTTCAGTATTCTCATTATTTCCAATTTTCTCAACCACTTCCTTCTTTTCTTCAACCTTATCATGTTTTTCTAGACTTTTAATTGTTTTCGCCTCAACAACTTCAGTTTGGACTTCTTGTTTTAAGTCACTTGTATCTATTTTAGTCTTTTATAAATAATTATTGTTATAAGGTGGTGGAACACTAGAGTAACCTAATCTTGTTTTAAGCTTATCATGAATTTGAGCATTTAGAAGATTTTGAAGTTTAGTAGAAGCATTATCGAAATCAATTGCTTTTAGCTTAATGCTATCATTTTCAACTGTAACTTTTATCAACTTTTTATTTAGCTCATCTACCTTATCTTCTAAGCAATCCCTTTCCCATCTAGCATATTTAAGATCATAATCATACTGTGATTCATTTTCTTGATATGATTTAATCTCTTTTTCAAATTTTTTAATGGTGTTAATGTATGCTTTGTTCATGATTTCACTTTTGTCTAATTCCTTAAGTATTCTAGCATTTTGATCTCTATAATGTGTAACAGTTTTCTTACAAATGGAAGAACATAATTTGCTTTGTACCTAATAAGGAATTTCAAAAGAAGGTTCTGATTCAGTGATTGCCATAAGTGCTTGATTATGCAATTCTTGTTCTGCATGGTCACTCCAATCAAACCCTAGTCCATCTTGTGATATTAGTGCAGTTGAGTTTTGAATTTGGATACTCCTGCTTTGAGTTCCATTGACACTTCCAGTTCTTTGGTTGTTTCCTTATATTCTTCCTGTGCTTCTGCATTCTCTAGCAAAGTGACCTAGTTAATGACAGTTAAAGCATTCAACTTTACTTTTATCAAAACCTGCACCATCATCTCTTTTGTATGCAAAGTTGTTTCTACCAGTTCTTTGCATAAATCTTTTTGCTCTTAAGGTTATCATGGCCATTTGCCATTTCAAGTCCATTTCTTCTAAATCATCAGGATTTACTTGTTCTAGTTCCCCATTAGTTAGTGAAGAATTCACATGACTAGCATAAAAGGCTTCTAAAACTGAGTCATTTGGTTTTTCATTGGAAGATGTTCCATAACTCATAGAAGTAGTTCCATATTGATTTAGATTGTCAGTTGTTTGTTTATTTATGGACAAAAAAGCAGCATTATTTGAGAAAGTAGAGGTTTGTTTCTTGCCTTCAACCTCTGATTCAAATGATCTTAAATCATTATATAAGTCATCTAAATCCTTCTCATCAAGGTTTTTACCTTGTCTCAAAGATACAGTATACATGGTCCATTCTTCTCCTAAGGACCTTAAAAACTTTCTGTTTAAATCATCTTTGTCAATTTTGACATTATGATTTTCTAAGTCTCCAACTAGTTTTGAAAATCCGTCAAAAGTTTGAGTTAGAGTTTCAGTTTTATACCCATAAAGTTTTCAAATTCTTGTTTCAAAATCGATCTTTGAGTTTTCTTTGTGCTTTCATTGCCACCAAAACGTTTGGCAGTTGCTTTCCAAAGGTCTTGGGCATCATCACACTTTTCAAATCGTCTTTGATACTCATATGGTATGGACATTAACAGAGTACTTAGAGATTTTAATTCTGTGGATCTTATTTTTCTTTCTGCATCATTTGTTGGTGGTGATCTAGGAATTCTAGAACCATCAGTATTTAATGCATATTTAGGTCCACATTCAATGACTTCCCATAAAGAGTAATCAGTAAGAAGCATGTATTGCTTAATTCTGGTTTTCCATTTTTCATACTCATTTGGTTTGAGCATGAGAATTCTTGTGGCCTGGACTCCATCACTAGTTTTAGAAGTCATTTTTTTAAAAAAAAAAAATTTCAATAGATCGGTAAAATTTTTACTTCCGTATATTCGATGCTATTTAAATAATTAGCTCTGATACCAATTGACAGGATCGAAATTGATCTTACGAAGTCAATAATTTAGCAATGAATACTTTATAGAAATACCGCGAAATAGTAATCTATAAATTTAGAAGTAAAATTAACTCTGTTTGAAACATAATTAAATAAGAAGTAATAGCACAGTTTATATCAAAAAGCTTCAATATTATTTCTTTGAATAATACGAATACACTTAAGTATCAGGGTTATAATTAACCTTGAAACTTACAATTGATGATTATACAAGCGTATCAATCTCTGTTATAGTATTGATTTCTATCTATGGAATACACTTAACACTACTTTCTTGCTTATTCATATTGAAACTGAGGAGCCCTATTTATAGAATTATAGAGCTCCAATTACATGTTACAATAATTAATGAAAAGAACATTTCTATCTAATCGTCCTATCGTCTTGAGCCATGCTCTGTTTTACTGCGTGCTTTTTGCTTTTGCAGAACCGATATTCGATTAGCCCACATGGTTAGAAAGATGCTCTAATCATAAACAATAGAAACTACACGGGCATCATAAACTTCTGAAGAACAGTATTAACTCAAAGCAGTAGTAAGTTATAAACAGTAGTAACTTACTTGACAGTAGTAACTTAGTACTGGCAGTAGAAACTTCACCCGTCAACACTAACTTTGTTCTGGCAGTACTAACTCTAACTTCTCTAACAGTAGTAACTGTTTCTACTGGTAGTACAAAACCCGGTAGCAGTAGTAAAGTTTCTGCTGGCAGTAGAAACTCTTCTTCACCAGTAGTAACTAGCAGTTGTAGTCTAACCAGCAGTAGTATTCTTCAATCAAGTTCTCTAGCCATCTTTAGACCCAACATATATATACTTTTATCATCTAATACGGAGTTACAAAATTTTATCGTGCATCGAACGAGTTTTACACTAATATATATATATATATATATATATATATATATATATATATATATATATATATATATATATATAATCTTTTATCCAAATTAAGTGATGTTTTATAAATTAAAAATGACTGATCAAATTGTTGATTTCATTGCTTTTCAACACTTATTTTAACTAATTGAATAATTGTTGAGAAAAACCAAAGTCATCGAATAATTTTTTGTAGTCCCAGGCCACACGTGCCTTGTTGCCATATAAATAATAATTTACTAGCATATAGTGCCTACGTAATACGGCAATAAAAATTCATTTAATGTTCGATAATATGTCGATTAGTTATAGTACATGTTGTTATCAAATAGTATAATTTTCTTTTAATTAAATAATTATCTAGTTATTATAGTTATTACTATTTTAAAAATGGACTCGAAGGTTCGAAATATTCATTATTTCTATTGACGTTCTTTTAACTAATTAAGTGAATAATGTAGGTGGTTCGATGAAATAATGTTTATTATAACCTTTAAAAGTAAAAGTACGTTGTAATGTAAAAACCCAACTTTACGCATTCTAGAATATAATGGATGCTAAAGCTCTTCTTCTCCTAACACCTTTCGTTGGATCCCCGTTAATCCCACACACAAAAAATAATTACTCTCTAATTAACGAATCACGAGCACGTACCGCCATCAGCCGCCGCCAAGTGTGTACGTCCCACCTCACTACCGCCGCCCCAAAGAGGGAGAAAGATGCAAAAAAGTGAGTCGTTATTACCGGTATGGGTGTGGTTTCAGTGTTTGGAAACGACGTGGATATGTTCTATGAAAGACTCTTAGCTGGGGAGAGCGGTATTGGCTTAATAGATAGATTTGATGTTTCCGACTGGACGACACAGTTTGCTGGTCAGATTCGCGAGTTCAAGTCAACTGGCTATATTGACGCCAAATTTGATATGAGACTTGATGATTGTCAACGGTATTGCATTGTCGCTGGGAAAAAAGCACTTGAAGATGCTTCTCTTGGAGGCGAAAAGTCCTCCAAGGTTTGTAATCTATACAACACTTTAATCTGGGTTATAAAGTCATATTTGATACGATAAGTGTAGGGATATATTCCTGGACGGAGATTGATAATCAAAATTAGTAGTGTTTGTGTATAAACTTATTTTGTAACTAAAGTTATACTAAAACAAAATGAAATTTAGTTATGATAATACAATACGGAGTTTTACATTAGAATCGCAAAACATGATCTAGTTCATGGGTTCAACTAATCCAACATTGGTTTCGTCCACACTACTTTATTTTCAAATGGTGTGCATGCAGATCGATAAGGAGCGAGCCGGTGTACTTGTTGGATCTGGATTAGGAGGTGCCACAGTATTTTCAAATGGTGTGGAGTCTTTAATCAAGAAGGGTTATAGTAAAATCACACCATATTTTGCACCTTTAGTATTAACAAACATGGGTTCTGCCTTACTTGCTATCGATCTTGGATTTATGGGGCCAAATTACTCAATTTCGGCTTCTTGTGCAACATCCAATTATTGCTTCTTTCATGCTGCCAATCATATCCGTCAAGGCAAGGCAGATTTGATGATTACCGGTGGCTCGGATGCTTTGGTTATTCCCATTGCAATGGGAGCTTTTATTTCTACTTAATCATTGTCTCGGAGAAACGATGATCCCCAGACTGCTTGCAGACCATGGGACAAAGATAGGGATGGCTTCGTCATGGGTGAAGGTGCAGGGGTCCTGGTAACTTCATCGTTTCTTTGTCATCCTTAATTTCTTTTTGTAGGGTTTGTATGTATACACTAATTTATTTCTTCTACAAAATAAATACAAAATTCAATTTTGCTTGGTAGGTGATGGAGAGTTTAGAACATGCAATGAAAAGGGACGCACCTATACTTGCGGAATACTTGGGAGGTGATATAAATTGTGATGCATATCATATAACCAGTCCACGATCAGACGGGCTTGCGGTTACATCTTGTATTCAAAGTTGCCTTGTGGACGCTGGTGTGTCGGTAGAGGAGGTACTTGATAACTTTTTCTATAGTCATCTTCAAAGTAACAAATATTGTTTGATTACCTTCTCTAACTACAAATCGTTGGTAGGTAAATTATATCAACGCACATGCAACTTTCACGCTCATCGGGGATCTAGCTGAGGTAAATGCTCTCAAGAAGGTATTCAAGAATACTGCAGGAATCAAAATGAACGCCACCAAGGTGAAGCACACCATCATCAGCCATTTTCGATCGAAAAATCTAACACAATACTAACGTTATCTTTTCATTTATGTTTAGTCTATGATTGGGCATTCTATGGGTGCAACCGGAGGTCTCGAAGCCATCGCTACGATAAAAGCAATTCAAACAGGGTGGTTGCATCCCACCATTAATCAATTGGTATGCGATTTTTAAACACATGCACTTCTTCTATTAGTTATTTCTAAAAACTTAATACATACAATACAAACTTTTAAAGTTGAATATATATAATTGTATGAGAAAATTACTCATATACCCTCTGGTCTTATCATCATTTTCGTATATAACCCTCACGTTTTCTTTGAAAATGTAGAATATAGACCCGATAGTAGAATTTGATACAGTTGCAAATCAGAAGAAGCAACACGATATCAACATTGGTGAGTAATTTATTCATGATTTTCCACATTTTATTGACATAACTAGTGAAGTGCATTTAATTATTCAAATTCCTTTTATCATACAGCCATTTCAAATTCTCTGGGTATTGGCGGACACAATTCCGTTGTAGCATTCTCACCGTTCAAGCTTTGATATATGATCGTATAATGACTTTGCCTTTGAACCACATAGAGATATTTGCGGTTCTCGGTCTGCAAATCTGGTGCAAATCAAGTCTCGGTTCGATCCGGTCCCGAGCCGGTTTGATCCGGTTCTGGACGATGCACAAGCCTAGACCTGGTAGTGAGGGTTTATATATAAGCCTAGGTGAGGGAAAATAAAAACAAAGGCTATAATTAATTATTAGAAAAATGTGTTTGTTTCTTGAATAAAATTGTATTTTAAATAAATTTCATTTAGTAATGTTCCTTATCTGTAGAGGTGAGTAGAAAAATAAAATACATATACGTATATAATTATGCTTATTTTAGAGTGTTTATATCTTTACAAAATACTGCATAATACATTTTATTCAATATTGTAGTTCACATTTTTTAATAGCTCATTGCTAAAATTTGATTATGAACCGAAATAACCGTTAAGAAATCTAATTGAAACTGAAAAATACCAAAGAAAAATTGAAACTGAAAAATACCAAAGAAAAATTGAAACCGGACGATTTTAATCATAAAAAAACTAATATATTTTTTATTTGAGTTTTGCCAAAAACCGAATATCTAACCGTGAACACCCCTATTAATTTTTTTTAATTCAAACTCTTATTAAGAGTTAATCTCTATATAATAAAAAACTGAAGCAAGTGTCTTTCTAAAAACAGAGTATGTGTTTGCTTGATGGGTGTAATCTGCATTTGATCCTTTGAAGTTATATTTTAATATGAGGATTCAAGTTGTATTTTTTGTGAGAGAAATTATAGAATGAGCCTCTTATTATTTTACTTTTTTATTACTGTGAAAAAAGAGTAAGGCAACATGAAAGGATAAGGGGATTTTTAAAAAAGTTTAGTGGAGATATCAATACTAATATTTAAATTAAAGTTTGAGAGTGAGGTTTAAATGAGAATGAAAAATTTTATGAGAATGGAGGAACCAATAGAAATGCGCCACGTGTCACAAAACTCACTTTCCCCCACGTTTTTAAAAATTAAATATCTCAAGAATGACTTATTGAAAAATTATAAAAATTGTACCATAGAAATCAGCATTTTTTTCTCTTCGATTAGACATTTCACGTGATATACTTTTGATGACTTTTTTTTTATGATTGTACAATATTAATAACACATGTGATACTCGTTGGTAACACATGTGAATAGTGATACCATACCTCCTGGTATCACTATTCACATGTGTTACTTGCTGGTAATACATGTGATAGTTGTTTACAAAATCCAACGAAAACGAAAAAAAAAAAGTTGTCAAAAGTATACATTATTGTGCAATTTTTATGATTTTTCGACTTACCGTTTGGGAGATATTTAATTTTTAAATACGTGGATAAAAATGAATTTTATGACACGTGGTGCGTTCTCATTGGTTTCTTCAATCTCACAAAAAATTGTGTACTCGTTTGAACCTCACTCTAAAGTTTGATGGCTGAATACGTGGATTTCAAATATGTTATATGTTTTATCGGAATCTTTACAAATGATACCTTTAGCAACCGCCGCAACGAACGGGTTGAATCACTTGTAATTATACGTTCACTGAAAAATAAAATTTTCATCTGGCGATGGAAACAAAATTATTACCTTAATTATGGTATCTATTAAGGCCTAATATTCTCATTTCCTTTTTCTTGTAAGATTATTTGCATCATTATTTATTTAAAATTGTCAATTAAAATTGTCATACAACTAACCGGGTAACTATAAGTAAACCTCAAATGTGCTTAAATATATTTTTACCAAAATATATTAAACAGGACAATAAATTAACAAACTCTATCTTCCAAAGGGTTACAGCAACGAAACGAATAGTGTAACGTACTAAAAGAATGTAACTAAAAGTTAACATTCGAGAAATAAGTACGACCGGGTTGAAAATCCCTTGGAACAGCATTCCTAGCAATAACAACGTCGTTGGTTGGAGATGTGAGCCTGAACGAGAATGGACCGTGAAAAGATGGATCAGTGTTGGCGACCCAAACCGCACCCCAAATATTGTTCATGTGAATAAAGTATGGTGCTCCAGCCGGCGCTATCTCCACTGACTTTAGTCCACCATCTTTATTATCAAATTCTATTGCTGTCGAAAACCAGTATGGGTTTGTTTTACTATCCATCTTGAAAGCGATCTTTGTTCTGCCATAGTTGCATGGAACCCTACATATACAAAGTCTTATTAGAAACTCAACTTACATTTAAAAAACATGAAGTTGATTAAAAATTGGGAAATGTTTCATGCAGTTAACTGTACGGATCTAACATGAAAGTGTAACTTTTTAGAATAAAAAGTACTTCTAATTAATAACAAATGTCATTTGTGATGTCAATAGCACATAAATTTTATCCTAAACTAAGTCATTAGTAAAGTGTAGTAATCTTTGTACATACAAATAAATAAAATCAATGGTTAGTAATAATCCCAAATATTGATATATGTTCTCGATTAATTAATAAAATCATATATACACCTTTGAAATTCGATGTCAACTTGGCCAAGATTACGAAGATTTGCAGCTTGTCCCGGATTCGCCATTGCACCAAAAGCAGTTCCGCTTAAATCAAAGTGAAACGGAACGTTGTTACATGCACCGGGGCATTCATCTGTTATCGTCACCGTAATTGGTTTCCCAGAACAATACGGCTCTCGAGTGCATTTGATCTGCAGATCATAAGCATTAACCAAAATAATAACCATAAATATTTGATCTGAATAAAACCATTGAAAACAAAAAACATATAATGTATTGATTTCAATTCTTTAATTACCTGGTAACAATCACCACATCCTTTGCCTTGCATAAATATCCTAGAATTACCAGCTGCTATCATGGCAGAAAATGGGGCTAACTTTACATCATCAGCCCACCCACAAGCTCCTCCTGTCCCATGCATGATTAATTATATCGTAATTAATTATAAATTTTATAAATGTTATAAATACAAAAACATAACAATAATATATAAGAAGTTGTAATATAATTAAAAATTACCACTTCCAGCACCATTAGGATCTCCATACCAGGTTCCTAAAGCAGGTGAAAATCCATATCTTTTACTAAAGAGTTGATCATCATCAGGGGTTGAACCTGATGAATGGTTTGCAAACAGTAAAAAAGTTAAACAAACATTGGAAAAAAGGTTGTTGAATGCCATTTTACTTTGAAGTTTTCGTTATGAATTTGTTAGAATTTATATTGGTAATTGGAATGGTGTAATTAAGATTAAGATTACCATTTATTAGTATAAGTAATTTATAGAAACTTATCATTTTAAATATTTTTGTTTTGTTATTTTTTCTATTAAAAAAATGGTAAGTAAATATTCAGCAGATAAGTTATAATCTGAAATACCGTAATTAACCCTCTATCTATATTGATCTTTTTATATACATGCTATAGAGATAAATTAGTCAAGGATATAAAGATTGTATCTAATTTAGGTAAACTGTAACCTCTAATTAAGTACCCGATTTAATCTCATCTCAATATTAGTTAAGGATCTTAAGATTGTATGTACATAATTTAGGTAAATTTGAATTTAAACTCTAATTAAATAAATAAAAAAATGGTTAATTGCATGTGTAGGAATGTACATAGCTAAAGGTTGACCTTGACAGTGTGTACCTAGTGAAATTGGCCGACATTGTGTTAACGAAACTTCTCGTATTAATTGTGTACATTGTAAAACTCCCGTAGTATATTTCAGTGGTACGCGTTTGCCCCACGTGCAAAGAGAATTAATGTCGGACAAATCTAATGTCCACAAATCACCCACATATACTGAGGCACGTTTCGAACCTCTGACATGTCGATCAAGTAACCTATAGAACATATATGTAATTAGTCTTTTTTTTTCCTAATTTTGTTCACATCAGCATCCACATAGGCATTCACATAAGCATCCACATCATTATATTATGACTTGTCATTATTCATTTTTGTTTAAAAAGTTAAAATTACAGTATAAGCTTGTTTGTTTGGTGGAATTAAAACAAAAAAGAAAATAGTTTAACTTGTTAGACATAAACACTTGACCTGATATAGACTGTTTTATATATAAAATCTATAAACTTAATAGCCCTTTTGCGATGACATTTGGTGCTTTTGCGATGATGTTTGTGCGTCGCAAAATGCGCTTTTTCTAGCAGTGACAATGACCGTCAATTTTGTTACTCATGCACACTATAAAAGTCAATGTTTGATTATATACATTTTCAAATACTTAACTCTGAAAAGACTGCCAAATAGATGAACATAAATTAAAATACATATAAGATAAAGATAAAGTAAAAATAATTTCAAGTGTCAAATAAAAACTCCGAATTGGTGTACTAAGTAAGAGAAAAAATTAAAAATGTAGTTAAGGGGGTTGTTATGACAATAAACGAAAGTTGGATATGACTTGATCCGTAAGAATATATGGCGTTTTGATTTCTTGCGGCCCACGTTTTCAACTCAATTTTATGCCTATAAACATAACTGAATATATTCTTTCATACGGTTACAATTTTTAGCCGATTACGTTCATCCAAGGTTCCATCGAACTGAGCCACAAATTCAAGGTACATTCTCATCTAAGCTACACTATTATTTGTATTACATGTTAATTATAAATAGATTTCAGTTATTGATTGTTGTTTTCCCTGTTTAGTATTCGAAAACAAAACCCCTTATGTATAAACTAAATAGTTATAGTTAGGGTTTAGGTTTGTACTCGACTAGCCTTTTGTGTTTACATGATTCTTTGATTGTGCTCATCCGGTTTTGTGTATTGATTTGGATTCGATGATTTTGCTCTCATTGTAGGAAACTTGGCATAATAAACTCTTGGTTGGTGCGATCAACCACATGTTCTTCTCTGTTTACTCGGGTGATATTTTACCTTTTTGGTGAAATTCGAATCGGTTTGATCACATATGAATTCGATTGACCTCAATACATGTTTATTTTATGATCACTTGTATTTGACATTCGTGAACTAAGATATTAGTTAACTTGGCCACATTCTCTTCTTTGTGGCAGGTAATGCATGAGGTTGATCAGGGATTTCATGAGAAGAACTACTTAGTTTTCGACAACTTTTAATTAGAAGTTACCTTTGATTTACCTTCGCATTGAACTTTGGGAATAGAGAATTTTAAGCTATTATTTCGTACTTGTTTCTGGAGACGTAAATTTGAATTGAATTGGGATTGAATTTTGATACTTTTTATTAATCTTTAGTAGTTCAATTTCAGTTTAGTATGATTCATACTTTTGATGTTGGTGTGTGGATACATGCTTAACTTGAACTCGTTCTTACTTCTTGTATTTTCAGTCAATTAATCTCTGTAGTGTTAGTTCTACCTCTTGTAGTTATAAATTCAGTTTTTCTAGGTATTAGGCTTATTTATTATGAGTATATTAGGATTTTATTCTTTGTGCTTTGTAAATATAAAAAATTAGCTAAAAATGGAAACGGGTGAGCAAAATTGCATACAAGCTACTAAAAATTCATGTTCAAGAAAGGCAATATAAATTTTGTAATCGTGTTTTACATACAAGTTCTTTATCAAATATTTATGAAGTTCCACAAAAAATGCTTTGGGTCATGACCCCAACAACAATAACATGTTTGACAACAACTCGTTTTGACACTTTACCCAACATTCCCGTTACCCAACTGTTATTTATGTTTGTTACTGTAAAAATATACATGTATGTTTCTTTCCTGAATATGATACAAGTTACATGTAATTTTCTTGTAGCAGGATAACTTGCAGTCGAAACTAGCTTATACAATGTTGAGCTGGTTGCCGCAATTGCCCATCACAGCACCACTAGCCCAAGTGCAAAATGACTCCAATAATGACCAGTATAGTCCAAATTCCTCCACTGCATCAATCGCCACACACACCAGAAAAATTGGAATTATACATCCTCCCCCTGACATCAGGACGATAGTGGACACTACTGTAAGCTTTGTTGCAAAAGTTGGACCCGAGTTGGAGAGAAAGATTGTCATTAGCAATGCCGGAAATCGCAAGTTTAACTTTTTAGATACGTCAGATCCCTATCATGCCTATTACCAGCACCAACTGTCACTGAGGTCTAATGCCCCTATCCCCGAGTCAACCCCTTCTGCTAATCTTATAGATGACAATGATGCCACCTCATCAAAGTTTAGGCTTGTTCTCAAAGTCGTGGACCCGCCAGAAGCCGAACAGTATACAGTTCGGCTTCCATGGGATAGTAATGTTACATATGAGGAGTTGGATATAATTAAATTAAGCGCTCAATTTGTCGCGCGAAATGGGAAGTCCTTTTTGAGTAAATTAACAAGTAGAGAGAGTAACAATCCTGAATTTCAGTTTTTGAAACCTAGCCATCGTATGCTTACGCTTTTTACATCACTTGTGGATGCCTACTCCAAAGTCTTGATGCCTCCCAAATGGTTGAAAGAAAATATGGAAAAAAGCGTAAGTGACATGAGCACTGTACTCAGTCGGTGCTTGCACAGGATTGAGTGGGAATGTTCCCAGGAGCACGAAAGGAAAAAAGTTGAAGATGAGAAAGAAGAGGAAAGACGTGCTATGTCAATGCTCGATTGGGATGATTTTTATTTAGCCGGGACTATTGAATCATCTGATGATGCTGATGAAGATGAAGATAGTCGTCCAATGGATATTGTGAAGAACTGGAAGAGGCCTGAGGATAGGTTATCGGCTGAGAGAAACGTGGCTGAACATGTTGTTTCACCGATCACCGGTGAGTTGATTCCTGTAAATGAGTCGTCTCAACATATGCGTTATTCTCTTGTTGACCCAAAGTATAAAGAACAAAAGGAGAGAATGTATTCCAAGAATAGGGAGACCACACTTGCTCAAGATGATAAAATTCCGAGAAATATTTCTAGGTTTGCATGAACGCGTCCTGATATTTTTGGGACCATGGAGGAAGAGGTATCGGATGCAGTGAAGGGTAAGACGAGTGTCGCTCCATCAGGTGGACTATTTCCTCCACCATCTGGGCTCGTCTGGAATCTCCCTTGGGTACCAACGCCAAATCCTAAATGCTTGTGTCAAAAGCATGACCGGTCCACACGTTTTGGACGCCATTCGTTCATGCACCCAGGTCCAATGCTTCCTAAGATTCCTCCTCCACCTCCACTGATGTTTGCTCCTTCACTTCGTGAAGAACCTGAGCCAAAGAAGCGAAGGCTCGATGATTCTTTGCTTGTTCCCGAAGATCAGTTTTTGGATCAACATCTGGTATACTTGTGGTTTTATAACTCATAATTTTTATCCATCTCCATCACTTGAATCTTGATTGCTAAGTGAGGGTTGCAACATTAATTCGTTTATCTAAAAATGGCTGATTCGGGTAATATGGCTAATATGTCAAATGGATAGATTTAAAAAACAAAAATAAAATGGAATATGATGTATGGAATTCAAGAAGAAATAAACAACAAAAATAAAATAAAATAAATGTTTGCCGGTCAACTCAACTCGACTGACCCGAATTACCCATTTTGACGTGGACCCGTTTCAACCCAATACCCAACTTGCCATCTCTACACAGTCAATCTTTTGACCCCTGTATGATGAATTACCTGCACTGCATTTTGCCATCTCTAAGCAGTTAATGTTTTTGTTGATTGTCGCTATCTAATTATCTTTGATGCCTTATGACAGGGACCTGTCCGTGTTACTATATCCATACCAAATATTAATGAAGGAAATCTGAAAGCTTGAGAACTTGACATTACTGTTCCATTCCTGTCTGAAACTGTAGGTAGTTTGAAAGAGAAGATTGCGCGAGAGATTCCACTGCCTGCAAACAAAATGAAACTGAGTGGAAAAGCCGGTATTTTGAAGGACAATTCATCTCTAGCGTATTACAATGTTGGTGAAGGTGAAACGCTGATTTTGTCTATAAGAGAACACGGTGGTAGGAAGAAGTAAATGGCAATTTGGATTGTGTTCTACATGGCAGAAATTAAGCCCTGATTGTTTGTTTTTTCTTAGAAAGTTAAACTGTTTGCATCTGAACTTATAGTCCTTTAACCTCTACTGTATTTCACACAAATCCAGTTATGCAATTATCACATTATCTGGGTTCAAATGTTTCAGTTTGTGTTGTAAGGATGTTAATGTACAGCATCAAAAAGTTATTAAATTGATGGAAAATTATTCATGTAGCTAAAACAAATACTTATAAATGTGTTTAATACTATAGACATGTTTCCATCAATACTTTTATTAAGAAATATGGAGGAAAAATATAATGGGGGTGAGAGAGGCTCAAACTCTCGACCTCAGGATCACTCTTACTGCTATGAGACCATTTGTGCAATAAGTTGCCTTTTTTCTATTTAAACAAAATTCATACCTCTTTAGGTAAAATTTATAACAAAGATCAACTACTAGCATCTCTCTAAACCCTCAAATACAGATCTTTATAGTTATACTGTACAAATCCAAAATCTACCCCTCGAGTCATACAGAGTATTTGATTTTGGAAAGAAAAAAAAAAGAACTTTAGTACATATATGAGTTAGGAAATGTACATAAATACATTACGATCAATCTTCTCTAACAATAGAAGTGTGATTAATGTCAACAGAAAAACCTTGATCGATGATTACATAAACTTGATCAGCGATGAAGCATAATCATCACTCAGGAATCGTGTTTGATTGTCTAGTCAAGTGTTGCTAAACTTGATGGTACCAAGCATGATAGTTTTTTTTATGCAAATTTGTCTCTAATTTATAAGATCACAGTTGTAAGTTAATACAACTCAATAGCCTAGTTTCTACTCTAGCAAATCACCGGAAAACATATACTAGTACTAATGAACCATATGTTGTCAGATACATTTTACATTCGAACAATCTACATATCCAGTGATTGTAAACTAGAGAGTCGGTATATAGGGTCACAAAATATATATATAATCTCGATTATAATCTGGAAAAGAAAAGTGAAAATCTCGATTACATATCCTTTATTAATGGTTAACAATTTGATGGACTCTAACAGTCTAACAGTAAACGAAGTACAAACATGATAACTACTACATCTAAATCTAATCTAATCTAAATAATATAACAGTATCTACATAGTTATTACAGCATTTCACAAATAGGAAGTTGCAAGAAGCTATAATCTCAAGACTCGAGATGGTGAATTTCTCTTGAACCATATTTGATTAATGAAATGATGGTTTATAATCTACACACGATGAGTTACTTCTTGTTAAAAAAGAATACAACTTTTGCACACCGAAATTTCCTTAAAATGCAGCAACATTCTCCTTTCCCAGTAGCTATCAAGTAAAAGAATAAAAACCTCAATGGCGCAAGACACGTACAAAGTTGTTATAATTCTTGTATGTACAGCAGTAAAGTTGAAGTTGGTAATACTATGTAGAAGGTGAACTCATTCACTAGGCTCCTCAATAGGAACACTTGTGTAGGTGATCGTTTGATTCTCGGTCTCCACACCATTTTGTCTGTATTTGGTCCATGATATTTTCCATATTTGCAGCAAGCTTAACCTGTAATAGAATTAGATCAAATGCATCATGCATGAGAGAGAGAGAGAACTTTTCAGATTACTATCAGTTTTGGTCGTTAACATTTTTTTTTCGGAAAGGCGGTCATCAACAATTTTATTAAGTATCATCTATATAGTGTGAAAAGAAATATATATATATATATATATATATATATATGATTGTGGAATCTTAGTCCCGTTAGCTTCATTGAAGAGAGAAGAAAAGAAGAAGCCAGAACCAAGTATAGAAGTCAAGTCATTTCCAAATGGTGATATACCCTAGAGTTGCCGAAACTGGGTTAGTTGGGTAACAAATCAAAACAAGTTCGGGTCCTTTTGGTATGGGTAAAGTTCGGTTACTTAGTCCAAATATGTTGGAAATTTGTATATATAACCAATAATAGTTACAGCAACAATCTCTTCTTATGAGTAAATTAAAAACCAGTATAAGAGGTTGTATGCCTTTGAAGTACATTTTAAACATCTTTCAACCAGTTTGACTCACATGACCTTTCATCTATTCAGTATAATTAACATTTTATCGTTGTTTTCTCCATTAGAGATAAAAGAACCAGATTGACTCATTCATAAGTGAATGGGTAGAATTGCCGACCTAGAAACCCAACTCAACACACTGATTATTGAGTACACAATTTTACACATTCTAGGAATCTTGAACCCATTTAGGTCAATGTAAGTGGTGTAGAAGTGTTTGAAAAAGCAGACCAACCAAAAGGCATTTTGAAACATAATAGTCATGACCTAATTAATTAGTGTTTAAACTATATGTATTGAAGAACCTGAAATAAAAATGGATACTCCTTATTTCTGAATGGAACTTTTGAAAGGCAAGAGAGTGAGAGACTATACCTCTCGGTTACAATATCCCTCTTTGCAAGCATAAGTGTCAAGAATACAGGAACCATTGCAGCACATAGGTGCTTGAGTGTGTGTCCACTAACTACATGATGAGTCCATTTGTAGATTGTATCATCTGCAGCTTCTTCAACCTTTGCCAGAAGATAAAATCCTGAAAATTGTACATTGAAACTTGGTAATTAAAAAAGTATGAGGTTATTTTCAAGTACATGAAAAATACAAAGGATGATATTATACCTGCAGCCCATAGCCAATATGTAGAATGTGTGTACATTGGAGGAAGCATGATGGCCATCAAAGGAATGGCAATTAAAGGTACAAACTGAACCAAGGCATACGGTCGGAGATCATCAAAAAACCTATCAGAAGAATGGAACACTCGGTGATGACCATGTACTTAGACCGATCTCTATGCAATTTGTGAAAATCAGTGGGAAAGCCAGGTCATATGTTTTGATAAATAACAGGATGCATTTAACCCTAATGATTGGGGTAGCTTTTCAACTAGCGGACTTGACTACGGCTGTCATAGCTCAGGCTTGCCTAGATGGGCATAGCCCATACAAGCCAATTAGAGTAATTATATTTTTACCTCAATGGTTAGCCTATTCAGGACTTTAATCGTATCTTTCCTATAAAGAATTTATCAATTTATAGGATGGGATTAATTTTTATCTCAAAATCCCTATGTGATTGCCCAACAGCCCCTACTTTTATTGTTGGCTTGAATGCCTTGAGGTCATTTAAGAATACAAATAAGACCTGTAAAAGGATATAGTTACCTCCAGTACAAAATGCTTACGACACCAATCAAAAGCAATGGAATGATGGAGTATGTTCCCTTTCGCTGGTCAATTCTTTCAATGATAAATATTGCAACAATAGAAGTGAATGCAATGGTCATCTGGATACATGTAAAATCAAGTGAACAGTAAATAAAACATGAGAATGTTAGCATTAGGCTAGTGCTACATCAAACTGTACAAAATATACTGAATGATAAAGCTCACAGGCAGGCGATCCCAAACAAGGGTAGCATCATTCGGGTCAAGATGATAGTAAGACGATCCAAAACCAACAGAAGCCACGCCAATGTAAAAGAATGTCCAACCACAAAGCTCCCCTTGCAGACTTAGTTTATATACATGCATAAATTATCATTAGTTCGAGCGAATAAAACTAAAATATGCCCAATACAAACAAGATCCAACAACATACCTCAACTTAAAGAAGTTTCTATAATAGCACAGTATGAGCCCTATAACACCAATAATTAAGAAAGGCACATTTGAAATGACATTCAGAGCATTAGGTATACCTGAAAACAGGAAATTTCAACTTTATAACAGAAGTTAATACAGTTCTCTTCTCCAGGCACATAGAATCTCATTTTACCCTAAAATAAACAATTGATCTATAATCCTTTTCAGAAACTATGAGCAAACCCTAGCAGCAACAATAAAAGAAATTATACTGTTACAAAGCCCTATCTTCATCCGCTACTTAATAATATGAACTATTAAATTAACAATTTACCCAAAAATTGACGTTGATCGGCAAAATCATGATACTGTTGATCTTGAGGAATTGCAGGAGTAACAAACATCAATACTAGAAAGCATACAATTGCTATTACCGATATCATTACAGTTCGATTAGCCATAACTACTGATGCTATATCTGTATATATGTATGTATGAGTTTGTGATCTGTAAAATAGAAGATAACGTAAGCAGATGGTAGTAAAATGAAATGTTTGATCGCCGGTGAGATTGTTGTTAACGGAGATTGTGAGTCGACAGTCGTTTCCTCGTGGGTGATGTTAGCAGTATGGTACCGGTTTGACTAATTTTTGCGTGTAATAAAAGGAAGATAAGGGGTAAAGGTGTACATTCTTATATTTGTTGGACTAAAATTGTAGTTTCCTTTTTCTCATAAAGGCTATATTTAGCAATTATATTGTTAATTCTTTTTTTTTTCTTTTTGTTCCTACGTGTGTGTGTGTATATATATATATATATATATATATATATATATATATGATATGATATGATATGATATGATGAATGATGATGAAATAAGTTAGAAGTTTACTCAGAGCATTTACACTTATAAAATAAATGCTTTTTAACTAAATTATTATTTAATTCAACTAAAATCGAAATGGTTTGACTCGTACTAGCAGAATGCCCGCGCGATGTAGTGGGTAAAATATATAAGCTTTATTACTATTTGACACTACGATATATTATTTTATAAAAAAAGAAAAATCACCTATTTGTCCTTTTAACAACAAAATTAAAACAAAATACCCAAAAAAGATATATAAAAAATGTCCTTACGAACTCGATACTCGGGATGCGGGCTGAGACTATCAAATTGCATATTCATATTGGACAGGTGTAAGTTGCGATGTCTGAAAATATTGGTTGTGTCGATAGTTTAGCCATCAAAACATTTTTTTTCACTTGAACATTAGATACTATGCATGATTTACGTGAAACTGAAATCGTAAAAATAGATCAAAAATTGAAATTCTCGAATATAGGAATAAAATGTATAAATACAAAATTAAAAATGAAAATAAACACGTAAATTTATAATTTTATAAAAAACACTATCGAGAGTTTGTTTATAATTTTTTAAAAACACATAAAATGTGTGAAATTGGAAAAAATTGATTTTTGGAGGCTTTAGTGAAGGAATTTGAATATAAAAGGTGGACTAACCGTCTTGGTAGTTTGCTAATACAGTCGTCTCATTCTAACATTTATATCAATAATTGACACGTCTCGTAATTCTTTACGGTTAAAAAGTTATGTCATTTTTTATTTAGTTAAGTTTTAATAATTGTATTATAAATTATAGTTTTAATATATGTAGGTATATTTTTCAAGTATGTTTTTCAAATATTAAAAATAATGTAAGGGGTAAATTAGTAAATTCAATCCTAAAAGAACATTACAAATGTATTATATATTAGTATAGATATAGATAGATACATATAAAAGTTTTAATTAATTATAATTAAATGTCACATGTTTAATACTTTTAAAGTTTAATAATGATGGTATTAATCATGTAGGGTATGTTTGTAATTTCAAATTGATTTTCTAAATACTATTAATAATGTTAGGGGCATATTGGTAATTTTTTTCTTAAAAAAAATATCCAAAAATGTGTTATATATTATAATAGAAGATATTCGTAACCGTTAAATAACGTAAATACTAAATATTAAGGGGGGTCATATGTTCCATTTAACACAAATAAAAGGGCCTAACGCACCAAACCAAACTCTTGTCTTTTATAAACCCAAAAACCATAAAATCCTTCCGCCGTCAAACTCAAAACCCTCACACACACAAACGGTGAGCAGAATGTCACAGTCTTTAGAGCTTTTGCTAATTCAATTCTTGATGCCGGATAATGACGCACGCCGGCAAGCAGAAGATCAAATTAAACGATTAGCTAAAGATCCACAGGTTGTTCCGGCACTCGTTCACCATCTCCGAACCGCCAAAACACCTAATGTACGCCAACTCTCCGCCGTACTCCTCCGTAAGAAAATCACCGGCCATTGGGCTAAATTATCACCACAGCATCGTCAGCTTGTTAAACAATCCCTTATTGAAAGCATCACTATGGAACACAGGTACAACTCTATTAGAATATGTACACATATATTTATAAAGTGTGAAATCGAAGTTACTAAAGTTAATTTGTTATCGAACGTGTCGGTAATTTGCGGTCAATTTGATTAGGAAATTGATTGTGAATAAATAAGTGTTTAGTAAAAGGTGTGGAATTGTGATCGAAGAAATCAATGACTAAAAAAATATGAAATTTATTTATTAGGAGCGAGTTGGATGTGATTGGTTAAGTATGTGTAATTGTGCCTGACGGATATGTTGTCGTTTCAGTCCACCGGTGAGGCGAGCTAGTGCGAATGTGGTGAGTATTATTGCAAAGTATGCGGTTCCTGGTGGAGAATGGCCAGATTTGCTGCCATTTATATTCCAGTGTAGTCAGAGTCCACAAGAAGATCATAGAGAGGTGTTCTTTCTTTGTTGATTTTTTCAACGTTATGTTAATGAATTTCAAATTTTCAATATACTATACTATTGGTTGTTGGAATTATCGTTATATATGACTCTTGTAGATCTCTTGTAATGTGTTTACCCTTGTGCACAAACATATATTGTACTATAAGGTATAAGCATTGTTGATTTTTACTTTTTCAGATAATATAATAATCGTAATCTTCTTTACAATACTAGGTGGCATTGATATTGTTCAGTTCCTTAACTGAGACAATCGGGGATTCATTTCGACCATATTTTGCCGATCTGCAAGCACTTCTACTCAAATGCCTACAAGATGAGACTAGCAACGTTGTTAGAGTGGCTGCCCTCAAGTAATATGTTATATCAAAACTTGAATGAGTAGGGACACTCACACATATTTTTAAACAAATGTAGTGCTAATATAATCTTTATATTCCATAATGAAACAGGGCAGTTGGCTCTTTCATTGAGTTTACTCATGACGCAAACGAAGTGGTGAGTCTATTTGTTCCTTTCGGTGGATGTTATAGTTGGTTAATTGAATAGCCAACTCAGTAGTAGATACTGTTATGTTGGCTAGTAGAAGTTTCTGTTAATATTTTTTTCTGGTTCCATATTTCAGCGTTCTTCCTATTATTTCTAAAGATGCATCACTATCATATTCCTACAGATTAAATTTCGGGAGTTTATTCCAAGTATCTTAAGTGTTGCAAGACAATGCCTTGCATCCGGTGATGAAGACGTTGCAATAATTGCTTTTGAGATATTCGATGAGCTGATCGAATCTCCAGCACCTCTTCTTGGAGAATCAGTGAAAGCCATAGTGCAATTCTCTCTCGAGGTTTGCTCAAGTCCAAATTTGGATTCCAGTACACGTCATCAGGTTAGCAGCATTCTCACGTTTTTAACTTCTTATAAAGTTGTTAGACCCTTTCATAATTGATACACAGTATTTTACATAAATGTCATATTCTATTTTTTTTGGATATGAGTATTAGTTTCCAAATAGTGAAACATTAATTATGCATGGTTCTAGTAGTAGTAGAAGCTGATAACTGTTCAATTCTGCTGCTTCTATGTTAATATTGTTAATCTGTCAGGCTATTCAAATTATTTCATGGCTTGCAAAGTACAAATCTAATTCCCTTAAGAAGCACAAGTTGATCATCCCAATCCTTCAAGTTCTGTGCCCACTGCTTACAGAAGCAAAAGATAGGGACGAAGACGATGATGATCTGGCACCAGATCGTGCTGCTGCAGAAGTTCTTGACACTATGTCCTTAAAATTGCCAAAACATGTATTTCCACCTGTTCTTGAATTTGCTTCTTTGAGCAGTCAAAGTGTTGACCCAAAGTTCCGGGAAGCTTCAGTCGCAGTTTTAGGTGTCGTTTCAGAGGGTTGTTTGGAGTCAATGAAAGAGAAGCTCGAACCCGTACTCCATATTGTTTTAGGGGGTTTGAGAGACCCAGAACAGGTTGTAAGAGGAGCTTCCTCGTTTGCGTTAGGTCAATTTGCTGAGTATCTGCAACCTGAGATTATGTCTCATTATGAAAGTGTTCTTCCTTGTATATTAAACACCTTAGAAGATTCATCAGATGACGTCAAGGTAAACGTTGTTTACAAATTCCTCATATTTTAATGAATGTTTTCATCGTATTTTCCAATCAGAGGTGGAAATTAGCGGGTTAGGTAGGTCATGTTACAGTTGACCTGGTTGACCCGTTAAAGATAATACACAACACGAGTAGGCCTGTTCATAAGTAAATGAACTGAAAATGCCATCTCTTCTCTACTCTCTATAAGAGCAACTGAATTTTCTTTGCAGGAGAAGTCATATTATGCATTGGCAGCATTTTGTGAGAACATGGGTGAAGAAATCCTCCCTTTTCTTGATTCTTTAATGGGGAAACTGTTTGCTGCCCTGCAAACTAGCAAGCGTATGCTGCAGGAAACATGCATGGTAATGATGCAATCTCCATTGTATATTGTATATCTGTATACATTGAAGAGCTTCTCACAACCTCTATTTTCTTATTTGTAGTCTGCAATTGGCTCAGTTGCATCTGCTGCAGAGCAAGCATTTCTAACATATGCAGAGAGGGTTTTGGAATTGATGAAAAATTTCTTGGTGCTTACTAGTGACGAGGATCTTCGTTCACGAGCAAGGGCTACAGAGTTGGTCGGGATAGTTGCCATGGTTGTGGGAAGGGCAAGGATGGAACCAATTTTACCGCCTTTTATTGAAGCTGCAATTTCAGTAATACTCCTATCATTCCTTCTTTGAAAATTTTGCAGGTTGTGTAATGGGTCAAACTGGTAATTTTTAGTATAAGTCGAAATGGGCCGGTAGTTTGATACGAATCGCGTTTTGACCAAATCTTTTTAATAATATCAGTTTGCCAAATACGATTACAGAATGATATATAATAGTAAACATTTTTACTAACACAATTTAATAGGTTTCTAATGTTTTGTGAACTAAAATACACTTTGGGTGACAGTCAACATGTTTCTTGTTTACCTAATTTTCTTCTATTTTTACCTATTTGGCCTATGAGAGATAAAACATAACAAGAATGGACCCATTTAATGTGTTGAAATGGCTTCCTCCCCTGAAAGTTATGCTTTATGTTTGAGCATTTTAACCAGCAAGTAAATTTATAATCTAGGGATATGGTCTGGAGTACAGTGAACTTCGAGAGTACACACATGGATTCTTCAGTAACGTAGCAGAAATATTGGAAGATGGAATGGTTCAGGTATATCTAGATGTGTGTATATGCGTTCTTATGTGCTGGATAAGCAGACATTTGATTTGATGGGTCACATAACTTAATTGTAAACAGTATCTTCCACATGTTGTGCCTCTGGCGTTTTCATCCTGCAATCTTGATGACGGGTCGGCTGTTGATATTGATGATTCTGATGACGATGAGAATGTAAACGGATTTGGTGGAGTATCATCTGATGATGAAGCTCATGATGAACCAAGAGTGCGAAATATTAGTATAAGAACTGGGGTTTTGGATGAGAAGGCTGCTGCAACTCAAGCCCTTGGTCTATTTGCTTTACATACAAAGAGAGCTTATGCTCCGTATCCTTTGTTATCGTATATGTTACACGTTCTCATCTGATAAGTAGATGTGGCAAAATGGGCTGGTTGGGTAATAAGTCAAAATGGGTCTGGGCCAAAACAGTTGACTTTTGTATATGCCGGAATGGGTGGGGTCAGGTTACAGAGATTTTATTAAAATAATAATTGAACTTTATGATCAAAGGGATGTAACAGGCTCTATGCATTAAATATACACGCGTTAGAAATTAACCATAACCTGTATCGACCCCGTTTATAAGTAAATGGATGGAAGTGCCACCTCTAATTTCAAATAGTCTGACACCCATAATTGTAATCTTTAATGATCTCTAGATATTTGGAAGAGACCTTGAGGATTCTAGTGAAGCATTCCAGTTATTTTCATGAAGATGTTCGACTTCAGGCCATTACTGGCTTAAAAAGTATGTTGTAAACGGCTCTTGTGAATTATTTATTGTACGCGTCATTTGTTACAGTTCTAATATTAAGATGGCTTTGAATGGCAGATATATTAGCAGCTGCTCATGCAGTCTTCCAAGGTCAAAATGTAAGTATTGACTTGTCTGCTTTTGCTAATAAACTCTCCCCCTCCCTCTCTCTCCCCCCCTGTTTTTTTTTCTTTTGATTATTATTATATTTTTATCTATTTGGTTTATCAGTATTCCATGTCTGTAACCTCCCGGCTATTCATGTGCTTGTCTAATATTTGACCATGTTTTTCAGGATGGAGCATCTAAGGCAAAAGAACTCTTAGGTAAGTAGATAACTCATTAGTGAGAAAAACGGAGTTTATCATGTGTTGCATTTCTATGTGTTGAATCAGTTTATTGATCGTTTCAAATTTCTTATCATTCAGATTCTGTGATGACCATTTATATCAAGACGATGCACGAAGATGATGACAAGGAAGTGGTTGCTCAAGCTTGCATGAGCGTAGCAGACATAATCAAAGATTTTGGATACTTAGCCGTTGAACCTTGTATGTAAATTAGTTGTTTTATTTTCTTTGAAACTTGTTGACGTGTTAAAATAAATTCCTGGTATAACTAACTTGTCAAATGTCCCCGTACTCGTTGTGGATTGGTAATCAGATGTGCCCCGGATTGTAGAGTCTACTCTGGTCTTGCTTCGACAGGAATCAGTCTGTCAACAATTAGAATCCGACAGTGATATTGATGATGATGATGCTGGGCATGATGAAGTGCTTATGGATGCTGTTTCCGACCTCCTTCCCGCATTTGCCAAAGCCATGGGTTCCCACTTTGCACCAATCTTTGCAACTCTATTTGATCCTTTAATGAAGTTCGCGGTAACCTTTCTTAGTACTATATTCTGTAAAAGTTTTCCGTTCCTTCTTTAGACCTTCTATAAAGGTCACAATTCCAACCTTATAGACCTATAAATGGGTTGACTTGGGTTATGTTTTATCTGTATTGAGTTTAAGCTAAAATATATAACTAATATGGATATGGGTCGAAAGGGTCAACTGGGTTAAAAGTCATCTGTAATGTCTTCACATGCATCAAGCTACCAAAGTGGCTTAATTAAGTAAGTATGGTGATTATGTAATCATATTTAACACGTTAATTATATTAAAAGTTTTAAGAAATACAAGATAATAGAAGTTTTTGCAGGTCTGCCCAACCCTTTTTTACCTTTTCATAAGTTTACTCATTTGGACCTATTGCACATTCTGGCCATTTAGCCATTTCTAACTTTCTACAACTCATGTCAACGGGTGGTCCTGCAGAAAGGTTCACGCACAGCACAAGATCGGACAATGGTCGTTGCATGCCTTGCTGAAGTTGCTCAGGATATGGGTGCTCCGATCTCTGCCTATGTTGATGTAACATCTTGTGATTGTTTGCATATGCTTCTCACATGGCTACTTTTTCCCGGCACGTCCTTTGATAACAATTTTTTATGTATGGTATTGTGTAAATTGTTTTTCAGGCATTGATGCCCTTGGTACTTAAAGAATTATCATCGTCATCATCAACTAATAGGAGGAATGCGGCTTTTTGTGCTGGAGAGTTGTGCAAAAATGGGGGCATCTCCAGTCTCAAGTATTCTTCTACTTTCATATACTCCTCCAGTGTTCACTAGAGATGGCAAAATAGGCAGGCTGGGTAGGTTGGTTAATGTTTCAAAATGGGCTTGGTTTGAAACCATAATTATAGTATCATTCGTAACCCACAAACATGTTTTTTCGATTATTAAATGTTCATAATTAATGTTTCAATAATAATTACAAAGAATCTGATACCAAAATAACAATCTATAATTCTGAATAAAGAAATTTAGGAGGATGTATCATGCATGCATTTAAAATTGTTTTAATTTGATCCATTTTAGTAAAGTGACCCATTTATGTGTGAGTGGCTTGAAATTGGCACCTGCTTCTCCTGTGCTTGCCCTTCTCTCCAGCTTCCCTTCACCAACCAATTTGTGATAGTTTTTATGATAGTTATCTAAGTCATCATCAGGTGACCTGATGTGCTGTTTTTCTTGATCAATCAGATACTTTGGTGACGTGTTACGTGGCCTTTACCCGCTGTTCGGAGAATCTGAGCCAGATGATGCAGTAAGGGACAATGCTGCTGGTGCAGTTGCAAGGATGATTATGGCACACCAGGAGTCTGTCCCATTAAACCAGGTTCATATTCTTCAGACTGTAGCATGGAATCCTCACTTGTTGATTTGAAAAGTATTTTATATATCTTTGTTTATTCTTATATATCCAGGTCCTCCCGGTTTTTGTCAAAGTTCTTCCTTTAAAGGAAGATCATGAAGAATCCATGCCTGTTTATAGCTGCATTTGCAGTCTTGTTCTATCATCTAATCCGCAGGTACTTGTTTAAGAATATATATTTATTTTCAATCCTGTGAGGTAGTACTCTAGAAGTTTCTCCTTAGGAAAATTAAACACAACTAAAAACTGGTTTCTAAAATAATCTTGAAGGATCTCATATGGTGGTCATATTGAATGTCTCTAATATCTTAATCGTGTTTACAGATTGCTCCTCTAGTTCCGGATTTGGTTAACGTTTTCGCACAAGTGGCTTTATCGCCACTTGAAACACCAGAAGTGAAAGTGCAAATAGGAAGGGCTTTTTCACACTTATTGTCAATCTACGGTCAACAGATGCAGCCCCTCTTGGGCAGTCTCTCACCTACGCTTGCTAATGCTTTGGCTGCTATTGCGCCAAAGAGTTGACATTTCTCAAGTGCAAGAATACTTTTAACTGCCATCTGAAGATGGCCTTCTACCCCTAATGGAAATCATTGTAGTATTATACTTTTTTCAAGTTTCAGCTTGCCAGATAGGCTCATTATTCAGTCAGGTACATTACCTATCAGCTACCTTCTCAATACATATCTAAAACTTGCTAGCAGGTAGAGGTGGTAAATTGGCTGGGCCGGGTTACTAGTCAAAATGGGTAATTCTTTTTTGCAAGTCCGGGTTGGGTTACTAAACACGTTTGGACTTTTTCTTTTTCTTTTTTGTAATAAGTAACTAGTGTTAATTATGGTTTGAAGAGTATATAACTAATTTATTGAAGGATTTTACAAGGTTGTGTGCATTAAAAATACATTTTGAGAGATCTTTTACTTGTTCCACTCATTAATTTTTTTTTTTAAGTAAATGGGTTGAAATTCCCATGTCTCAAAAAGGGGCCAAACATCAAGCTCCGCTGATTTGCTAAATTGCTAGGGTTCATCAGTAAATCCTTTATATGTTGTCTGTTAATTTAATGATATGATCAATGCAGGTTTTTGTTTGTCATCAACGGTCTCCAGTTTTGCCCAGCGGAGCTACATGGTTTTTTTTTCAATATTTTGTTATGTGGTATTCATTTCTCTCATCTCATTGATTGTTTTGTTCATTTACTTATAAGTTTATAATATATGGTTGTGTCCATACAGTGAAGGTACACTCAGTTTAGATATATGTGTGTAAGGTAAGGGTTTTAGGGTTATCTTATACGAAGCGTGATAGGAAGGTTTGGTCAAGTCATTTTGTCTTTGGTTTGTTGGTCTTTGGTTGGATTCATTGAATTGTGGCTTTTAGCTTGTGAAGTTAAATGAAGAGCAAGTGCTTTATGGAATGTTAATGGTGCTATATATTATGTTGTACGGAGTAATAGATACTTTTCATTGCTTGTGGGTTCAAAGTTTTAAACCTTCTCCCCTTTTCATATAGATTTGATTCTCAAGCTTCCACTAAAATATCAAATAGTACTAATATTGGTGAGTAGTAAACTAGTAATATATTAATATTAATAGTGATACTATTGGTAATAACGAGTAGGCAAATTGATCGATTTGCCCAAAAAAAAATTAATATATCGATTTGCTCCCGGAAAAAAAAAATTTGACGATTTGCCCTACCTGGTCGCAAATCTGCGACTTGCGATCCGTGGTTTGTGACTTGCGACCGGACATTGTGAACGTGATTGTGTCCGGGTCCGGAAGTAAGTCGTAAATTTGCGACTTGTGACCGGCTTCTTGTGACGTGCGGCCCGTGGTTTGTGACTTTCGACGGGACATCGTGATTGAGTCTGAACTAGCCATGACCGAGAACGTGATTGTGTCCGTTTCCGGAAGCAAGTCGCAAATTAGCGACTCGTGTCCAGCTTCTTGTGACTTGCGACCCGACTACGTGTCCGGGAACGTGTTTGAATATGCGGTGTCGTGGCCTGATTTGCTGGTCACGGTGTCCAGTCACAAGTGACAAATCACAGGTTGCAAGTCGCAGGTTTGCAACTTGTGACCGGGTAGGGCAAATCGTCTAAGTTTTTTTTTTCGAGGGCAAATCGATATATTAGTTTTTTTAAAGGGACAAATCGATCACTTTCCCTAATGAGTAAAATACACTCCTCGTCCCTATGGTATGTCTTCTATTTAACTCTCGGTTTCTGAGTCGAGTTTTTTGTGAGTTTAGTCTCTTGATCCGGATTTTTATTTCGCTAGCAGTTTCTTATCCTTTGTGAAATGATTAAAATACTCTTACAATTTTATGACCTTGTCGTTTGAGAGATTGGGAGTTAAATGGATATTCGAGACCCGACTTCTAGGAGTGAAATAAATAGGGACACCTAATTTATCACCGATGAAATTGTGAATTTCAATGAATTAATATATATAATCAATTAATGATTAAAAAAGATGTTTTATTTGTTAAACCTTTTAACTTCAATAATTTTGTGAACATTTCATCCGAACAGAAAAATAATTGAATTCTTTCATTCAGTTTCCACAACCAAAAAACTAACGAAATAAAATCCGTATTATTTTCTAGTATCAATTTTGTTTTAGCAAAAAAATAAAAATAAAAAAAAGTTTCTACGATTAATCTTCGAATAAATATTTTTCACCAACCACATAGGATGTATCGTATTAGTGAGAAATTGGCGAGTGTAAAACA